>CM060929.1:542008520-543252583 GCA_030765085.1 Allium cepa
ATAAGTGTCTGTATGGACTTTTCATAGGAAGGTCCTGACACAGATATTTTGATTTCCTCTTGTCCGTCTCATCGCGCTGATCACCGTGATATATTCATTGGTGTACTTCGAAGTCTGGTGCACGACGGAATCGACAGAATGCAAAGTGTGACGATTCGCTAAATCGGGTCCATTTGCAATTCTGTGTCCTCCATCTGGTTCATGTGACGCCCCACCTCTATACCCACGTTAGCAAAGAGTATTACATAGATAATACCGTCTGCTAACACGGAGAATAAGGCTGGATAGGAGCGACCACGTGTAATCTTACCTTAACTATTCACTAAATACGTCGAAAAGTAGAATCGCAAACAATTCGACCTATTCAATAAATATTTAAAGCAAAACTACAATGGCTATAGGATCTATCAGAAGAAAATATAACAACTCTAATGTAATTCACATCACAGAACAGTCGATCATAATATACACATAAACAGATACACAACAGAGTATACAAAATAATGCATGTCAAGTGGTACAGGAGACCACAATGTACAGACGAGACGAAAGAGTATAAATCAGAGTTACAATAGATAAGGACTTCAAAAGACGCTATAACAAAAAGAAGCTAGCGAATAGTCCATGCGGAAGAAAAATAGGCTAAGTCCAAAAGCACCTAACCTGAAACATCTCGGTCTGACCCGAGTATAAAATACACGGGTCAGTCTAGCTAAACAAATCAGTTAGATAAACTGAACTAATATAAACCTGCAAAGTTACAAAATTTAACAAATATCTCTAGAGGAGATAACACAATCATCAACAAAAGATGAATCATATAGAACATGCCTCATATCCTTGGCAACTCAAATAAACAAAGGATATAACTATCCCAAAGCAAGCCAAAAGGCAAATAACAAATACCCATAAGGTATACAAGTTCCACAAGGTAATCGCTATGCTCCATGCGGCTCAAAAAGACCAACACCGAAGGGCGATACCAAGGGAATATACATATCAATGAAACATCATAAAATTTGCTCGAGCTCAGTACTGTACAAACAAGGATCCATGAGCCCGAAGACTCCAAACCCAAGTATCACCCATGCGGCACATAAGGCCAACATCAGAGCGAAACTGTATAGGGCAACAAACCCGAAGGCACACACCCGAAGGCAACATACCCGAAGGCAACAAACCTAGGGAAACAGTCCGAAGACACTATCCCAGAGGCAACAAACCGTAGTGGTGAAGGTCGAAGACCCAGTACTGGACACCACTAACTGGCGGAATGTGTCACAACTCTCGAAAAGGAATCCAGAAAGTGTTAACGTATGTCCCATAACCACTCGTTCGCACTAAACGGTTTACTATCCGTTAGCCATTTTCACACTCAAAGCAGTACAAATTTACCTCATATCATCGGTAAACTAAACCCGAAGGTCAAAACGATCAATCGAATAGGTCGGAGATTAATCGGAAAGATAAACGCACAGATTCATGGTCCGTGTTTTGCCCAACCATTTAATCATCCTTCCACTTCGCTCGAAGTGCGAAATTGTGCGTATGTTTAAGTAGAATTTATAAATTGGAGTTAATATGATTAGAAAGATTATTTTATAAAAACCCGTGGATGAAGTCAAAAATAAGTTATCAAAGTCAAAGAGGCAATAACAACCACTAAGAACCAACATGAATCGATAAAATCCGGAAAACCAATCAAAATAAGCATAAATAGGCAAAACAGGAAAACAGGAGCAGGTCAGTCGACTGAAAATCCCTGTTCAGTCGACTGAAAATTGTCCAGAGAAATTTCGGGCTTCAGCTCAGTCGACTGAACAGAGGATCCAGTCGACTGAACCCAATTTCCTGCATTTCCTACTTATAACAAATGAAGTGCAAACTCTCCCAACTTTCAACCGGACGAGCACGGACGCTAGGTGTTTACGCCTAACGGCTACCCGGCCCTATAAACACTTCGATTCATCACCAAAAACATGATCAAAACATCAAAGTTAGGATTTTAAGAATTGAACCCAAACACTAAAAATTTGGATGTTCACCAATTCAATCCAAACTAAAAGCAAGTGCATATGAACAAGTGCTAGGTATTCATACCCAACATCAATGAAATCAAGAGAAGTATATGTGAGTTCAAAACTCACCTTTTTACACAAAACAAAGAAGATAAAGAAGCACAATTGCAAGGAATCAACCAACTACACTCCACTTCAACACTGCAAGCTTCAATCTAGAATCAAAGCAAGTATTTCCTAAGTTAGGGTTAGGAAATTACTGAAATTGAAGAGGAGAAAAGATGGAGAAGGTGGAGATGAACTTACCAATGGATTCTCTTTGATTTTGGAGCAAGAATCAAGTTACAAAGGAGAAACTAGGGCTTGCTAATTTCTATTTCTCTTTCCCTTCCACCATTTTAGTTTTAGCTTGAGAAAGAAATGAAATGAAGATGAAATGAAGAGAAGGGTTGAGCTAGGGGGTTAAGTGAGCTAGTGGGCTGAACCCAACCCCAAACCCAATAGAAAAAGTAGCCAAAATTTCACAAACTCCAAACATATCAAAGATTATACTCAAAAAGATCGCAAACGCCATTTTGGAACCAATGGAGGTAGTTTCGAGTTCCATTTTGGCCATTTGCAGAAAGTAACATTTCGGACCCCAAAATCCGAATAACGACGCTATATTTAAATCAAACATTTAAATATAAAATCGTTAAATATGCGGGTTGTTACAGATCTTCCCTCCTTACAAAATTGCGTCCTCGCAATTCCTAAAGACGATATTTGTAACGACAACATATATACAACATACAAAATAATGAGTAAACTTGAGATGAAAAGACATACTCACCGTTTCAAAGCGAAGAAAGAAAACCCGGATAAGATCGCTCGGCAAACTCTCTGGTTTCCCAAGTACAGTCATTGGGATTAGCGGACCATTGAACTTTAACGAGCGGCACGTCCTTGTTCCGAAGGTGTCGCACCTCCATGTTAAGCATGCGAATAGGTTGATGTACAATCGATAAGTCCGGTGAGACCTCAAGCTCTTGCAAATCAGGAGAAGTAATAACAGAATCCGACTCCCGAAGACACTTCCGAAGTTGCGAGACGTGAAACACGTCATGAATGCCAGATAAATGAGCTGGAAGTGAAACTCTATAAGCTACTGGGCCAATACGTTCAGTAATAGAAAACAGTCCTATATAACGAGGAGCCAATTTCCCAGTCGTACTGAAGCGCATAACCCCTTTCAAAGGAGAAACACGAATAAAAACAAGATCGCCAATTGAGAACTCGAGAGGCTTCCTACGGTTTTCTGCGTAGGATTTTTGACGACTCTGTGCCTCTTTCATTCTCAACCGGATAAGATCAATCTTCTCGGAAGAATCACGAACAAAATCTGGACCAAGAATAAGCATCTCTCCAGATTCCAACCAACATGAAGGTGATCGACATGGCCTTCCGTATAAGGCTTCGAAATGAGCCATACCAATACTAGACTGAAAACTATTGTTGTAGGAGAATTCTACAAGAGGTAGGTGATCCTCCCAACTACCACCGAAATCAAAGATACAAATACGGAGAAGATCTTCCAAAATACGATTTACCCGTTCAGTCTGTCCATCAAACTGCGGATGATAAGCTGTAGAAAAATTAAGCTTTGTTCCCAAAGCTTGCTGAAGACTCTTCCAAAAATGACTCGTGAATAAAGGATCACGATCACTCACAATAGAACTAGGAACATCGTGAAGTCTCACGATTTCCTTGACATATACTTAGCCAAATGCGAAGCAGTTCTATTAGACTTAATAGGGACAAAATGAGCAGACTTAGAAAGGCGATCAACAATAACCCAAATGCTAGAATGGCCCGATCTCGAACGAGGTAGGCCGTCAATGAAATCCATAGAAATCAGATCCCATTTCCACAATGGAATCTCAAGAGGTTGAAGAAGACCAGAAGGACGCTGATGTTCGGCCTTCATACGTTGACAAGTCATGCAATTACTCACATAACTCGCCACATCGCACTTCATACCTTCCCAATAGTAAAGGCGACGCATATCTGCATACATCTTACTACTACCGGGATGAATGGTATACTTAGAACGATGGCAATCACCAAGAATGTCATGCCTAAGTGCAAGATCAGAAGGCATAAAAAGACGGTTCTTCTTACGAAGACACCCATGAGAATCAATGCTAAAATCTTGCAACGCCTCATCACAAGATCCAGACTCACAAAGCTGAATAAGATGCAACAATTCAGGATCACACCGCTGAGCATCGGCAATACGATCCAACAAAGAGGGTCGTGCATCTAAACTGAATAGTGCTATCGAAGAATCAGAAGGTAAATCACGATCACGAATTTCACAAAAAGATAGAGTCTCAAGAACATTCCATTCGGCTAGCATCATGGAAACAACAACCGAATGTTTGCGACTAAGCGCATCTGCAACACGATTACCCTTTCCAGGGGTGTACTGGATATCAAAGTCATAGGAGGCAAGAAACTCGAGCCAACGTTGTTGTCTCATATTGAGTTCCTTCTGAGTGAACAAATACTTCAAAGATTTATGATCGGTATAGAGAATGAAGCGCTCGCCCAATAAATAGTGTCGCCAAATCTTCAAGGCAAAGACAATGGCGGTTAACTCAAGATCATGAGTGGCATAGCGAACTTCATTCGGACGCAGTTGCCTAGAAGCATAAGCAACTACCTGATCCTTCTGCATAAGAACAGCACCGAGACCACTACCACAAGCATCGGTGTAGACAACAAGATCATGATTCCCTTCGGGAACCACTAGAATAGGAGCATTAGTGAGAAGTTCTTTCAATGACAGAAAGGAAGCTTCACACTTGTCGGACCAAATAAAACGAATGCCTTTCCGAGTAAGGCAAGTAAGAGGAAGCACAACATGGGAAAAATCCTTAATGAACCGACGGTAGTAACCTGCCAGTCCAAGGAAACTACGAATCTCATGAACATTCTCAGGCCTCTTCCAATTCTGGATGGCTTCGATCTTTGAGGGATCGACAGAAATGCCATCGGAAGATACAACATGGCCTAAGAACTTAACCTTATTCTCCCAAAAGTGGCACTTGGAGAATTTGGCTCTAAGCTGATGCTGACGGAGGGTACTCAAGACAATTCTCAAGTGATTAGCATGCTCAGCTTCAGACTTAAATAAGGATATCATCAATGAAGACAAGCACGAACTTATCGAGATATTCCTGGAATACCCGATTCACGAGATCAACAAAGAAAGCAGGAGCGTTCGTCAAACCGAACGGCATAACGAGCCACTCGAAAGAACCATAACGAGTGCGGAAAGCGGTAAGAGGTATGCTATCCTCCGCGACTCGTAACTGATGAAAACCTGTGGCAAGGTCAAGCTGAGAAAAGACCTTAGCACCACTCAATAGATCGAACATATCATCGATCCTAGGCAATAGATACCTATTTCTGATAGTTAACTCGTTAAGCTTGCGATAATCAATGCAAAGCCTAAGAGTTCCATCAGATTTCTTCACAAAGACGACCGCGGATCCCCACAGAGAAAAACTGGATTGAATCAACTGCTTGGACTCAAGCTCTAAAAGATGCTTCTTGAGTTCCTCATTTTCCTTTGTAGACATCCTCGTGGGAGGACGACTAACTGGCTGCGCGCCTGGAATGAGATCAATGCGGAACTCAATTGCTCGCTTGGGTGGCAAACCCGAAACAGGTTCAAAAACATCAGAAAAGTCACAAGCAATAGGAATACGAGATATATCATCACCATCTCGCAAATCAAGAGAATATAAAGCCATTTCGGAATTATCCACATCCCGAAGAATAAGAGATAACTGAGTAGGCGAATCCGGATGTCGAAGATACAAAATTCTCTCCGAACAAATAATCCTGGCATCATATCTCACTAGCCAGTCCATACCAAAAATCATATCAAAACCCAAATAAGAAACAACGTGCAGATTCGCACGAAAAGAAAAACCACATAAAACAATCTCAACATCATCACACAGCAGGCTAAGGGTCATGGATCCCCCAATAGGATTCGCAATCCTTAAAGAAGTAACCAAACAAGAAACATCCAAAGATAAATCATCAACGAGCTTTTTCGATACGAAAGAATGTGATGCACCCGTATCGAAAAGAACTCGAATACTATGATCATGAAATAGAATAAAACCTTCCAAAATAGATGGAGACATACCTTTGGATTGAGATGAACCTCCCGAAGCATTAGCCACATTGAGCTTGCCAGATTTGGTACTACTAGGAGCAGTAGGACAAGCTGAAACATGATGACCTTCCTTCTTGCAATAACGGCAGAAGAGAGGCTTAGGACAAGCTCGAATAATATGATCCGGAGAACCACAATTGAAACACTTCCGGATGGAAGGTGTTCCAGCAGACTGAGATTGAGGATCAGCACCAACAGTCTTCTTCTTCTTAGAAGGAAAAGACTTCTTTTGAAACAGAAACTGCTTCTTGTTGGGGTTTCTGGAAACCTCAACATCCTCACCACTATCACACTCCTTCTCGACAGCTTCGGGATGAAGTGCCGAATCAACCAATACCTCGAAAGAAAGCTTAAGCTGGAGCAACAAAGACTTCTTAAGATATTTCTTAAGGCCAGAGACAAACTTCAAATTCTTCTTATAAGAAGTGCTGATAAATTCAAGACCATACTGAGATAAGGCCTCGAACGATGCGACATACTCAGAAATAGAAGATTTCCCTTGCTTCAACTCAAGGAAGCGACGGGTCAATAAAACTTTTTCAGATTCAGGGACGAACTTGAGTTCAAATTGTCCCCGAAACTGAGTCCAAGAAAGAGTAGACTCATCAATTTCGGCTACAAGAAGCTCATACCAGTCAAGAGCACGCTCTTGTAATAAGCTAGAAGTCACAAGAACTCGATCATGGTCAGAAAGATCCATGCGAGAAAAGATACGCTCGCACGTGCGAAGCCAAGCTTGGACTTCAAGAACAGACTCGGAGCCCTTAAACTGTTTTCCTCCAAGATGAGAAAAATCACTGCACTGACGTGCAAAAGCAGACTTGCGAGGTGGAGACACTGGAGGCTGAGTGCTCCTAAACAATTCCAAAAATTGATTGGCAGACATATAAACGCCATCTGGATGTGAGCCACTAGATTGCCCAGCATCCGAACGTCGACCTCTGCCTCTTCCAGACATAAGCTGAAAGTCAAGATAAGGAAAAGATTATTCACAAGGTAGATATTTAAATATGGAATACTATGGAATAAAATGCATTCCTAGACGTATTCCCAAATTCTATCTAACCTTGATGAAATAAAGAGACACGATGATTCAAAGATCTATATCACTCATACACTTTGATGTATCATAATATGTGCTCTATTCTGTGTTTATCGTATTTTGTTCTGAACTCAGCTCTGATACCAAGCTGTGACGCCCCACCTCTACACCCACGTTAGCAAAGAGTATTACATAGATAATAACGTCTGCTAACACGGAGAATAAGGCTGGATAGGAGCGACCATGTGTAATCTTACCTTAACTATTCACTAAATACGTCGAAAAGTAGAATCACAAACAATTCGACCTATTCAATAAATATTTAAAGCAAAACTACAATGGCTATAGGATCTATCAGAAGAAAATATAACAACTCAAATGTAATTCACATCACAGAACAGTCAATCATAATATACACATAAACAGATACACAACAGAGTATACAAAATAATACATGTCAAGTGGTACAGGAGACCACAATATACAGACGAGACGAAAGAGTATAAATCAGGGCTACAACAGATAAGGACTTCAAAAGATGCTATAACAAAAAGAAGCTAGCGAATAGTCCATGCGGAAGCAAAATAGGCTAAGTCCAAAAGCACCTAACCTGAAACATCTCGGTCTGACCCGAGTATAAAATACACGGGTCAGTCTAGCTAAACAAATCAGTTAGATAAACTGAACTAATATAAACCTGCAAAGTTACAAAGTTTAACAAATATCTCTAGAGGAGATAACACAATCATCAACAAAAGATGAATCATATAGAACATGCCTGATATCCTTGGCAACTCAAATAAACAAAGGATATAACTATCCCAAAGCAAGCCAAAAGGCAAATAACAAATACCCATAAGGTATACAAGTTCCACAAGGTAATCGCTATGCTCCATGCGGCTCAAAAAGACCAACACCGAAGGGCGATACCAAGGGAATATACATATCAATGAAACATCATAAAATTTGCTCGAGCTCAATACTGTACAAACAAGGATCCATGAGCCCGAAGACTCCAAACCAAGTATCACCCATGCGGCACATAAGGCCAACATCAGAGCGAAACTATATAGGGCAACAAACCCGAAGGCACACACCCGAAGTTAACATACCCGAAGGCAACAAACCTAGGGAGACAATCCGAAGACACTATCTCAGAGGCAACAACCCGTAGTGGTGAAGGTCGAAGACCCAGTACTGGACACCACTAACTGGCGGAATGTGTCACAACTCTCGAAAAGGAATCCGGAAAGTGTTAACGTATGTCCCATAACCACTCGTTCGCACTAAACGGTTTACTATCCGTTAGCCATTTTCACACTCAAAGCAGTACAAATTTACCTCATATCATCGGTAAACTAAATCCGAAGGTCAAAACGATCAATCGAATAGGTCGGAGATTAATCGGAAAGATAAACGCACAGATTCATGGTCCGTGTTTTGCCCAACCATTTAATCATCCTTCCACTTCGCTCGAAGTGCGAAATTGTGCGTATGTTTAAATAGAATTTATAAATTGGAGTTAATATGATTAGAAAGATTATTTTATAAAAACCCGTGGATGAAGTCAAAAATAAGTTATCAAAGTCAAAGAGGCAATAACAACCACTAAGAACCAACATGAATCGATAAAATCCGGAAAACCAATCAAAATAAGCATAAATAGGCAAAACAGGAAAACAGGAGCAGGTCAGTCGACTGAAAATCCCTGTTCAGTCGACTGAAAATTGTCCAGAGAAATTTCGGGCTTCAGCTCAGTCGACTGAACAGAGGATCCAGTCGACTGAACCCAATTTCCTGCATTTCCTACTTATAACAAATGAAGTGCAAACTCTCCCAACTTTCAACCGGACGAGCACGGACGCTAGGGGTTTACGCCTAACGGCTACCCGGCCCTATAAACACTTCGATTCATCACCAAAAACATGATCAAAACATCAAAGATAGGATTTTAAGAATTGAACCCAAACACTAAAAATTTGGATGTTCACCAATTCAATCCAAACTAAAAGCAAGTGCATACGAACAAGTGCTAGGTATTCATACCCAACATCAATGAAATCAAGAGAAGTAGATGTGAGTTCAAAACTCACCTTTTTACACAAAACAAAGAAGATGAAGAAGCACAATTGCAAGGAATCAACCAACTACACTCCACTTCAACACTACAAGCTTCAATCTAGAATCAAAGCAAGTATTTCCTAAGTTAGGGTTAGGAAATTACTGAAATTGAAGAGGAGAAAAGATGGAGAAGGTGGAGATGAACTTACCAATGGATTCTCTTTGATTTTGGAGCAAGAATCAAGTTACAAAGGAGAAACTAGGGCTTGCTAATTTCTATTTCTCTTTCTCTTCCACCATTTCAGTTTTAGCTTGAGAAAGAAATGAAATGAAGATGAAATGAAGAGAAGGGTTGAGCTAGGGGGTTAAGTGAGCTAGTGGGCTGAACCCAACCCCAAACCCAATAGAAAAAGTAGCCAAAATTTCACAAACTCCAAAATATCAAAGATTATACTCAAAAAGATCGCAAACGCCATTTTGGAACCAATGGAGGTAGTTTCGAGTTCCAATTCGGCCATTTGCAGAAAGTAACATTTCGGACCCCAAAATCCGAATAACGACGCTATATTTAAATCAAACATTTAAATATAAAATCGTTAAATATGCGGGTTGTTACAGTTCAGCTTGCTGTGTTAATCACGAATATATTTTGTTTCCTTTTCATTCGTCAGTATGGACAACCAAAAGTCAAAAAATAAAATGACGCAAAACGTTTCGGTGTCACGCATAAATTCATTTCTCTTGTCTCTTCCCTTTTCATTTTTTTACGTAACCATCTCTCTCCCATTCTTCTTTACCTCTCGCTTCTCCTACCTCCCTCCCTCCTAGCTGCCCCGCCTTCAGCCACCGCCACTTCCACTAACAATGTCGAGCACAGCGAGCTACCTCCACCCGAGCAAACAACCAGATGCGCCGCCTGCCTCCTCCCCCTTTTCTCTCTTGCACCACTACAAACCACCATGGCAAGCACCCATCGTCCTCTTCCCACGTGCTCTTGGCGAAACCCGAAACTCCCCATGTCCCAGTCCTTCTCCCCACTCGAAATCCACGACCCGAGCCTCAAACATATAGCTCCGACCAAATACGCAACTCCGCGTCCACCCGTAATTCCCGCAGTCCACACAGCAAATTGCCGAACTTGCTACCTCATCTCCCAGAGCCTCTCTCGGTTCATTTGCACGGTTTGTATATATATTTGTTTTTTTATATAATTTCGGTCTGTTGATCTATATACCATCGGTTACTTATATATAAGATTGCATATAAGCTGTATGTATAAATTATTGGATTGATTGAACAATCAGCGTCTATAAAAGCATGGGTATAGTTATATTATAGGCTACAGTATATATATTTATTTATAGCATAGTTTATGTATGTCAGTAAATAAAAAAAACATGGCTATAGTATACTCTATAAAAGCATATGTACAGTTATATTATAGGCTGTTATGTGAATTTACTTTTAGAAGAAGTTGTTTATAAAACATATTTACATAGTGATACGCGTATGTTTATATAAATCAAAGTTTATCACAGCTTATATTTGTTTATAAACTTTGGTTTAATAGTTCATATATATCAATCTATATATGATTGCTTCCACCGTAATAGGATAGTATGTATATTTTATTTGTTTTATCTATTATACTATACGCTGTTAGTTGTATTTTAAGATTATATGCATGTCAGATCTATATGTATATACATATTTTTGCAAATGAATATAATAATATCTATATTGTTTTACTAGCTTATCTTTAATATACGTTATTTATATCGACAATTTGCGTTTCCATATATATTTTATGCAGCTTGTTGCCATATATGTTTGTATACTAGTTATATATTTATTTAAATAAATTGTTTAAACTGATTTTGGAAATGTATATATATTTTAAAGATTATAATTAGTTACTGTTATATATATGACTTGCGTATTTATATAGAGTTGTGATGGTTGTAGTTTATGCAGTTGTTATTTATATATTAGTATACTCAGTTTTGGTTTTAGTATATGTATACCACAGTTTTGGGTTCTTATAAATGACATTTCTGTAAACATCCTAATATGCCTACTCATATATATGTTCGGCAATGTGTAGATTTATATAAAAATTGTTTTGATATGTTTATATTTATGTAATGTGTTGTATGAACATTTATGTTAGTATTTTGAAAAGCATTATATACACAGCTATAAGTGATAGGTATCCATGCCTAATCTATTTGTATGATATCTTATGTTGACATTTTGAATAAATTTGTAATATATGTATTTTAATATATGGGTTTTAAAACATATATATCTTTGATTTTCGATATCTGAGTTTAAAAAAAATGGTGTTAAAATCTTTATATTATTTTAATATATTTATCTTAAACTAAAATACTGGATTTATACATACATGTATAATAATGTAAGTATTCTCTGTTATATCAAAACTGATTCTGATTTGTCCTCATCGATTTCCATTTATCAGCTTTGTCTGTCGTGCTTGTCTTCTTCGTCAAATCGTGCCAATCTAGCTTTGCTTGGAATTCGCGTTTGGATTCGTAACTCGTTTCTTTTGTCGAATCGCTCCAGCTTCGGAAGGTGAGCAATCACTCGTGATTAATATCCTTTTATTTATTAAATTTGATTTCAATTGAACGACAATTGAAATATGCTGCTGTTAGTTATTTACACTGTTATATATGTTATTGCCTGTATTAGTTCACCTGTGACATCTGACACCATTATATGTTATTTATACAATGATAATCCAGTTTGGTTGATAATTGGTTGATTGTTTGTTGTTTACATTGGACGTTAAATTGTTAGTGTGTGAAGTGATGAATAATTTACAATTGAAATTAACGTAGGAGTTAACAATTTGAAATTGATATATGTGTTGAATCTGATCAGATAAAATTTTATAATATGACCCCTTTAAATGTTAAATTAATTAACACGTAGAAATTGGTTAATTACACTTTGAACCCTTTGAATGTATGTTGTATAATCGATGTAGTATGAAATTGAATAATAGACATCAAGTGAAAAACCGTATAAATATCAGTGTAATAATCTTTAATCTACATGAAATGTAGTGTAGATTCTAGAAATAATTATATTAATTCGCACAAACAACAATGTGAATTAATACGATGATTTCAGGATTATTTGAATTGATTACTAGATTGTTATTGATTGTTTATTTACTTTGGCACCATCCCAGTTATCACACTGCAAGTTCACTTTGATATGTTTTGATTCACGAATAGAAATGGAATCGGGTTGAAATGATAAATACCCAAATAAAACTTTGACTTAGGATAGAGAATTAAATAAAACCCGATTGGTCAATAATTTGATTTAAAATTAAAATAAAGATTTTATTTGAATAAACATTAAGGTTTTGAAATGAAATTGGAGTTTGAAATTTTAATGAAGGAAAATGTTAATATTTGAAATCTAAAATAAAATATTAACATAGTAATTAATGAAAGAACATTGTTTAAAAATTAATTATTAATAATTAAGTTTGGAATTATTAATAATTAAGTTTGAAATTATTAATAATTAAGTTTTGAAATTAGTAATAATTAAGTTTTTAAATTATTTGATAATTGAATGAGATTGAATTATTTAATAATTAAATTGAATTGAATTCTTTATTAAGTGAAATTAAACTTCTTGAATAAGTGAAACTAAGTTTCTTTATTAACTGAATTTTGAAATTTTTAACTAAGTAAATAAATAAGTGAAATTGAATTTCTTTAACAAGAAATAGCATGTGATTTGTTGAAATTACTGTAAGACTTGTAATTTAAAGAATTGATTTGACGAATTTAATTTAATTAAATTTGTAAGTTTTGATATAATGAAGGAAAGCTTAAATTGATTTAATGAATCAGAAATTTAATAGAAATTGTTTTGAATTGATAAATTAACTTAACGAATACTGAATGAAGTCGATCAATGAATTTAGATTGATTTGAATGTTAAATTAATTTAAATGATTACGGAATGAAACTTATATACGAACTTGAATCAATATTTGAATTGCTTTAAATAATAGTTGAAATTGAATTATAAGATTTTGAAATGGTATTTTGGAAGTTTTGAAACGTAAATTATGAAAATTGATATAGAAAGACAAATGGAATGTTGGTTTACAAATTCTAATGGAAATCGAATTTGATTTGCTTTTGAAATTTATTAAACGACCAATCGGTATAATAATTATGAAAGTTATTAAAGAGACCGGAATTGGTTGTGGACATACTCTCTGTCTAACCGAAAACCGCTTTAATAACTATATGCGGAGTGTGATCCATAATGAAGTGGTTGGAATGATGTACGTGATGACTGAAGAAAGAGAATGATAATGGATAGCCTTGAAACTTGTGTCAAATTGGAAATGACTAAAACAGGAGCCGTGCTGGGCCAAATGGGGTTAGCCACCTTGAGCGAATACACTTCTTCGTAAACTACTCATTACTTGTTATTGATTGGTGCACCCTCGGAATTGGAAGTGTTGTTTCGCGGTGTTGCGATCGTTGCGACGATGCGTTTTCACCAGTCCAGATATGGCAAACGGTAGTTTCACTACCTTGGGTATTGCCTCATGTGCCTTATCATACTTGTATCCCTATATACGCGACCCCTACGAATTTGTTTTGCGTTATACCTATGGAGTACTCCCTGATATCCCACTAGTTTACGGTGAAGTTTACAATGCTGTATAGACTATAACGCTTATATATAAATTGTGTTAAAGGGGATAATGGTAACGCCTTAACACTATTCTGACACTTTATATTACCGATGGACATTATCTATTTAGCGTATATTACTACATAGTAGATAGTTTAACGGATCCTTAGAGGATGGTTATTCCAACATCCTTTGAGTTACTTGTATTTTAGTTGTTATTTCACTTGAGTTGGATTTATTGATATAAGAATGTTAATCCTGACTCGAGTATTTTATGTTTTGCTTTACACTCGGGTCAGACTGAGTGTACCAGTATTCGAGACTCGCCTTTGGAGTTGTAGCTTCGCTTGGAGATCCAGCTATCTATTCAGCTTTCAGATATTCAGTTGATTCCAGTGATGTATTCTGATTCTTGTATTTGACTATTGTATTCAAAACTTCTGTCGTAACTTACTTAACTCTATTATATATATAGTAGCTTCATGAACTACTATCTTTTGCTTCGGCTGCATATTATTACTCTATGTCTGTGATTCTGTGATTATTTATTTACTGTACATGTTCAGTTTTGCCAAATTTAAATTAACAAATCGGTATTTTGAATTATTCAAGTCCGACATGTGCGGATGCGAATGGTCCAAAATAGCGGGTTGTTACAGTTGGTATCAGAGCTTTGGTAGCTCTAGGCAAAACTTAGCATATATGTTAAATGTATTTACAGAAATACTTTCATTCGAGTTTGAATCTCTTCCTTTTAACTCGATTCCTTTGAATTTTTGGAACATTCCCTACGGTTCCAAAATTCATTTGTGTCCCTCACTATTCGTCTTCTTTCAATTCTGAAACATCCCATAACTCCACTTCGAATGACCCTTATAATGAATCGGCGGTCTCGCCAAATCTTCGAATGATTTATAAAGGGGTGAAACTCCTTTACAATAGACATCGATTTACCAGAGATTTTTGTATCCTCGGTTTACGATGCTATCTATCTCCTGCTATGTCTGAATTCTATTTCTTGAGATCAAATGTTAATTTGCCTCGGAATTCTGCATTAATCTAATTCTTAAAGTCATGGTTGACCCGGAAGGTTGCCCGTGAATTAAATAAGCTTATCCATCTCTCGATTCTGTTATTGAATCATCTTATCCTTTCTTTCGAACTTGTATTCGAATCAGAATTCTCTTTCATTTGAGTCCATCATATTTGAATCTCTGTCCTTGCTTTGAAAAATCCATTCATGTATCGTCGAGCGAGAAAGTGTATTTGTGAATTAATATTAAAAATGTTAAATATATATTGTGTTGTTTGAGTGCTGATGTTGATTTGGGTTTTCGATCGATTCCTCTGATCAACGCTATCGATAGGATTTCCAAAACACTTTAGCAGAGCAAACTGATACAATATTGTTTTCAAATTTGGTAAATGAAATAAAATTGTGTATGATTATATTATATATATATAAGAAAATCTGATAATTGATTAAATGAATTGATTAACTAAATGATGTTATTTGATTTTCGTTTATTGTTTTGTAAACCATTGATCTACCAACATATAAATAAACGGAATTATAAAATTTGGTTTGTAAAATGATTTGAAAATTTAAATGAATGTAAATCAGGAATTTGAGAATTTGATTTCCGGTGATTTCAAACTTTGATTTTTAAAGTTTTAAAGCATATAGTGTTTAAAATATGTTCAAATAGAAACCGTTTCAAAGATTTTAATTGGTAAAATCTGTGCTCTTCTATTTTGTCGCTGGAAATAATTTCGGTGATGACGGCCACATCATCGACATATATTTTCGAGTTTTGAAGTTGAGAGACCATTAGTAGCTTGCTACACTTTTTTGTTTGGAAATGAATTTGATTTGAATTTCTAAAAGTAGGACTGGATATAAAAATATATATATTAGTATTTGATTTAAATTTGACTTGGATATATTGTATGTATATAATTATCTTTAAATTGCTTGAAGTTAAACGGAAATTTAATTCTTAAATTTGGGTAAAAAGATTTCAATTATGAAGGAATCCAAAATTTTGAATTAATATTTAAACTTGGGAGAATTGAATTAGAAATTTACTTGTATAATACTCAATTGCATTCAATATAACTTACCTAAATTGCTTAAAGGTTAGCTATGTAATTAGAGAGTATACAATATAAAATATCTTTATAAATAAAATGAGTGCTTATAATAAATGTTATATACTTAAATATTAATTATAAAATTATTAATAGAGATAAATAGAATACTAAGTTGGCTGAATAATAAATGGGTTAATAAAATAAATGGTTGTTTGAAATAAATTTTGTAACAAACAACAACAAATTGAAAATAAGCCAACTTATTGAAATTCCTTGAGTTTAAAATCAATTATAAAATATTAATTAATTCAATTGAAATTTATATGGTTTAAATTAATTGTTTTATTTTGGAATTCAAGTCTATTTTCTTCTGGAAGTTTCTACTCTCCTACCTCCTTCCTTTTCGGGGACGAAAAGTTTTGATTGGAGGAGAGTGTAACGACCCGTAAATTTTAGCCGTTTATTTATTTATTTAATTGAATTTTGTGAAATTTTAAATAATAAAATTTTGAAATGAAAATTTAATATTTGAAATGCATCTAGTTAAACATAGCAACCGGTAAAGTTTCATCCAAAAATATGAAAGTTTATTTCATGTGTAATTTTATTTCAATTTAATCAGTTAGTAATTGATGAAAATAAAGTGTTATCGAAACCTAAATATCTTTACATTGAAAAATTCTAAATCATCTTCTGAGCATGACGTCATTTTTCGTTTTCCCAAATTTGGTTTTCTTTTGCTCCGTCGATCTTATTTTCGACGAAATAACAGTTGAATTCAAAAGTTTTCCGAAACCTAAATGTGTCAACATGAGAAAATTTATATAGAACACTCTGAATAAGACTGCGTAATCCGTTTCGCGAAATTCGGACGTCTCTAGCTCCGTTTGGATTTTTCCGTATGAAAAAGCAATGTATATTAGTGTCCGTATGGACTTTTGATAGGAAGGTCCTGACACAGATATTTTGATTTCCTCTTGTCCGTCTCATCCCGCTGATCACCATGATATATTCATTGGTGTACTTCGAAGTCCGGTGCATGACGGAATCGACAGAATGCAAAGTGTGACGATTCGCTAAATTGGGTCCATTTGCAATTATGTGTCCTCCATCTCGTTCAGCTTGCTATGTTAATCACGAATATATATTGTTTCCTTTTCATTCGTCAGTATGGACAACCAAAAGTCAAAAAATGAAATGACGCAAAATGTTTCGGTGTCACGCATAAATTCATTTCTCTTGTCTCTTCCCTTTTTCATTTTTTTTTACGTAACCATCTCTCTCCCATTCTTCTTTGCCTCTCGCTTCTCCTACCTCCCTCCCTCCTAGCTGCCCCACCTTCAGCCATCGCCACTTCCACTAACATCGTCGAGCACCGCGAGCTACCTCCACCCGAGCAAACAACCTGACACGCCGCCTGCCTCCGCCCCCTTTTCTCTCTTGCATCACAGCAAACCACCATGGCAAGCACCCATCGTCCTCTTCCCACGTGATCTTGGCGAAACCCGAAACTCCCCATGTCCCAGTCCTTCTCCCCGCTCGAAATCCACGACCCGAGCCTCAAACATACAGCTTTGACCAAATACGCAACTCCGTATCCACACCTACTTCCCGCAGTCCACACAACAACTTGCCGAACTTGCTACCTCATCTCCCAGAGCCTCTCTCGGTTCAGTTGCACGGTTTGTATATATATTTGTTTTTTATATACTTTCGGTCTGTTGATCTATATACCATCAGTTACTTATATATAAGATTGCATATAAGCTGTATATATAAATTATTGCATTGATTAACAATCAGAGTCTATAAAAGCATGGGTAAATATAGGCTACAGTATATATACTTGTTTGCACAAAAATGGGCAAACACCTCCAAGTCGTATGGATTAGTTGATTTTATGTTGATCCGGATGGTTTGGGTGATTTACACAAATATAAAAAATAGATGGACTAAACTGTAAAACACACAGATTTATAGTGGTTCGGCCAGAACGTGCCTACATCCACTTTATATGTTATTCTCCTTTATCTTTCAGATTACAAGTACAAAGCTTTGTATACAAGTATATGAAAGTTGTTTGAAAGTTCCTTCCGTACTTGAGCTCTCAAACTTGTCTGCCATTGTTGTACCCCTGCCCCTCTATTTATAGAGTGAGGCTGGGGGCAGGGGTCTTGGATGTATGTAGCTGCTGGTGGGCCTGGGCTGAAGCAATCTGGCCTGGCAGTGTTGGCTCGGCAAGACTTTGGTCTGGAGATAGTTGGAGCGGCTTTCGGTTCGATAGGAGTTGGATGGAGTTCGATTCGGTTATGAGTGAAGTGGCATTGGTTCGCCAGGGGTTGGCTCGGCGGGTATGGAAAAATGATTGGTTCGGTGATGCGTGGAGGAGCTTGGACGGGCATTGCCTGGAGTGGCCTTGGACCGGCATTGCTAGGAGGGGCTTTGATTCGGTGGGTTGATGGTTCGTGAGCATGGTGTGGAGCCGGTCCGGTGAGAGTTGGTTCGGTGGTAGGGAAGGGGCCAGTCGAAACACACCCAACACTAGCCCCCCAAAGTAGGGCATGTGCATGCACATGTCGTGCTTTGCCTTAAGCTGGGTTGTTCTCATCCGGTCTTTAGCGCCGAACCAACCGGTTCGGCTACTGGTTTTTTCTTATAAATAGGGGCCTGACGCCTCCGTTTTTTTTATCAGCCAAACCACTCCCTTGTCTTTGCCGAATCAAACTGTTATCTCTGCCGAATCAAAGTGTTAGCCGAATCAAAATCGTTGTCGAATCAGTGTTTAGCCGAATCAAAATCTTTGCCGAATCAGTTGAGGATCTAATCCACCGAATGAACTTTATTTTCAGTTATCGAATGGGCTTGGCATCCTTGAAGTACCGAATGTCCTTTTATCCTTGAATTGCATAATGAGGTTATACTCTGTACCACCGAATGAACTCCTTGGAGCTCAAGTGCCGGACGAGTCTTGTATGGGAATGCCGAATGAACTCTAGGTTAGACCTTACTGAACGAACTCGGGGATTCCGAGTGTTGAATGAACCCTTTACCGGATGGACTTCTATATTCGAATTGTTAGTGAAACTCTAGATTACCTAGTTTATGTGTCTTAACGATATACTTTCTTGTGTCGCAGATAAATGTCTCAAAGAGTGGAAACCCGATCAGATAAGAGGAAATCTAGGGACAGAAGAGAGTCCCCTGCCGTGCCCCCAGTCCAGCCGGAACCAGGGCGACATAGACCTGCCCCGAGGTCATTAGTGGACGGATATGGCCCTCAAGAGCTTCTGAATTCTCCTCCCGATTGCTTCCCAAGCTCTCTCAGAGAGGAGCAGCTTGATGTTATCTCTTGCTCCTTCGGGATTGACAGAGCGAGCATGCTATTGCCGGGGGACGGAGTGATGTCGTACAATCCCCCTGAAGGTATTTCGCGTATAGCCGATACCATTGCATATGCGGGGCCATTCCTCCGATCAATGCGTGGATAGTCAGCTTCATTACTTACCTGAAAGTGGCTCCTTTTTAGCTTCAGCCCAACTCCTACGCCATCTTAGTGTGTCTATTCGTTATCTTCCAGAGGAGATATGGGCGCCCCCTTCTAACCGGGAAATCCGATATCTATACAATCTGAGGGGCTACAAGAATGGGTCTCCGTACATTAGTTTAGAGTCAGCCGTGTCCTTCAAGCCGGTCTTGGACTTATACTCGAAGTTTACCATGTTTAAGAAGGAATGGTTCTTCGTCAAGGACGACTCCGTTTATTTTCGCCTTTTCACTTCTGGCTGTAAGTTGAATTCCACTTGTAATTTCTTTGTTCCGACTGCAATGCTTCTTCTTATATGTTTTTATTTCTTGCTAGCGACAGGTGGTTTTGCGGTCGTGGAGAATGATCGCCTGGTACAGATGGCCGCGGAGATAGAGGCTATCTCTGGAAGGGACAGGTCGACTTCTTACCTAATCAGGAATGCCACTCTCCTAGAGCACAACTTGATTTTGCCACGTCAATCCGTGGTTAAGCAGAGAGATACAGCCGAGGAAAGGGCTGCTAAAGCTAAAGATGGGGCTACTGCGAAGAGCAGCAAGAGGAGGCCTTTTACAAAACCTCCAGTTGTCGGAGGTAAGAAGCTCAAGAAGTCTGACGGCCCTTCCCCTAGCACGTGCCCAATTACTCCGGGGGAGGAAGACGTGGAGGAGGATAGAGGTGAAGGCGAAGGAGGCGATGTAGGAGGAGAGGCAGAGAGCGGAAACGACAGAGAAGGTGATGGTGGTGGTGATGGCGCCGGGGCTTTGCCTCCTGGGCAAGCGGGCGAGATTCAAGAGTGGACGGATGATGTCTTCCGCCAGGCTTTTAAGGGGTTGGAGGAAGGATCAGCCTTGGTGGAGAAATCGAAGAGGTTGATAAGGCCGGGTCCGGTGCCAGTCTATCTTCTGAGAGTATTTCAGCTAAGGCAACTCCGCCGGTTCAAGGTGAATTCTTAACTCCTTCTTTTAACTTCACACGTTTCTTGAGTTATAGTTTCATGCATGCTTGTAACACTTGGTTTTTATTCCAGGAATGGGTAAGGTGGCCAAGACATCAGATATTCGGCACCGCCTTGAACAGTATAAGTTACTCAAAGCTTCCACCAAACCAAAACCGTCAGCTAGCCGTCCTGGAGATGCGGTTAGATATCACCCTCTTCTCGGAGTTATTGAAGAAGATATACAAAAGAGAAAGAGGGGCCGATCTTCGTTTGAACCTTCACCTGGCCCTTAGCCTCCAGCCCAGCCTATCCATGATATTACTGAGGAGGATATTGAGCTCATGACTTCCTCACATTCGTCTGAAAATCCAACCGTCACCCCGATAGACCATCCTGGTTTGGTTCGCAACCCAGTTGTCGGTCATTCGGATCTGGACCCGAGTTTTCAGGACATCTCTTTTGACGAGGCCACGGGTGAGCATCTTCTTCCCCGCAATCCCATGGTACGGGTGCTTGATGAGGCTATGTCCTTAGACCTTGATTTGCTTACTACTCGGATAGTTACCATGGGGGACGAAGCCAAGGCTAATATTGACCGGGTCGCGGAGGAGACCAGGAAGTTGATGGGGCATCATGCCCGTCTGATCAAGGCTGGAGAGGAGATTGGGAGTGCTAATATTCGGTTGCGGCTAAAGGTTGCTGATCAGGCCAAACAGCTTGCCGATCAAGCCATTCAGATTTCTCAGTATGAGGCAGCCTTCAGGCGGTTGAAGAAGACTATGGAAGAGGCTAGTAAGGCAGAACTACGAAAGATGGAGGCTGCCTGCAAGGAACGGATTGACATGGCCATCACAACGGTAGACGAGGTTCGGAGAGCGGATCTTGAGCAGGTAGAAGAGTTATCTGGGAGGCTTGAGGCCGCAGAGCTTGCTCAGGCCAAGCTGAAGGAGGAGATGTAAGTGATGCGGAAGTCCCTTCAGGCTGACTGCTCGAGATACCGATTGGAGAGAGATGCTGTTGTTGCACGAATGTCGGCTTCTGAGGCCCGGATGAAAGAGTTTGAGGAGAACGAGGGGATGATGGACGAGATGCTTCAGGACATGTATTTCCGTACTTGGAGGCAGGGCAACCTGTCCTGGATGGACGATTATCCCCGGGTTATGGCTAGGATATATCTCCGGGCTTTGGAGGAAGCTAAGCCGATGCGGATAAGGAAGGTGGTGCGGCTTTCAGGATGGATGTGGTTACGGCCCAATTCACTAAGGAAGAGAAGGTGGCGGTTAAGGAGGGCATGCGGCTGCTTACCGCGGATGAGGTAGGCGTGCTAGACGATGATGGTCAGGGAGCAGGTGCTGGTAAGTCTTTCCTTTTGATCTTTTCATGATTTGATTGCTTATCTTTCATGATTTTTGATGGATTCTCTTCTGAATTATGCAGGCGGGACCTCGGTAGCACATGCTGGGAGTTCCGATCTTGCAGTTAAGTAGATCCCGAGGGCTAGCGGGATGGAGGCGAAGCCCTGATTCTTCGACTTGACTTGTACATATTTTAGTTGTTGTCTATGTTAGTTCGAAACATTAATGTAACTTGTAATTATATTATTTGTGAAGAATGACTTTGTGTAATTTTATAACATAAGCTGATTCTGTCCTGTTTGAATGCTGTTGTCATTTTGATATGCTGCATAAGAAATACAGCTGCGTGTTTATGCATGTGACTTAATCGTATTTAATGCTAAGTTTCTGCTTAAAATATTATCTCATGTCTTGTAATGCCAATATGATGTGTGAATAAATTAAACCTACATATTTATATAAAGTAGAAGATAGTACCGCCCTTCGTGTTTTAGTTGTAGAGGGTTGCTTTGAAGGTCTTGCGTGACTGAGTATGGAATGTAGCCAAGTGTTCCGTCATCCGGATGTGAGCTCATATTTCCACAAGCGAGAGTTCCCTTATTTTGTGACCTGTACTTTAAGGATTGTTATATAGGATAGGAGGAAAGTTTTTGAATGAAATGGAAATATGAGAAACAGTAAAACTTCCAATCACGGAAGGCCGTCGATATGCTTAAGTTTGTGGCAAATGGGTTTTGTAGTCACTTTCCCTAGCTGTGGGTCTTGGAGACATTTGTCACCCATCTTACGCCTCCGCGGGGAGTTTATCTTTTTTACCACAGCCACACTTAAGACATATCGGAGCCGAGATCGCGCACAGTAACTACCCGAGCCATTATGGCCCGTAATCGTGGGTATTATTCGATTTACTATGGCCGGCTAGCGTGGGTGCCGATCGTCAACCGTGAACTACCCCTGGCTGGCCACACCTTATGTTGGGGCTTAAAGTAGGTTCACAGCTGCCGGCGAGACGAACGCCGTAATGAGCTGCCATCAGCTATAGTCGGCCTTCTTGATGGCTTATAATTGGCTCATTACAGTTGGCTTTGAGGGCGGTCGCGAGCAATGAGTTAACCCGCAGCAGAGGGATGCTGGAGCAAAAGTGTCTCATTGGCGAGTGCATAGAATCGCATAGTACCTGTTGGGTCTTGTCTGGGTGAGGTTGCCCCGTGAAGTTCCAGTATGGAAACGTCGTTATACATGATTTTGTTCAACAGAAAAGGATAAAGCTTAACAATCAGCCAAGATATAAAGGAACAAGTTAAAAAGAGACAAGATTTTTAAAGTGGTTCGGCACGAAAATTCCTACGTCCACTGATTCTCTTTGTTAATTCACTTCATATGGGCAGTACAAGTTAAGAAAAGTATCGACGGAGATGTCGGATGTTCCATGCCCTCTGGAACACCTCTCCGTCCACTGTTGACAAAATATAAGCTCCGTTGCGGAGATCTTTATGAATCACATAGGTTCCGTCCCAGATTGGATCTAGCGCTCTGGGGCACGGGAAGATCCGCTTGAGGACAAGATATCCTTCTTGTAAGCTGTGGTGCTTGACTTTGGAATTGTATTGTGCTGCAACTTTTTGCTTATGAGCTGCTGCTTTGAGTGCTGCATCGTTTCTTCTCTCTTTAATTAGATCCAAAGACATGTGGAGGAGTTCTTCGTTCTCTTCTGGGTTGTAGTGGATCCTGCGGTGGGAAGGCACTACAGTTTCAACTGGGAGCATGGCCTTCGATCCGTATGCCAAAGAGAAAGGAGTATGCCCTATTGATGTTCTGTAAGATGTGCGGTAGGCCCAAAGTGTCGTAGGAAGTTCATCCACCCAAGCGCCTTTTGACTTTTCGAGTTTCTTCTTGATTAAGGTTTTGAGGATTTTGTTGACAGCTTCGACTTGTCCGTTTGCCTGGGGGTAAGCCACAGATGAGAAGCTTTTGTGAATTCCGTGCTCTTGGCACCAGTCGGCAAATTCCTCGCTGTCAAATTGAAGTCCATTGTCCGATATGATTTTGAGTGGAACCCCGTACCTGCATAAAACATTTTTGATCAAGAAGTTAATAACTTTTGCCGAAGATATTTTATTTAGAGGCTCCGCTTCCACCCATTTGGTGAAATAGTCAACTGCTACTACGGCATATTTGGCTCGGCCTCGGCCCACTGGCAGTTCGCCAATCAAGTCAATTCCCCATATTGCAAAGGGCCAAGGGCTGGTCATTTGAGTAATCTCGTTTGTTGGTAGTCGAGGAATTTTAGCAAATTTCTGACATTTGTCACATCTTTTGACGAAGTCTAGAGCGTCTTTATTTAAGGTGGGCCAGTAATATCCATATCGGAGTATCTTCTTTGCCAGAGTCTGCCCACCAGTGTGATCTCCACAACTTCCTCGATGTATGTTGGATAAGATTTCCTTGGCTTCCCTTCTAGTGACACACCTTAATAAGGGATTAGAGAAGCCGCGTCGATAGAGGATGCCTTCTTGTATTGTATAGCGGGAAGCTTTCCTCAAGATTTTCTTGACTTCGTTACGCCCGTCGGGCAGTGTGCCATCTTGTAAATATTTCCGGATAGGAGTCATCCAAGTTTCCTCTTCGATTGCAGCTATCATATTCATTGTCTCGTAACTCGGGACTAGTTGTTGTGAGATGGTTATTGTTCGGGAAGCGGTGTCGTCCTTCATGCTAGCTTACTTTGCCAGTTCGTCGGCCTCCTGATTCTTCTCTCGAGGAATGTGTCTGATTAAATAGTGATCCAACTGATTGAGCAGCAGCTTGGTTTTCTTTAGATATGTTGTGAGTCGATCTCCTCGAGTTTGGAATTCTCCCAGTATCTGATTTACAATAAGTTGAGAATCACTATGGAGACATAAAGAACCAACTCCAATCTCCAAGGCAAGTTCTAAACCGGCTATCACTGCTTCGTATTCTGCGTCATTGTTGGTGGCAGTGAACTCCAACCTTAGGGCATAGTGCAGCTTCCTTCCCCTGGGAGTGATTATCACAACACCTGCCCCCGAGCCTTGCTCATTTGATGCTCCATCAACAAAGAGATTCCACTTGATATTTTTCGCTACTTCAGATTGCTCCTTACCTTCGTTAGTAGTGAATTCGGCAATGAAATCAGCTATGGTTTGTCCCTTGATAGCGGTGCGAGGATGGTAGGTAATATCATATTGACTCAGTTCAATGCACCACTTAAGTAGTCGCCCAGAAGTGTCGGGGCGATGGAGTACCTGCCTTAGCGGTTGATCGGTTAAAACTCTGAGGAATGAGATTGGAAATAGTGTCGCAGTTTCCGTGACGTGATTAGTAAACAGTATGCTAGCTTTTCAAGTTTAGGGTATCTGGCTTCTGCCTCTGTGAATCTCTTGCTTACAAAGTATACGGGCCGCTGTGCGCGGTCGTCTTCTCTCACCAAAGTGGCGCTTAAAGCATGGGATGATACAGAAAGGTATAGGTATAGTTCCTCGCCTTCATTTGGAGTTGAGAGTACTGGTGGTCTTTGGAGGTGTTCGATTAAGTTAAGGAAGGCTGTCGAGCATTCGTCGGTCCATTCGAACTTTCCTTTATCCTTCTTAAGAGCTTCGAAGAAAGGGATGCATTTGTCGGTTGCTTTAGAGATGAACCTGCTTAGGGCAGCCACCTTCCCGTTTAGGCTTTGCATCTCTCTTCGAGTGGATGGTTTCTTGACATCTTGCAAAGCCCGGACTTGTTCGGGGTTCGCTTCAATCCCCTGGCATGTATGATGAATCCCAAGAACTTTCCCGATGATACTCCGAAGGAGCACTTTAGAGGATTCAGTTTCATTCCATATTGGCGAAGTACCTGAAACATCTCGTTCAGGTGGTTTATATGATCGTTGGCTTTCCTTGATTTTACCAGCATGTCATCCACATAAACCTCCATAGTTCTCCCTATTAATTTCGCAAACATCTTGTTGACGAGGCGCTAATAAGTAGCTCCAGCGTTTTTAAGTCCAAAAGGCATTACTTTGTAGCAGTACAATCCCCGGTCAGTGATGAAACTAGTGTGGTCTTGATCGGGGGCATGCATAGGGATCTGGTTATACCCTGAGTATGCTTCCATAAAGGATAAGAGTTGGTGTCCGGCTGTGCTGTCCACGAGCTGGTCGATTCGGGGGAGTGGGAAGCAGTCCTTCGGGCAAGCGTCATTTAAGTTGGAGAAATCGATGCATGTTCGCCACTTCCCATTAGCTTTCTTTACCAGTACCGGGTTGGAAATCCATTCTGGGTAGATGGCTTCTCGTATGAAGTCATTGGTGAGTAAGTTCTTTACTTCTTCCTCGAAGGACGCTGATCGTTCTGCCCCCATGCTCCTCTTTTTCTGCTTCACTGGCACCTTGGTGGGATCGATGTTCAGCATGTGGCATGCTACGTCTGGAGAGATTCCTGTCATGTCGGCGTGCGTCCATGCAAATACATCCACGTTGTGGTGAAGAAAATCGACGAGTTGATCTTTCAACTCCGCTCTTAACTGAGACCCGACCCTCAGCAGTCTACTTGGCTCGTGTTTGTCTACAGATACAAATTCCATAGCCTCTGCAGGCTTGGTGGTGGCCTCCTCCTCTTTGTCCTTGGGGTCTAATTCGTTGAAAGGATCGCTGGTATATCGAAGAGGAGGGGCTTTCTTTAATTGCTATGCGTCCAGGTTTTTCTTGCAGAGAGAAGTCTCTGCATCCTTCCCTTTATCCTTCCTGCGGTTATTGCGAAGCTCAGTTACATAGCAATCTCGAGCGGCGTCTTGATCTCCCTCTATTTCTCCTACTCCGTTATCTGTTGGGAATTTCATCTTCAGGCACCATGGGGCTAGGACAATTTGGAAGTCAGACAAGGCTGGTCTTCCCAAAAAGGAGTTGTACGCCGAATGGTTCTCTATCAGTACAAATGTTTGTTTTCGCACAGCGGAGCGGGGATGACTTCCTATTTCAACAAAAAGGTCCAGTTGCCCGAGGGGCATCTTCGCATCTCTAGTGAAACCATGTAGTGGTTTGTTGCAGGGAGACACATCCTTCATTGACAGCTTCATTTTGTCGAATGCATGCTTGAATAGAATATTCAGTGAGCTTCCAGTGTCTACTAAAATTCGGAAAACTTTGGCTGGACCAAACCAGGCAGAGATGACCATAGGATCCATGTGTGGGTACTGTCTTCCCTCTAGATCACGCCTACTGAATGTGATGTCGTCATTCTCTCTCCGTTTCGGGTGGCGTTCTTCCATAACAGAATTAACGTAGCCTTCAGTGTTTCTAAGTGACTAACCGTATCTTTCCATCTCTGCCCAGCTTCTGTCGGCGATGTGTGGTCCTCCTGATATGGTATGGACCATTATTTTCTCTTGACTAGAGCCACTAGTGTTGCGATTTCCTCCGCCTCCTTCTAGGAGGGGTAACCCTGGGTTTTCATTGGCGGGAGCTGGAGTCCTGTTCTGGCTTTTTACATAGCGTTCCAGTCTCCTCCTTCTAATGTGTTCTTCAATCAAGTCCCGGAGATGGTGGCATTCATTGGTGTCATGTCCGTGGGATTCGTGGAAGCGGCAGAACTTTCCAGACTTGAGTGCGTTATCTGACTCCTTCTTGTGCGGGGGCGCTTGTATCTAACTTCGTCTTGAGTGGCTAGGAATATGTTTTCGATTGTCTCATTCAAAGGAGTGTAGGAGTCAAATCTGGGTCCAGGTCGATATAGGCGCTTTTCCCCCTTCTTGCCCCAGCATTGTCTCTAGAGTCATTTCTCCGAACGTCCTTTGTTGCAGCGGAAACCCTGTCTGTAGCTGTTTTAGCCTGTTGCCCTGACTGCCTCTCAGTGGCAGCGTCTTCAAGTCTTATATACTTTCCAGCTTCATGGAAGAAATCAGGTATAGTAGCTGGCTTTTCCTTGGTTAGTCTTCTAGCAAATTTAGTATCCGGATGTACACCACTACAGACAGCCATTAGGATAAGTTTCTTGTCGGCATCTTGGACTGCGGCCGCCGCAGCGTTGAATCGGGTGAGATATTGCTGCACTGTCTCTTTGGGTTTCTGCTTGATATTAGATAAGGAATAAGCGTCCTTGGGTTGTTCCACATGAATGCGGAACTGGCTGATGAATTTTTCTTTCAACATTTCCCATGAGCTGATGGACCCTTGGGGTAGGTGGCAGAACCAGGAGGTAGCTAGGTCTGCCAAGAAAAGTGGGAAGCATTTACAGAGTACTCCCTCCGTTGCTCCGCTCATGAGCATATGCTGGGTGTATCTCTGTAAGTGTACGATGGGGTCAGAGGTTCCCTTGTAAGGTTCCATCGTTGGCATTTTCCATTCCCGGGGGGTGATGGCAGTTTCGATATTGCGGGTGAAGGGGCTAGTTACCCCAGCACCTATCCCTCGATCCCTTTATTCCCGTTGGACGCACTCCCTGAACAATCGCGCCATCCTTTCATCAGAACTTGGAGCGGATAAAAATGAGTTTGGTTCTTCCCTGCGGGATTGATTCCGTCCAGATGACCTGTAAGGATGGTATCGTTTATCACTCCTGACATTCTCCAATGGCTGCCTCTGGTCTTCTGGGGGCATGCTGGGGTCAGCCACAGTTGGCCTTTGCCTTGATCTTCCCCTGCTGGGTTCTGTTCTTAGCACTTCCTCGGGTCCAACTTCGGGCTGGACTCCAGCTCGGCCCCGTCTACTGGTGTTTCCATGGTTAGGTAGCATGACAGGCTCAGCCACATCCGACCCCTGCCTGGCACCTCTTCCGTTGGGTTCGGTTCCAAGTGTTTCCTCAGGTCGGAATTCGGGCTGAGTCCGGGCTCGGCTCCTACCATGGCGGCTTCTGTTGTTGGCCTCTTCAAAGAAGAAAGACCCTTGTCATCTCTTAGATCCTCCAGACTGGGACTCACCCCATGATTCAGTATTACGGTTGGATTCTTCAGCATCCCTTAAGCGTGACATGAGTTGGTCCACCAAGGCTTCTTGTTGAGATGCGAAGTGGTTAGTTACTTCAGCCACAATCCTGTCCATATCTGCCCTTGTAATTGGTTGTTCCGTAGCGGGGGCTGTCGGATTTGCCTGATTTAAATTTGCCGTTGGAATCTGACGATTGTCTTGGTCCCTAAACACTGGATCTGGGACACTGCCTGTTGCAACTTTCTTTCCTTTGTTAGCATCTTTCTTCCGTCCGAGAGCCATATTTTCCAAGCAATAAACGATGCTAACAGAAAATGGGTTAAGTGCGAGAAGCTGAAGCTTCGAGCTCCTGGTTCTCAGTGAAAGCACCAAAAATGTTTGCATAAAAAATGGGCAAACACCTCCAAGTCGTATGGATTAGTTGATTTTATGTTGATCCGGATGGTTTGGGTGATTTACGCAATATAAAAAATAGATGGACTAAACTGTAAAAGACACACAGATTTATAGTGGTTCAGCCAGAACGTGCCTACGTCCACTTTATATGTTATTCTCCTTTATCTTTCAGATTACAAGTACAAAGATTTGTATACAAGTATATGAAAGTTGTTTGAAAGTTCCTTCCGTACTTGAGCTCTCAAACTTGTCTGCCATTGTTGTACCCCTGCCCCTCTATTTATAGAGTGAGGCTGGGGGCAGGGGTCTTGGATGTATGTAGCTGCTGGTGGGCCTGGGCTGAAGCAATCTGGCCTGGCAGTGTTGGTTCGGCAAGACTTTGGTCTAGAGATAGTTGGAGCGGCTTTCGGTCCGGTAGGGGTTGGATGGAGTTCGATTCGGTTGTGAGTGAAGTGGCATTGGTTCGGCAGGGGTTGGCTCGGTGGGTATGGAAAGATGATTGGTTCGGTGATGCGTGGAGGAGCTTGGACCGGCATCGCCTGGAGTGGCCTTGGACCGGCATTGCTAGGAGGGGCTTTGATTCGGTGGGTTGATGGTTCGTGGGCATGGTGTGGAGCCGGTCCGGTGAGAGTTGGTTCGGTGGTAGGGAAGGGGCCGGTCGAAACACACCCAATAATACTTATTTATAGCATAGTTTATGTAGGTCAGTAAATAAAAAAAACATGGCTACAGTATACTCTATAAAAGCATGTGTATAGTTATATTATAGGTTGTTATGTGAATTTACTTTTAGAAGAAGTTGTTTATAAAACATATTTATATAGTGATACGCGTATGTTTATATAAATCAAAGTTTATCACAGCTTATATTTGTTTATAAACTTTGGTCTAATAGTTCATATATATCAATCTATATATGATTGCTTCGGCCGTAATAGGATAGTATGTATATTTTATTTGTTTTATCTATTATACTATACATTGTTAGTCGTATTTTAAGATTATATGCATGTCAGATCTATATGTATATACATATTTTTGCAAATGAATATAATAATATCTATATTGTTTTACTAGCTTATCTTTAACATACGTTATTTATATCGACAATTTGTGTTTCTATATATATTATATTTTATGCAGCTTGTTGCCATATATGTTTCTATACTAGTTATATATTTATTTAAATAAATTGTTTAAATTGATTTTGGAAATGTATATATATTTTAAAGATTATAATTAGTTGCTGTTATATATATGACTTGCGTATTTATATAGAGTTATAATGGTTGAAGTTTATGCAATTGTTATTTGTATATTAGTATACTCAGTTTTGGTTTTAGTATATGTATACCACAGTTTTGGGTTCTTATAAATGACATTTCTGTAAACATCCTAATATGCATACTCATATATATGTTCGGCAATGTGTAGATTTATATAACAATTGTTTTGATATGTTTATATTTATGTAATGTGTTGTATGAACATTTATGTTAGTATTTTGAAAAGCATTATATACACAGCTATAAGTGATAGGTATCCATGCCTAATCTATTTGTATGATATCTTATGTTGACATTTTGAATAAATTTGTAATTTATGTATTTTAATATATGGGTTTTAAAACATATATATCTTTGATTTTCGATATCTGAGTTTAAAAAAAATGGTGTTAAAATCTTTCTATTATTTTAATATGTTTATCTTAAACTAAAATACTGGATTTATATATACATGTATAATAATGTAAGTATTCTCTGTTATACAAAACTGATTCTGATTTGTCCTCATCGATTTCCATTTATCAGCTTTGTCCGTCGTGCTTGTCTTCTTCGTCAAATCGTGCCAATCTAGCTTTGCTTGGAATTCGCGTTTGGATTCGTAACTCGTTTCTTTTGTCGAATCGCTCCAGCTTCGAAAGGTGAGCAATCACTCACGATTAATATTCTTGTATTTATTAAATTTGATTTCAATTGAAACGACAATTGAAATATGCTGCTGTTAGTTATTTACAATGTTATATATGTTATTACCTGTATCAGTTCACCTGTGACATCTGACACCATTATATGTTATTTATACAATGATAATCCAGTTTGGTTGATAATTGGTTGATTGTTTGTTGCTTACATTGGACGTTAAATTGTTAATGTATGAAGTGATGAATAATTTACAATTGAAATTAATGTAGGAGTTAACAATTTGAAATTGATATATATGTTGAATTAGATTAGATAAAATTTTATAATATGACCCCTTTAAATGTTAAATTAATTGACACGTAGAAATTGGTTAATTACACTTTGAACCCTTTGAATGTATGTTGTATAATCGATGTAGTATGAAATTGAATAATAGACATCAAGTGAAGAACCGTATAAATATTAGTGTAATAATCTTTAATCGACATGAAATGATAGCGTAGATTCTAAAAATAATTATATTAATTCGCACAAACAACAATGTGAATTAATATGATTATTTCGGGATCATTTGAATTGATTATTGGATTGTTATTGATTGTTGTTATTGCTTGTTTATTTACTTTGACACCATCCCAGTTATCACATTGCAAGTTCCCTTTGACATGCTTTGATTTGTGAATTGAAATGGAATCGGGTTGAAATGATAAATATCCAAATAAAACTTTGACTTAGGATAGAGAATTAAATAAAACCCAATTGGTCAATAATTTGATTTAAAATTAAAATAAAGATTTTATTTGAATAAACATTAAGGTTTTGAAATGAAATTGGATTTTGAAATTTTAATGAAGGAAAATGTTAATATTTGGAATCTGAAACAAAATATTAACGTAGTAATTGATGAAAGAACATTGTTTAAAAATTAATTATTAATAATTAAGTTTGGAATTATTAATGATTAAGTTTGAAATTATTAATAATTAAGTTTTGAAATTAGTAATAATTAAGTTTTGAAATTATTTGATAATTGAATGAGATTGAATTATTTAATAATTAAATTGAATTGAATTCTTTATTAAGTGAAATTAAACTTCTTGAATAAGTGAAACTAAGTTTCTTTATTAACTGAGTTTTGAAATTTGTAACTAAGTAAATAAATAAGTGAAATTGAATTACTTTAACAAGAAATAGGATGTGATTTATTGAAATTACTGTAAGACTTGTAATTTAAAGAATTGATTTGACGAATTTAATTAAATTTGTAAGTTTTGATATAATGAAGGAAAGCTTAAATTGATTTAATGAATTGGAAATTTAATAGAAATTGTTTTGAATTGATAAATTAACTTAACGAATGTTGAATGAAGTCGATCAATGAATTTAGATTGATTTGAATGTTAAATTAATTTAAATGATTATGGAATGAAACTTATATGCGAACTTGAATCAATATTTGAATTGCTTTAAATAATAGTTGAAATTGAATTATAAGATTTTGAAATGGTATTTTGGAAGTTTTGAAACGTAAATTATGAAAATTGATATAGAAAGAAAAATGGAATGTTGGTTTACAAATTCTAATGGAAATTGAATTTGATTTGGTTTTGAAATTTATTAAACGACCAATCGGTATAATAATTACGAAAATTATTAAAGAGACCGGAATCAGTTATGGACATACTCTCTGTCTAACCGAAAACCACTTTAATAACTATGCGCAGAGTGTGATCCAGAATGAAGTGGTTTGAATGATGTACGTGATGACTGAAGAAAGAGAACGATAATGGATAGCCTTGACACTTGTGTCAAATTGGAAATGACTAAACAGGAGCCATGCCAGGCCAAATGGGGTTAGCCACCTTGAGCAAACACACTTCTTCGTAAACTACTCATTACTTGTTATTGATTGGTGCACCCTCGAATTGGAAGTGTTGTTTCGGAGTGTTGCGATCATTGCGGCGATGCGTTTTCACCTGTCCGGATCAAGAAAACGGTAGTTTCACTACCTTGGGTATTGCCTCATGTGTCTTGTCATACTTGTATCCCTATATACGCGACCACTACGAATTTGTTTTGTGTTATACCTATGGAGTACTCCATGATATCCCACTTGTTTATGGTGGAGTTTACAGTGCTGTATAGACTATAACGCTTATATAAAATGTGTTAAGGGGGATAATGGTAACGCCTTAATACTATTTTGATACTTTATATTACTGATAGACATTATCTATTTAGCATATATTACTACATAGTAGATAGTTTAACAGATCCTTAGAGGATGGTTATTCCAACGTACTTTGAGTTACTTGTATTTCAGTTGTTATTTCACTTGAATTGGATTTATTGATATAAGAATGTTAATCCTGACTCGAGTGTTTTGTGTTTTGCTTTACGCTCGGGTCAGACTGAGTGTACCAGTACTCGAGACTCACCTTTGGAGTTGGAGCTTCGCTTGGAAATCCAGCTATCTATTCAGCTTTCAGATATTCGGTTGATTCCAGTGATGTATTCTGATTCATGTATTTGACTATTGTATTCGAAACTTCTGTTGTAACTTATTTAACTCTATTATATATATAGTAGCTTCATGAACTACTATCTTTTTCTTTCGCTGCATATTATTACTCTGTGTCTGTGATTCTGTGATTATTTATTTACTGTATATGTTCAGTTTTGCCAAATTTAAATTAACAATTTAGTATTTTGAATTATCCAAGTCCGACATGTGCGGATGCGAATGGTCCAAAATAGCGGGTCGTTACATTGTTTACATAAATAAATAGTTTAACTAAAACGTCAAAATATGATCGTAAAATATTTTGTCGAAAATCAACGTTTTGTCGATTAAAAGTTATCGCAACGTTGTGGGACCTTTATTTTCTTATATAGGAACATATATTCAAATAGTATAAATATTAATTAATTCACTAATCAAGTTTACTTTTACTAAACATACTTAGAAAATTCAATAATATAATTAAGAAAAAATAAGCGCAAAAAGACAAACATGTCATTTCAAAGCAGAAAGTAAACATTAAATCAAACCAGACATAATTATTACTTTCTTTACTTAATACTTAAGCGAAAATGACTTAATTAATGATTTGAAATGTGATGTTAAGTGTTGAAAAAATAAGGTTGCTTAAAAAGTAAGTAAAGGGTATTTTGGTCTTTTTACAAAATATTATTTTAATCCAAAACTTTTTCTATAAATAAGGATCCACTTTTTTACTTTTTTGCACTTTTTCTTCTTCCTTTTTCAAGTTTTTCTTCCACTCTCTTATGGCTTGTTTTCTTCTGTTTCCTTACTAACTTTCTTAAAATCATATCAAATCAACTCCAAACACCATCAAACTTTGCCAAAGACCTTCGAATACTAATTAAATATGGTTTAGCATCTAAGAAGTGAAGAAATGATGGAGGAAGAAGCGGAATAGAAGGAGGCCAAGCACATCAAGCAGGAGGAGCAAGTTCAAGAAGCTCCGAAGCAAGAAAAAGTGAAAGAAGTGCCACCCGTTTCACTCCAAGAAAGTAGGAGAAAGTTTGAAGTGCTGCAGAAGCGCTGCCGAATTTTCCAATGTTGGTTGAAGTTGATAAAAATAGTGAAGTGTTGGATGATATGAATGTTGGTAGGAAGTGAATGCTTTGGTTAAAGGTGAATACTCAATGTTTATTTAAAGTTAAATCATCCTCATAACCATTTTAATACGTCCATCAAAACCTTTGAATAAATTATTTGAATGTTTGATAACTTGGATGCAAAATTGGTTGATTATATGATTGTTTATGTGGTTGATAACTTGTTTGGTAAATGATAAGAGAAATGATTAGTAATTAACCATAGTTGATTAAATGAGAATTAAATCCATATAAATGTGTGTAAGGAAATTCTTTAACCTCTTAATGATTTCAAAATATCTAAAAAGATTGAAAATGGTATTACAATAGTATAATATTACAATATGAAATGAAATAAAAAATGAGTTTGAAATGATGAAAATATTGCTTTAAACAAGTTAAAATAGTTTAAATATGTGCTAAAACAAATTTGAAGTGTTTCGGACAAGTTCTGAAGTAATTCAAAAAATTGGTCAAAATCAAGCTCGTCGTGTAGCGGTAGTTCGTAAATTTCGACCCGTAACTTCAAATTAACGTAGAAAATGATTTATAAGTCGTATTTCTTTGAAATAAAAATTCTTTGATCCACAATGATAATATTTTTCCAACGAAGGAAGAAAATCTAATTTTCATCAAGTAGATTTTGAAATATGTCCAAAACAATTTTCTAAAAACATCGCGATTTTGCAATTCGGAATCCAAAAAGGGATTTCTTTATAAAATGATATTTTTAAATGATTCAAAATATGAAGTAAATTTGATAAATCTATTAAAATGGTTTAAAAGATATTTGGAATGGAAAATATGAATATTCAAATATTAAAAAGTTGTTTAAGTCAAATAAGCTTATATTGCACTTTCCGTAGCACTTTTATGCTGCGAATTCTATAACCTTTTGAATATGAGCTTAAACTTAACAATTATTTCCTAAATCCTTTGTGAATAATTTTAAAATAATAATTAAGTAATTTTAAGATGATTTGGAAGTTTTAATAAGAGTTTGAACAAATGGTAAAGAGGAATTGTTTATAACACTTAAACAATAATTGAAGAATATTTTTTTGGCAAGGCCAGCTGGTTTTATAGTGGACTGTCCACTTTTTATTACGAACGTAATAAAAGCTTTAGATACAGGAGTTAGGTAAAAAAACACCTAAACTGCTATGAAAAGGAAAATAGAGCACTGGAATGTGATAATCATGCCACAGCTACAAAAAACACCTTAGACTACGTCTCCTCCGGAGAGGCAGAAGCACCAACGTCCACTATCACATGGGAAGAAACTAAAGGGGCATTCCCAAAAAGATCAGAAAAGGGGCGGAAAAGCGTAGCAAGACAAGGGTCATAAACCTCAGCATCAGAAAAGTAAATGAAAGAACGATCCCAAGTAGAATCAGCAAGCAAGTCAGAATTCAAAGCAGCATATGGACCATCCAAATCGAGAACTAAGGAGTCGCCAGAAGGCTTGTAATAAAGGCAACAAAGGTCTAAAAGATCGTCCGAAACAATTCGAAAGTAGGAGTCATCCACGGGGTTCGATCTCATATCAGAAATGCGATCAACCCAACATCTCTCGGACTCGTCCCAAACAACAGGTAAACGTGGCGGAACAGGAAGCGGAGCAGCAATAGGATCCGCAGAAACATCATTTGGAGCTACAGAAAAGGAAGGGGAAGCAGGCCGAGCATCAGGACATGCAGGCGAATCCGGGATAGAAAAAGAAGCTGCAGGAGGAGGAGCAACCTGAGAAGTAACCTTAAGAACCCATTTTCGGAGCGGAGGTCGAGGAAGAGTGATCTTAGGAGTAGCCGCTGTAACAATAGAATGCGTGCAGGCAATCGCCAGGTGGCCAAAGGAGTGACAGGAGGAACATATATCAGGAACCCAACCATAGCGAACACGGACATCCACTACGTGCCCAACAGCTAGTTGAACAGGAATAGAGGAAGGGAGGGGCTTGGAAGGGGAGATCTCAATCAGAGCTTTGGCGAACATCAATTTATCACGCGCAACCGTATTAGAGTCAAAACATTTCAATTTACCTACATTACAAGCCAGCCAATTCAAACCAAGTAAAGGTTGAAGAGCAGAGGGAATATGGGAAAAGTAAACCCAAATGGGGATAGAGAGGACTTGCCCACGAGCACAAGCAACTGTCTGAGACCAAGAAGTAATAATAAAAGGTTGCCCACCAAAAAAAGAAGGCTCGGCCTCAAGAACACGACAGCGATCTTCGGCGGAGGAGAACAAAAGTAAATACATGGAGTCAACCAGCCTAACACGTAGATCACCACGAAGACGCCAAGTCCTACGACAAACCGAGGTCGCATCGTGCAGGCGACGAGAAGGGTCAAGAAAGAATCCAACCATGTATTCTGACCAATAATCCAAACGGGCTTGCATAACAATAGAAGGAGAGATCATCACTCCATTTTCCTCTACAATTTCAAATTCAATCGGATTGTAATCGCCCGCATTACGGGCAATGATGTAAATAGTGAAGACTAAGATTTCAAAGGAGCTGCAGGACCAGGAGGCTCCACTACAATGGGATAATCATCAGCGGCAGCAAGAGAAGAAACAACGGAACTCTTTGCAATGTGAATGGGAGAACAATTTTCAACAGCATTTAAGCGAACACCTGGGGAGCATCGAGCTAAACTCGAACATACAGGCGCATCAACGGGTAACTCATGGGCACACGATTTGGAGCAGGGCAGGGCAGGAGCAGCATTACAAAGATTAAGGGGAGAATGATCGGGGTGATCCACCACTAAGGGATAATGAACAGGGGCAGTCAAGATTGAAACACCAGAACACTTAAAACTGGGCAAGGGAATACAATTCTCAGCAGCATTAACACAAGCACCAGATGTGCATTGATTAATGCTGGAAATATCAACAGATGCTATACATTTATCACTTCCAATCACACCAACTTTCGAATCGATTTCAACAGAGACATCAAAAACCACATTAGAATCGACAGCGTCATTCGCAAGATCAGAAAACCCCAAATCACAATTTGAATTCATACCCAAACTCACCACACCTCCACAAGGACTGATAGCTTCGGACACCAATGAAGGCGGCACAACAACACCAGAAGGTCGTTCCGCACTTGGCACAGAGTTTAAAACCACAGAATTAAGGCTAGAGCAACCTACAGCAGCATGGGAAGAAGGTTTAATTGCGAGAAGAGGAGGAAATTCAGATTCAGCAAGAAGGAAAGGAAAAGGATGGCGGGGCGCAGACAGACGATCCTTAAAGACACGTCCAGATCTGGTGGACGATGGAGAAGGGGAAAGAGTAGGGAGAGGCTGAGGCTGAGGCTGGGGCTGAGGCGGTGAAACAAGCATGGGTAGGGGAGAAGCGGGGGGTGGAAAAGCTATAGGAATGGCAAAACACGACGCACGAGAGGACGATGGACGTGAAAAGAAACAGACGGGATGTCGCCATTACTTCAGGGATGTCACCATTGGAGATTACTCAGATTGATTTGCCTAGATTAGCTAGCAATTGAATAAACCGGCACCGGAGTTGAATATATATGTCGTCATTACTTCAGGGACCGGAGTTTATTATAATTGAAGAATATTGATTATAATAACAAACTAATTATGTGAAAATGACTAGTACATTTGTCCCGCCTATGAGAGCTAAATGGTAAAACAAGGAGTGTAACTAAGGTTAAGGATGGAGGAACCAGTGCCCTGAACTTACCTGGCCTTCGCTTTGTCTTTTAGACGAGGGGTGGAACAAATCGAAGGAAGGTCTGGATGCTCTAACAGATCATAATTAACTTTTTCCAAGATAAAAGAAAAGAAACAAATTCTTAGAATTTTGATTAACTAGCATCCTTTATAAAATTATTAGCATGAAGGAAACGGGATCGAATTTGGGTGATTCCTATCCGAAAAACCGGGATCGGATTTGGATGATTCCTATCTGAAAACCCCTTTAAACTAATTTTCGAAATAAAACATATTAAAGACAAAGATCATTGATGACAAAGATATTCATGATGTAGGATTACTTGCCATTAGTCCCTGGAGGTGAAATTTACCATATTTAAAGGGGAGTAGTATTCTGTTACGAAAATCTTCGATTAGTTAAGAAAGAAATCTTTGATTAAGATATAATGAATGATTTGGGAATATTTTTCGTAAGTTAAGAGTTATAACTTGAATATAAGAAATCTTTGATTAAGATTTAATGAATGATTTGGAAAGGTTTTCCTATGTAAAAGAGAAAATGATTTGGAATTATTGCAGGATTTAAGAAAGGTTTAAATAAATCAAAATATTTGATAAATAAGACTTAATGATTCTGTATACATTTGAAAGGAAAATGGAATAACTTGAAAAGAATACATCTAAGAAAGATATTTGATTTAAATTAAAGATAAAGTAATTGATTGATAATTGATATCCATATATGAACTTAACATCTTTCAAAGCCATGATTGGCTTCGAAGGAACCAGAGTCGAATTTGGGTGACTCCAATCCGAGAACCACTTCGAGCCAATGTATACGTTCGAAAGTGGAGACATGTTGAAGATGATGATTATTGAAGACCGTGGATCTTCATAGCGTGACGATTGCTTGTTGACATGCTTTGGGTCGCTCCCATTATAGAGTTATTTATAGCGGTGGTCTCCTCGTTGTGGAGATTTTTTTGGATTGCAAGGGGTTTTCGCCTAGTAATGGTCGAGGAAAGTCCCTTCAGTTTCGTTCAGTCCCAGAACGAACTTATATGGACAAACATCTAACATTGCATTTCTAAGACACAACGTTTGAATTTTACAAATGTACATCTGCTTGATGGTGGAGAAGGCAACTTCTCTTAGCTTAACATCATTCTCTAAGACATACGAGCTCAAAGGTTGTATGCTTGTGGGAGTCAAATAGTGATCAAAGAAATGACAGTGTGGCATTCAAAGTGGAACCTGTTACGATCGAAGCGTGGTTTTGTACGAAAAGCGTGGCTTTGAAGAAATTGAGTGTGGCCTCATTAGCTTCACATCTCAGAAGATGATATGGGATACTATGTGGTCTGCCAGACACAAATTCAGAATAAGTGAGTATGTATGGTGGTGTCCAATATGTTGGGCCTATTGACCCATTTGGATAAAGTGGTTAGCTTGAGAAAAGTAGGGAACTATCGATTATCAGTAGTAGTGTAGCAAGTATAGTTCCAAGTGACTAGTTTAAGAAAAGTGATTAAGGGGCCATGGGAACTATGTTTGTTTTATGTGGATCGGAGAAAAGACCACTATTTACCTATCATGTTGGAAATCCAATCCCAATACGAGATTTATGGTTTTGATTGTAGACCCAAAATAGCTGTAATGACTTGCGAACATTTCCGCTACCCCTTTTGGTATCATATATTCCGTTCGGTATATTTCGTTGACCTAGTCCGAATATATTACCTTAGAATTAATCCAGATATTGATACCTTATTTGAATAAGTTTATTTGAAAAGTGTTTTCAAAATAATATCATTAAAAATAATATCAATTGTATTTTGGTATAAAAGTGTTTTGGTTATCACAAGGTAAAAACCTATCCGCGTTTATGTGTGGGCGTGGTCTTATGAAATACTCTTCTTTTCAAAGGTTTTGATAATATAGTCATTTTAAATTTCGAGTATCTCACGCTGGTTTATCAAGCCTGATCCGGGTATTTTTAATACTCAGGTCAGATCCGAGTAGTTTCAGGTTTAGTCGAAGACGGTTAGAGTTTCCAGAGGAGAGCTGGAGATCTTCATCATCGTATGGACATATTTTATTATCCGTTGTGGTTTGTTAGTTTTGTTTGATGTTTGTTAGCATTTGTAAGGATAGAAGTTTATGACTGTCCAGGCTAAATCTAGGTTAGAATCTGATATTGTATTTTAAAATTATACGCTGTAAAAATTATTATTGAAATAATATATGTTATTCCATTAGTGTGAGATTCTGTTCTGTCTTTAATGATCTACTTATTCGTGCAATTTGAGTTGGACATGTGTGGTTTATTGTCGATTCAAATGGTATGGAAAAAAGGGTCATTACAATATCTCAATGTAAAGAGGTGCATAAATGTAATCAAACAAAGTACAGCTGTAATCAAATTACTACGCGAAATACTTTACATTATAAATAAGTAGAGATGGTGTATGCATTTGTATTAGTTACAAAATAATGAAACAATCTCTCAGTTTACATTTCTCATACTTTACTCTGTCATTATCAGTTTATCACAAATTTCTATTTGCTGCTACTAAGGTTTCACAGCAGGTCCCTCACAATAAAGTTGATTCCTTTGTGGAATGTGCGACACATGCATATATTTCTGAAGTGCACAGTGAGCTTCCAACTTGTGTTTCTCCAAATATGTACAAGCTCCTACACATTATTATTCATTGCCTCAAGCTCTGAATTATGTCCAGTCTCTTGTAAATTATGCTCCGCACTCCCTTGTAAATGCCTCGCAGGAGAATAAATCACAGAATCATAGACACATTGAAATCAGAATACTCGCAGCAGAATAAATAACTTAGTGGTTCAAGAGGACACTATCACATAGTTCTCAAAAATAAGTAAAATTACATAGTCTTTAAAACCAAATATAGTTTGAACCAAACACAGAAAAATCCACATTTATTTGTATCCATTACATATTCTAAGATAAAGAACTGAATGGGAAATTTGACAGCAGCTTGAAAGATGAACAGCAGAAGTCCTAGCTCCGGGGATGAAGTCCGAACTGAAACTCAGGCTGACCCGAGCATAAAATAAAACATAAACACTCGAGTCAGGACATACATACTTATACAGTGTAAGCTAATTCAAGTGAATTGTGATATAAAGGCAAGTAACTTAAAGGATGCTTGGGACCGTCCATCCTCTAAGGATCCGTTAAACTATTTACTATGTAGAAATATTTCGCTATTATAATAGTGTCTATTTGTAAAGTAAACTTACTTTAAAATAGCGTTAAGGAGTGACCCAATATTCCCCTAACACATAATATATTCCCATAGTCTATACAGCACCGTAATCTCCCTCGTACTGGGCGTCGTCAGAGGGCACTCTATAGGTATGGTACAAAACCAAAATCGTAGAAGGCTCGCTAGGGTAGGTGACACGGCACAACTAGGCAATGCCAGGGTAGATATACTAATTGCTATCCGGACCGGTGGTAACGCATAGCTGCTACTACCGCCCACCTCGAATAACACTCCCAAATTCAAAGGTGCGCACCAAACAATCACAAAGTAATGGAATGGCATACGAAGAAGTGCGTTCGATCAAAGGTGCTACCTCATGAGTCCGAGAATCGCTCCTGTTTTAGCCACCTTATGCCAACTCACGGGAGTCGGGTCCGCGTATTTACCTCAAAGAAAACGTCACCACCATCCTACTTCATTCTGGAATCTCCACCGCGTACACGGTTGTCAAAGTGGTTTTCGGTATCGACAGAGAGTATGCCCATATACGATCTCGGTCTCTTTAACAACCAACGTTATTATTACCCGTGGTTATAAAAATCCAAAATAGTTTTATATTTCAATCAAAATACTACGTTTAAAACTATTTAAATGTGATGTTATAATTCTTACAAAATCCCATATAAATCCCAAAGGTTTAGCCTTAGTTCATTTGTCTCAACTACAACACTTGCGCAGTGCGGTAATATCCTTTACAACAGATTTGATTAAAATTAAATTTTAAGACTTCAATCTAACTTCAGCAATAATTAACCTTAAATTAAACCAATTTAGCTTATATAATTATGATTTCCACCTTTGGATAGTCATTTAAATTACTCAATAATTTATGATTATTATAAAGTAAAATTTTCAAATATATATCTAACTCCACTATACTTTACTTATTAAAATCAAGTGCAAAGTTCAATTACCACTTCAAAAATAAAACTTAATTTCTAATCAATTTCTTAACTTACCTTTTCTAAACCACTTTACATTTCTAAATTTGGTTATATTTCAACTTCCATTTTTAGGTGTTCACTTTATTTAACTATTTAATTCATAGACAATTTTACCCTTTATTTATTTACTTATATTCAAATTTAAGCCAAAACGTCATAATTTATTTCTTAATTTGAATTCCATTTTATTTTACAAATCAAAATTTACAAAATAAATTTATACTTTAAATTCTGAACATTTATTTATTTACATCTTTAACTTATATAATATCACCATACTTATAAGAATCATTTTAATCAAACTTTTAAACAAAATATTATAACATGCTAATTTAAAAATATTTAATATGTCCAGAAAATATATATATATAACCACGAGTCTGTATAATATTTTCTAACCTAGGTCAAGTGATACGGATAATATATCATTTCAATCCGTAATTTACAAAAAAAATCCGGGTTTTATCATTTCAAACCCGCAATCCCAAGTTAAATAATAAATAAATAATTAAATAAATAGTAAATAAATATCGTTCAGGCCTATCATTTCTGCCCGTAACGATTCTATTATATAGGGAACTTGCCGTGTGATAAACAGTAAATAAATAAATAGTATAACAGCATAAATATAACAGTATATAATATAACTGGTGATGTGTCAATTTAAAAATAGGGTTTCTAACATCATAAAATTTATCACAGGCAATTAAAATATAGAATAAAATCATTCTATAATTTCACTTGTTATTAATTTACAGATCTATAAGTATGTTTGTCGGGTGAGAATAGTCAACTTTACGATGCTGGAGTTCTGATACAAAATACGAATATCTACACCAGAAAGCGTACAGAAGGCACGATCAACTTTCAACGGATGTGACACCCCGATTCCAATCTTGAACAATCGAATAACTAATTATGCGAATTTAAAACAATCAAAGCAAATTTTAAAAAAATTAAAAACTGGAGCGAGATTGAATAAAAGGAAAATTGACCAAATTTGCTCGATTGCTTCACCACACAACCCAACCCCAACTTCATAGGCTCGGCTAAGATAAAAAAATTCTTTTTAAAAGAAATATGAATGCATGCACGCACTCAAATCATGCTAGTGGAATTTTTAGGCATAGGTTGTGATAAAATGCAAAAGGTGGTGCACGCATCTTACTTCTCTTCTTTTTAAGGCATAGGTGACAAAAGAACACGCACGTCAAACTGCATGTGTTTATTCTTCTTTCCCCCCCCCCTTTTTTTCTTAACAAAAGTGGCGAAATAAATTTTGGTTCCAAGGTTTGGTCCAAATGCATCCAACATGCTCGGCCTACCTAAAAACACATTCTGATATGCACGAAGGTCACGGTAGTGACACACGATCCATGCACAGGTGTCGTACTCAATACTTCTTCCCTGTGCATTTCTTCTCAGTAAAAAAAATCGTCCAATGCTAGCTCAGCCATTATCATCTAGAGGCGAGGCATGTCGTTGAACTAGAGGGGGTTGCGGCTGATGGTGGAGGAGAAGGAGGAGTGTAGGCGGTCGGTGGGAGGTGGGTGAAGCAGCCGATGAATCAGAAGAAAACAATAGAGGAACAAACGAAAAAAATAATACAAAAGAAGAAAGAAGAAAAATGGTTTCGGCCATACCTGATGCAAGTGTTCACGCGAAAGAAGATGAAGGCCAAAAGATGAGAAAAAATTTGAACGTGGGTTTTAATTTATAAAGTGGGTTGCGTGAATAAAGGAGGAGAAGTGGCAAGAAATAAATGAAAACTTTCGGACGTGCTTTATAAATAAAAACAAATCTTGCGTTGATTTAAGTGGAGGAAACAGCAATAATATTAGATTTGAACGTTATTTTATTTAAAGATTTTATACCAAATTAAAATAATTGCAGCAAAAAGGGAAGTGTGTAAAGCTTTCACGTGAATTTAGTGCAAGCTTTTAAACGAATTTGAATGGCCAGAGAATTTATTCCTTTCCCACTTAGAAATGCCCATCTACTGGTTAATTTATTCATTTATAGCTAAGGTAAGAGTTTTAAGAATGCGTACTACAGCCGTAATAATTTACGCCCAAATTTATAACGAAAATAATGTTTTTAAATTTATATGTTCTCTTATTTACCCTACTTATATTTAGTAAAATATACGTTCAAAGAATATTCAATCAATTACGTACCATATATATGCCAACTAAATTAATCAAAACGGATTTAAATGTACAAATTAAAACGTGTATTTTAAATAGCCTATTTATATTCTATTAATCTTAAAATTTATTGCTTAATTAACTTTTGATTTATTTACACTGGTTTGATTTACTTAACATTTAACAAATAAACTAACGTATATACGTATAAAAGAAAATGCAAAATTTATTTCCTATATATTATTCAATTTTAAAATTTTATTTATCAATCATTTAACTAAGAAACAAATGTGCATACGTATAAAGTTTATTTCTTTTACAGAATATTAATTACTTGATTTAAAGGTGTATAACCAATTTTTAAAAGAACAAAAGTGGAAACAAAATGTTGTTACCAATATATCCAGTTAAATTAAAAGATTTGGAAGTTAGACTTTAAAAGATTTAAATTCCAATAAATGTTAAACTTTAACCAAAAATAAGAACTATAGAATTGTCTTATAAAAAAAATTGTGATTATTTATAATTAAATTTAAAAATTCAACTTTTTTGTAAATTAAAACCCCAAAGTTTATAAGTAAAAGAATAAAATACTTGTAAACTCTTGGGCTGTTACACTCTCCCCCACTCAGAACTTTTCGTCCTCGAAAAGGAACAAAGGAAGGAAAACAAAGGAAGATAAGATAAAAGAGCAAAGTACCAGAAATGAATAATTCCGGATTCAAAGCACGAATGCTCTCCTCCGTCTCCTTGGTGCAATCCCGTTCATCAGTGCTCCACTGCACTTTGACCAGGCGGACAGATTTTCTTCTTAGCTGTTTCGTACCTCGATCGACGATATGAAGCGGCATCCTTTCAATAGTTAGATCAGGCTCGATGTCCAAACTATCAAGAGCAGAAGGCTGGATAATAAGAGATGGATCATGTAAACAGCGACTAAGGTGGGATACATGGAATATATTGTGTATTCCGGTAAATTTCTCAGGCAAATCCAGTCGATAAGCAAGAGACCCAATCCTTTCCAAGATGCAGAATGGACCAATGAACCTAGGAGCAAGCATCCCTCTACGCCCAAACTGAACCACATTTCTTAAAGGAGAAACCTTAAGAAAAACCAGATCACCTACAGCAAACTCCAAGCTCCTTCTACGATGATCAACGTACTTCTTCTGTCTATCCTGAGCAATCTTTAACCTCCTCTTAATCTCCTCGACTTTCTCCGAAGCTTCTAAAATCATATCCAGACCAAGAACTAAGCGATTACCGGATTCAATCCAGCGGGATGGAGATCTACAAGGTCGCCATAAAGAGCAGCAAATGGGGACATCTTAAGACTAGCCTGAAAAAAGATAGAATGGGATAGATATGGGATTAAGATAATATAAGAATAGAGGATTGGAATTTATACCTGATAACTATTGATATAGGTGAATTCCACAAGATGGAGATGATCTTCCCAAGATCCTCCATAATCCAAAATGCAAGCCCGAAGAAGATCCTCTAGAATCTGATTCACCCTTTCCGTTTGACCGTTAGTCTATGGGTGGTAAACAGTGCTCAGATTCAGACGAGTACCCAAGGATTCTTGGAAAGCTTTCCAAAATTGGCTGGTAGAAATAGGGTCTCGATCACAAACAATGATAAGGGGAACGCCATGGAGACGAACGATCTCCCTTATATAAATCTCAGATAAGCTCAAAGCTGAATAGGTAGACTTGACCGGAATAAAATGAGCGGACTTGGTCAGTCTATCTATGATAACCCAGATGCTCTCATTTCCCCTCCTAGATCTCGGTAAACCATCGATGAAATCAATAGAAACTTGCTCCCACTTCTAATTGGAAATCTCCAGAGGCTGCAACAAACCCAGTGTCTTCTGATGATCTGCCTTGACTTGCTGACAAGTCGCAAACCTACTAACAAAGATAGAGACATAAGATAGAGACATCACGCTTCATACCCCTCCACCAATAAAGTTTCTTCAAATCCTGATACATCTTTGGTATACCAGGATGAATGGAAAGTCTGGATTGATGATGTTCTCCAAGTAACTCCTTCCTCAAACCATCAAAATTCGGGACACCAATTCTTTTATTAATCCTCAAAATCCCTTCATCATCAATCTGAGCTCCACTACCATCAGAAATACTACCACCTCTGCTACGAACATTCTCCTTCATACCTCTAAGCATCACATCCTCATCCTGCTTAGCCTTGATACGGTCCAAAAGAGGAGAAGAAACAATAAGATGACACAACAAGGACTTCTTTCTACTCAACGCGTCCACCACCACATTAGCTTTCCCAGGAATATAATTGGTGTCGAGATCGTAAGAAGCAAGAAACTCGAGCCACTGAACTTGTCTCTGATTCAAATCCTTCTGGGTGAAGATATATTTCAAAGACTGATGATCGGTGAAGAGGTTAAACTTAGCACCCAAGAGATGACGTTTCCAAAGATTCAACGCAAAGACAACAGCCAGCAATTCTAAATCATGAGCAGCATAATTTGCTCTGTGTAACGACCCGTTAAATTAATAATATTAAATGAGTTAAATTAATATAATTTCTAACCTGATTTAGAAGAAAAAAAAGGCTTTAAGATTTATTTGAGAAAATGTAGTAATTTGTTATAGTAATTGGAATTTAATGTAACAATTTAATTTTTATGACAATAGTTTTGGATAATGTAATTGTCATTGTTAAAAGTTAATGTTAAGAAACCAATAAATGTTGAATTAGTGAATATTAATAAAATATTTACTAGAATGGGATTCATTTAATATTAAAATAAATAGTAGGATTGTTTCATTTGGTGACCGTTGAATAAACCAATGCAATAAGTGTAGATAAAAAAATTTATGAATATTGTTCGATAATGAATGTACTTAAAAACGGTAATAAACTTAATATAAGAAAACAAAGGCAAATTGTGTATTAATTAATGAATTCATGAATCAGTGTATGGACTTAGTGTAACTATACGTAAATGTACGCAATAAGGTTGTGAAATACCAATGATTTGGATTTCCAATTTATATTAAACATAATGTTGGTAGAAATTGGAATTCACTGTTGTGTGAAATATATGAGAAATCAGGTCAAATGTAAATTATACCGTAGATGATATACTCTTTTAAACAGTAGGATTTTTAAATAAATAAACGTTTCACTTAGGTTTCAATTGGATAACTTATGTAGTTTAATGGAGAATCAATTGCAATTAATTGCCATAAATTAGTGATGATAGGGTAGTTTGATTTGGCCTTTAAGAAGCAAAGAAAAAGAAAGCCAAGATTTATGAATTCATTTGCAATGTGAAATGCAAATCTTGTGGATTGTTTTTTTTTTACAAATGGAATTAATATTTAACCATTACGTTAGTGGAGTCTGATAAGTTAAGGTAGATAATCAATGGTAATTTACCTAATTCGAAGGATATATTAATATAAATATGGGTAAAATGAGGTTAGACCAAGGATATAATATTAATTGATTTTTAAGGCTTAATTAATACGTGAAATAGACAAGATTCTACATTCAAACATTTATACAAAGCTAAGTTGTAAATAGAAGTACCAATGTAATATAATGTAAATAGATGGGAATCAACATTTATTTATTTATTTAATGGAATTTAATTTCTATAGTATGATAATCGCAATTAAATGAAATTGAAATAGCTAATTTATACGTTAGTTGAAATTTAGCTGGAATATGAGGATTTTTAATGAAATAGTGAAATCAAATGGAAATAAGGTTTCAATTATACATTGGAATTTATATTCACCATAAAAGGTTAATTGAAAACCAAAGGAGTTAATAAAGGAATCAAGCTTTATCTATTAATTTGGATTTAAGATATGGTAAATTGGATTTATTGCAATAATTAATTCTATAAGATGAGGTTAATACTTATTCTATTTATAATTAGACCAAATTGTTGATATAGATTTTTTGAAAGCAGAATCTATAAATCAATTTGAGTATCAAATTCAATAATTGCGCTTATTGCATAAATAAAGGGAATTTAACGTTAAATATTACGTTACTGAAATTTAAAATGAACTTTAAGAATAATATTGTGAATCATGAACCAAAGTATGTGGCATCCCTATTTGGATAAAGAATGAGTATATAAAAGTTAAAATCTAATATACGGGGTTTTGAGCATTTAATTTTATAATATTTAAATATAGGAAAGTGCAGAAATTAACACTGCAAATTGATATACTTATAATTTTAATTCACATCCAAGCTTGTTAAATCATTTGAAACTGATTAAATTATATAAGTAATAAAATTTGGACAATTTTAGAATATAATATAAAATTTGGATTTTTGTAATTTATTTTGATTTATTTAATGAATATAAAAATAGCCTTTTTTTTGTCACGGACTCGGATTTCGATGAAACCAGTTTCATCGGATCCGTATCGGTGAATTATTATAGGGTTTCAAGTTTCGTATCGATCGGACTTGTCGTTTGATCGTACGGGCGTGAAACGCCTTGAAATCAAATTTAATTAAAATCAATTTGAATCAATTTGGAAATTTTGTTTTCAGCATAACTTCTTCATACGATCAAATTTGGACGTGAAACTTTTTCCATCGCGTTCAGAATATTTTAAATTACCTATTTGGATATATAGATTTAATAAATTCGGTTCCGGAGGCATAGCGGGCTTTTTGGGCCATAGTTTGTTCCGCACGTTCATTCTACGGTCTATCTACTCTATCTCTAACCCCTCTATATAAACCTAGCTACAAGCCCTAGCCTCCACCTAATTTCTTTTCATCTGAGCGTATACTTTCTTCAAGCTCCTCTTCTTCTTCAATGGGTGCTAACCCTAGATCCAGTCAGTTCAAAAAAAAATTAAAAAAAAAAAATTCGGATCTGCAGCAGCTTCTGGTCGCGCTTCGGGTTTCAGGGGAGAAAACCCTAGAGCAACTTCGGGTCAGGAAGAAAATGACTCGGGTCGCTCCGGGTCATTTTGGCAAAAACTCCAAGCAAGCACCGGGGAATTGAGGCGGCGCACCGAAGTCGAACCCGAAGTCGACCCAGGACCAGAATTTTTCCATTTTTCAAATTTCCATAACTTTTGCATACGAGCTCGGATTCACGCGTGGTTTGTTTTGTTGGGATCGTATCGGAATTTCTGACGTTTTGACGCTGGTTTGGATGGATTTGGAGACCGTCAAAATTTTGAGTTTAAATTGAATTTAAATTCGATTTAAATTCCAAAGGTGAGTGTTTAAAACCCACTCACAACTACTAGAAGCTTTTACGTTTGTTAAATTAATTTTAGAAATGAATAGCAATTTATTTATGAGTATTTGGCATGTTTATTTCACTCATATTTGTTGAATTGCATTTATTAAGTTTAACTGTTAATTTAATTTATTTATTGCGTATTAATTGATAGTTAGAATTTATTTGTTTGCCTATAAACTGCTAGTTAACAGTTATATAGATTATTACTAAATATAAACTATTAGATTAATAGTTGTTAAATTTAATCTGAATAAAATTGCCAGTTATTACCTGTTATCTATTATCAAATATAAATTGTTATTGATTGATATTGCTTGATGATTTTGATTGGATGATGGATGATGTTGATGGATGTTTATTGAATATCATAAAATTGCGAATTATCATGCATATTTCATTTCATTCGGGATTGTGGTTTGAAATGATATACAACCGCAAAATTTTATATCTTTCAAATTGCGGATTGAAATGATAAATATCCGTATCACTTGACCATAGGATAGAAAATTTTATACAGGCACCGCGGTCTATATATAACTATTTTAATGTGATTTCTATGGTTTGGATGGAATACGGTTTCTAAAAATCTTAAATTTTATATTGTATAAATATTATTCTTCCATATATATACATATGAAGTTGAAAATTTTGAAATTAAAAGGTGTATAAAAATCTTTATTTAAAAATGGAAAAAAATTAAGAAAATGGAGTTTAATAATTTATATCATATGTTTAAATGTTAAGTTTGGAAATTTTAAGATATGATATTTATAATTGGATTTTTCCCAAAATAAATTGAAATGAATATTCTAGTATAATTTGAATTGGGAAAATATATATATTTTATTACTAGAAATTGAAGTCTTATTATTTATGGATTTTATGTGAATATTCAAGACTAATTAATAGAACAATTGATCTGTTGAAAGAATAAAATCCAATTTTAGTTTGAAATATTGTTACTCAAAATGGATATACGTATATATAAATAAATTGAAGTGGTTTTGGAACTTGAGAGAGATAATATAAATTTTGGTTTAGACTTTAATAAAGAAATGTATTTGTAAAGCCATGAGAACTATTTTCTTTACAAAGTAACATTTAAGTTAAACCATTTAATTCATATACCGTTGAATGTCCAAACCATTCAAGTTTTTTTATAGAAGTTATGGTTTTAAATTATGATTTTCAAAATACTATGCTTTGAAAATATTTGATTTTCAGACGATATGAAGTTAAAGCATTTTGATTTTGGAAAAGAATTATATTTGGGATAAGTGATAAAATATGGTTTTGGGTTTTGAAATGATATCGTATTCATGGTTATGAAATGGAATGTTTATTCTGATTTTTAAAGTATAACCTATTTTTAAATGACCGCGGTGTTATAATAACGATGGGTTGGCAAAGAGACCGGGATCGGATATCTGACATACTCTCTGTCGATACCGAAAACCACTTTGACTAACCGTGTACGCGGTGGAGATTCCATAATGAAGTAGGTTTTGGCGACGTTTCCTGTAAGGTAAATACGTGGACCCGACTCCCGTGAGTTGGCATAAGGTGGCTAGAACAGGAGCGATTCTCAGGCCAATGAGGTCATTCCTCTGATCGGACCCTCCTCTTCGATATTATACTTTGATTTTGGATTGATTCAGTGGCCACTTCTATATTTTGATTTTGGGGAGTTAGTCCGAGGTGGGCGGTAACTGCGGCTACGCGTTTCCACCAGCCTGGATAGCAATTGGTATATCTACCCTGGCATTGCCTAGTTGTGCCGTGTCACCTACCATACCGAGCCTTTACTACGAGTTTCTATTTGTGTCGTACCTATGGAGTATCCTCTGGTAGCTTCCCGATCAGGAGGTATTACGGTACTGTATAGACTATTGGCATTATTCGTGTTAAGGGCTATATGGGTAACCCCTTAACGCTATTTAAAAGTAAGTTTATTTTATAAATAGACACTATTATAATAGCGCAATATACTACATAGTAAATAGTTTAACGGATCCTTAGGAGATGTAAATCCCGAACATCTCTTGAGTTACTGTACTCATATTTATTTCTGTTAATTTAACTCACATAAGATCTTTTAGTCTGACTCGAGTGTTTTTGTCTTTTCAAATTCGCTCGGGTCAGTCCGAGCGTTTCAGGATCGAAGACTTTAGCTTTGAAGGACGAAGACGAAGGAGTCGTATTATTATTATCTATAGTATTGCACCACACTCTAAATTTCCGCTGCATTGATTGTATTGGTATGTGTAACTCTGATATTCATTGTATAAGTAAAATAAATATTTTGTAAACAGTTATCATGAACTATATATTGATTATTATATTTTATCCTTCCGCTGTGAGATTCTATTTTGTTTTATTTCTTCTCTGTTTTTCTTATTTACCCCATAACAATCCGCCCTTGCGTATGCTTTGAATTGGCACGTGTGTCGGTTTAAAGTGTGCGAAAAGGCGGGATGTTACAGTTGGTATCAAAGCTTTGGTTTAGCAATAAACCTTGGTTTTGTGGGGTTTGACTCTTTGTTAATAGGGCAGTAATACCCTATGGGAGTCGCTGAGTGTATATATATGAGAGAGCGTATTTGTTAGTGTTAATAAAGATTTTGATATTGTGTTAATCTGTTCCGCTTTGTATTTATAAATTCTGGTTGATGCATGGGACGCTATGACATCAATAGGGATTTCTAAACACTTAATAGGACAGACCGACATAATATTTGTTTTTAATATAGGTGAATGAAATAATTTTGCCTATTATATTTTCTATATATAAAAATATTTTTATAAATATATATATATATATTTGGTTGCTATAGATTGGGTGTTAGGAAATAAAAATATTTATAACAATTGAAGCTAAGTTGAAATTATAATAAATCAAATTGGAGATTTTAGAACTTAAGTCCGGGATTTTCGAAAATCTTCTTTCAAAGGATTTGTGAAATATAATGATTTGGTTTATAGGTAATTTCTTATATAAATGTTTAGTATAATTCGGAAGAATTGTTTTAAAAGAGGATTTTGGAGAAAATAAATTTTGTACTTTCCTCTCTGTCGCTAGAAAATAATTTCGGTGATGGCGGCCGCATCATCGACTTTCATTTTCGAGTTTCGTAGGGGAAAGGCCACTGTAGTAAATTCTACTGTAGATTTATTTTGAAATTATCTAAAATTTTAAATTGCTTAAATATAAATTGAGATATAAGTTGTAAGAACTCATTTATCTATTATTTTTAAAATAAAATTGAAATTTGACCCGGTATTTAATTCTAAAATTTTCCACTAATTAATGGTTTAAATTATTTTTAGGGAAATATAAAGTAAGTAATAAATGGATTGAAACCTCTAATTTAAGTAAGAAAATTAATGCTAGGTATAAAGGAAGTTAAAATTTTAACTGATAAATAATGGTAAAGATTTATTGAAAATCAACGAATTAAAAGGGTTGAGATTAAATTTGTATAAGTTCTTTTGCTTTTTCTTTAACATAAATAACTTACCAAGTATAAAAAGTTGAAATGTGAATTAAGAGTGGAATAGAATATTATGCAAGTAGAATTTTTGGAAATAATGAAGTATTCAATAAATTACTGTTATAAATAAGAATTTAATGGTATTAACTTAAGTGATGATTGGAATTTTACTAAAATTAAAGGTTGTATTATTAATAGGTGATTTTAACCTTAAGAAAGTAAAAAATGAAATTCCTTAATTTATAAAGTTTGATTGTAGGGTTATTAACTTAAGTACGCCTTAATTTCCCCCTATTCTAATATAATAGAAAGTAAGTAATATATAAATGACTGTAAACCCTAAGTAATTAATTAATAAAATTCCTTATTTTTAAGAATGAAGGTTAAAGGGTTAATAATTTAAGTGTAATTAAAAAGGGTTACTGTAATTAAATATAATAGAAAGTGGGTAATTAAATTGTTACTACTATTAAATATAATAGAAACTTCAACATTAAATAAATGAATGAAATTAAAGGTAAGTTGAAATTGTAATTTATAAAACAAATATATATTAATTTAAGGAATTGAGAAGAAACTTGTAAATTTTCACTTACATTCTTAAAACATACATAACTTACCATATAATAAAAGTTGCAATGTTAGTAAGAAAATGTAAGGGGAAATCTTACAAGTGAAGCTTGAGGTAATAAAGGTATTCAATAAATTTGCTGTTATTAATGAGAATTAATTGTATAAACCTAAGTTAAATTGGAAATTTTACTATATAAGTAAAGGTAAGTAGTATAAATAGATGATATAAACTTTAGTCAATAAATTGGAATGCAAATATAATGAATTTTGTAATAAATGGAAAACGAAAATTGTAAGAAATAAAGAAATCCCTCCATAAATGAAAGAAAGAAAATCAAACCACTGAAGCATGAAATAAATGTATAATAAGTTAATTTGGTTGTTGGTTTGAATTGTATTGTTTGATTTATGATTGTGGGGTAAGGAACTTGAAGTTGTTGGATGAATAAATAATCTATCTTTGTTCCATCTAAGACTGTTGAGTAAAGGATGCACTTGATAGTTAATTTCATTTCATACAAATTTCAAGTTTGAACCCAAACAACTATTTGTTTGATGGATTAAATGATTGCTTTGTGTGTGTATGTATGTTGTTTGTAAGGTTGATGGTTGTTGAATTGTTTGGTTGATTAATGATTGAATCCACTTGAATAGTTCACTTTAAAATAAATATTTAACCTTTTAGATTTTATAAGTGAAATGCAGGCTATGGAAGCCACTGCTACTGCTCTGGTTCCCTAATAATAAGCGTATTGCCCGACAAATAGGTACGTTTTCGGATTACGTTTAAAGCGCTATTTTATAATTTTGCCCGTGTTGGGATAATATTTTGATAATATATGTAATATATTTGTATATTTTGATATTATATTTTCTCCAGAGTCTCTCCGCACAAAGGAGACTCTGCCAAAAAATTTCGTAAATTTTGGACTTAGAATTTTGTTGAATATTTTCCAAACTTTAATGATTTAAGTATAAAAGGTTATAATGACTATAAAACGGGCATATCTCATTTAAGGAAATTAATTTAGTAAATTATTGTTTATAAGTTAATATTTGAAATAAGATGTAATGTTTTATTCTTCCTTCTCCCTTCTTTTTCCTTTTCGGGGACGAAAAGTTTTGAGTGGGGGAGATTGTAACGACCCGTTAAATTAATAATATTAAATGAGTTAAATTAATATAATTTCTAACCTGATTTAGAAAAAAAAAAGGCTTTAAGATTTATTTGAGAAAATGTAGTAATTTGTTATAGTAATTGGAATTTAATGTAACAATTTAATTTTTATGACAATAGTTTTGGATAATGTAATTGTCACACTTTGTTAAAAGTTAATGTTAAGAAACCAATAAATGTTGAATTAGTGAATATTAATAAAATATTTACTAGAATGGGATTCATTTAATATTAAAATAAATAGTAGGATTGTTTCATTTGGTGACCGTTGAATAAACCAATGCAATAAGTGTAGATAAAATTTTTTATGAATATTGTTCGATAATGAATGTACTTAAAAACGGTAATAAACTTAATATAAGAAAACAAAGGCAAATTGTGTATTAATTAATGAATTCATGAATCAGTGTATGGACTTAGTGTAACTATACGTAAATGTACGCAATAAGGTTGTGAAATACCAATGATTTGGATTTCCAATTTATATTAAACATAATGTTGGTAGAAATTGGAATTCACTGTTGTGTGAAATATATGAGAAATCAGGTCAAATGTAAATTATACCGTAGATGATATACTCTTTTAAACAGTAGGATTTTTAAATAAATAAACGTTTCACTTAGGTTTCAATTGGATAACTTATGTAGTTTAATGGAGAATCAATTGCAATTAATTGCCATAAATTAGTGATGATAGGGTAGTTTGATTTGGCCTTTAAGAAGCAAAGAAAAAGAAAGCCAAGATTTATGAATTCATTTGCAATGTGAAATGCAAATCTTGTGGATTGTTTTTTTTTTACAAATGGAATTAATATTTAACCATTACGTTAGTGGAGTCTGATAAGTTAAGGTAGATAATCAATGGTAATTTACCTAATTCAAAGGATATATTAATATAAATATGAGTAAAATGAGGTTAGACCAAGGATATAATATTAATTGATTTTTAAGGCTTAATTAATACGTGAAATAGACAAGATTCTACATTCAAACATTTATACAAAGCTAAGTTGTAAATAGAAGTACCAATGTAATATAATGTAAATAGATGGGAATCAACATTTATTTATTTATTTAATGGAATTTAATTTCTATAGTATGATAATCGCAATTAAATGAAATTGAAATAGCTAATTTATACGTTAGTTGAAATTTAGCTGGAATATGAGGATTTTTAATGAAATAGTGAAATCAAATGGAAATAAGGTTTCAATTATACACTGGAATTTATATTCACCATAAAAGGTTAATTGAAAACCAAAGGAGTTAATAAAGGAATCAAGCTTTATCTATTAATTTGGATTTAAGATATGGTAAATTGGATTTATTGCAATAATTAATTCTATAAGATGAGGTTAATACTTATTCTATTTATAATTAGACCAAATTGTTGATATAGATTTTTTGAAAGCAGAATCTATAAATCAATTTGAGTATCAAATTCAATAATTGCGCTTATTGCATAAATAAAGGGAATTTAACGTTAAATATTACGTTACTGAAATTTAAAATGAACTTTAAGAATAATATGGTGAATCATGAACCAAAGTATGTGGCATCCCTATTTGGATAAAGAATGAGTATATAAAAGTTAAAATCTAATATACGGGGTTTTGAGCATTTAATTTTATAATTCTTAAATATAGGAAAGTGCAGAAATTAACACTGCAAATTGATATACTTATAATTTTAATTCACATCCAAGCTTGTTAAATCATTTGAAATTGATTAAATTATATAAGTAATAAAATTTGGATAATTTTAGAATATAATATAAAATTTGGATTTTTGTAATTTATTTTGATTTATTTAATGAATATAAAAATAGCCTTTTTTTGTCACGGACTCGGATTTCGATGAAACCAGTTTCATCGGATCCGTATCGGTGAATTATTATAGGGTTTCAAGTTTCGTATCGATCGGACTTGTCGTTTGATCGTACGGGCGTGAAACGCCTTGAAATCAAATTTAATTAAAATCAATTTGAATCAATTTGGAAATTTTGTTTTCAGCATAACTTCTTCATACGATCAAATTTGGATGTGAAACTTTTTCCATCGCGTTCAGAATATTTTAAATTACCTATTTGGATATATAGATTTAATAAATTCGGTTCCGGAGGCATAGCGGGCTTTTTGGGCCATAGTTTGTTCCGCACGTTCATTCTACGGTCTATCTACTCTGTAACAACCCGCATATTTATCGATTTTATATTTAAATATTTTATTTAAATATTTTATCGTTAGTCGGATTTTAGTCCGAAAAGCTACTTTTTGCATACGGCCGAATTAGGGCTCGGGACCACTCCCATTGAGTTTAAAATGCAGTTTGCGACCTTTTTGAGTATAAGCTTCGATATGTTTGGAGAAAGTTGATTTCTGCTACTTTTTACTTTGGGTTTGGTTTTTGGGCTCAACCCTATGTTAACTTATGCTCCAATCTAAGCCACTCTTCCCCACTCACCCTCATTCTCTTCTCATTTCAGTTTTTAGAGTGTTAATGGTGGGAGAGATTGGAAATTAAAATTCCAAAACCCTAGTTTCTCTTGCAAATCAAATTCCTTGCTCCAAACTCAAGAAGAACCCCTTGGTAAGCATCTCCTTCTTCTTCTCCAACTCTTTCTCCATTCAATTTCAGAAATTCTTAAACCTAATTTCGGGAATGTTCTTGTTTTTGAGCTTAGATTCAAGCTCATTTGGGTTGTGATTGAAGAGAGGTTGATTCTCCATTTGCTTTCAAGCTTCTTCTTGTTCGATTTTGTGAAAAGGTGAGATTTTTATCTCACATCTATGACTATAATTATCTTTGGTTGTTGGGTATGAATTCCTAACACTTCTTCATGTGCATTTGCTCTTGATTTGGATTGGTTTTGTGAATATTCCAATTTTTGGGTTTTTAAGTCAAATTTGTGTAAAATCCTTTTATGGATGTTTGATCATGCTTTTGGTGATGCATCGAGGAGCATATAGGGCCGGGTTGCCGATTGGCATAAACCCTTAGAGCCAATGTTCGTCCGATTGCATTTTGGAAGAGTTTGCTCTTCATTTGAATAAGGCTGAAAAACAGCCCAGGCATGATTCAGTCGACTGAAATCTCTGTTCAGTCGACTGAACCTGAAACCCGAGAGTTTCCAGGCATGATTCAGTCGACTGAAAAACTCTGCACGGTCGACTGAAACTGGAAACAGAAAGTTTCCTGAACCTGGAAAATTTCCATGTACAGGGTCAGTCGACTGAAAAACTCTGTTCAGTCGACTGAACCTGCTGTTTGAGTCCAATTTGCCTTTTTGGATTGAAATTCCAATTTAAATTGATTTGTGATAATCCTATTTGTTGTTATCATCTATTATGACTTTGATGACTCTTTTTAGGGATTTTTGAATATCCATTTCGATGGATCCTTTATCGATTTCGTTGGATTTTATTCACGTCTTCATATGTGAATTTTTGTGATTGATTGTTCTTACAATCTTCTTCGTGATTTGTCACTTTAAAAATATAAAGGTTTTCTATACTAGTAGTAAATATCAAAACTCTTTCCTCAAACGATTTCAATACTATTTTAATACCAAATTCGTTTATAAAACCGTTTTCCAATCTATTAGTATATACAAACCTTTACCTCACTCGTATGAGAAATCTAATTAAACGGCTTAGTAAAACAAGTGGTATGAAACGCTTGCGTTTACTTTGTCGGTTAATTCTTGGACTTGTTCGATTGAACCTCTTGTGACAATTTTCTAGTGGAGATTTACAGTTTGTTCGTAAATATTTAAGTTAAGCAAATGGTTATGGGACATGAAGCTAAACTCATATATTTACTAGCTTAGTGTAATTGACACTTCTCGATGATCATGACGATCATTTTTGTGATTTAGACTAGCAATGTGCGATGTCTCTTTGTCTGCGTGAGAGACTAAACCCCGTTCGTGTGTCAAATTTATGGGGTAGCAACCCACGGTCTTCGGGCCATTCGTGTGTCAGGTCTTCGGACCATTCGTGTGTCAAATTTATGGTTAGCTACCATGAGATAGCTTCTCGTTCATGTGTTACAGCTGTTGGTGAGCTTTATGCTCCCGTTTGTGATAGGCCTCCCCCCCCCCTCTTTATTTTTGTGATTTCTGGATTTCTTGTGTAGATTTCTAGAATTTGTGTTTCACCAATTTTTCGTGATTTCCATTGATAAGTTTTATCAATATTTGTGCATTGGTGAATTTGTGTGTCATTGACTTTAGTGGTCTCTGGATTTCTTGTGTAGTCTTCTGGAATTTGTGTGTCATCGACTTTTGTGATTGACGTTGATATTATCGTTGATATTTATGGTATGGTGAACGAAATTAGGAGTATGACGTTTCTTTGATTCTTGTGTAGATTTGGTGACATTGATTAATCTCTTGATGATTATCAACTAAGTATATATTTATATATATATCACAGCTTGGCATTGTGATTATTATGTGTTTAGTCACATCTCTTATTCTATATCGTTTCATCTGATATTTATAGTTAGACTGATCCGTTTATTATTTTCTTATTAAATAATACTCGGGTCAGACCGAGATGTTACAGGTGCTTCTGCTTAACTTCTCATCCGGGATTAACTCCTTGACTTTTGGGTTAACTACTTAGATTAGTAGTTATTTTGTTGTATACATTTGAGATATAGACTCCTTAATGTATACTTATTCTTTTGTGTAGTTCGTGTAACTATTCTTTTGTGATATTGTGGATCTTTTTAGACCACTACTCTGATGTACACTTCCTAGTGTAATATTCATATCTTATTCCGCCTTTGTGATATGAATTGTCTGTGACTGATTTGTGTTATGTTTATTTCTATATTTGTTTCCGAAGGATTTATATAGCCACCGTGTAGTAGCTTTGAGTTTGTGTTGGTATGTCGGATTTCCTCTTGAAATAGAATGCATGTTATATTATCTGACATATTGGTGCTCGCGCAAAGAAATTACACGGATGGTCGCTCCTCAACAGCCTTATTCTCCGTGCTAGTCGACAGCGTTCACCGTAATGTTCTTGGCTAGCGTGGGTATAGAGGTGGGGCGTCACAGCTTGGTATCAGAGCCAAACTTCGGAACAATGTAGAATAATTTAACAAGGATCATCGTCCTAAGTCCATCTTAGGAGTCGTGCTTTAGGATTTTATTCGGGTCTTCGTACCGTCCTATCCTATTTTCTTTTATGAGTCCTTGTTTTATCAATCAAGTTTGATTGAAATTTATTCTGAGAATAACTTTTCTTCTTCTTCTTTCTTTCTAAAGGAAGAGAAATGTCTAGACCAGGCCGTCCCAGAGCCGTGCCATCTAGCACTCCGCCCCAGGATGGAGTTTTTATGACTGCTCAACAGCTTCTTGATTTGGTAACAAATGCTCAAGCAGCTGGAGCTAACCCGAAACCTACTCATCCAAAGTCGGGATTTGCACGCTTGTGTAGCGATTACACTAATTTGGGTGGGGAGTCATTCAAAGGTTTCGAAACTGTTATTGAAGTACAGGCTTGGCTAAGGTCATGCGATCGAATCTTTTCTCACATGAATCTTATTGACCTTCACCGAGTTCAGGTGGCCTCTAGTATGCTCCGAGAAAGAGCATTGGATTGGTACGAGCTTCTTATTTCTGAGATTAATGAAGCGGATCTCACTTGGGAGAGATTCCGAGAACGCTTCGAGTTAAAATTCGTACCAGAAGCAGAAAAAGTGACATTGGCTCGACGATTTATAGACCTTGTCCAAGGTGAGTCATCTGTGACTAATTACGTCGCCTCCTTTGAGTCGCTTTCCAAATATGGGGTTGAATACATCAACACCCCTCTGAAGAAGAATCAGAGATTTGTTTATGGCTTAAACAAAAGTCTCAAGAAGCCATTACTTCTAAAGTTAGAAGTTTCTTTCGACCAACTCGTTGATATCGCTCTTCGTCTTGAAGAGGCGGATAGAGAGAATGATGTTGAAGTGGTGGGTTCCAAACCAAACTTCAACAACAGAAAGAGGCCAAACAAATTTAAAGGCCCTTATCCCAATAAGAAAGGGAAGCAAGCAACTCCTGCTGAAAAGACCTTTTCCTCTACTAAAGGGAAATGCTATAATTGTGGTTCGAAAGACCATTTTGCGAACAAGTGTTCAAAGCCTCGTACTTGTCGCTATTGCAAAAGCCCGGACCATTTTATGCATGTGTGTCCCAAACTTCAAAATAGGAGGGAGGGAAAGTTAAATGTTGCTCAAGCCCCTGGCAACACATCTCGTGGCCAAGGTATTTCTCATTCTATTCTAGATGGAATTATTTTGTTTCATGATCATCCTATTCGAGTTCTTTTTGATACGGGTGCGTCCCATTCTTTTATATCAAAAGAACTTGTTGATACCTTTTCTTTGGATGTTTTGTGTTTAATGACTTCTTTGAGAATTGCGAATCCGGTTGGTGGATCCGCAACAATCAGTTTATTGTGTAAAGATGTCGAGATTATTTTGTGTGATTTATCTTTCCGAGCCGATTTGCATGTCATGCGTTACTTAGGCTTTGGAATGATTTTGGGAATGGATTGGCTTAACCGTTATGAAGCTCATATCCTATGTCCTGAGCGGACTATTCATCTTCGACATCCTCAATCTGTTAATCAGGTTTCTGTTATTCTTAAAGATTCAGATTCTGCTTTGGTTGCATCTTTATATTCTTTAAATCCTCGTGATGACGATGATGATGATGAGGGTGATATTATTTCTCTTATTCACGTCGTTTGTGAATTTTCCGACATATTCGAGCCCGTTTTAGGATTACCACCTAAGCGAGCAATTGAGTTCAGAATTAATCTTATTCCGGGAGCTCAACCTATCACTCGTCCCCCTTATCGTATGTCCAATAAAGAAAACGAGGAGATGCGTAAACAATTGTCTGAATTGGAAACGAAGCAATTTATTCGCTCTAGTTCCTCGCCTTGGGGAGCTTCAGCTATTTTTGTGAAGAAATCCGATGGTACACTTAGGCTTTGCGTTGACTACCGCAAGCTTAATGATCTTACTATCAAAAATAAATATCCTTTACCTCGGATTGATGATCTATTCGATCAACTTAGTGGTGCTAGAGTCTTTTCACAATTGGACTTGGCTACCGGTTTTCATCAGCTTCGTATTGCAGAGGATAGCATTCCTTTGACATCGTTCCGCACTCGGTATGGATCTTATGAATGGCTTGTTATGCCATTTGGGTTAACTAATGCCCCGGCTTATTTCGTTGACTTAATGAATCGAGTTTTTAAAGACTTTCTCGACCGGTTTGTTCTCATCTTTATCGATGATATTCTTGTTTATTCTAAAACCGAGGAGGAGCATGCAAAACATCTTCGGATTGTGTTGGAAACTCTTAGGAGTAATCAATTAAAGGCAAAATTTTCTAAGTGCCACTTTTGGCAATCTCGTGTGAAGTTTCTCGGTCACATCATTTCCGAATCCGGAATTTCCGTGGATCCTTCAAAGATTGAAGCGATTCAAGATTGGAAGAGACCGGAGAATGTGACAGAGGTTCGTAGTTTTCTTGGATTGGCGGGCTATTACCGTCGTTTTATCAAAGACTTTTCTAAAATTGTCGTGCCTCTCACTAGCTTGACAAAGAAAGGTGTTAAATACATTTGGTCGGACAAATGTGAAGCTTCTTTTCAGAAATTAAAAGAACTTCTTTCTGATGCTCCTATTCTTGTTATTCCCGATGGGAATCAAGATTTCGTTGTTTATACCGATGCTAGTCGCATTGGTTTGGGTGCCGTTCTTATGCAAAAGGAACGCGTTATTGCTTATGCTTCTAGGCAATTAAAGCCTGCTGAGACTAGATATGCCACTCATGATTTAGAGCTCGCGGCTATTGTTTTTGCCCTTCGGATTTGGCGTCATTATCTCTTAGGAGAGAAATTTGTTCTTTACACAGATCATAAGTCTTTGAAATATTTATTCTCATAAAAGGAACTTAATTTGCGTCAACAGCGTTGGCTCGAATTTCTTGCACCATATGATCTTGATATTCTTTATACTCCCGGTAAGGGTAATCTTGTCGCCAATGCTCTTAGCCGTAAACAACAAGCTGTTGTTTCTATGATGATATCCGAATGGAACGATCTCGAGATTTTATCCACTTGCGAAATTCGAGACCGTATTTCCGATTTATGCTCATCGTTTGTTTTATGTAGCCTTGAGGCTCATCCATCTCTTTTAGACCGCATTCTTGAAGCTCAAGGGCTAGATCCCGACTTGGCTCTTCTTGGCCAAAATATTAGGGATAAAATGGATATTGAAGGTTTGAAAGACTTTGATATCGATTCTCGTGGCGGCATTCGGAAATTTGGTAGACTTGTCGTGCCAAATATTGGTGATCTTCGTAAAGATATTTTAGAAGATTCACATCGTTCTAAATTTACCATTCATCCCGGTAGTAGTAAAATGTACGCGGACATGAAGCGACTTTATTATTGGGAGGGAATGAAACTTGACATCGCTAACTTCGTTAAACGTTGCATGACTTGCCAACTCGTTAAGGCCGAACATCAAAGGCCCGGAGGGTTATTGCAACCTTTAGAAATTCCAGTTTGGAAGTGGGATCAAATTTCCATGGATTTTATAGATGGCCTTCCCCGTTCTCGATCGGGTTATGATAGCTTATGGGTAATTGTTGATAGACTTACTAAATCCGCCCATTTTATTCCCGTTCGGTCTAACCGAACTATTCCTCTTTTGGCCAAGATATTTATCAAAGAAATTGTTAAATTGCATGGTGTTCCTACTTCTATTGTTAGTGATCGTGATCCATTGTTTACTAGTGGATTTTGGAGGAGTCTTCAAAAAGCTTTGGAAACGAAGCTTAATTTTAGCACCGCTTATCATCCCCAGTCCGATGGACAAACCGAGCGTGTGAATCAAACTCTTGAAGATCTTCTTCGTGCTTGTGTTCTTGATTTTGGTGGAAGTTGGGAAGATCATATTTCACTTGTTGAATTTTCCTATAATAATAGCTTCCAATCTAGTATTGGTATGGCACCTTTTGAGGCACTCTATGGAAGGCCATGTCGATCTCCTTCTTGTTGGCTCGAGGCCGGTGAGAAGCTGGTTTTAGGTCCAGATTTTATTCGGGATTCTATAGAAAAGATTGATCTTATTCGTCATAGGATGAAAGAAGCCCAGAGTAGACAAAAATCCTATGCCGATAACCGAAGAAGGAAGTTAGAATTTTCTGTGGGAGATCTTGTGCTTATTCGTGTTTCACCAATGAAAGGTGTTGTACGTTTCAGTCGATCGGGAAAGTTAGCGCCTCGATATATTGGGCCATTTCCTATCACCGAACGTATTGGTTCCATGGCTTATCGCCTTTTATTACCGGCTCAGTATTCTGCTATTCATGACGTGTTTCAGTTTCTCAACTTCGGAAATGTCTTCGAGATTCCGATTCTATTCTTGAGCCCGGTGTTGTGGAAGAGATTGAAGTTTCGCCTAATTTAACTTATGAGCAACATCCTATTCGTATCATTGCTTCGGAAGTCAAACGACTTCGAAATAAAGATGTTTCGCTTGTTAAAGTTCAATGGTCTTCAAATCCTAAGGATTGTTCTTGGGAATCTAGAGAGTACATCGAGCGTACACATCCGGACTTACTTTCTTGTGCTCTTTGAGGTGAACTTCTTATTTCAAACTTCTTTTGTGTTGAATATGCTTTTATGGTTGTTACTATATATCTTCTTCTTGTAATATTGCGAGGACGCAATTTCTTTAAGGAGGGGAGTCTGTAACAACCCGCATATTTGTCGATTTTATATTTAAATATTTTATTTAAATATTTTATCGTTAGTCGGATTTTAGTCTGAAAAGCTACTTTTTGCATACGGTCGAATTAGGGCTCGGGACCACTCCCATTGAGTTTAAAATGCCGTTTGCGACCTTTTTGAGTATAAGCTTCGATATGTTTGGAGAAAGTTGATTTCTGCTACTTTTTACTTTGGGTTTGGTTTTTGGGCTCAACCCTATGCTAACTTATGCTCCAATCTGAGCCACTCTTCCCCACTCACCCTCATTCTCTTCTCATTTCAGTTTTTAGAGTGTTAATGTTGGGAGAGATTGGAAATTAAAATTCCAAACCCTAGTTTCTCTTGCAAATCAAATTCCTTGCTCCAAACTCAAGAAGAACCCCTTGGTAAGCATCTCCTTCTTCTTCTCCAACTCTTTCTCCATTCAATTTCAGAAATTCCTAAACCTAATTTCGGGAATGTTCTTGTTTTTGAGCTTAGATTCAAGCTCATTTGGGTTGTGATTGAAGAGAGGTTGATTCTCCATTTTCTTTCAAGCTTCTTCTTGTTCGGTTTTGTGAAAAGGTGAGATTTTTATCTCACATCTATGACTATAATTATCTTTGGTTGTTGGGTATGAATTCCTAACACTTCTTCATGTGCATTTGCTCTTGATTTGGATTGGTTTTGTGAATATTCCAATTTTTGGGTTTTTAAGTCAAATTTGTGTAAAATCCTTTTATGGATGTTTGATCATGCTTTTGGTGATGCATCGAGGAGCATATAGGGCCGGGTTGCCGATTGGCATAAACCCTTAGAGCCAATGTTCGTCCGATTGCATTTTGAAAGAGTTTGCTCTTCATTTGAATAAGGCTGAAAAACAGCCCAGGCATGATTCAGTCGACTGAAATCTCTGTTCAGTCGACTGAAATCTCTGTTCAGTCGACTGAACCTGAAACCCGAGAGTTTCCAGGCATGATTCAGTCGACTGAAAAACTCTGCACAGTCGACTGAAACTGGAAACAGAAAGTTTCCTGAACCTGGAAAATTTCCATGTACAGGGTCAGTCGACTGAAAAACTCTGTTCAGTCGACTGAACCTGCTGTTTGAGTCCAATTTGCCTTTTTGGATTGAAATTCCAATTTAAATCGATTTGTGATAATCCTATTTGTTGTTATCATCTATTATGACTTTGATGACTCTTTTTAGGGATTTTTGAATATCCATTTCGATGGATCCTTTATCGATTTCGTTGGATTTTATTCACGTCTTCGTATGTGAATTTTTGTGATTGATTGTTCTTACAATCTTCTTCGTGATCTGTCACTTTAAAAATATAAAGGTTTTCTATACTAGTAGTAAATATCAAAACTCTTTCCTCAAACGATTTCAATACTATTTTAATACCAAATTCGTTTATAAAACCGTTTTCCAATCTATTAGTATATACAAACCTTTACCTCACTCGTATGAGAAATCTAATTAAACGGCTTAGTAAAACAAGTGGTATGAAACGCTTGCGTTTACTTTGTCGGTTAATTCTTGGACTTGTTCGATTGAACCTCTTGTGACAATTTTCTAGTGGAGATTTACAGTTTGTTCGTAAATATTTAAGTTAAGCAAATGGTTATGGGACATGAAGCTAAACTCATATATTTACTAGCTTAGTGTAATTGACACTTCTCGATGATCATGACGATCATTTTTGTGATTTAGACTAGCAATGTGCGATGTCTCTTTGTCTGCGTGGGAGACTAAACCCCGTTCGTGTGTCAAATTTATGGGGTAGCAACCCACGGTCTTCGGGCCATTCGTGTGTCAGGTCTTCGGACCATTCGTGTGTCAAATTTATGGTTAGCTACCATGAGATAGCTTCTCGTTCATGTGTTACAGCTGTTGGTGAGCTTTATGCTCCCGTTTGTGATAGGCCCCCCCCCCCCTTTATTTTTGTGATTTCTGGATTTCTTGTGTAGATTTCTAGAATTTGTGTTTCACCAATTTTTCGTGATTTCCATTGATAAGTTTTATCAATATTTGTTCATTGGTGAATTTGTGTGTCATTGACTTTAGTGGTCTCTGGATTTCTTGTGTAGTCTTCTGGAATTTGTGTGTCATCGACTTTTGTGATTGACGTTGATATTATCGTCAATATTTATGGTATGGTGAACGAAATTAGGAGTATGACGTTTCTTTGATTCTTGTGTATATTTGGTGACATTGATTAATCTCTTGATGATTATCAACTAAGTATATATTTATATATATATCACAGCTTGGCATTGTGATTATTATGTGTTTAGTCACATCTCTTATTCTATATCGTTTCATCTGATATTTATAGTTAGACTGATCCGTTTATTATTTTCTTATTAAATAATACTCGGGTCAGGCCGAGATGTTACAGGTGCTTCTGCTTGACTTCTCATCCGGGATTAACTCCTTGACTTTTGGGTTAACTACTTAGATTAGTAGTTATTTTGTTGTATACATTTGAGATATAGACTCCTTAATGTATACTTATTCTTTTGTGTAGTTCGTATAACTATTCTTTTGTGATATTGTGGATCTTTTTAGACCACTACTCTGATGTACACTTCCTAGTGTAATATTCATATCTTATTCCGCCTTTGTGATATGAATTGTCTGTGACTGATTTGTGTTATGTTTATTTCTATATTTGTTTCCGAAGGATTTATATAGCCACCGTGTAGTAGCTTTGAGTTTGTGTTGGTATGTCGGATTTCCTCTTGAAATAGAATGCATGTTATATTATCTGACATATCGGTGCTCGCGCAAAGAAATTACACGGATGGTCGCTCCTCAACAGTCTTATTCTCCGTGCTAGTCGACAGCGTTCACCGTAATGTTCTTTCCTAGCGTGGGTATAGAGGTGGGGCGTCACATATCCTATCTCTAACCCCTCTATATAAACCTAGCTACAAGCCCTAGCCTCCACCTAATTTCTTTTCATCTGAGCGTATACTTTCTTCAAGCTCCTCTTCTTCTTCAATGGGTGTTAACCCTAGATCCAGTCAGTTCAAAAAAAATTCAAATTTAAAAAAAAAAAATATTTCGGATCTGCAGCAGCTTCTGGTTGCGCTTCGGGTTTCAGGGGAGAAAACCCTAGAGCAACTTCGGGTCAGGAAGAAAATGACTCGGGTCGCTCCGGGTCGTTTTGGCGAAAACTCCAAGCAAGCACCGGGGAATTGAGGCGGCGCACCGAAGTCGAACCCGAAGTCGACCCAGGACCAGAATTTTTCCATTTTTCAAATTTCCATAACTTTTGCATACGAGCTCGGATTCACGCGCGGTTTGTTTTGCTGGGATCGTATCGGAATTTCTGACGTTTTGACGCTGGTTTGGATGGATTTGGATACCGTCAAAATTTTGAGTTTAAATTGAATTTAAATTCGATTTAAATTCCAAAGGTGAGTGTTTAAAACCCACTCACAACTACTAGAAGCTTTTATGTTTGTTAAATTAATTTTAGAAATGAATAGCAATTTATTTATGAGTATTTGGCATGTTTATTTCACTCATATTTGTTGAATTGCATTTATTAAGTTTAACTGTTAATTTAATTTATTTATTGCGTATTAATTGATAGTTAGAATTTATTTGTTTGCCTATAAACTGCTAGTTAACAGTTATATAGATTATTACTAAATATAAACTATTAGATTAATAGTTGTTAAATTTAATCTGAATAAAATTGCCAGTTATTACCTGTTATCTATTATCAAATATAAATTGTTATTGATTGATATTGCTTGATGATTTTGATTGGATGATGGATGATGTTGATGGATGTTTATTGAATATCATAAAATTGCGAATTATCATGCATATTTCATTTCATTCGGGATTGTGGTTTGAAATGATATACAACCGCAAAATTTTATATCTTTCAAATTGCGGATTGAAATGATAAATATCCGTATCACTTGACCATAGGATAGAAAATTTTATACAAGCACCGCGGTCTATATATAACTATTTTAATGTGATTTCTATGGTTTGGATGGAATACGGTTTCTAAAAATCTTAAATTTTATATTGTATAAATATTATTCTTCCATATATATACATATGAAGTTGAAAATTTTGAAATTAAAAGGTGTATAAAAATCTTTATTTAAAAATGGAAAAAAATTAAGAAAATGGAGTTTAATAATTTATATCATATGTTTAAATGTTAAGTTTGGAAATTTTAAGATATGATATTTATAGTTGGATTTTTTCCAAAATAAATTGAAATGAATATTCTAGTATAATTTGAATTGGGAAAATATATATATTTTATTACTAGAAATTGAAGTCTTATTATTTATGGATTTTATGTGAATATTCAAGACTAATTAATAGAACAATTGATCTGTTGAAAGAATAAAATCCAATTTTAGTTTGAAATATTGTTACTCAAAATGGATATACGTATATATAAATAAATTGAAGTGGTTTTGGAACTTGAGAGAGATAATATAAATTTTGGTTTAGACTTTAATAAAGAAATGTATTTGTAAAGCCATGAGAACTATTTTCTTTACAAAGTAACATTTAAGTTAAACCATTTAATTCATATACCGTTGAATGTCCAAACCATTCAAGTTTTTTTATAGAAGTTATGGTTTTAAATTATGATTTTCAAAATACTATGCTTTGAAAATATTTGATTTTCAGACGATATGAAGTTAAAGCATTTTGATTTTGGAAAAGAATTATATTTGGGATAAGTGATAAAATATGGTTTTGGGTTTTGAAATGATATCGTATTCATGGTTATGAAATGGAATGTTTATTCTGATTTTTAAAGTATAACCTATTTTTAAATGACCGCGGTGTTATAATAACGATGGGTTGGCAAAGAGACCGGGATCGGATATCTGACATACTCTCTGTCGATACCGAAAACCACTTTGACTAACCGTGTATGCGGTGGAGATTCCATAATGAAGTAGGTGGTGGCGACGTTTCCTGTAAGGTAAATACGTGGACCCGACTCCCGTGAGTTGGCATAAGGTGGCTAAAACAGGAGCGATTCTCAGGCCAATGAGGTCATTCCTCTGATCGGACCCTCCTCTTCGATATTATACTTTGATTTTGGATTGATTCAGTGGCCACTTCTATATTTTGATTTTGGGGAGTTAGTCCGAGGTGGGCGGTAACTGCGGCTACGCGTTTCCACCAGCCTGGATAGCAATTGGTATATCTACCCTGGCATTGCCTAGTTGTGCCGTGTCACCTACCATACCGAGCCTTTACTACGAGTTTCTATTTGTGTCGTACCTATGGAGTATCCTCTGGTAGCTTCCCGATCAGGAGGTATTACGGTACTGTATAGACTATTGGCATTATTCGTGTTAAGGGCTATATGGGTAACCCCTTAACGCTATTTAAAAGTAAGTTTATTTTATAAATAGACACTATTATAATAGCGCAATATACTACATAGTAAATAGTTTAACGGATCCTTAGGAGATGTAAATCCCGAACATCTCTTGAGTTACTGTACTCATATTTATTTCTGTTAATTTAACTCACATAAGATCTTTTAGTCTGACTCAAGTGTTTTTGTCTTTTCAAATTCGCTCGGGTCAGTCCGAGCATTTTAGGATCGAAGACTTTAGCTTTAAAGGACGAAGACGAAGGAGTCGTATTATTATTATCTATAGTATTGCACCACAATCTAAATTTCCGCTGCATTGATTGTATTGGTATGTGTAACTCTGATATTCATTGTATAAGTAAAATAAATATTTTGTAAACAGTTATCATGAACTATATATTGATTATTATATTTTATCCTTCCGCTGTGAGATTCTATTTTGTTTTATTTCTTCTCTGTTTTTCTTATTTACCCCATAACAATCCGCCCTTGCGTATGCTTTGAATTGGCACGTGTGTCGGTTTAAAGTGTGCGAAAAGGCGGGATGTTACACTCTGTGTGTCTTCAATTGACGGCTAGCATAGGCAATCACCTTCCCATCTTGCATCAATACCACTCCTAAACCCTCGCGACAAGCATCGGTGTATACCGTCAATTTCTCATTTCCATTCGGAACAGTAAGCACTAGTGCAGAAGTAAGCTTATCCTTTAACTCTTGGAATGCCGCTTTACACTTATTGCTCCAAATAAACTTAGCATTCTTCCGAGTTAGAGTAGTGAGAGGTGCAAAAATATGGGAAAAGTTCTCAATAAACCTCCGATAATAACCGACAAGGCCCAGGAAACTACGAATATCAGTTGGAGTCTTAGGTTCTTCCCAATCTTTGATCACAACGATCGTGACTGGATCAACAGAAACTCCTTCAATAGAGACAATATGTCCGAGAAATCGGACTTCCTCCTCCCAGAAATGAAATTTAGAGAATTTAGCTTTTAATTGGTGACCCCAACACAAAGCTCAAGTGGGATTTATGCTCTTCCTCGGTCTTAGAGAACACCAGGATATCATCAATAAAGACTAGAACAAATTTATTGAGCATATCGCGAAAAACACGATTCATCAAGTCGACAAAGAAGGCAGGGGCGTTAGTCAACCCAAAAGGGATAAATAGACATTCAAAGAAACCATTCTCAGTACGGAAAGAGTTTTGGGAATGCTCTCCTCAGCAACCCTGAGTTGGTGAAAACCTGTCGCCAGATCAAGCTGAGAGAAAACAGTAGCTCCATTGAGCTGATCGAACATATCATTTATGCGGGGCATAGGATATCTGTTTTTCATAGTGAGCTTGTTCAGCTCCCTATAATCCATACACATCCGGAGGGAACCATCAGACTTGGTGACAAAGACTACGGCTGCACCCCATTCTGAAAAGCTAGGTCTGATCAGACCCTTAGAGGACAAGTCTTCAATTTGTTTCCATAATTCGATCTTCTCCCGCGGTGCCATTCTTCTGGGTGGAAGAACAACAAGTCGTGCTCCAGGGATGAGATTGATAGGGAAATCAATTTCCCGCTTCGGAGGTAGAGAAATAACTTCACCAAATACGTCGGGAAAAAGCTTGACCACATGAGTGGACTCGTTATCACCAGGAAAAGTATCCAGAGAATAAATAAAGCTACCAGCGAAATCCTGGGGCAAACTACACTGGATCTTTAAGGAATTACCGAAATCATATTTGAGGGCAACCGTTCGAGAACTACAAGAGATACGGGCATCATGCCTATTCAACCAATCAACCCCTAGCAGTAGATCAAAAGCGTCAAAACCCTAGATATAAAAATCACCAGTGAAACATTGATGGAAATGGAGGAGCTTCACTTGCTTACAAATTCTGCTAAGATTTGCAGGACCCCCAATAGGGTTTGAAACACATAAGGGTATAGAAGCAAACTCAGGAGAAAGGAGATGCTCAAATTTATTACAGAGATTCGCCGAAATAAAGCTATGGGAAGCTCTGGTATCGAATAAAACATGAACAGGAGATTTAAACAAAGTAAAAGAACCCTGAAGTGTACCTTGAGAATCGCTAGGAGCAGGAACGGGTGCAGGTGCAGGCGGTGGAGCTGGGGAGGATGCAGAAGTGACAGCGAAAATCCCAGATGCCTTGCCCTTCTTCTGAGTAGGGCAGTCTCTCTTGAAATGTCCTGGTTGAAGGCAAATGTGGCAAAGGTCTCGCCTAGCCGACTGAGCGGGAGGTGGAATCGCAGCACCCAAGGTAGGACAACTATTAGCCTAGTGTCCTTTCTGATCGCATCAGTAGCAAGTAATAGTAGATAGATCCACAGGCGCCTCTGGGATGACGAAAACGATCCTAAACCCGGGGTCTTGTTCCAGTTCTTCTTATGATGGTAGAAATTGGACTTCCTTTTTTTAGAATTTCCAGAAGACTGAGATGGTGCAGACTGGGCAGCTGAAGGAGCCCTAGAGGTAGGGTTCTCATACCGGATAGCCATGTCCATCAGAGCAGTGAACGTCCCATGCACGTGGGTAATAAGGCGATCGTAGTACTCGGGGCATTGCATCAGCAATAAACTTCTCGTTTTTCTTTAGAGAGGTGTCTATCAGATTAAGACCATACTGAGATAGCTCATTAAATTTCCTCTCATACTCAGTAAAGGACATATCGCCCTGCTTCAAATCCATAAAGTCTCGGTACAGCTGAGACTTTCCCGCTTTAGGCATCTATTTCGCGAGGAAAGCATCCCTAAAGCACGATAAGAGATATAAGATAGATTTCAAAAGGGAGGAAATTGAACCATACTTGGTCAACCGAAAAAGATACCTAAATTGTTTCCAAGTGATGTCAGTCTCAACAGTGTGAGCTGTAATAGACAGCCACCAATCCAAAGCTGCTCCCTTTAATTTCCAAGCTGCCAACTGTCGCTGCTGGGCATTGGTGATTTCGAGACCGGAGAAGATTCTATCTAAGTCTCTCAACCACTGTTGAGCTTCTATGATACTTTCAGACCCTGTGAACTTGGTGCCACCAAGCTCGGTATATTCTTTGCAAAGCTTAGAAAACCTAACTGGGGCAGCGGGTGCAGGAGCTGGGTCAGCACCTCGTCCCCTACCTCTGGCGTTTCCTCGATTCATCCTGAGAAATCAAGAATGAATTTAAGGACAGAGGAGAAAATAGAGGCCAAGATAGATTAGGTAAGACAAAGTTTAACTAGAACAGGCTTTTAACAAAGGACTTAATTATATAAGATGGATAAAGGGAAGAAGTAGTAAAAAAAAATTATTTTAAAACAAGAAAGTTTGTATATTAAAATACTTCTTTGAAAACCCTTTAAAAATCATTTATACTTTAAAATACATTCTCTCACAAGGAAAGGATTCTAAGATTTGGCTTCGCTCATTCTAGGGTATTTCTACCCTATCTCTAATGAGTTTTTGCTCCTTAGGCTATGGTTTGCCTAAAAACCAAAGTTCTGTTACCAACTGTAACGAACCACTATTTTGTACCATTCAAATTCGACAATAAATTGAAACATGTCAAACTCGAATAGTTCAAAACAATAGATTGTAAAATAAAATTGGAGAAAATGAAATCAAATCATAGAATCACAGACACAGAAATCAAAACACTCGCAGCGGAATAAATAACTTAGTGGTCAAGAGGCCACTATCACATAGTTCTCAAAAATAAGTAAAATTACATAGTCTTTAAAACCAAATATAGTTTGAACCAACCGCAGAAAAATCCACATTTATTTATCTCCATTACATAATCTAAGATAAAGAACTGAATGGGAAATTTGACGGCAGCATGAAAGATGAACAGCAGAAGTCCTGGCTCCGGGGATGAAGTCCGAACTGAAACTCAGGCTGCCCCGAGCGTAAAATAAAACATAAACACTTGATTCAGGACATACATACTTATACAGTGTAAGCTAATTCAAGTGAATTGTAATATAAAGGCAAGTAACTTAAAGGATGTTTAGGACCGCCCATCCTCTAAGGATCCGTTAAACTATTTACTATGTAGTAATATTTCGTTATTATAATAGTGTCTATTTGTAAAGTAAAATTACTTTAAAATAGCATTAAGGAGTGACCCAATATTCCCCTTAACACATAATATATTCTCATAGTCTATACAGTACCGTAATCTCCCCCGTACTGGGCGTCGTCAGAGGGCACTCCATAGGTATGGTACAAAACCAAAATCGTATAAGGCTCACTAGGGTAGGTGACACGGCACAACTAGGCAATGCCAGGGTAGATATACCAATTGCTATCCGGACCGGTGGTAACGCATAGCTGTTACTACCGCCCATCTCGAACAACACTCCCAAATTCAAAGGTGCACACCAAACAATCAAAAGTAATGGAATGGCATACGAAGAAGTGCGCTCGATCAAAGGTGCTACCTCAATAGTCCGAGAATCGGTCCTGTTTTAGCCACCTTATGCCAACTCATGGGAGTCGGGGTCCACGTATTTACCTCAAAGGAAACGTCACCACCATCCTACTTCATTCTGGAATCTCCACCGTGTACATGGTTGTCAAAGTAGTTTTCGGTATCGACGGAGAGTATGCCCATATCTGATCCCTGTCTCTTTAACAACCAACGTTATTATTACCCGTGGTTATAAAAATCCAAAATAGTTTTATATTTTAATCAAAATACTACATTTAAAACTATTTAAAGGTGAAGTTATAATTCTTACAAAATCCCATATAAATCCCAAAGGTTTAGTCTTAGTTCATTTGTCTCAACTACAACACTTGCGCAGTGCGGTAATATCCTTTACAACAGATTTGATTAAAATTAAATTTTAAGACTTCAATATAACTTCAACAATAATTAACCTTAAATTAAACCAATTTAGCTTATATAATCATAATTTCCACCTTTGAATAGTCATTTAAATTACTCAACAATTTATAATTATTATAAAGTAAAATTTTCAAATATATATCTAACTCCTCTATACTTTACTTATTAAAATCAAGTGCAAAGTTCAATTACCACTTCAAAAATAAAACTTAATTTCTATTCAATTTCTTAACTTACCTTTTCTAAACCACTTTACATTTCTAAATTTGGTTATATTTCAATTTCCATTTTTACGTATTCACTTTATTTAACTATTTAATTCATAGACAACTTTACCCTTTATTTATTTACTTATATTCAAATTTATGCCAAAACGTCATAATTTATTTCTTGACTTGAATTCCATTTTATTTTACAAATCAAAATTTACAAAATAAATTTATACTTTAAATTCTAAACATTTATTTATTTACATCTTTAACTTATATAATATCACCATACTTATAAGAATCATTTTAATCAAATTTTTAAACAAAATATTATAACATTCTAATTTAAAAATATTTAATATTTCCAGGAAATATATATATATATAACCACGGGTCTGTATAATATTTTCTCACCCAGGTCAAGTGATACGGATAATATATCATTTCAATCCGTAATTTACAAAAAAAATCCGGGTTCTATCATTTCAAACCCGCAATCCCAAGTTAAATAATAAATAAATTATAAATAAATATCGTTCAGGCCTATCATTTCAGCCCGTAACGATTCTATTCTACAGGGAACTTGCAGTGTGATAAACAGTAAATAAATAAATAGTATAACAGCATAAATATAACAGTATATAATATAACAGGTGATGTGTCAATTTAAAAATAGGGTTTCTAACATCATAGAATTTATCACAGGCAATTTAAATGTAGAATAAAATCATTCTACAATTTCACTTGTTATTAATTTACAGATCTATAAGTATGTTTGTCGGGTGAGAATACTCACCTTTACGATGCTGGAGTTCTGATACAAAATACGAATATCTATACCAGAAAGAGTACAGAAGGAACGATCAATTTTCAATGGATGTGACACCCCAATTCCGATCTTGAAAAAAATAAAACGAATAACTAATTACGCGAATTTAAAATGATCAAAGCAAATTTTAAAAAAATCAAAAACTGGAGCGAGATTGAATAAAAGGAAAATTGACCAAATTTGCTCGACCGCTTCACCACACAACCCGACCCCAACTTCATAGGCTCGGGTAAGATAAAAAAAATTCTTTTTAAAAGAAATATGAATGCATGCACGCACTCAAATCATGCTAGTGGAATTTCTAGGCATAGGTTGTGATAAAATGCAAAAGGTGGTGCATGCATCTTACTTCTCTTCTTTTTAAGGCACGGGTGACAAAAGAACACGCACGTCAAACTGCATGCGTTTATTCTTCTTTCCCACTTTTTTTTTCTTAACAAAAGTGGCGAAATAAATCTTGGTTCCAAGGTGGTCCAAATGCATCCAATATGCTCGGCCTACCCAAAAACACATTCTGATATGCACGAAGGTCACGGTAGTGACACACGATCCATGCACAAGTGTCGTACTCAATACTTCTTCCCTGTGCATTTCTTCTCAGTAAAAAAAACTCGGCCAATGCTAGCTCGGCCATTGTCATCTGGAGGCGAGACATGTCGTTGAACTGGAATGGGTTGCGGCTGATGGTAAAGGGGAAGGAGGAGTGTAGGCGGTCGGTGGGAGGTGGGTGAAGCAGCTGATGAATCATAAGAAAACAACAGAGGAACAAACGAAAAAAATAATACAAAAGAAGAAAGAAGAAAAATGGTTTCGACCATACCTGATGCAAGTGTTCACGCGAAAGAAGATGAAGGCCAAAAGATGAGAAAAAATTTGAACGTGGGTTTTAATTTATAAAGTGGGTTGCGTGAATAAAGGAGGAGAAGTGGCAAGAAATAAATGAAAACTTTCGGACGTGCTTTATAAATAAAAAAAATCTTGCGTTAATTTAAGTGGAGGAAATGGCAATAATATTATATCTGAATGTTATTTTATTCAAAGATTTTATACCAAATTAAAATAATTGCAGCAAAAAGGGAAGTGTGTAAAGCTTTCACGTGAATTTAGTGCAAGCTTTTAAACGAATTTGAATGGCCAGGGAATTTATTTCTTTCCCACTTAGAAATGCCCGACTACTGGTTAATTTATTCATTTATAGCTAAGGTAAGAGTTTTAAGAATGCGTATTACTGCCGCAATAATTTACGCCTAAATCTATAACGAAAATAACGTTTTTAAATTTATATGTTTTCTTATTTATGCTACTTATATTTAGTAAAATATACGTTCAAAGAATATTCAATCAATTACGTACCATATATATTCCAACTAAATTAATCAAAATGGATTTAAATGTACAAATTAAAACGTGTATTTTAAATAGCCTATTTATACTCTATTAATCTTAAAATTTATTACTTAATTAACTTTTGATTTATTTACACTGATTTGATTTACTTAACATTTAACAAATAAACTGACGTATATACGTATAAAAGAAAATGCAAAATTTATTTCCTATATATATTATTCAATTTTAAAATTTTATTTATCAATCATTTAACTAAGAAACAAATGTGCATACGTATAAAGTTTATTTCTTTTACAGAATATTGATTACTTGATTTAAAGGTGTATAACCAATTTTTAAAAGAACAAAAGTGGAAACAAAATGTTGTTACCAATATATCCAGTTAAATTAAAAGATTTGGAGGTTAGACTTTAAAAGATTTAAATTCCAATAAATGTTAAACTTTAACCAAAAATAAGAACTATAGAATTGTCTTATCAAAAAATTATGATTATTTATAATTAAATTTAAAAATTCAACTTTTTTGTAAATTAAAACCCCAAAATTTATAAATAAAAGAATAAAATACTTGTAAAATCTTGGGCTGTTACATCCCTAACCAACCACTTACGGTTGTAGACACTTTTATGGTTCTAGCTCCTTTTTAAGTGATTGACAATGCTTCGAATGGTGAGATCAAAAGTAATTCTAATGCACATCTCAACGAGATGTAAACTTCCACTCTAAATGGCTTCGCTCACATAAACCTTTTGGGGAAGGGATTTATCTAAAGAGGCGATTCTTTAAAAATTTGATAGAGCTTTGGACCTAAAGCAGTGAAAGTGAACTAAGGATCATAATATGGAATATTATCTAAGTTATCTACTAGTGCAGAATATAAATATAACAGTAAATAGTAAAGTAAATGACACTAGGGATTTTTATACTAGTTCGAACTTCCCGTTCTACATCCAGTCCTGGACTCCTTCTGGAATTTAACTATCAACCCTCTCTTAACCCGGAGGAACATGTATTACACTACCCGAGCAATCGAATAGGACTTCAACTACCTAAGCAACAGAATAGGACTTCAACCACCTGAGCAACCGAACAGGACTTCTAATACAAACAAAAAAAAATTACCTCTGACTGAGTATGTTCTTAAATAGCACTGATAAGTCAATAACGTACACCCTTCCTACAATCTTCTCCTTTGTGGTATATAGTGTAGTTTGTAAAGGTAGGAAGTTAATTTAATCACAAATGAAATAGCTCAATGTGCCAGTGATTAGAATGATAATTTTAATGCAAGAGTTTTGACAATAAGAATATGAGATAGAATCAGAAAATTAGGTGATTAAAAAAATTGATTTGAAAGCTATATATAGTGTTTAAGTGTTGCAACTTATCGTGAAAAGTAACGATCAAAAGATAGGGAAATAAATCTTGAATCAAGGGTTGTTTCTGTTCGATGAAGTGTAGTGGCCTTTCAGAAATATAGCCGTTATGCAATTTCAGTTGACTAAACAAAAGAATTCAGCCAGTTGAAATATTAAAAATTCGAACTAGAGAGAAAACAGTTCAAAGAACACCTTATTCGATTAACTGAAATGGGTAGTTCAGTTAGTTGAACATTCATATCAAATTGTGCATGTGAGCAGATATTCAGTCGACCGATCGTAGCCATTCAGTCGACTGACCGTAGCTATTCAGCCGACTAAAATAATCGTTTTCTAGCATATCAAAAAATGTTCTGAAAGTTTTAGCATATGAACATTATTTTGAAAACCTTTAAATTGTGTGTTCATGCATATACCACTTCAGAGAGATTTTAACATGAATTACTACTAAACTCAGACCTTAAACTTAACATTATGCTGAAGCTTCAATCCATAATTTGGTCTGCAAATTATTAGACTACTTCTCGAGTAAAAAAACAATATCTTCTCCTACAAGTATGGTTAGTTCATATAATATCTGCTTATATAGTTATCACAATCAAAACATCAAAATTATAGGTTTTAACATTCTCTCCCTTTTTGATAATGACAACTATGTAAGTTACATAAATAAAAACAAATTTATACTCCTCTTGTCTTAGTACTCCCCTATCGTTATGATGTAAATTTTGTCCCTCTGTGACTCCCCACCTCTATACCCACGCTAGCCAAGGACACTACAAGGTAATGCCGTCAACTAACACGGAGAATAAGGCTGGTTGGGAGCGACCATCTATAGCCTTGCTCTAACTATCTATTGAGTACATCGACATAGACGTAACAATAAGGTCGACATACTCAATGAATACTCAAAACAAAACCATAGGTGGTTGGATATTTCAGAACAGAATATAACAACTCAAATGCAATATACATCACAGAACAGTAGATCACCATATACACATATACAGATACATAACAGAGTTTACAAAACAATACAAGTCAAGTGGTATAGCAGACCACAATATACAGACGAGTCAATAGAATACATACCAGAGTTACTACAAAATGGGACTACACAAAAATCTATGACAAAAAGAAGCTAGCGGAGTAGTCCATGCGGAAGCAAAATAGGCTAAGTCCAAAAGCACCTAACCTGAAACATCTCGGTCTGACCCGAGTATAAAATACATGGGTCAGTCTAGCTAAACAAATCGGTTAGATAAACTGAACAACAATAAACTTGCAAGGTTACAAAGTATAATAATTATCTCCAAAGGAGATAACACAATCATCAACAAAAGATGAATCATATAGAACAAGCCTCATATCATCGGCGACATAGATAAACAAAGGACACAAATATCCCAAAGCAAGTCAAAAGGCAAATAACAAATACCCATAAGGTATACAAGTTCCACAAGGTAATCGCTACACATCATGCGACTCAAAAAGACCAACACCGAAGGGCGATACCAAGGGAATATACATATCAATGGAACATCAGAAAATTGCTCGAGCTCAGTACTGTATAAACAAGGATCCGTGAGCCCGAAGACTCCATACCCTATATCACCCATGCGGCTCATAACGACCAACATAGAAAGCGATACTATAGGGTGACAAACCCGAAGGCACAAACCCAATACCACCCATGCGGCTCATAAAGACCAACATCGGAAGCGATACTATAGGGCGACAAGCCGTAGTGGTGAAGGTCGAAGACCCAGTACTGGACACCACTAACTGGCGGAATGTGTCACAACTCTTGAAAAGGAATCCGAAAAGTGTTAACGTATGTCCCATAACCACTCGTTCGCACTAAACGGTTTACTATCCGTCAGTCACTTTCACACTCAAAGCAGTACAAAGTTTACCTCATATCATCGGTAAACCAACTCAAAGGTTAAAACGATCAATTGAATAGGTCGGGGATTAATCGGAAAGATAAACGCACAGATTCATGGTCCGTGTTTTTCCCAACCATTTAATCACCCTTCCACTTCGCTCGAAGTGTGAAATTGTGCGTGTGTTTTAAATAGAATTTATAAATTGGAGAAGCGAGCTTTTAATACGATTTGAAGAAATCATTTATAAAACCCGTGAATGAAGTCAAAAAGGAACCAGCAAGGTCAAATATGCATAAGCAACTAATTGGAATCAATATGCATAGATCAAATTTGCAAAATTAAACGAACAAGGCAAATTGGCCAAAAACAGCATATTCGGACGTCTGAAAGAAGGGATTCAGACATCTGAATCTGGAAATCAATTTGTTTCCCAAAACAGAATTCAGATGTCTAAATCCTAACATCCAGACGTCTGAAATGGGCAATATTTTGCCTGTTTCCTTTCTGGTCGAAATTTAGCCAATTCAGACGTCTGGAATATAAATTCAGACGTCTGAATCTGGGAATAAATTTCTTCCCAAGAACAATATTCAGACGTCTGAAATGGGCATTTCAGACGTCTGAAACCAGATGGCCAGGCATTTCCTAAACCTAGGCCAACTATGGCCAAACAAATCGAAAGCGATCGGATGCGTGTTGATTATGGGCTTACGTCAAACGACTACCCAACCTTAACAACACCCCCAAACACTCCGAACAACATAAACATCAACCACATAAGGTTTTACATAGATTTGGATTCAAAAATAATAATTTGGCAATTACACCAAAACAATCCAAATCGAAAGCAAAAGCATATGAACAAGTGTTAGGAATCCATACCCAACATTAATGAAACCAAGAGAAGTAGATGTGAGTTCAAAACTCACCTTTAACCCAAAAACAAAGAAGAAGGAGCTTAATCACAAGGAGAAGACAAACCAATCTCTACTTCAACTCTACTAGCTTCAATCTAAGATCAAACAAGTATTTTTCCTAAGTTTAGGTTTAGGAAATTTCTGAGATTGAAGAGAGAAAGAGATAGAGAAGATAAAGAGAAGCTTACCTATGTCTTCTCTTTGATATTGGAGCAAGAAATCAAGTTACAAGAGGAAACTAGGGCTAGCAATTTCTATTTCTCTTTCCCTTCCACCATTTTCAGTTTTGCTAAAGTTTGGAGGAGTGGAATGAGAGAATGGATGAAGAGAGGGCTGAGTTAGGGGTTTAAACTAACAAATGGGCTGAACCCAAACCCAAAACTCAAATAGAAAAGTTGCAAAACTTCACAAACTCCAAACATATTGAAGCTTACACTCAAAAAGATCGCAAACGCCATTTTGGAACCAATGGAGGTGGTTCGAGTTCCAATTCGGCCGTTTACAAAAAGTAGCATTTCGGACCTAAATCGGACTAACGACGCTATATTTAAATAAAACGTTTAAACATAAAATCGTTAAATATGCGGGTTGTTACAGATCTCCCCTCCTTACAAAATTGCGTCCCTGCAATTCCTAGAGACGATATTTGTAACAACTACATACATACAACATTCAAAAGAAAAGAGAATAAGCTGGAGATGAAAAGATAAACTCACCTTTCTCGAGCTAAGATAGAAACCCCGGATAAGATCGCTCGATAAACTCTCTGGTTTCCCAAGTACAGTCATTGGGATTAGCGGACCATTGAACCTTAACGAGCGGCACGTTCTTGTTTCGAAGGTGTCGCACCTCCGTGTAAAGTACGCGAATAGGTTGCTGTACAATAGATAAGTCCGGTGAGACCTCAAGCTCAAGCAAATCAGGGGAATCAATAACAGAATCCGATTCCCGAAGACACTTCCAAAGTTGCGAGACGTGAAATACGTCATGAATGCCAGATAAATGAGCTGGAAGTGAAACTCTATAAGCCACAGGGACAATACGTTCAGTAATAGAAAATGGTCTTATATAACGAGGAGCCAATTTCCCAGTCGTACTGAAACGCATAACCCCCTTCAAAGGAGAAACACGAATAAAAACAAGATCACCGATCGAGAGCTCGAGAGGTTTCCTACGGCTATCCGCGTAGGATTTCTGGCGACTCTGTGCCTCTTTCATTCTCAACTGGATAAGATCAATCTTCTCGGAAGAATCACGAACAAAATCTGGACCAAGAATAAGCTTCTTTCCAGATTCCAACCAACAAGAAGGTGATCGACATGGTCTTCCGTATAAATCTTCGAAAGAAACCATACCGATACTAGACTGAAAACTATTATTGTAGGAGGACTCTACAAGAGGTAGGTGATCCTCCCAACAACCATCAAAATCAAAATTACAAATACGGAGAAGATCTTCCAAGATACGATTCACCCGTTCAGTCTGTCCGTCAGACTGCGGATGATAAGTTGTACAAAAATTTAAGCTTTGTTCCAAAAGCTTGCTGAAGACTCTGCCAAAAATGACTCGTGAATAAAGAATCACGGTCACTCACAATAGAACTAGGAACACCGTGAAGTCTCACGATTTCCTTGACATACAACTTAGCCAAATGCGAAGCAGTCCTATTAGACTTAATAGGGACAAAATGAGCAAACTTAGTGAGGCGATCAACAATAACCCAAATGCTAGAATGGCCCAATCTCGAACGAGGTAGGCCGTCAATGAAATCCATAGAAATCTGATCCCATTTCCACAATGGAATCTCCAAAGGCTGAAGAAGACCAGAAGGACGCTGATGTTCGGCCTTAAAATGCTGACAAGTTATGCAATTACTCACATAACTCGCCACATCGCGTTTCATGCCTTCCCAATAATAAAGACGGCGCATATCGGCGTACATCTTACTACTAGCAGGATGAATGGTAAACTTAGAACGGTGACAATCATCAAGAATGTCATGCCTAAGTGCAAAATCAGAAGGCACAAAAAGACGGTTCTTCTTACGAAGACACCCATGAGAATCAATGCTGAAATCCCGCAACACCTCATCACAGGATCCAGACTCACAAAGCTGAATAAGATGCAACAAATCAGGATCACGCCGTTGGGCATCGGCAATACGATCCAATAAAATAGGTCGAGCTCCCGAACTAAATAATAGAATGGGAGTATCAGAAGATGAAGCTCGATCATGAATTTCACTAAAAGATAAGTCTCAAGAATATCCCATTCGGCAAGCATCATAGAAATAACAGCCGAATGTTTGCGACTAAGTGCATCAGCAACACGTTTACCCTTTCCAGGGGTATACTGGATATTAAAATTATAAGAGGCAAGAAATTTGAGCCAACGTTGTTGACACAAATTAAGTTCCTTGTGAGAAAATAAATATTTTAAATTTTTACCTTTTATAAGGCAATTTATTGTGTCAAATTGTCTCATCAAAGCGTTTAGGAGATTCCTATCGATAACGTTGATCAAGCGCATCGACCAGAATTCTTAAAGCACTCAATGGGCAATACAATCACAAAATCATCTTCTATATAATGAAAATGGCTCTTAAAAACTTTATGAATACTCTTTATTCGTTTCAAGAACAAAAATCCTACTTATAAATATCTTATGAAAAAGATTTGCAAAATTTTAAATTGCTAATTTCATCCAAAATCAACAAATACAAAAATGGAATCATCGAGATATTCGTAGAATACTCGATTCATAAAATGGATGAAATGAGCTGGAAAAACTGAATGACACAACAAATCATTCATAAGAATTACAATGAGTGCGGAGAGCGGTAAGTGGAATGCTAACTTCCGCAACTCGTAGTCAAATGAAAACCGGTGGTAAGGTCGAGCTAAAAACACCTTAACACTACAACAAAAGATTGCTTAGGTGATAATCCTAAGACAAAACTAGAAATACCAGAAAATTCCCAAACTACAAGAATGAGAGAACCAACACTTTCCTCATCATGAGGACTTAAAGAATAAAATGATGAGATCAAATTGGAATCGAAATCACAAAGAAAATAGAAATCTGTTTAACAGATTGAAAATGTTGAGGATGAATAGTCCACTCGGGATATAGGATATGACTTCATAATAATTAAGTTAATCCTTTCAAAAATATCAATTCCGAAGCCTAAGTAACGCATAACATGCAAATTGGCTCGGAAAGAAAAATCACATAAAATAATCTCGACATTAATACAAGCAAATTGAGCGTTGCGGATCCACCAATTCGGATTCGCAATTTTCAAAGAAGTAACCAAAGAAGAAACATCCAAAGATAAATCATCGAAGAGCTTCTTCGATACGGAAAAAAATGTGAAGCCCCTGTATCGAAGAGAACTCGAATACAATAGTCAAGAAATAAAATAGAACCTTCCTAAACAGATGGAGATGTACCTTTTCTCCGAGAAGAACCTCTAGAAGCATCTGTTATCTTTAGCTTGCCAGATAGAGGATTATTCGGAACAATAGGACAAGTGAAAATACGATGGTCTTCCTTCTTGCAATAGTGGCAGAAGAGAGGCATAGGGCAAGCTCGAATCATATGATCAGTGGAACCACAATTGAAACACTTCCGAGTGGAAGGTGTTCCAGCAGACTGAGACTGAGAATTAGATTCAACGGGCTTTTTCTTCTTGGAAGGGAAATTTTTCCGCTTATCGAATGGAAACTACCGCTTGTTGGCGTTCTTGCGAACCTCAACATCATTCCCACAATCGCACTCCTTCTCGAAGGCTTCGAGATGAAGTGCCGAATCAACCAACTCCTCAAAAGAAAGCTTAAGCTGGAGCATTAAAGACTTCTTAAGACATTTCTTAAGACCAGATACAAACTTCAGATTCTTCCTATACGAGGTACTAATAATTCAAGACCATACTTAGATAAGGCCTCGAAAGATGCAACATATTCAGAAACGGAAGACTCCCCTTGCTTCAATTCAAGAAAGCGTCGGGACAACAAAGCTTTCTCAGATTCAGAAACGAACCTGAGTTCGAATCGTTCCCGAAACTGAGTCCAAGAAAGAGCAGACTCATCAATCTCGGCTACAAGAAGCTCATACCAATCAAGAGCACGCTCTTGTAATAAGCTAGAAGTTACAAGAACTCTATCATGGTCAGAAAAATCCATACGAGAGAAGATACGCTCGCACGTGCGAAACCAAGCTTGGACTTCAAGAACGGATTTAGAGCCTTTAAACGGCTTTCCTCCAAGATGAGCAAAATCACTGCACTGACGTGCAAAGGCAGACTTGCGAGGTGGAGACACTCGAGGAGGAACTGGAGGCTGAGTGCTCCTAAACAACTCCAAAAACTGATCAGCAGACATATAAACGCCATCCGGATGTGAGCCACTGGATTGCCCAGCATCCGAACGTCGTCCCCTGCCTCTTCCAGCCATACTCTGAAGGTAAGATAAGAACAAGATTATTCACAAGGTAGATATTGCAATATGGAATACTACGGAATAAAATGCATTCCTAGACGTATTCCCAAACTCTATATAACCTTGATGGAATAAAGAGACACAATGATTCAGAGATTTGTATCACTTGTACACTTTGATGTACCATAATATGTGCATCTATTCTGTGTTTATCATATTTTGTTCTGAACTCAGCTCTGATACCACGTTGTGACGACCCACCTCTATACCCACGCTAGCCAAGGACACTACAAGGTAATGCCGTCAACTAACACGGAGAATAAGGCTGGTTGGGAGCGACCATCTATAGCCTTTCTCTAACTATCTATTGAATACATCGACATAGACGTAACAATAAGGTCGACATACCCAATGAATACTCAAAACAAAACCATAGGTGGTTGGATCTATCAGAACAGAATATAACAACTCAAATGTAATATACATCACAGAACAGTAGATCATCATATACACATATACAGATACATAACAGAGTTTACAAAACAATACAAGTCAAGTGGTATAGCAGACCACAATATACAGACGAGTCAATAGAATACATATCAGAGTTACTACAAAATGGGACTACATAAAAAGCTATGACAAAAAGAAGCTAGCGGAGTAGTCCATGCGAAAGCAAAATAGGCTAAGTCCAAAAGCACCTAACCTGAAATATCTCGGTCTGACCCGAGTATAAAATACACGGGTCAGTCTAGCTAAACAAATCAGTTAGATAAACTGAACAACAATAAACCTGCAAGGTTACAAAGTATAACAATTATCTCCAAAGGAGATAACACAATCATCAACAAAAGATGAATCATATAGAACAAGCCTCAAATCATCGGCGATATAGATAAACAAAGGATACAAATATCCCAAAGCAAGTCAAAAGGCAAATAACAAATACCCATAAGGTATACAAATTCCACAAGGTAATCGCTACACATCATGGGACTCAAAAAGACCAACACCGAAGGGCGATACCAAGGGAATATACATATCAATGGAACATCAGAAAATTGCTCGAACTCATTACTGTATAAACAAGGATCCATGAGCCCGAAGACTCCATACCCAATATCACCCATGCGGCTCATAACGACCAACATAGAAAGCGATACTATAGGGTGACAAACCCGAAGGCACAAACCCAATACCACCCATGCGGCTCATAAAGACCAACATCGGAAGCGATACTATAGGGCGACAAGCCATAGTGGTGAAGGTCAAAGACCCAGTACTGGACACCACTAACTGGCGGAATGTGTCACAACTCTCGAAAAGGAATCCGAAAAGTGTTAACGTATGTCCCATAACCACTCGTTCGCACTAAACGGTTTACTATCCGTCAGTCACTTTCACACTCAAAGCATTACAAAGTTTACCTCATATCATCGGTAAACCAACCTAAAGGTTAAAACGATCAATTGAATAGGTCGGGGATTAATCGAAAAGATAAACGCACAGATTCATGGTCCGTGTTTTGCCCAACCATTTACTCACCCTTCCACTTCGCTCGAAGTGCGAAATTGTACGTGTGTTTTAAATAGAATTTATAAATTGGAGAAGCGAGCTTTTAATACGATTTGAAGAAATCATTTATAAAACCCGTGAATGAAGTCAAAGAGGAACCATCAACGTCAAATATGCATAAGCAACTAATTGGAATCAATATGCATAATTCAAATTTGGAAAATTAAACGAACAAGGCAAATTGGCCAAAAACAGCATATTCAGACGTCTGAAAGAAGGAATTCAGACGTCTGAATCTGGAAATCAATTTGTTTCCCAAAACAGAATTCAGACGTCTGAATCCTAACATCCAGATGTCTGAAATGGGCAATATTTTGCCTATTTCCTTTCTGGTCGAAATTTAGCCAATTCAGACGTCTGGAATATAAATCAGACGTCTGAATCTGGGAATAAATTTCTTCCTAGGAACAATATTCAGACGTCTGAAATGGGCATTTCAGACTTCTGAAACCAGATGGCCAGGCATTTCCTGAACCTAGGCCAACTATGGCCAAACAAATCGAAAGCGATCGGATGCGTGTTGATTATGGGCTTACGTCAAACGACTACCCAACCTTAACAACACCCCCAAACACTCCGAACAACATAAACATCAACCATATAAGGTTTTACATAGATTTGGATTCAAAAATCATAATTTGGCAATTACACCAAAACAATCCAAATCGAAAGCAAAAGCATATGAACAAGTGTTAGGAATCCATACCCAACATTAATGAAACCAAGAGAAGTAGATCTGAGTTCAAAACTCACCTTTAACCCAAAAACAAAGAAGAAGGAGCTTAATCACAAGGAGAAGACAAACCAATCTCTACTTCAACTATACTAGCTTCAATCTAAGATCAAACAAGTATTTTTCCTAAGTTTAGGTTTAGGAAATTTCTGAGATTGAAGAGAGAAAGAGATAGAGAAGATGAAGAGGAGCTTACCTATGTCTTCTCTTTGATATTGGAGCAAGAAATCAAGTTACAAGAGGAAACTAGGGCTAGAAATTTCTATTTCTCTTTCCCTTCCACCATTTTCAGTTGTGCTAAAGTTTGGAGGAGTGGAATGAGAGAATGGATGAAGAGAGGGCTGAGTTAGGGGTTTAAACTAACAAATGGGCGGAACCCAAACCCAAAACTCAAATAGAAAAGTTGCAAAAATTAACAAACTCCAAACATATTGAAGCTTACACTCAAAAAGATCGCAAACACCATTTTGGAACCAATGGAGGTGGTTTCGAGTTCCAACTCGGCCATTTGCAAAAAGTAGCATTTCGGACCTAAATACGACTAACGACGCTATATTTAAATAAAAAAATTAAATATAAAATCGTTAAATATGCGGGTTGTTACACCCTCTTTGTCATCGACAAAAAGGAATATATATCAATAGGAGAAATAAGAAGTTTGTATAAATAAATAGTTCATGAGAAGCAGTATTAGACTCAAAGTATCAAAGAATACATCACGTAAAATACTCATATTGAAAATTTGAACATTACGTTTCTGGCTTCCTTTCCATAAGTATTCGAAAATTTGGAATATATCTCCTCCTTTACATGTAGCATACCTGCAAAATAATGAGATATATGTTCTAGTACCCACTACCTATGTTAAGGTCTGGGGGTTAGGTCTTGGGAAGCGATACCCATTTGGTTGTGATTGAACCTTTACAAATATAACTTTCATTATTAACTACTATATCAAAATAATCATCATTGTATTTTTCTCTGTTTTTCCAATTAATGGGAACCTAAATACTTAGATAATTTTAATTCATATTTCCCGTCAATGATCTTGTACTTCTACAAATATTATAAACATTATTGGTCATATCAGTACTTGAGTTTCTATAAAAATTGGATTTAGACTTTGCTTGAAATCTAGTTTTAGCACTAAAATTTTTACTATACATGAAAGAATATCTACTATTATTTCTACTATCGGTTTTAATATATCGTAAACTACATTTATCATGTGTTTGTGCCAAAATTGGTCACAAACACTCAATTGCCGATGAAAGCATCCGTTTACAATCATAGATCACAGATAACAAATATGTAGAGAAAGTAAATGTGAAGAACACCCAAATTTTAAATGGAAATACGCAGAAACACGCAGATTTAGAGTGGTTCGTCTTATAGCCTACATCCACTATGAAATGGTTGACTTTTATTGACCTTTGTTCACTGGTTACAATGAATTACCATAGTAGAATTGAAGTACAAAGTAGTTTCGACAGAGTCTGGACGTAGAAGAGCCAAAAGATCCCCTTCCTGAAGCTCTTGGCACCCAGATCTCGAAAGACTCCATCGCTCACATGGGTGGGCCTACGTGATCGATCTCGATCGATTTCGACTCGATCCATGATCAATACGAATGTAATTCGGAAGACTCCATCGCTCATGTGGGTGGGCCCACGTGATCGATCCCGAGCGATTTCGACTCGATCCATGATCGATACGAATGTAATTCGTATTGATTGAGATCTTGCCCAATCGAGTCGAGATCGAGCATGAACATTCTTAGGGTTGTACGCAAACTCCAGTGAAAATTTGTGGCATTTGAACTTGTAGATCTTAAGATATGATCGATGCAAGTTTGGATTTTCAATGGGCTACCAAATTTGTATCGGTTCATTCGTATTAATCCTAATCGCATCGCTCCAAGGCACGTGCTTGCTAGGTGACGTAGTGCTAAATTTCTGGATCGATCCACTTTTTATGCCACGTTGACTGCTTCCTTTGCCTCCTTCACATCCATCAATCACTAATTGCTCAGGTTTCTTCCCTTCGTATCAATCCATGACCATTCTCTCATTTTGATCATCTTATGGATCGATACAAAGTACACAGAGATGGAATCGATACGAAGCCAGTGTATTTCACATTGATGCCCTGGGAGTCGTTTTGTATCATTTACTGGGCTTCGTATCGATTGTTGACCGATCGATACGAATTATTTAAATGAAATCGATACAAAACGATCTCAGGTTATGGGTACGAACTGAAGTTGATGTGACGGACATGAAGTGGTGCTCACTGGATGGATACGAAGCAATGTACACTGGATGGATACGAAAAGGAGTGGCATCTGATGGATGTGAATGAATGGATTTAATGGATATGAACTTGAGTGGTACTAACAAGTTTGACCCTGATCGATACGAAGGAGGCTGCTTGTGGATGGATATGAATGAAATGGACATGATCTTGATGGATACGAATTAGAGCACTGCTTGATTTGCATTGATCATATCTTGTGCATACAAACTCTGATTCACTTGAAATTTGAAACATGATCTTTCCTAGCCTTGTTCATCATTCTCCATCAATCCCATCTTGATTAGAGCTCGGTTAAATTTTGATGACATTGATCATAGCCTTATTTCTAATCGGTCTCTAATACTTGTTTTCATTATCTTTAGCCTACTTGTTGATATCCCGGCCTTGACCAAAAGGCGAGATAATATCATGTAAAGGTCTAGAACTAGATAAAATCATGTGTAAATCATTTTGACCTTTATTAAATTTCATGAGTTCATTTTTACATTTTTCAAATTTAGTTTTAAGGTCACAACTGTTATTTTCAAAATCATGCAAACCAATACATAACTCGTACAAATATCTATATTTATAAATGAACGGAATATTAAACTTGTATAAGATTATATATTATAACTAACATATCATGCACATCTTTGGTAACCTATATATATATATACACACACAACAATATATATATAACTTGTACCTTATAATACTATATATATAACTTATATATATATATATTACCAACAGATTTTTGTATATTACTTATATACACAGATATACATATATAATATTTTGCGAAATCATTACTTAGTTTTAAACTCAACTTTAAAATAACATGCCTATATATATCTTTAAACAAATATGTGTAGACAATATGCAGACGGCTACTCAAAATCATATGCGAAGATATATACGAAAACAAATATATATGAGGCCACTGATCAGTCAACATATGCAGACAACGTATGCAATCAACAAGGATATATAAACTCATAAATATAACTTATAATATATACATATAATATATATAACTTAATACATATATAAAGTCATATACGCAGCTGCTTGATCACGAGGGGAAGTAGGAGGGGTGGATCGGAGGTGAGGTGTGGCGTCGGTTGGTGGCGATGCAACCAAGCTCGGCTTGGGGTTGTGTCGGGAAACGCAGAGAGGAGGTGGGTGTTCGGTCGGAGCTCGACGCAGATTGTTGGGTGGAAGATGTGGCGGCTTTGGCCATGTAGTCGAAGGGGAGGGCAGAGGCAGGCTGCCGTGTAGGCTGACGTGGGTTGGTTCGGTAAGAGGGGTAGAGGTTGGTGGATGGATCTGGGCTTGCGAGAGATAGGGATGCCGAGACAGGCTATGGTGGGAAGAAGGAAGAATAGGCTTCGGCTATGGGTTTTGGTATTTGGTGAGGTGGTGACGAGGCCAACGAACAAGAGAAAAGAAATGGAAGAAGAAGGAACAATTTTCAAAATAAAACAAAATAAATGAATAGACTAATATAAAGTTGCAGGAAAAAGAACAGGCTAACAAATATATAAGTTTATATTATTTTATATTCAAACAAAACCAGGGGAAAGAAGAGGAGACAAAACAGTTTATGTTGGAATTAGCTATATGAATTGAATATAGGGATGAGTGAAGGTTGGGCATGAGAATTTATGAAATAATAAAAGCAAATTACCGTTTCAATTTTGACCGTTGGGCAATTTGAATAGACACAGGAAACCAACGCTCGAAACGGATACTGATATGGTTAACCGTTTCACGGACTTCACCGTGTGCCAGACTCCAAAACACATAAATAAATATACTGTATAGATCAGTAAGATGAGGCAAACAGACGATACACAGATATCAGCGATACGACCATCCTATCAAAAGTTAATAATCGGTACCGAAAATGCTGCTAAGACGTCGAAAATAAGATAAACAGAGCAATAGCAGTCCAAATTTGGTGGAGCAAAATATGACGTCTCACTCAGAAGATGATTTACAAATTTATTATATAAAAATATTCAAGTTTCGAAATATTTTATTATCATTAACTGATTTAAATTTAAACAAAATTACAAAATAAAATAAACTTCTATATTATCCGATGAAAATTTACTACTTTCTATGTTTATATAGATGTATTCCAAATATCAAAAAAAAACTTCCAAATTATATTATTTACAATTTCACAAAAATTCAACTAAATTACGTTATTAAAAACATTAAAATTTTACGGGTCGTTACATCTCCCCCACTCAAAACTTTTCGTCCCCGAAAAGGAAGGAGGTAGGAGAATAAAAACAACCATAAAAAAATAGATTTGGAATATAAAATACCAAATACCACACTAATTCCAAACCATAAGTTTCATTAATTTAAAATTTTGTTTATATTAAATTAATTGATTCCAGTTCATTTTATTTAATCAATCAAATTTATTGTGTCCATATTCTGATTGGTTTCTATGCCATATATTTTCATTCACTTGATTTGTTTAAATTTATTAACATTTATTACAAAAAATTTAACAACAAAATTTATTTTATTTAACTCGTTTATTAAAACTATTTATCTTTAGTTAAGTTGATTCCTCTTAAAAATCTAATTTCAACTATTCAACAAATTTGGGTTCACTCCATTTTATTCAACCAATAATTATTTATTATATCCATATTTTGTTGATTCAATTTAATGTATCCATTTCTCTTTCTTTATTACACTATAGATTTTTTCATTATATGCATTTGAACATCTGATGTATCCATTTCTCTTTCTTTGGTACACTATTAGATATTTAAAAAATAGAAAATATGTCTAATGATACCCTATCTATTTTGTGGTCCAAGGGGTTAACTTTGGAAATCAAACCCATAAAGATTTTGGGTACCCTTTAAAAACATAATTATTTGATAAATTAACTTTACAAAAATGCTATTAATATATGTATCCATATCGTTACTATCTACATTCTTAGGAACCCATATAATTATAAATTTATTCAAGTGATTTAACTTCGATTTTCAAGGTGTAGGTCTAAACTTGTAGCTCTTAATAAATTTTGATACTTTGAGCACCATGTTTCTTCGATCTAGGATTTGGAGCAAAACAAGTCCATGTTTATTGTTAGGGAACTTAGTTATAGATAATAAACTTTCTAAATAATCTTTTTCTTTACTAAATTTATTGGTATCATTTTTCAATTTATTGATATCTGTATTACAATTAAGAATAATATTGTCACCATATGTTATTTTATCTTTCAGATCGACGATCTCTGGTTTCACTGAAAGATTTTTTGCTTTCAGGGACTCATTTTCACTTTTCAGTCTCAAATCCTTTTCATCAAACAACACAATAGTCTTCCCATCTCATCTTTTAGACATTGTTTTTCTTGAATTAGCATTTCATTAAACATTGTCAAATTATATTTCTCTACCAAACTTTCCTCGAATTATTTTCTAAGCATTTCATATCCCTTATACGCATTATGTAAAACATTCATAATTTCATTGTTCGAATTCTATATGTGGTCATTATTTGTCATGAAGCACATGTTGGTATTTTTCTTTTTTGACTCATAATCATTATGTATCTGTCGCATTGTAAGCATGCTTCCTCTTTTTGTCGAATGTATTAATATTTGAAGCACACTTCTTCAGATTGCAATCTTTGAATCAATTTCCTCTTCCCTATCATCATCAAGTAATCCATGATTCTCGTTTGTTTCTTTGAGTGCCATAGTTTTCTTCTTGTTTGTTTGGCATGACTTGCTAACCTGCAATTGTACTTTATATATGACATAAGATTTCCCACTAATTCTTCTACTTTTATGGTACTAATACCATTGGCTACTTCAATGGCCAAATTCTTTTGATCCCATTCACCAAGAGTGAAATTAAGATTTTTGACTTTGTGCCCTTTAGAAATAGTCTTTCCTAATGATATTAATGCATGCAAAATACCTTGAAATTTAGAATACATGTCAGATATGGATTCGTGCAAAATACCTTGAAATTTAGAATACATGTCAGATATGGATTCGTTTTCTTTCATTTTAAAAAGTTGACATTGGTTAGTTAACAAAGATATCATGGTCTGCTTAACTTTACTAGATCCTTCATGTGTGACTAGTAAAGTTCTCCAAATTTCATATGCTCTTTTACAAATAGACACTCCGTGAACCCATTTCTATCCAAGACATAGAATAAAATACTTATACCCATTGAATAGTTGAGTACATGTATCTTTCTATTGTTAGTCCATCATTCAGGTTCTGTTAGGGGCTCAGTGTGCACAGTTTGTGTAATATTCCACATATTTAAACTATTTGATTGTAAATAAATTTTTATTCTACACTACCAGTATGCATATTACAATTATTAAAACAACGGTGGTTTAGTGGTGGATTGTCCTTCAAAAGTGGTGAAGATTGTGTTACTAGTGTTGACAGCCATTTAATCTTTTCAAAATCCAGATAATATTTTGAAAACCATGCGCCCTAATACTAATCAAAGAGTCCTTGATGTGAGTTACCCTAACATATTTATGAGAAATGGATTCTTAAGGTTGTTATTACACTAGTAGGAGGTGAATAATGTTTATAAACTATTTAAAAGTTAATTTATGAAATTAAAGCTATCTACTTAGACCAATAATCAAATCACAAATAAAGCATATTATCATGGAGTAAATATAAAGTAAAGTAAAAGTAAGAGCAGCGAAGTAATAGACATCAAGAATTTTTATACTGGTTCGAATTCACAATCCTAGATCTAGTTATATACTCCATATAGAATTTTCATTATCACTTTCTTGCTTTCCACATGTGGTAAACACCTTTACAATCTTGAAGTTCCACAGGTGGCAAGATACACCTGACCCCTTGACTTTCCACGAGTGGCAAGATCAACTTCCTCTTTACAATTCAATCAAAAGACAATGGCAAATAGTTGCTTTTTTCAATATAGATTCTTGCAGATTTAGTACAATAATCATATAGATCTCCAATAGTGATGAAAATTTTATTTCTAAGCAATAAGATGATATTAGAGAGTAAATGCTTAGGAATTCAAATATAAACTCTTTAATATTTCAAGGTTTGCAAATCCATAGAATTGGAGTGAAAAAATATGGATTTGCAAAGAGAGTGGAAGAATATTTTATGGAATATTTTTTTACAAAGTATATAAATGAAAAGGTAAGAGAAGGTGGAAGAATTATTGTGAAAATCCAATCTTCTAAAGCCTTTATATAGAGGATGAAAAGATATGACCGTTGGAGAAAAGACGAAGAGATATGTTCATTTGTTTAAATTTCAAAAACTATCCAACAGTTAGTAAGTTGACCTACTCATTTACATATGTCGACATATCCATCTACATGTCAACATATAATGTCAAGTATGTCGATATATCTATCTATATTTCAACATAGTCCATATGAGTATGTCAGCATACTTAGTAAATTCTCGTTTTCTTTTTCAAGCTCAAATAGAAGCTCTCACTTTTAAAACTCGAATTTTACGTTTATATAAAGATGTTAAGAATCAAAATAGAGTAAATAAAAGAATAATTTCAAAAATATTTGCAATAGGGCTTTAACAAAATTCAAAAGCCCAAACTGACTCATGAATTCTTCAAATATCTTTTGCCGTCGAAGCACTTATGTTCCATCATTCTTGAATCTAATTCACCATTTTCTATAATTCATCTCCATATATATGTGTGTGTGTGTGTGTAATGGACCAAATTTTTTGACCCTCGAAAATCGACATTAATACGTCCACTGTATAAAATGCCGAGCAGCCGAGTGCCGAAAATACTAGTTCATTAGGGGTGGAGAAGAAAAGGTAGAAGAAAATAGAACACAATAACATAGAATCTCACAATTGCAACGGAACAAAAAAAATACAACAACAGATTTTTATACAAAAGAATCTGTAATGGTTTAATATTTACAATCATCAGAGTACAACAATCACTACATCAAATCTGGACAGTTATAATAATTTGCAGCGTAAAATATACATCAAGTACAGAAACACGCCTTTGTCATCCAGCTCATCTCCTGAGCTCCGTAGCATCCTATAATAAATCTATAATACTCGGTCTGACCCGAGCATTATAATAAAATAACACCCGAGTCGGTCTGGAAAACCAGCGTGAGAAAAACACACTCAATTTGAATTATTAACCTTTTCAAAATCCTTTGAAAACAAAGGTATCTCGTAAGACTACGTCACATATAAACATGACGGGTTTTTTCTTCCAATAACCAAAACAATTTTTATCAAAATCATATGATATTATAATAGTGTCTATAGAAAGTAAACAGAAGATAGCTTAAATGCTTGCATCTTACGTTCCAGCATAGTTGGGCACAATCAAAACCGTACGGCGCTTATAGGAGAATGGATTCCATCGAATAACTGGGCCATTGGGGTACCGTCCACCACACACCTCTAGAACAATGCATCGAGGACCATGCCGGGATCTCCTGCTACACAAGACCGGCTTACCCCTAACCTGGATAGACCGAATATGTTATCACCCCAGGTGTTCCCACCCTTACCATCGAGCGCTCCTCCTTTCATGCACAACCATATCCATAATACATAGGTTTTCGAGGACATCTAGAAAAGTGATAACATACCCTAATTGGGTGCGACCCACTTAGCATTGCTGCATCTCTCTTGTTTTAGTCATTCACGGTTGAGGAGGCTCAAGGCTAAGCGTTACCTCTCAAGAACACGATTTTACTTAGAATGCTCATCATCCTCTAATGACGATGTTCTGATAGCATTCGTCCATACAAGTTGTTCTGGGTATGGACAAACCAAATCACTGTCTTCATCATCTTAATGGTATTTATTCGTTACGTTCAAACCGGATCGAAGTGGTTTTCGGATAATTAAGCCCGATCTCGGCCTCTTCGAAACGATCACTGAATGTGGCCAAACTTGGTAGTCGGTATTTAACTATCAATACACATCCAAAAGCAGACATCAGACCTTATATCAGGCTTTACAAAATTTATTTCAAAATATCTTTATAATATGTTACCCCCAGTACTTTAACATTTGAAGTAGTTTTCAAATCCTTATTTCAACGAAATATTTCCACCCCTTTCCAATACTTAGAATATTTTTCCCCTTTATTTTATATTCAACACTTAGGAAGTATTCCATTTATTCCTTATTTCTTTTCCTCAAAATCATTTATAATTTATCTGTAAATTTCCTAACTCGTTCATAATGAATTTTTATAAGTCTCGAAATTCTTTAACTAATTCCCTTCAATATTTCCAAAGTCAAATATACTTACTTATAATTCCAATTTCCCTTTCTACTTCTTTTATGAATTCGATTTCATTTTTCGATGTTCACTTTTATTTAACTTCTTCGAAAATTTCCTCACTTTTTGTAACGACCCAGAATTTTTATTAATTAAAATTTGAATATTTAATTAATTTTAAATATTAATAAGTGAATTTATAAGTCAAATAAATTTTTATTTGAATTATTGGAATTAATTGGATAATTTAAATCGATAATTTAATATGTTAAATTATGGAAATAATTGAAAATAGGGTTAAATATGATTGAAAATAATTTGTAAAATTTTATTTTATCATATGGAAGTTAGAAGGATATTTTAGAACTTTTAAAATCGAATTAAAAGTTAATTTGTGAAAATTGAATATTTTAATATTTAAATCGACTAGTGAAAATAGTCAATTTTTGAACAGTCTCAGAATTGAACGAAACTAGTTCCATTGGATCCGTAATAGTTAATTATTACCGGATTTCAAATTTTGTGTCAATCGGAGTTATCGTTTGAGCGTGGCAGCTCGAAACGCATCGATTTATTTTTAATTTAAATTTGACGAGTGAAAATAGCCATTTTTCAAAAAGTCTCGGATTTCGACGAAACCAGTTTCATCGGATCCGTAATGTGATATTATTGTAAGGTTTCAAATTTCAAGTCAATTGGATTTACGGTTTGTCCGGTACGAATTAAAACGCCTAGAAAATCGCTTAAATCGGTTTAATTCAAATTGAGCGTTTACAGCCATAACTCGCACATACTTCCGAATTAGCTTCCGAAACCTGTTCCATTGTGTCCGGAACGCGGGGTAAACCCTAGAAACGCTGGTTACGGCGCGTAAATCGGAGTTCGGAATTTCCGGGATGAATAGTGTCGTTTGTTCTCTTATAAATAGCCCCTCACTTAATAAAAAAAATATATACAAAACCCTAATCACGTTGCAGCCGCCTCCACCAGAAATGAATGGCCGAAATTGCCTAAATTTCTTCCTCAATTCGTGATCAATCCACTCAACGATTCATGAAAGTTTCAACTAGAGTATTGTAGAGGGCAACGAGAGCTTGGAGATCAACGGTTATGATCAAAAATGGAGTGACGTGGTGACCAGAACTCGAGCTGGAAGCTTGGCCGTTCGGCCTAGAATCACGTGCAAACCATAGGGCCGAGCTTCACTAGCTTATGGCCGAGCATGGTGGAGAGGTAGGGCTTCGACATGGGAGTTGCTGATCGATGTGTAGTGGCGTGTGGTGGCTCGAATTTCTAACCCTAATTCTATGTGTATGGGTTTCATTGTTCGGCCTCAACCTGATGGAGTTGCGTTGGGGGAGAAGGAGATCATGTGCGGCTGTGATGAGGGGGGCTAGGAATCCAATGGCTCTAATTTATCAAGGTTGTAAATAATAAAGTTAATGTGGTAATTAGTTTATAAAAATCGTGTACAAACTTCAAAAATTCGTAACTTTTTCATACGAGGTCGAAAAAATGCAAACTCAATTGCGTTGGAATCGTATGGACGAGCACTACGCGATGGAGTTGGTTTGGAGTCGTTTGGAGTTAGTGAGAATTTTGGGTAAAATTAAACGTCCGTTTAATTTTATTCGAAATAAATCGCTAAAACGGAATTTAAAATCAAGGTGAGAACTTCTCACTCAATCGAATCAGTTTCGATTTTATTTTAAATAGTTAGATTTAAAATATTTGAATGCATGTTTGAATGTTGATTGATATCTATTGATTGTTAAAATAGACATTATACGCCGTTAGTAAGCGGATGTTATTTATTAAAAACATATACCGCGAATATTTCATAAACAGTGAAATTGGTATTATAAATAATATCAATATATATATATTGGCATATGTATATATTGCAGTTGTTGATTCCCCGCATTTTTTAGCGGATGAGACCCTATTACGCCGTTATTAAGCGGATAATATTTAATAAGAACATATACCGCGATAATTTCGTACTGGAGCGAAATTGGTATTGTGCTAATGTTTTTGGATGCAGGAAAACAGGTTGGAGGGATCCAACTGGATTCCTCAACAGTTTTTATTTGATTTCAGATATTTTGATATTTGATGGATTTTCATACTGATATATGATATCGTTGTTGTCGTGATTGACTATTTGGTGTGTAGCATCATTGGACCCAGATTTTGGGATTTTAAAATGATTTTTAAAGTGATTTTTGAAAAATATACTATATTTTTGGAATTGATTCATTTTAAATAAATAAACGTTATAATTTTTAAAGTTATAAAAATTATGATTTTTGAGAAATCTAGTTAAAAACTGATTTTTGAGAATATGATGCTATTGAGTTTATAAAATAGTTAAATCGAGATATTTTAGAATTATTGTGAAAAGTTTAAATATAGGATTTATGAAATTTAATTATTTTATGAATCAAAATGGTGAAATAATAAAGGAGATTTAAGACGTTTTAAAAGAATAATATAAATTGAATTATATTTAGAGATTTATAAATGGATATTTATAAATTGAAATATTGAAATTATAAAACGAGTTTTTATAAGTGTTTGAATGAAGTGAAAATAAATTTCATTAAAGAATGAAATTTATAGAATTATAAACGGTGAAGTTATAAATGAAACTTATAAATAGTAAGATTTATAAATTTGTGAAGTTATAATTGAAGAATAGATTTGGTTAAATGAATGAATCTTATAAGTTATAAGATTTATAAATTGGAAAGTCTTTAAAAGAACGATTTTGTAAAATAATCGTTTTATAAGCATTTGACTTATAATATGAACTTTTAGTTTATAATTGAGTTATAAACTGGAATAGGTTAATAAAAGAATTTATAAAAAGGAAGTTTTTATAAATAAATAGAAATGGAATTTATAAACGTTGTTTTATAAATTCGCAAATGACTTATTTTGATAAGAAAATTTGTTAAAACCTATAAGTGGAGTTATATTCACATTTTTGAATAGTGAATAATTCTTTTAAATAAAATGAATAAAAGGATGAAATTTGTTAACAAAGTATATTCACGTTTTGAATAGTGAATAAGATGTTAAAGAAATTGTTTTGAATGTGATATTTGAAATAGAATTAAAACGATCTAACGATGTTTTAAAATGTGTTGAGATTCGAAACCATAGATTTCAACATTTATTGTTGAAATAAACGTTTTCGAGAAATAAAAGGAAATGGTGGACTATAACACTGTTGTTATAGTAAATGATTTCCGAAAGGAAATGTTTTGTATAGTATTGGGATTTATATATCTATTTTAATTTCGAATCCCTATACTAGTGATTTTGGGTTGTCGTAACGATGTTTTACGTAACATTCGTTTTGGCCCAAATAAATATGTTTAAGAGAATGATTTCCTTAAAGAATGAAATATATACTTAATCTCGATTTAAGTATATTGAATATTTTCCAAGTGTTGAAAATAAATAAAATTTGTGAATTACTTATGAATAAATAAGTATGGAAATGTTTTCCAATATAAAGTGAATATTTTGAGAATTTATCTTTTTGAAGATAAATTGAAAAGAAATATTTAAAATGAATGATTGAAATCGAATATTCATAGATATTTTGGATTATAAATTCACTAAGGAATTTATAAAAGAAAGTGGAATTGGTTTAAAAATAAATATTGATTTATTTTTGAAGTGTGAAATAATATATATCTTGTAAAGATATTTTGTGAAATAAATAATTTGGAAAATTATTTGGAATCTGGTGATGTGTGCATATCTATTGATAGTTCAATAACTGACTATCAATATTTCCCTTTGAATGGGTATTGGATATGATTTGTTTGAATGTGAATGCTACACTTATTTTTGAATAAGCGCTCACTATTCGGGTTAACCGGGAAAGGACCATGGGGTCGTATAACCCATTCCGAATATGTGATACGTCGTTATGAATTGCATTTGAAGATCGGTGTTGAAGACCCGGTATTTGCGAGAGCGATAGGATGACCTGTCGATTTACTCTGCACCGAGTTGCTCCGGTATAGAGTTCTCCATATGTGATGGTGAATCCGATCAGGATTGTGAATATCCGGATTGCAAGGACTTCTTTGTAAGTGCCTTCGGTTTTGTTCGATCCCGGAACAGACTTGTATGGATTGTATGTCTGACATTACAAGTTGAGATATAAAGCAGATTTCTTTCAAATATATTTCTGTTGGTGGCGGAGAATTTATTCTTTTAGCTTAACACCCTTCTCTGAGACGTACGAGCTCAGAGGTTATATAGTTGAAGTTATCAGCGATATATTCCCAATTTGGTAATGTGATATGCTGAGTGATGCTGTAAATGATCATTGTGTTGATTATTGTGATAGGATCGTTTATTTGATCGTCTATCTTGGTGATCATTGTGTTGATCATTTGTTGACCCAAAGCATGGCTTTTGTATAAAGTATGTTTTTGTGGACGTGACTTCGTCGAACCTCACACCCCGGAAATGGTCAAAACAGGAAAGATGCGGCAAGGTTATGAGGGGTAGCTCCCTTTAGGGTATGTACATTTCCTTCTGGATAGAGGTGGTATCATGGTATGGAGCCCAGATATTTAACCTATGTGGTTACTACGAATTTATTACTTTGTGGTTGTTGGTTTTCGGGATCCCGTGAGAAAGGTCGTTTACGATCGGGGAATGGCGTGCTCGTGTCAGTAGTTACCCAGTTAGGGGTAACCCGGCCTTGTGTTGGCAGAGTTCCGGTTTGGTTCTCGGGGATGTCTTTCCAGAGGCATTCTCATGTGGCAATGGGAAGTTCCTTGGCCTGACCATTTGTTGGAAATCCAAAGAAACAATACGTGACTTGTACGGTTTTAGTTGTATAACCTGCTATGGAATGTGGCGGTAACCTGCTATTGAACATAGTTAGCTATAGTAGGCATACGATAATGGTCGTATGTTGGCTAAGATTTATATTCTACTTTCGAAATGAATTTTCCCGACACTATGCACTAGTAATAATATCAAATGTTATTTTAAATGCGTATCAAGCATCTTTGACTATCATAAGGAGAAATCTCCTCCGATTCTGCGTTTGCATTGTGTGTGTGTGCGGGAGGCCTTATGGTAGTCTCATTTTTAAAAGCATCGCGAATTGAAATAAAAATATTCCTCTATTTTGATTTTAAAGATAAATAAACTGTTTTGAGTTCTCACACCAGTCACATGACTGACTCGGAGTTTATTGTTTTCCTTCCTAAACTCTGGGTGCCCACCAATTTCCACACGGGCAGTCAAGAGTAAGGTTTATCAGGATATTCTGGATATTCTGGAGTTGCTGGAGGCAAGCTGGATGGCATGGCGTATTACTTATATAGTATTTCTTTTTCCGCTGCACTGTTTGTTGTTGTTGTTGTATGATGTTGTACACTCTGATGATATAATGTAATGAAATGTGATGTAATGTAATAACTGATATAGTTCTTTGTTTAAAGATTATTCATTTATTATTATATGCTGTTCCGCTGCGAATTGTGAGATTCTGTTTGTTTTCTGTTCCGTCCTATTTTCTTCTGTTTTTCTATTTTCTATTCTCTTTTTCTTCTATTCTCTTTTTACCTCTATTTTAAAATCTTCTATCTTCTTTTCCCTATCTAAATTTTCTATCTTCTGTTTTCTTTTCCTCTCCATCTTCTATCTTTTTCTCTTCTCTTTTCCTAAATTCTTTTTCTTAAAAACCCTCGATGTTCGGTTTTCCGTCGTTCGATTTCTCGGCAGTCGATAAAGTGAGTGTCGATGTTGAATTTTCGGAAGACGAAGAATCGTGGTTCTGACACTTTTCCCAGAATTCATTTTTGAGAATTCTCTTATAAGCCTCGATCTACTAAATAACCATTTCCCAACTCTTGAGAAGATTTATAAATACATTTAAACCATTTTCAAAACTCAATATATATATACACATATGTAAATAAGTATTTTAAAGAAAAATAATAATTATTTATTTTTAAGGCATGTTCAAATAATTATCTAAATATTGAAACACTTTTTATAACATTGCTTTTCAAAGCAGGTTTAAAAATCTAGGATTTATTAAAATAAATATTATGTATTTGAAAGATTCACTGCTGAAGTATCCAATACTAACTAGCTTTAAATTACATAATTTAATAAATAAAACCTTCCTTTTGAAAATGAAAACTTAACTTATTAATAAAAATATATTTTTAAATCTCAATAACAAAATTCCAATTTATAACCCCTCTCGATTTCTATCACGTTACTTCTATTTCGGCCTCCTTAACCATTTCCACCTCAAAAATAGTATCCGCTATTTTTCTCTCACCCTGTTTCCATATTTAAATATAAGTTCTTCAGGTAAATTTATATTTCCAATTTATCACCAGATATCAATTTTCTTTACTTATAAACATCGTTTATAAATTTTAACAACTCTTTGAGTTTCACTAAAAATAATCTCATTTATAAAATTTCATTTTTATAAATTCAGTTTCTTATAAAATCCGTTTACTTTTGCTAATCCATTTTTAATATCGATTTCAACTTCTTTCCATATTTTCCGAATATCATTTTACAATCTAATCTTAAAATCCCTTTATATAATATATTTTAAATCCCTATTTATAGTACTTTTTCCTGCATTATCTAATACGATCAAAAATCCATTATTGCTTATTCAAATCAATCTCTTTTAAATAATCCAAATTTCGAATACATGTTTTTATATTAAAAATATCCTTTTAATTCATTAAAAATTAAATAATATTTATTGTATTTAATATACCAAAATTAATTCCCATGTGGTTATACATTTTAAAAGACACAATAATCCAGTAGATTATTCAATCACTTCTTATATTTTATATATGAAAAACACTAAATATATTTAAGGAACCCAGTTGGATCTCTCCAACCTATTTTCCTGCATCCACAGATGTTAGACAACAATAAAAAAATACCAATCTCATTTCAAGGAGGATATCGCAGTGTATAAGGTCATCCACTATTATGCGGGGCACATTGGGTGTCATCCACTAAAAATGCGGGAACAAACAATCCAATTACTAATATATATATACACACACACACACACACACACACACACACACACTACATATATTATATAATCGTCCAACAGATAATTAAAATTCATCGATCCAATCAAGCATCAATTATTTTAAATTTAAACATTTAAATTTAAACGTGGCAATCCAAAAGTGTGAGAAATTCTCACTTTGATTTTTATTTTGCCAATCTGTTCCAATTTTATTCCGTCATCACGAATCCAATGCAAGAATTCACACTCACATTCGACCTCACATTCAAAAAGTTATATGATCTTAAACGTTTGAATTTAATTGACTAATTAACATTTAATTTTAGTTAACCTAAATATATAACTAAACGGCTATTTCTTCAAAATTTAATCATAATTACCTAACAAAATTACCTTAAATCAAATCGTGCTCCACAAATCTTCAGCCATGATCGACAAATATAGCGGCGCCTAGAAAATGATCGCCTCCTCCATCCCTGGCCTAGCTCAACCTGCTCGCTCATGTTCGATTAGACATCGCGATCCCCTGCTATGTCGCCGAGCTTTCTCATCGCGCCTCCTCCCACCAACCACTGACCTCGACCCAAAAATCCAAGCGACACCACAAGCCGCAACTATCCTTATGTCGATGCCAAATCCCATCTGGTCGTGTTCGACCTCTGACCACCACACTTCGCTGGCGCTCGCAACCAGGTGCTTCTTGACTCGACAATCTCAATGCAACTGATTCTGAAGTCCAACTCCCCTTTGATATCGAGAATCTCCATGCCCTAAGTCTCAAACCCAATAGCATCCACTATCGATCCACCCTTAACGACGTCGCACCCTCCCAAATTCACACCAAATAAAGATAAATCCAATTCTAACTCAAAGAAACCCACTCGAGCATCGTTTGCCACTACTCGAGCATCGTTCGCCACTACGCGAGCATCATTCGCCTTCTGTCGTCGCTGACACACACATCGCCTCGCCTCAACAATCGTGCCTTCCCACAGTCCTACGCTTGCAAGTGCCTCGTTAGATCGAGATAATTATTTTTCGCTTTTTTTTATAGATTGACCTGATGTCGATTTCATTCATTTGGAAGAAGAAGGTAAAGTCGCGATTTAAACTGAAGGGAAGAATGTTACACGATTTTCACTTTTTATTATACAAGTTTGTTGATTTCAATTTGAACTGAGAAGGAAGGGTGCGTGATTCTTTGTGAACTTCAACTGAAAGAATGAAAGGAGAATGTTTTGTTGGCGTGTTGAAGGGGAAATGGGTACAGTGAAGGAATGTAATAGCAGCTGAAAGGAAGTTTGACTAGACATTATTTAATTGTAATTTAAAATATTTTGATTTTCATAATCTAAAATCTCGAACCCCTATCGAGGTGTGCCGCTAAATGTTTATAATGTTCTACCTCTATTCCAAACGCAACGGAAAAGATTTCAAGTCCTAATTCGATTATATGGAGAAGATAGCTTTTTGGACCCAATTATTATTTCGAATTGTCGATATTAATTTCAGCGCGTTTATATTCCGTACGATCAAATGATGACTCCAAATGTTATGAAACTTGAAATTCGATAATATTTCACTATTACGGATCCAATGAAACTAATTTTCGAATTACGAGACTATGCTCCAAATCGCTATTTTAACACGTTGTTAAATCGGCAAATTTCAAAATTCAAGAAATCACTTGAATTTTCGGTTTTAAAATCATACTAACTAAATAATAAATTCCAAATCCAATATTTAAAACCATTTAAATATTCCAAATTAATCATTGAAAAATCTGAGTCGTTACATTCCACCTTCCTTAAAAGAATCTCGTCCCCGAAATTGCTAAGGTAGGAAAAATGCTCCAACCCAATACTTATTCAAAACCCACTTAGTTAAAACTTGCTCATTTCACATTCCTAATCTCTAGTTTCAACCATGTAATTAGTTTTAATTTTTTGTTCAAACCCTTTATTTTTATTACAATTCAAAGATCATCTTTTTAGTTAACAAAAATTTTCAAAATTTTTCTAACACCCTGAATTTCTGAAATTTTTTGGCAGAGACTCCTTTGTACGGAGGACCTTTTGCAATATGACAAGAGAGATAACTATATGTACATTGACCCACACGGTCGGGAAACAAACACATACATCAATATTTATATATTTGTTATATTTAATCTAAAAACGTCCCTTATTTTAGCATTTTTAAGCATTATTAAGCAAGCAGGCCACTTTATATGCAAATATGCAACCAAAATCTTGCCCGATAGCCTCCGGTTACCTGTACTTACTCAATTTAAACCACATAAATACCAAAATATAAAAGTTCAATAATATTTCATTCATTTAACTAACTTTCCACATGAATTTCATATATAACATGCCAAAAAAGATTTTTAAGCAATTATAAGATTTCGATTCTAATTTGATTCCTTCCAGTTGATCCATATACCATTTCATTCAACCCGAAATGCTTTACAAACCCAATTTATTAGCACTCAACTCATTTCCATTCCAAATTGATTTAGAAATCAATTTATTCACTTTCTATTAAGTCATGGAATTTTATTGTCATCCGTTCATGTCAAATGACAAATTTCCATGCAAATTCGGCGATATCCATTTTTATAGAATAACGATTTCAGTTCATAGCTATTTTAAATGGATTACAAATCAATTTATACTTAGTTCTATTACAATTCAAATTTACATTCAAATTTTTCAACAAAAACTTGTTTACTAATTTTTTATGTCAACGGCATCCAATCCATAAATTTATTTAAGCCTAGCTTCCATCCAAAATATTGACTTAAGTTGTTCATTTATATCCAATCAATTCAATTAAATAACCTAAGTTTGTTTCTATTGTAATAAAACTTCCTTTTATTTAAATTGACTCTTGTTGAATTTATTCGCCTTCAATTGGTATGCATTTCCAATTCAAAACTCAATTCAATACTCGAATTCATTTAAATAATATCACAATGCCATATTCAATTTATTATAATTAAATTGAAATTATGTATAACTCAACTCATCATCATTTCAAACCACTCCTATTTTATTCGACACATTTCCAAAATATTTTTAATTCGCGTACACTAAGTCGAATTTTTATTTATAATTTAAGTTCTAATTCCATTATTCACTTTTAATCCATGATCAAATTTATTGAACCAAGTTAAGTTCCATTTTTGCATATTCAATTACTAATTAATTTATCTAAATTAGTTCACTTCGATTTTATAATCCAATATTTGATTTATTTCAAAAATCACTCCATTTAATTTATTTGAATTCAAATTCAATTTTATAATTCAAGTTTGGATTTTATTTCCTTCACTAAAATATCAAACCATTTTTTATTTTTAGTTTTCTATTCCACTTTTCAAATTATTTAAAGTTATACAACTTATTTTCTCAAATTCTCCTCAATTTTATATTCGAGTTTATTCACATTTTATTTTTAACTCAAGAATTACATCACTTAGCAGCTTGAATATACTTTTATTGCATTAATTTCAAATATTATAAGCTGTTCAATTTTATTTATTCATAACCCCAAATTTCACCCAAATTTTATCCCACTTAAATTTTTGTAACTTATAGTTATATAATTATTCTACCGCTCACAATTTATATTTACTTCAATTTGATATTATTTCTAATCCAATCAAACTTTATTTTACTTAGCTTACATTAAATTTTTGTCCATGCTATTTATTTCAATTCAATCAAGTATGAGTTTGATTCCAACTTCAAATCCTCCATACTTCCTTACTTATATTTAATTGTTCCATTCACTTATACACAATCATCATTCACTTATATTTTGTTAACTTCATCACATGATACTCATTTCATTTTATTTATTATAATCACTACATTTAATTTATTTTCTTTAACTTTTGCCTAAGTTAAATTCCAATTCCTCTAAATTTTCTTTTACGAATTCAATTTATTTCAAAAACTTATTCTCTCCTTGTTTCACCTCTCCTTTAATTAAATATCAGAGTTCAAACACCAAGTACTTATTTCAAACCATTTGAAATAATATAAATACATATATAAATATATAACTCTATTTTAACAAACCATTTCAACTTTCAAAAACTAACTTGATTTTTACCTAAAATAATTCCCTTGGAATCTCTAAAAAGCATTTGTTTTTCACAAAAATCTCCATATCAAATTACTACGGTAACAGTCCGTCACCTAGAACTCGAAAATGAATATCGATAATGCTGCAGCCATACCAGAATTATTTCGGACGACTGAAGTGGGTTCAGTGCTATATCTATTCCAAAATCCATTTTAAAACAATTTCCTTTCAAAAATATTTAAAAATAATACTCGTATTATTATTTTCCACACCACTTTGAAAAAATATTTTTTACATCGAATAACTGGGCCACCGGGGTACAGCCCACTATAGTACACCTCTAGACTAATGTACCGAGAACCACGCCGCGATCCCCTGCTACACAATATCGGTCTACCCTAACTTGGATAGACCGAATATATTATCATCTTAGGTGCTCCTACCCGTAGCATCGAGCGCTCTTTCTTTCATGCACAACCATATCCATAATATATAGGTTTCCGAGGACATCCAGAAAAGTGATAACATACCCTAAATTGGTGCGACCTACTTAGCATTGCTGCATCTACCATGTTTTAGTCATTTCCGGTTGAGGAGGCTCGAGGCTAAGCGTTACCTTTCAAGAACACAATTTTACTTAGAATGCTCATCATCCTCTTATGACGATGTTCTGATAGCATTCGTCCATACAAGTTGTTTTGGGTCTAGACAAACTGAATCACCGTCTTCATCATATTTATGGTATTTATTCGGTACGTTCAAAGCGGATCGAAGTAGTTTTCAGATAATTAAACCCGATCCCGTCCTCTTCGAAACGTCACTGAATTTGGCCAAACTTGATAGTCGGTTATTTAACTATCAATACACACCCAAAAGCAGACATCGGGTCTTATATCAGGCTTTACAAAATTTATTTCAAAATATCTTTGTAAGATATTACTCTCGATACTTTAACATTTGAAGCAGTTTTCAAATCCTTATATTTTCAACGGAATATTTCCACCCCTTCCTAATACTTAGAATATTTTTCCCCTTTATTTTATGTAACGACCCAGAAATTCCGATCCCGAAAATTCCATATAGTTATGAAAAAGAATAAAGAGATAGAAGAAGAAGAAGAAAAAGAACAGAAACATCAACATCTCACATTCACAGCGGATAAAATATAATAATAAATAATAACAGTTTACAAAAGAATACTATACCCGACGATTACATTTTAATACATCAGAGTCACATATATACAGACATTGAATATACTCAATTATCATGTCACAGATACACAATAATTTTATACAGCGGAAGCACTCCATACATTCTTGCCATCCAGCTCGACTCCTGAGCTCCAGAACGTTCTTACCTGAAAATCTGTAATACTCGGTCTGACCGGAGCATTACATCAAAGTAACACCCGGGTCAGGCTAGAACCCAGCGTGAGTAAACTCATCTAACATGAAATTCCAATGTATAGAACTTATTTAGAACCCGGGGTAACTCGTTCATTCTACAAGTTCACAACTTGTTATAGTCAACATTTATATTCACAAATCAATCCCTAGTACCTTCACTTAGTTTCAAATGGTCCAGTCGTTTGAATTATTCCATTATAGCCTATTGATATCACATATCATCTATAAAGAATCGAAGCGGTTTCGGGTATTTACTAATACCCGACTCCAGTCTCTTCGAATCCAATGTCATCAAAACCCAAGTTATTCAATTAAATACTATTCAATTTTAATTAGCGGATAACACTTTTACACAGCAACTCATCATTGACAGATAAACACATTTATCTTTGTTCAACCCAACATATCATCTCGCACATCAATTCATATCAGAGATATCAAACCAATCTGAAACACTTATCATCATTCAATCATTCGTGTACCAGATTGATCACTTCCATTAATTACATTAATTAATTATCCCCTAATTATTCTCATTGGTTAATTATTCTTAAATTTCATTTAATAATTAACCTTTAACTTAATTACATTCATTAATCAGCTTTGGTTAATCACAATCAAAAATTAACTTCCCTAAATTTCTCCATCAATTAAGCCAACTCTTTGATTAAATTTTTAATTAATTCTTTAATTACACGGAGTAATTTATCACTTAATTTCTTCCACCAAGTAATTATCCTTTAATTACTTCTCATCAAGTAATTTCCTTTAATTAATTACATCCAGTAATTATTCTCGACTTACTTTACTAAGTAATTATACCTCATTAATTAGCTTAGAAATTTTACTTAACCCAACATCAAATGATTACCTTCAATTAATTAAACTTAATTAATTAACTAGTATTAACCATTTTAACGTAATTAATTACAAAAATTAATTAACCTTACCCATACACATTGATTACATTAATCCATAATTAATTACCCGAATTAGTTATTCTATAATTACTTACACTTATTAATTATCCTCCAATTAATCATTCTCATTAATCAACTAACCCTTTTATCAATTCTCCTTATTAATCAATCCTTTAATTAATTACACTAAGTAATTAATCCTTAATCATTTCCTTTAAGTAATATTTCATTATAACAAATTTAGGTTTAAAAACATTTTTATGTTTTAACAAACTTAAATTAACCATCATACCGTTTCTAAATTAAAGTTTAAGAATATTTTTAAAGTGGAAAGGAAATTTTAGCAAATATTTAAACACACAACCATTTTTAACTTCAAACTTTTATTTTAAATAATCTTTAGATATGCCTAACATTCCTATTCCTGCTTCGGGTCAAACCCTAGCATTTCGCGAGTTCCTCCCCGAGTTCCCTTTCATCTTCTACTTCTTCTATTATAACCTGATAAACTTCCAACAGAAACACTACTAAACTCACGCGAACAGCCCGATAAAATACGCGAGAATCGCCACGAGACCCTCATTCTTTTCCCCGAGTTCCCACCGAAGTAAACTTCCTCACTTCCACACCCATTCTCCAGCGTACACGGAAACTGGTGCACGTGCACTGGCCCACGGCGGCGCTCCGGCGTCTTCGACTACCTCTCACAAGTTGACTTCGACATCCAAAAACCATCGAACTATTCAACATCTCGATCGAGCATCAAACGACCAATTCGAACTCAACAACTCCACAGCACCAATTCCGTTGACGAAAAAAAGGCCTCGACATGACACTCCGACCATCAGTAACTTCCCATTTGTCGGCCATGGCTCTGTCAACGATCAAGCTTTCCTTTCCCCCACGACCGCATACTTAACCAGCCACCTCGATGTCGGAATTTAACGAGTAACTGACCACGACCAAAACCATAGCTAAACCCTAGTTTGCCCATATCCGATCACCTCGCCAACCAGAAAAATCCACCTGTAATTTTCCGACCATCAGCAACCTCCTAGCCACCTCCGATTACGGCCTAGCCTTCATTCACTGTGTCGATCATCGACAAATGACAGATTTACCCAAAACGGTCATCTCAAGAATTGACACTGATTCCTAAACTAAATAATATGATATATACCTTAAAATTAATGATTTCCTATAATGAATTTAACCATGAAATCAAAACTTAAAATTTAACCTATCAAATTTTTAACCCATTTACATTTTCACTGAAAATTTTAAAATCTCAAGACAATTTCTCAATATAAATTCCTAGGATGATTTTTAGTATTGATATTGCATGATTTCAAACAACTTTTATTTATAAATCAAAATCTAACAGACATTCAATGATGAGTTATTGAATTTATTAAGAAATCAAACCTGTTATCATCATATAGGAACTATATTATAACTGCACAGGCATTTAACCACTCAGATACAAGCATACATTCAATTAATTCAGGTATTTCAGGTAACAATAGGATTTTTATGCATAATATCAAAATGAAAGCCAGGATTAAACTTTTTTTTTAAAGATATGTTCACTCACCTGTAACAAGAGTTTGAGCACGGAACAACTATTTGTTCTTTTTGCTGGAACTGCTAGCCTGATCTTCCTAAATCTTCTTGCTTAGTTGACTTGTTTATTTAAGTTTGCAAGATAGTAGTGTCTACTTAGTTCTCCGGTATGCTAAGTTTTTTTTTTGAACGAAAATGAAACTGGAATGATGTAAATATATAGAAAAGAGTTTACAGGAAAGGTATTTTCTGGAACTAGCTTATTTCCTATGGTCAGCGATATTTTTTTCTTTGCTAGCCTCCTTCTTTGACCCGGCAAGATTTTCCTTCTAGCTCAAGCTTGGCATGATGTATACTTGAAATGATATATAGTAGGCTACAATTTAATGCTTGTCTCAATATATGTTTACATAATTATTATTATGTTTGCTGTGTATAAATATTTGTATGTAGCTATACACTTTGCAGGTAGATATTTGGTCTTGTGAATGGAGATTATTTGTTTTATTATTTTTTAACTTGTCAGCATATACATATTTGTCTGGTATTATGTTATACTTTGTTCTTATTTTATTATATACTTTGTGCTTCACTTAAAATTGTTATAGTTGTTTATATATATTTATCCTATGTTGCTTACACACAACAACCATTTGATCCTTGTTTTCATTTTTATTTCTATTTGTATTTTAGCCATCAACATTTAAATTAGATTCATAAGTTTTACTTATTTTATACTTATTTTTATATTGATAGAATTTGATTCTATTTCAAACATTATCATCTATATATACTTTTACCAAATGTTAACAAGGTAAAACATTTTAATTCCATTATGTAAGATAAATTTTATTATAAATATTATTAAGAGATTTATTTTAAATTTTCAAATCAAATTTTCCTTTTCAAAATACAAATCTATGTAAACATATGGCAAATATTTCCAAAAGTTTTATCCTTTTAAGATGGTAAGTTTACATTTTGTTAATTAGATTAAATATTTATTAAAATAATGTTACCAAAATACGGGTCATCACGTTTTATATTCAACACTTAGGAAGTATTCCATTTATTCCCTATTTCTTTTCCTCAAAATCATTTACAATTTATTTGTAAATTTCTTAACTCGTTCATAACGAATTTTTATATTCTTTAACTAATTCCCTTCAATATTTCCAAAGTCAAATATACTTACTTATAATTCCAATTTCCCTTTCTACTTCCTTTATGAATTCTATTTCATTTTTTGAAGTTCACTTTTATTTAACTTCTTCGGAAATTTCCTCACTTTTCCCAAATTTCATTTTTGAGAACTCTTTTATAAGTCCCTGTCTACTAAATAACCATTTCCCCACTCTGGAGAAAATTTATAAATACATTTAAACCATTTTCAAAACTCTCTATATATATACATATATATATATACATACACATATATGTAAATAAGTACTTTAAAGAAAAATAATAATTATTTATTTTTAAGGCATGTTCAAATAATTATCTACATATTGAAACACTTTTTATAACATCACTTTTCGAAGCAGGTTTAAAAATCTAGGATTTATTAAATACTAAGTATTTGAAAGATTCACTTCTGAAGTATCCAATACTAACTAACTTTGAATTACATAATTTAATAAATAAAACTTCCCTTTTTAAAATAAAAACTTAACTTATTAATAAAAATATATTTTTAAATCTCAATAACAATATTCCAATTTGTAACCTCTCTAAATTTCTATCACATCGGCTCCATTTCGGTCTCCTTAACCATTTCCACTTCAAAAATAGTATCCTCTATTTTTCTCTCATCCTATTTCCACATTTAAACATAAGTTCTTCCAGTAAATTTATATTTCCAATTTATCACCAGATATCAATTTTTTTATTTATAAACATCGTTTATAAATTTTAATAACTCCTTTAAGTTTCATTAAAAATAATCTCATTTATAAAATTCCATTTTTATAAATTCAATTTCTTATAAAATTCATTTATTTTTGCCAATCCATTTTTGATATCGATTTCAACTTCTTTCCATATTTCTCGAATATAATTTTAAAATTTAATCTTAAAATCCTTTTATATAATATATTTTAAATCTCTATTTAAAGTATTTTTCCCGCATTATTTAATACGATCAAAAATCCATTATCGCTTATTCAAATCAATCTCTTTTAAATAATCCAATATACATATTTTTATATTAAAAGTCTCCTTTTAAATTTTTAAAAATTCAGTAATATTTATTATATTTAATATACCAAAATTATACATTTTAAAACACAAAATAATCCAGTAGATTATTCAAGCACATCTTATATTTTATGTATGAAAAATACTAAATATATTTGAGAAATAAATTTAAGGAATCCAATTGGACCCCTCCAACCTATTTTTCTGCATCCACAGATGTTAGACAACAATAAAAAAAAATACCAATCCCATTTCAACGGGGATATCGCGGTATTTAAGGTCGTCCATTATTATGCGGGACACATAGGGTGCCATCCGCTAAAAATGCGGGAACAATCAGTCCAACTACTAATATATATACTGCTATATATATTATATAATCATCCAACAGATAATTAAAATTCATCGATCCAATAAAGCATCAATTATTTTAAATTTAAACATTTAAATTTAAACGTGGCAATCCAAAAGAGAAAAAATTCTCACCTTGGTTTTTAATTTGCCAATCCGTTCCAATTTTATTCCGTGACCACGAATCCAATGCAAGAATTCACTCACGTTTTACCTCGCATTCAAAATGTTATACGATCTTAAACATTTGAATTTAATTAGCTAATTAACATTGAATTTTAGTTACCTTAATATATAACTTAACAACTATTTCTTCAAAGTTTAATCGTAATTACCTAACAAAATTACCTTAAATCAAATCGCACTACACAAATCTTCAACCACGATTGACAAATATAACGGGGCCTAGAAAATGATCAGCCTCATCCATCCCTGGCCTAGCTTAGCCTGCTCGCTGGTGTTCGATTAGAAATCGCGATCCCCTGCTATGTCGCCGAGCTTTCCCATTGCACCTCCTCCCACCAACCACTGACCTCGACCCAAAAATCCAGGCGACACCACAAGTCACAATTGTCCTCATGTCAATGCTGAATCCCATCCAGTCGCGTTCGACCTTTGACCACCACATTTCACTGGCGCTCGCACCTAGGTGCTTCTTGACTCGACAATCTCAGTGTCACTGACCCCGAATTCCAACTCCCCTTTGATATAGAGAATCTCCATGCCCTAGGTCTCAAACCCAATAGCATTTACTGTCTATCCACCCTCGACGATGTCGCATCCTCCCAGATTCATACCAAATAAAGATAAATCTAATTCTAACTCAAAGAAACCCACTCGAGCCTCGTTTGCCACTACGCGAGCATCATTCGCCTTCCATCGTCGCTGACACACCCACCGCCTCGCCTCAGCAATCGTGCCTTCCCACAGCCCTGCACTCGTGAGCGCCTCGCTCGTTCGATCGAGATAATTTTTTTTCTTTTTTTATAGATCGACCTGATGTCAATTTCGTTCAATTAGAAGAAGAAGGTAAAGTCGCGATTTAAACTGAACAGAAGAACGTTACGCGATTTTCACTTTTTATTATACGAACAAATTTTTGATTTCGATTTGAACTGAGAGGGAAAGGTGCGTGATTCTTCGTGAATTTCAACTGAAAGAATGAAAGGGGAACGTGACGTTGGCGTGTTGAAGGGGAAATGGGTACAATGAAGGATGTAATAGTAGCTGAAAGGAAGTTTGACTAGACATTATTTAACTGAAATTTAAAATATTTTGATTTTCGTAACCTAAAATCTCAAACCCCTATCGAGGCGTGCCGCTAAACATTTATAACGTTATACCTCTATTCTGAACGCAATGGAAAAGGTTTCGATTCCTAATTCGATTGTATGAAGAAGATAGCTTTTTGGACCCAATTATTATATCGAATTTTCGATATTAATTTCAGCGCGTTTATATCCGTACGTTCAAATGATAATTCCAAATCCAATATTTAAAACCATTTAAATCTTACTAACTAAAATATAAATTCCAAATCCAATATTTGAAACCATTTAAATATTACAAATTAATCGTTGAAAAATCCGGGTCGTTACATTCTTCCCCCTTAAAAGAATCTCGTCCCTGAAATTGCTAAGATAGGAAAAATGCTCCAACCCAATACTTATTCAAAACCCACTTAGTTAAAACTTGCTCATTTCACATTCCTAATTCTTTAATTTCAACCATGCAATTAGTTTTCATTTCTATTCAAACCCTTTATTTTTGTTACAATTCAACGATCAGCTTTTTACTTAACAAAAATTTTCAAAATTTTTCTAACACTCTAAATTTCCAAAAAAATTTGGCAGTGTCTCCTCTGTATAGAGGACCTTTATAATATGACAAGAGAGATATATATACATCGACTCACTCGGTCGGAAAACAAAAACATACATTAATATTTACATATTTGTTGTATTTAATCCGAAAACATACATTATTTTAGTATTTTTAAACATTATTAAGCAAGCAAGTCACTTTATATGTAAATACACAACCAAAATCTATCCCGACAGCCTCCGGTTACTTGTACTTTCTCAATTTAAACCACATAAGTGCCAAAATATGAAAGTTCAATTACATTTCATTCATTTAACTAACTTTCTACATGAATTTCATATATAACGTGCCAACAAAGATTTTTAAGCAATTATAAGGTTTCGATTCTAATTTACTTACTTCCACTTGATCCAAATACCATTTCATTCAATCCGAAATGCTTGACAACCCAATTTACTAGCACTCAACTCATATCCATTCCAAATTGATTTAAAAATCAATTTATTCACCTATTAAGTCATGGAATTTTATTTTCATCTGTTCACGTCAAATGACAAATTTACATGCAAATTCGACGATATCCATTTTTATAAAATAACAATTTCAGTTCATAGCTATTTTAAATGGATTACAAATCAATTTATACTTAATTCTATTACAATTCGATTTTATTCCCATTCAAATTTTTCAACAAAAACCTTGTTTGCTAAATTTTTATGTCAACGACATCCAATCCATAAATTTATTTAAGCCTAGCTTCCATCCAAAATATTAACTTAAGTTGTTCATTTATTTCCAATAAATTCAATTAAATAACTTAAGTTTGTTTCTATTGTAATAAAACTTCCTTTTATTTAAATTGACTCTTGTTCAATTTATTCGCCTTCAATTGGTTTGCATTTCCAATTCAAAACACATTTCAACACTCGAATTCATTTAAATAATATCCCAATGCCATATTCAATTTATTTACACTTAAATTGAATTTATGTATAACTCAACTCATCATCATTTCAAACCACTCCTATTTTATTCGACACATTTCCAAAATATTTTTAATTCGTTTACACTAGGTCGAATTTTTACTTATAACTCAAGCTCTAATTCCAATATTCATTTTTAATCCACGATCAAATTTATTCAACATAGTTAAGTTACATTTTTCCATATTCAATTACTAAGTAATTTATCTAATTAGTTCGCTTCAATTTTATAATCCAATATCTGATTTTATTTCAAAAATCTCTCTATTTAATTTATTTGAGTTCAAATTCAATTTTATAATTCAAGTTTGGATTTTATTTCCTTCACTAAAATATCAAACCATTTTTTTATTTTTGGTTTTCTATTCCACTTTTCAATTTTTTTAAGCTACATAAACTATTTTCTCACATTCCCCTCAATTTTATATTCGAGCATCTTCACATTTTATTTTTAACACAAGATTTGTATCACTTAGCAGCTTGAATATACTTTTATTCCATTAATTTCAAATATTATAAGCTATTCAAATGTATTTATTCACAATCCCAGATTTCATTCAAATTTTAACCCATTTAAATTTTTATAACTTATAGTTATATAATTATTCTACCACTCACAATTTATATTTACTTCAATCCGATATTATTTCTAATCGAATCAAACTTTATTTTACTTATCTTACATTAAATTTTTATCCATACCATTTATTTCAATTCAATCAAGTAAGAGTTTGATTCCAACTTCAAATCCTCTATACTTCCTTACTTATATTTAATTGTTCCATTCACTTATACACATTCATAATTCACTTATATTTTGTTAACTTCATCACATTCTACTCATTTCATTTTATTTATTATAATCACTTAATTTATTTTCTTTAACTTTTGCTTAAGTTAAATTCCAATTCCTCCAAATTTTCTTTTACAAATTTAATTTATTTCAAAAACTTATTTTCTCCTTATTTTACCTCTCCCTTAATTAAATATCAGAGTTCAAACACCCAGTACTTATTTCAAACCATTTGAAATAACATATATATATATATATATATATATAACTCTGTTTTAACAAACATTTCCTTCAACTTCCAAAAATTAACTTGATTTTTACCCAAAACACTTCCCTTGGAATCTCTAAATAGCATTTGTTTTTCACAAAAATCTCCATATCAAATTACTACGTTAGCAATCCGTCACCTAGAAACTCGAAAATAAATACCGACGATGCTGCAGCTTTCATCGGAATTATTTTTCAATGACTGTAGTGGGTTCGGTGCTATATCTCTTCCAAAATCCATTTTAAAACAATTTCCTTTCGAAAATATTCAAAAATAATACTCTTATTATTATTTTCCACGCCACTTTGAAAAAATAGTTTTTCCAAACTTCTCGGGATTTAGATTTCCAGATTCTGTTTTGAATCAATTTTAATTATAATCCAGTTGTATAATTTATACTTATACAAATTTCCATTTGGTTACATAAACCATTTCCAATTTTATAATCTTATTTGATTATAATATTATCATCCAAACATTCCAACTATATATAATAATTTTGTGAAAATTATTTCTTTTATGTCAACATATATCTTGGGGTAAAATTATGTAACAACCCGGTATTTCGCATCAGTTTATAATTGACATTAAACGATTAATATTTTCGCTAGTTACCAATTGAGGTTTTTTAAAATTGAGTTAAAATTCTTTTATAAAATTGTTAAAAAGATTGATGGGTTTTAAAAATTAAATAGTGGCCCATGTTTTTAATTGGGCCGTGATAAATTTGCAAAACATACACCCGTCCCCTTTCTTATTTTCGTTCATTCGAAAAACCCTAAAATAAAAATCGAACGAAGGATAAAAATGGCGGACTCTCTCTCTCTCTCGTTCGTTCAGAGATTTGGGCTTTTCAGTGCTCGATCGAACGAAGATTTCTGGCCTTGCTTTGGCGATCGATGCCTTCTCCTCACTTGCGGCTGCTTCGTTTGCGACAAAGGTGAGTGATTTCCTCACTCACATCTAGCTATTCTGTGTCGTATAATCTTTGTTGCTTTGATTTCTTGATAACCATAGCTTTAATTGTTTTGGAATTTTATCTCGTTCGACTTGATTTTATTATTGTTGATTTCCTTTGACTTTGCATGTTTCTTTGATTTCGTGAATTTCTGGCATTGACGTGGACTTCGTGTTTTCTGTCATTGTTCAAACTACTACTATTTTTAAGTTTGAACTTGGCACTGGTTCACTTTGTAATTCTGGCTTGTCTTGTTGTGTTCGAAGTAGGATACTAGCCTGGGTTGTTGTACACTAGGTCACGTTCTTGGTCGAACTGATCATTCATTTGTCTCTGGCCTGATGTGTAGTATGAGCTACTAGCTTGCATTTACATTGAACATTGGTGGTCTTGTTGCACTGCCTTATGTCATGCTCGTTGATGTCTTTGTAGTTTGTTTCCAGTCAGCACTTTACTGCCTTCATGTCTTTCATGTTGCATATTCTCTGTAGCACACTTGTGCTTGTTTGTGCAATTTGCCACTGTATCATATATGACATAGTTTGCATTTGAGTTGTTACCGTTGCCTTGAACTGTTGCCACAACGTTCATGTGCATTTTCTATTTATGGATTTCGAGATGTATTATTGGACACTTGAGTTTCACTGAGCATTGTGCATATTAGTTTTACCACTTAAGTCATTCAGTTTATATTTACATATCATCAATGCTTGCTGCCTTGACCTGTTGCAACTGCATTTTTCATTGTGGCATTCATTCTCTACTATTCTGATTATGTTGCAGTGTTCATATATGGTTATTTAAAGTCATTTCTTTGTTGAGGCTGTGTCACTGATGTTGGCTTGCCTTATTCATTTCTCAACCGCACTCTGATTCATTTTACTTTATCACTCCCCATGTAATTTGCAGTTGCATTTTTAATTGTACTGCATTGGGTTCGAGACTTGTACTGCTTGATGTATTCTATCAGTTTGGAACTGCTACACGACGCATTGCATTTGATATTGAACTGCAGCTGTGTTGAGTCATTGACTTGACCTTCTTGCATTGTGTGGTAGTTGTACTGTGTAGTCTTGTACATTTGTGCCACCTCGAAGTGTGTACGTTGCTATGTTGTATTTATGTCCATGCTTGCATTTGACTGGATAATAAATTTTATAGAATTGAACGGAGATGTTGCAACCTCTGTTTTCTGTTAGTCGATCTGAACTATGGTCGAGACTTAGTTTTATATCTTGACCATTTTATTTGAACTGCAGTTGTGTTGAACCTGACTCTTTCTTGGGTTTGACCGTGTGTTCGTTTGTGAATTTTCATTGCGTACATCATCACTGTAGTGGCAAGGCAGTGCACGCAAGCGTGAACTGCAGCCACACGGTATTGATTTTATTGATATTCTATTGCTTTTGAATTATTGATCTTTTGTGTATTTAATTATTGTAGTGGCGAGGCAATGCACGCGTGCGTGTACTGCAGCCCTACTCGAATTGGCATTTCAATTGATATTTCAATTGTTTGAACTGTTTCGTTTATTCAATTCAATATGATTTAAATTGTATTTTGATTGGTTTAATTTGATGATTTTGTTGTTAATTGTCGATTAGGCAATTTTGATGTTTCCAAATTATCTTCGTTGATATTCTTTTCACTTATCTTTGTTGATGATTTGAATCTGCTGATTTATTGTTTAACCCTGTTACGTGTTATATTCATCGTTATTCGATTTCTTTATTTAAGTATCGGATAGACGAGATTTATTGGGACTGTCGTCTATTTGTTCTTAATTATTATTGCTGTTGTGCACTAATAACCGAGTTTGAATTAGACTGACCCGTGTATTATTTTCTTTTGAATTTAATACTCGGGTCAGACCGAGTTATTACAAGTTGTAGATATCCTGCTTTGGGTTGCTGTTAGAGCTATGAAGTCTTTTCATACTTTTTTTTGGAGTAGTCATTGTCTTAGTATAGGATGTTGTATATTCATGTATATTATTTACGATAATGTACTTGTATATGTAACTTCCAGAGTCGACAGTTGTAGTTGTATCATATGTATTGTATCACATGTATTGTAACTGACATCAGTTATTGTATATATGAGACTTTCCGCATTTATATTATCTGCGTTATTATTATATTTACTGTCCTAAACTATTATGAACCATCGTAGTTCGTTTTATACTGGAATTGGGGTATGTCGATGGGAGTAAATAAATCAGAGATTAAAAATGAAAGAATATATATACCCCACTCCTATCGAGATAACAAATACTAGTGTAAGGCCTAACTACGGATGGCTGCTCCTCAATAGCCTTATTCTCCGCGGTAGTTGACAACATTACACCGTAGTGTTCTTGGCTAGCGTGGGTACAGAGGTGGGGCGTCACAGCTTGGTACCGGAGCCTGGGGTTTATGGACATAATATTAAATATAACTTAGATGGAACATGTGTTACAACTATTTGTCGATGTTTTATCTCTCATCTTTGCATATGATTATCTTTGATTGTTAGGTATGAATTCCTAACGCTTATTCATGTGCATTTGATTTTGATTTCGTGAAAGTATTTTGGCTTCGGCCTCCGTTTGCTTTTTGAACTCAAGTTGAGTTTTTAATGATATTGATTCGTTTTGTACTCGACTGTGGTCATTACTTGTTAACTTCGACATTGACTTGATTTTTACTTTTGTTGAAGTCATTTGCATTTATGCTTGTTTTGCTTTGTTTTTCCAATTGTTAATCGATTCTTCTTTTCCGATTAGTTGTTATCACCTTTGTCGACTTTGATAACTTCTATTTCTGGAATTTTTGGATATTCCTACTTTGATGGATTTGGAATCGAATTCTTTGGATTTTATTCACGTCTTCGAATGTGAATTTTAGTGAATTGATTTGGTTTTCAAATTTAATCGATTCTTGATTATTTCCCCGATTTGTTGCTATCATTTATTAGCAACTTTGATGACATTTTCTTTGGGATTTTTGTGAACATACTTTTTGAAGGATTCAGTATCGATTTCTTTGGATTCTATTCACATCTTTGTATGTGAATTCTTGTGATTGATTGTTTCTGCAATCATTTTTGTGATTTGTCACTTTAAAAATATAAAGGTTTCAATACTAGTAGTAAATATCAAAACTCTTTTATCAAAATGATTTCAACTCTATTTTCAATACCAAACCCTTTTCCTAAACTGTTTTCCAATCTATTAGTATATACAAACCTTTATTTCACTCGTATGAGAAATCTAATTAAACGGCTTAGCAAAACAAGTGGTATGAAACGCTTGCGTTTACTTCATCGGTTAATTTTTGGACTTGTTCGATTGAACCACTTGTGACATTTTTCTAGTGAAGATCTACAGTTTGTTCGTAAATATTTAAGTTAAGCTAGTGGTTATGGGACATGAAGCTAAACTTTTATATTCACTAACTTAGTGTAATTGACACTTCTCGTTGATCATGACGATCATTTTTATGATTTAGACTAGCAATTGTGTGATGTCTCTCTCTTTGCAAGGTTAGACTAGACACTATTTGTGTGATTCCACTCACACATACCTTTTTGATTTTTGGTTAGTCTAGACCTTATCTGTGTGATTCCACTCACACATACTTTCTTTTTGTTTGCGAGGTTAGACTAGACACCATTTGTGTGATTCCACTCACACATACCTTTTTGATTTTTGGTTAGTCTAGACCTCATCTGTGTGATTCCACTCACACATACTTTCTTTTTGTATGCAAGGTTAGACTAGACACCATTTGTGTGATTCCACTCACACATACCTTTTTGATTTTTGGTTAGTTTAGACCTCATTTGTGTGATTCCACTCACACATACTTTCTTTTTGTTTGCAAGGTTAGACTAGACACAATTTGTGTGATCACACTCACACATACCTTTTTGATTTTTGGTTAGTCTAGACCTCATCTGTGTGATTCCGCTCACACATACTTTCTTTTTGTTTGCAAGGTTAGACGAGACACCATTTGTGTGATTCCACTCACACATACCTTTTTGATTTTTGGTTAGTCTAGACCTCATCTGTGTGATTCCACTCACACATACTTTCTTTTTGTTTGCGAGGTTAGACTAGACACCACTTGTGTGATTCCACTCACACATACCTTTTTGATTTTTGGTTAGTCTAGACCTCATCTGGGTGATTCCGACTCACCCATATAGGGTAGCTCCCCATGGTCTTTGGACCGTCATGTGATAGGCCTCTTTCCCTTTTTCTGTGATTTTTGGATTTCTTGTGTAGATTTCTGGAATTTGTGTTTTCTGGATTTCTTGTGAAGATTTCTAGAATTTGTGCTTCACTAATTTTCGTGATTTCTATTGATAAGTTTTATCAACTTTTGTGCATTGGTGAATTCGTGTGTCATTGACTTGTTATGAATACAAGTTTAGGGTATGATATCCCTTTCTATCTTTGAGAAGATTCTTGTGACATTTTTGATGAACGAAAATTCATTGGTATTATATTTTGATGCCAAATATTTTGATGAGATTTTGACGTATTAACTTCAGTAACCGTCAATTTTAAAATGGATTTTCAAGCGGTTGTCCCGCAATACTGATTTTGTTGTCCGTTTGAGAATGTGAAATGTTATTTTTAAAGTACACAATTTTGCACTTTCAAGGAAACGATGAAGTGAATTAAACGATTTAGTAAAACTCATGGTTATGGGACATGTGCGTTTGCTATTTCAGTTAATTCCGGACTTGTTAATTGAAATATTTGTGATTTCTGTTATCGTTTTTGATAATCGGATATTTGTGGTTTCTGATTATCGTTTTTAATAATCGGATATTTGTGGTTTCTGATTATCGTTTTTGATAATCGGATATTTGTGGTTTCTGATTATCGTTTTTGATAATCGGATATTTGTGATTTCTAATTATCGTTTTTGATAATCAGATATTTGTTGTTTCTGATTATTGTTTGTGATCATTAAATATTTGTGATTTAAGATTTGACTATCGTTTTGATAATTGAATATTTGTTGATTTGAAATTTGATTACCGTTGTGGTAATTCCTAATTATCGTTTTTGATAGTTAGATATTTGTGACTTGTGTTTTCTAATTATCTTTGTTGATAATTAGATTTTGCCATCTTCTAATTATCGTATCGATAATTAGATATTGCTGTTTTGTGATTTCTGTATTCTGATTATCTATTTGATAATTAAATTTTCTAGAGAATTTGTGAATTTCTTTTATGAAATTAAAAGATTTCTTTGGTGTTGATATTGTACTACGCCGGTGTACCGGCTCAATTTTCTGCTATTCATGACGTTTTCCACGTCTTCCAATTACGGAAATGCCTTAGGGATTTCCGATTTTTATTCTTGAGCCCAGTGTTATTGAAGAAATGGAAGTTTTTCCTATTTGACTTTTGAGCAACCTTCTATTCACATCATTGCTTCGGGGGTGTAGCACCTTCGAAATAAAGATGTTTTCTTGCGGAAGTTCAATGGTTCTCAAATCCTAAGGATTGCACTAAGGAATCCTGAGAATTCATCGAGCAAACACGTTCAGGCTTACTCTTTCAAGCTCTTTATGGTGAACTTCCTATTTCAAATTTCTTCATCTTGTGATGATGTTCTTTATGGTTGTTACCATTTGTCCATTTATTCCTTAAGATTGCGAGGACGCAATTTCTTTAAGGAGGGGAGTCTGTAACAACCCGGTATTTCGCATCAGTTTATAATTGACATTAAACGATTAATATTTTCGCTAATTACCAATTGAAGTTTTTTTAAATTGAGTTAAAATTCTTTTATAAAATTGTTAAAAAGATTGATGGGTTTTAGAAATTAAATAGTGGCCCATGTTTTTAATTGGGCCGTGATAAATTTGCAAAACATACACCCGTCCCCTTTCTTATTTTCGTTCATTCGAAAAACCCTAAAATAAAAATCGAACGAAGGATAAAAATGGAGGCCTCTCTCTCTCTCGTTCGTTCAGAGATTTGGGTTTTTCAGTGCTCGATCGAACGAAGATTTCTGGCCTTGCTTTGGCGATCGATGCCTTCACTTGCGGCTGCTTCGTTTGCGACAAAGGTGAGTGATTTCCTCACTCACATCTAGCTATTCTGTGTCGTATAATCTTTGTTGCTTTGATTTCTTGATAACCATAGCTTTAATTGTTTTGGAATTTTATCTCGTTCGACTTGATTTTATTGTTGTTGATTTCCTTTGACTTTGCCTGTTTCTTTGAGTTCGTAAATTTCTGGCATTGACGTGGACTTCGTATTTTCTGTCACTGTTCAAACAGCTACTATTTTTAAGTTTGAACTTGGCACTGGTTCACTTTGTAATTTCGGCTTGTCTTGTTGTGTTCGAAGTAGGATACTAGCCTGGGTTGTTGTACACTAGGTCACATTCTTGGTTGAACTGGTCATTCATTTGTCCCTGACCTAATGTGTAGTATGAGCTACTAGCTTGCATTTACATTGAACATTGGTCGTCTTTGTTGCACTGCCTTATGTCATACTCGTTGATGTCTTTGTAGTTTGTTTCCAGTCAGCACTTTACTGCCTTCATGTCTTTCATGTTGCATATTCTCTGTAGCACACTTGTGCTTGTTTGTGCAATTTGCCACTGTATCATATATGACATAGTTTGCATTTGAGTTGTTACCGTTGCCTTGAAGTGTTGCCACAACGTTCATGTGCATTTTCTATTTATGTGAAATTGATTTCGAGATGTATTATTGGACACTTGAGTTTCACTGAGCATTGTGCATATTAGTTTTACCACTTAAGTCATTCAGTTTATATTTACATATCATCAATGCTTGCTGCATTGACCTGTTGCAACTGCATTTTTCATTGTGGCATTCATTCTCTACTATTCTGATTATGTTGCAGTGTTCATATATGGTTACTTATAGCCATTTCTTTGTTGAGGCTGTGTCATTGATGTTGGCTTGCCTTATTCATTTCTCAGCCGCACTCTGATTCATTTTACTTTGTCACTCCTCATGTAATTTGCAGTTGCATTTTTAATTGTACTGCCTTGGGTTCGAGACTTGTAGTGCTTGATGTATTCTATCAGTTTGGAATTGCTACACGACGCATTGCATTTGATATTAAACTGCAGCTGTGTTGAGTCATTGGCTTGACCTTCTTGCATTGTGTGGTAGTTGTACCGTGTAGTCTTGTACATTTGTGCCACCTCGAAGTGTGTACGTTGCTATGTTGTATTTATGTCCATGCTTGCATTTGACTGGATAATAAATTTTATAGAATTGAACGGAGATGTTGCAGCCTCTGTTTTCTGTTAGTCGATCTGAATTACGGTCGAGACTTAGTTTTATATCTTGACCATTTTATTTGAACTGCAGTTGTGTTGAACCTGACTCTTTCTTGGGTTTGACCGTGTGTTCGTTTGTGAATTTTCATTGCGTACATCATCACTGTAGTGGCAAGGCAGTGCACGCAAGCGTGAACTGCAGTCACACGGTATTGATTTTATTGATATTCTATTTCTTTTGAATTATTGACCTTTTGTGTATTTAATTATTGTAGTGGCGAGGCAGTGCACGCGTGCGTGTACTGCAGCGCTACTCGAATTGGCATTTTAATTGATATTTCAATTGTTTGAACTATTTCGTTTATTCAATTCAATATGATTTAAATTGTATTTTGATTGGTTTAATTTGATGATTTTGTTGTTGATTGTCGATTAGGCAATTTTGATGTTTCCAAATTATCTTCGTTGTTATTCTTTTCACTTATCTTTGTTGATGATTTGAATCTGCTGATTTATTGTTTAACACTGTTACGTGTTATATTCATCATTATCCGATTTCTTTATTTAAGGATCGGATAGACGAGATTTATTGGGACTGTCGTCTATTTGTTCTTAATTATTATTGCTGATGTGCACTAATAACTGAGTTTGAATTAGACTGACCCGTGTATTATTTTCTTTTGAATTTAATATTCGGGTCAGACCGAGTTATTACAGGTTGTAGATATCCTGCTTTGGGTTGCTGCTAGAGCTATGAAGTCTTTTTATACTTTTTTTTGGAGTAGTCGTTGTCTTAGTATAGGATGTTGTATATTCATGTATATTATTTACGATAATGTACTTGTATATGTAACTTCCAGAGTCGACAGTTATAGTTGTATCATATGTATTGTATCACATGTATTGTAACTGACATCAGTTATTGTATATATGAGACTTTCCGCATTTATATTATCTGTGTTATTATTATATTTACTGTCCTAAACTATTATGAACCATCGTAGTTCGTTTTATACTGGAATTGGGGTATGTCGATGGGAGTAAATAAATCAGAGATTAAAAATGAAAGAATATATATATATACCACTCCTATCGAGATAACAAATACTAGTGTAAGGCCTAACCACGGATGGCCACTCCTCAACAGCCTTATTCTCCGCGGTAGTTGACAACATTACACTGTAGTGTTCTTAGCTAGCGTGGGTATAGAGGTGGGACGTAACAAATTATTTCATTTATCCTATTCCAAAACTATACTGTGTCGAATTACCCTATTGAAGTGTTTAGAAACCCCTATCGATATAGTTGTACGGACTATACCGACTAGAGTTCATAAGCCACTCGATAAATCAACCAACACAGTATAAAAAAATTTATATTCACTAACAAATACACGCTGATATCTATTAATACAATCAAACTCATTCTAGAGTACTACTGACCCTATCTCTAATGAGTAATCCGCACTAGAGCCAAGGTTCTTGCTTAACCTTCAGCTCTGACGCCAAATGTAACAGACCGATATGCTTTTCAACCATCCCAGTCAACGGCCACTTTTCGTCGTGACATCACAGCGGAACCTCGAATTTGCTTTTACGGCTAGCCTCTCGACTACAACCGACCACTTGGGACATGTACAGTTAAGAATCTTCTGCTCGCCACCAAACACGAAGCGAGAACCCCTTATCATGCTGTAATGAAGCAAATCCGATCATAGTCTCTTCGAAACAATTAGCAAATTTGGCCAAACTTGATAGTCGGTTATTTAGCTATCAATACACATCCAAAAGCAGACATCAAGTCTTATTTCAGGCTTCACTATTTTTTTTTTCAAAATATGTTTATAAGATATTACTCCTAGTACTTTAACATTTGAAACAGTTTTCAAATCCTTATATTTTCAACAGAATATTTCCACCCCTTCCCTATACTTAGAATATTTTTCCCCTTCATTTTATATTCAACACTTAGGAAGTATTCCATTCATCCCCTATTTCTTTTCCTCAAAATCATTTACAATTTATTTGTAAATTTCTTAACTCATCATAACGAATTTTTATAAGTCGTGGAGTTTTTTAATTGATTCCCTTTAATATTTCCAAAATCAAATATATTACTTATAATTCCAATTTCCCTTTCTACTTCTTTTATGAATTGTATTTCATTTTTCGAAGTTCACTTTTATTTAACTTCTACATAAATTTCCTTACTTTTCTCAAATTTCATTTTTGAGAATTCTCTTATAAGTCCCCATCTACTAAATAACCATTTCCCAACTACCAGAAGATTTATAAATACATTTAAACCATTTTCAAAACTCTCTCTATATATACATATGTAAATAAGTATTTTAAAGAAAAATAATAATTATTTAATTTTAAGGCATGTTCAAATGATTATCAAAATATTGAAACACTTTTTATAACATCACTTTTCAAAGAAGGTTTAAAAATCTAGGATTTATTAAAATAAATATGAAGTATTTGAAAGATTCACTTCTGAAGTATCCAATACTAACTGCTTTGAATTACATAATTTAATAAATAAAACCTTCCATTTTAAAATAAAAACTTAACTTATTAATAAAAATATATTTTTAAATCTCAGTAACCAAATTTCGATTTATAATCCATCTCGATTTCTATCACATTACTTCCATTTCGGTCTCCTTAACAATTTCCACTTCAAAAATGGTATCCACTATTTTTCTCTCATCCTATTTCCGTATTTAAATATAAGTTCTTCCTGCAAATTTATATTTCCAATTTATCATCAGATATCAATTTTCTTTATTTATAAACATCCTTTATAAATTTTTATAACTTCTTTGAGTTTCACTAAAAATAATCTCATTTATAAAATTCCGTTTCTATAAATTCAATTCCTTATAAAATCCATTTATTGTTGCCGATCCATTTTTAATTTCGATTTCAACTTCTTTCCATATTTCCCGAATATCATTCTAAAATCTAATTTTAAAATCCCTTTATATAATTTATTTTAAATCTCTATTTAAAATATTTTTTCCCACATTATCTAATACGATCAAAAATCCATTATTGCTTATTCAAATCAATCTTTTTTAAATAATCCAAATTTCGATATACATATTTTATATTAAAGCCTCCTTTTAATTCCTTAAAAATTCAATAATATTTATGGTATTTAATATAACAAAATTAACTCCCGTGCGGTTATACATTTTAAAACACACAATAATACAGCAGATTATTTAAGCACATCATATATTTTATATATGAAAAACACTAAATATATTTGAGGAATTCAGTTGGATCCCTCCAACTCGCATCCCTACATCCACAGATGTTAGACAACAATAAAAAATACCAATCTTACTTTCAGGGGGATATCGCGGTATATAGGGTCATCCGCTAGGGTCTCATCCACTAAAAATGTGGGAACAATCAATCCAACTACTAATATATATACTACTGTATATGTTATATAATCATCCAACAAATAATTAAATTTATCGATCCAATCAAGCATCAATTATTTTAAATTTAAACATTTAGATTTAAATGTGGCATTCCAAAAGAGTGAGAAATTCTCACCTTGATTTTTAATTTGCCAATCTGTTCCAATTTTATTCCATCGTCATGAATCCAATGCAAGGATTCACACTCGCGTTCGACCTCACATTCAAAAAGTTATACGATCTTAAACATTTGAATTTAATCAGCTAATTAACATTTAATTTTAATTAACCTATATATATATATATATACCTTAACAGTTAGTTCTTCAAAGTTTAATCGTAATTACCTAACAAAATTACCTTAAATCAAATCTTTCTCCACAAAGCTTCAGCCATAATCGACAAATATAGTGGCGCCTAGAAAATGATCAGCCACCTCCATCCCTGGCCTAGCTCAGCCTGCTCGCTCGTGTTCGATTAGGCATCGCGATCCTCTGCCATGTCGTCGAGTTTTCCCATCGTGCCTCCTCCCACCAACCACTGACCTCGACCCAAAAATCCAGGTGACACCACAAGTCGCGACTGTCCCCTTGTTGATGTCGAATCCCATCTGGTCGCGTTCGACCTCTGACCACCACACTTCACCGGCACTTGCACACAGGTGCTTCTCGACTCGACAATCTCAATGCAACTGACCGGGGGTCCAACTCCCCTTTGATATCGAGAATCTCCTTGCCCTGCCTTTGGTCTCAAACCCAATAGCATCCATTGTCAATCCACCCTCGACGATGCTGCACCCTCCCCGATTCACACCAAATGAAGATAAATCCAATTCCAACTCAAAGAAACCCACTCGGGCATCGTTCGCCACTACTCAAGCATCATTCGCCTTCCGTCGTCGCCGATACACCCACCGCCTCGCCTCAGCAATCGTGCCTTCCCACCTGTGCAAGTAATGCGCTCGGCAGATTCAAAGCGGTGGAGGTGCAAAAAGTCATAGCGGGGATACAACGAGGATATAGCAGGATATAGCGGATAGCTCTAAAATAGCATATGAAACTCGTACTTAATGTTTTTACAAATATATATAAACCATAATTAAATGAAAAATTATCATTCAATTGAATTATAATTAATACATAAATAATTTTAAATAAAAACGTGTGCGAATATACTTTAAATAAACGTAAAACTGTTATATAACTAATTGAATTTAGTAGAATATTAGAGTATTTTCATCTCTAAAAATATATTAAAAATTATATCAAATAAATTAGTTTCATAATTTTTATAATGTATAAATGCACTTTTTCAATTCATTTTATTAAAGAAGATATAGCGGAAATAACGGAATATAGCGGGAATAACGAGATATAGCGGAAATAGCGGGGCTTAAAGCGGAAATGCTATATTTTGGGGCTACTTGAAAAAATCGTAGCGGTTGAAATCCGCTATGAGATATAGCGGCGTTGTAGTGGGGTAATAGCGGGGCATTAACTACACAGCTTTCCACAAACCTGCGCTCGCGAGAGCCTTGGTCGTTCGATCGAGATAATTTTTTTCTCTTTTTTTATAGATCAACCTGATATCGATTTCGTTCAAGTGGAAGAAGAAGGTAAAGTTGTGATTTAAACTGAAGGGAAGAATGTTACGCAATTTTTACTTTTTATTATACGAACAGATTTTTGATTTCGATTTGAACTGAGGGGGAAAGGTGCGTGATTCTCTGTGAATTTCAACTGAAAGAATGAAAGGGGAACGTGACGTTGGTGTGTTGAAGGGGAAATGGGTACAGTGAAGGAATGTAATAGCAGCTGAAAGGAAATTTGACTAGACATTATTTAATTAAAATTTAAAATACTTTGATTTTCGTAACCTAAAATCTCCGCTAGACGTTTATAATATTATATCCCTATTTCGAATGCAACGAAAAAGGTTTCGAGTCGTAATTCAATCGTATGGAGAAGATAGCTTTTTGGACCCCATTATTATATCGAATTTTCGATATTTATTTTCAACGCGTTTATATTTCGTACGATCAAACGATAACTCCAAATGTTACGAAACTTGAAATTCTATACTAATTCACTATTATGCATCCAATAGAACTAGTTTCATCGAATTTCAAGACTGTGTCATGGATCGCTATTTTGACACGTCGGTTAAATCGACAAATTTCGAAATTCGTGAAATCACTTGAATTTTCAGTTTTAAAATCTTACTAACTAAATTATAAATTCCAAATCTAATATTTAAAACCATTTGAATATTCCAAACTAATCATTGAAAAGTCTGGGTCGTTACAATATGTGTGTGTGTGTGTGTTTCCAAGTTCTTGTTTACCTCTGCACAATATCTCCATATCATATCTGAAATACTGCACAACCTAAAAAAACATTAGTAATAATATTTATATGACTGTTGTCATTAAAATCAATACTCGGGGTATTAACATATGTACGGTGCGAGTATTATAATGCATGAATTTTTTTTGGATGTACTAAATGCTTGTTTAATGTTATGTTTGGTATATATGGATGTTTGAGTGATAAAGTTGCAAATGATTTTACTTTACATTTAAAAATAAGTACAAGATTATGATTTTCAATAAAGAGAAAGCTTATATTTTCACAATTAGTGAGGATGTTTATTTATTTTTAGATACTTCGACGAGAAATATATTTTGGAGATAAAATACTTACGGAAACTTATACTTATTGCGTGTGTGTATGCGCATAGACATACATATATCATACGTACGTACGTGCGTACATACATATACACACGTATAGATTCCTACACACACGCACACATATATGTACACACATACATATATATTACATGTATGTATGTATATATGTACGCATGTATGTAGGGAGTTTGAAAATGTTTTCAATATGAATTGAGGAGATCTGTTTATAAGGAAAATGTGAAATATAATTGTATTTTTGAATAAGATACGATAATAGAATTTGTTGTGTTGACTACTCGTTTAAGAATTTTGATTGATACGACCAGCCAATGCATCGAGGGATTTAAAACATTAGAACAAGGTACTTTGTCATAACAATATTTTGAAATTATGAAAATAATATTTTGATATTGGAATGGATAGAATATATTTGAAGGTAAGAAGATTCTATTTATTTTGCGAAATAAATATTATGTTGAAAAGTGATTCCTGTTTTATAAAGTGATTTTATAATAGTAGTATTTATTTTGAGTAAGGAATTTCCAAATAAAAATATAAGAGCCATCTATATATAATTTTTAATGTATATGAGTATGTATCAAATGTTTTATTGGTTAAATTAAGAAGTATGAGTTAATTATTTTATTACTCAGTTTAAATAATTCTCACATGACGGTTGCGGGCCATCGAAAGACACATGAATGTTGAGATCGATGACGGGACAATATTGATATATTCTCTTATGCAGTCAACATTACAGCCAGTCGACGAAACTAGTAACCAAGACCCGTGGTGAGGCAACATTGTAATATTAAATATGAATGTGAATCGGTTGAGTTTTGTACACATAAGATGTTTGTGATTTTTATGTTTGGTTTTTGTTATACATGGTGTTTTGCATGTTTTACAGACATGATGCGTTATTAATGATGGCTTATACGTATTTATAAAAAACATATTGGTATATACATATATGTATGAGTTCTAAATTTAAAGAGTGGTTTTTTGTATGAGTTCTAAATTTAAAGAGTGGTTTTTTGCAAATGCATATGTCTTTTAAACATTTGGTATAAAATATGGTCATTCTTGTTTTTGAGGTAATTAATAAATAATAAAATAAGTTGAAGTTAGCTTTATGTATTTTAAAAAGTGAAATGTTTGCTTCTCTTTTAAAGAAAAGTCATGTACGCATATATAATGAGTGTTTGAAAAATCAATTTTCTTATTTTAAATTCTCATATTCATATTGATTGCATTATTACATTATGCTCATAACTGGGTTCTACAGAGCCTTAATGAATATTAGATCTCCATAAACAAAAGGTACTTTTTGAAACATAGACATTGGAGCGCCTCTATGCTATAATTTCATCTCACTTCGCTCCTTCCTCCTCAACGAACACTAACTCTATGGAAAAAATATGTACAATATTGATTATATGTGTTATAATATCTTATCTTGTCATGATTCGGCTTTGGTGCAAAAGGTCACAAGTTCGAAACTTGCTTTCGAACGTTTATTGACATGAGATATGTTATTCCAATGATTTGTAAGTACCATTTCAAAAAAAAAAAAAATCTTATCTTGTCATTAGCAAGACTTAGATCCTTCCCTCATTTAGTCGGCCCTCGGAGTTGACCGAGACATTTGAAAAAGTTGTTTTGGTTTATTTTCACTTTGTCATGCTTCAAAACCGCTTGCAGATTCAGTAAATAATGTTATTATTGCTTAATCCTTATTTCTTTGACCATTCTTCTATTTCACAATACTATTGACATCGTTAAAGTCACTTGTCCAATATTGTTGCTTCAAATTCCAATAACTCCAACAACGTAACCAAATCAGCTAGTCTGATGCAATCCTTGACCTCAAACTAATAACCAATCTTCTACATTGCCACACAGTTCTAACCCCTGCTCACCCGTCTTTAGAAAAGCCCACGTAAAGATCAAAGCTCTTGAAGACCTATTGAAGCCTCCTTTTGAGTACTTGAAGACGTTTGGTGTGAAAAGTTCGTTCAACAATTATAAATGTAAAAATTCATGTTTTAAGCTTATGTCTAACGTCGTCTTTTCTAAGATATGGTTTTAGGGTTTGAACTTTCCAGTTTCACCTTCAACTTATGCACAACTTGTTGTAGTTTCATATTTTATTTACATTTTACTTCGTAAGATACGAGGTAGGTTAGTATAGACACTGTTGCAACTATTGTTTTGTTTTTCATTTTAAAGTTTCAAATATAAATTGTTGATCCGGACGTGGTAACCAAATAAAATCCGACTGTAAAGGCGGGTGCCATCGAACACATAAAATATTGCACATTAGTTTAAGAGACAGTGAAAATTAGGTTGAAGGGCTTCTTATTACATGATAATAAGTTTTAAGGACAACACTTTTAAATAATTAATTTCAAGGACATGATAATTTATAAAAAAAATATGACAAATTCATTTATCATTTTAAGTTATACAGGAAAATAATAAATTCACATATCATTTTTTCGTATAACTGAAAATTATTTTCATGTAAACTGTAATTGAAACTAACTATTCAAAGATGTTGCCCTTAAAACTTGTTATCAAGTCCTAGAAAATCATATCAAAGTAATACGAGCATGTGTTACGCGTGCATTTATGGCACTACTTATATCTGAGAGTGCCTTCTATTTTTTTACATTTATTATTATTTTTAAATAAATGTGTTAAAAATCATTTTTATGCTAACCTGTCTTGGTTACATGGGCCATATGTATGAGCCACTATTAGCAGCCCATTAAAATTTTATATTAGCAGTTAGTCTACAAGTTGATCAAACGAAACGAAACAAAACTAATCAAAAGGCGTTGAGCTTTTAGGGTTTCTCGTTCCCCATTGTTTAGGTAATTATTTTATTTGATTCACCATTATTAATTAAATCATAATAATTTGCATAGATCTGTTAGATGTTATCCTAATTATGTGAAAACTGATACTTTTTTGAGTTGACGTTAATTTCTGTATTGACTAACTTGAACTTATATGTTCCGATGCTATATCGTATTCTTATCGGTTATGTTTTTTCGAGTTTTATTTTTTTTAATTAAACTTATACATGTATTCGTTTGCAATTGTTTGTTTAAGTTATTATCAATTCGAAATCATTGAGGTATTTGTGTTAAGAAGCTTTAGGAGTTTTCTTATCAAAAAAATACTGCTATCTGTTTGTTGAAATTTAATGAATAAATTGTAGATTTTTGCTATGAGGTATTAGCAATGAAAGTCCCAGGGAATGGTCCTTGAAGGATTGCAAGATCGTTCTTATAATCTTATATGCTGTAAATGATGTGCTAAAACCGCTCCAAAGCAAACTCTAAAATACCCGTTCCAAAAAAAATAAAAATAAAAAATTTAACTGTTAAAGTTTCTGTCTTCAAAATACTACTCTCGATTATTTTTTTGATCCATATGGGCCAGTTGTCGCTGTGTTTTAATTATTGAACAAATCAAAAGCACAAGTTCCTGACGTTTCCTATCAGTTGTTATGAAATTTTGGAGTGTGCTTTATAAAATGATTAGTATGTTTTATATGAAGTAATGAATATTTTGCAAACTGTAAATTTTAGAGAGTATGTTTTGGGGTGTATTAGTACTGCCTTATGTTATCATGTTTTGTTCTGATGGTCTATTTTCATTACAAGCATGTGCAAACTTATTTCATTTTTCCACAAACAAACACAGAAGAACCTGGATGGCTAACCATTTCATAATACTCATTGTTTTGCTATAATATGTGCTTAGGTTGACTATATTAAGCAAATATGACCACCCGGGAAGAAAATGTGTACCTTGCAAAACTTGCCGAGCAGGCAGAGCGATACGAGGAAATGGTTGAATTCATGGAGAAGGTGGTTAAGGCTGCCGATACAGAAGAACTCACAGTAGAAGAAAGAAATCTTCTCTCAGTTGCCTACAAGAATGTGATTGGAGCACGCCGTGCTTCTTGGAGAATCATTTCATCCATTGAACAAAAAGAGGAAAGTCGAGGAAATGATGATCATGTGTCTAAGATTAAGGACTATAGGGGAAAAGTTGAAGTTGAACTCAGTAAGATTTGTGATGGAATTTTAAAGTTGTTGGATTCTCATCTTGTTCCTTCTTCTACTACCGCAGAAACAAAGGTGTTTTATCTTAAAATGAAAGGAGATTATCACAGGTTTGTACTGATGTTAATAATTGATAGTTTACACTTGAGGCAATTACATGTATTTTTGAATGTCACAATGCTTGTAAATAGGTATTTGGCCGAGTTTAAGACTGGAGCAGAGAGAAAGGATGCTGCTGAGAGTACATTGATGGCATACAAATCTGCACAGGTATTTTGCCTCTAAAATGCTTAATTAGTAGGAAGTAAATATATTAGTTTTTTTAAAAGTGTTAGAAATAATTTCTGGTGCATATGCTTTTCGTTTATGGCACAAAATAAAGCTCTTAAGATGAAGCTCTTATGTAGTTGGCTAGTTTATCTATATATATTGTGAAGTTATATAATATTCATGAGCTAAAGTCCACTGTACTTGACATATGTAGGATATTGCACTTGCGGAATTGGCTTCAACTCATCCTATAAGGCTTGGGTTGGCACTTAACTTTTCAGTTTTCTACTATGAAATCCTCAACTCTCCTGACCGTGCTTGTAGTCTTGCAAAACAGGTATTGTTTTGGTTTTAATTTATGTACTTTTTAAAAACCTTCCACGGAAATTTTCGCCTATTTTTTTATCCAAAGAGAAATTTATTAATCGCATAACTATTACAAGTTGGATAAGAAGTATATAGCTGCTAATCCTTTGTATAAATTTTACATCTCTATCTAAATGTACCGAGTAAAAAAATTGATGGGGCCTGACCTCCACTTCCTAGATGGATAATTTATCAGGATCCCTTCTTAGAAGTATATCAGGATGTATAACATGTCCTACGTAGCATAATGGGATAATCCTTAATCACATAGAATAATATCTCTAAATGTTCTAGCGATTGTGCTGATTATATGATTTATTCCACAAAGAATTTAATGAATGCAGTCCGTAGTCAAAATTTGTTTGGGCAGTGGATGTTTTTTTTGTTCAACATGTTTCATTAATGCCAACAAGTGTCGATCTCGGGGATCAAACTTGTGATCTTTGATCTCGTAGTTTAAACTACCAACCAACCATGCCAACCCTGTTGGCAATAGCGGTTGATTATTATGTATTTTGTAAGATGCAAGCGACTTGTACTTTGTATAGTGCAGATGATTTGTTGGTCTGCTGTTTGGTAGTGTTGGCAATTTATATTTTAGTTATTATATCTATATTTATTGAAATGGTCAATTTTCATGGAGTGTACTCATATTTGCCTGAAAAGGATTTGTTGTATGTTCTACTTTCAGTGTGCAACCAACTTGCACTTTAGATTGTACAACCTGGCTGGTGTAGATGATGTGCACTTATGGAAAAAACTCAAAAGGAAAAAAGGAGAAAGAAATATTACAAAAAAGTTAATTTTGATCAGGATGGTTTACTAATCCGGCTTTCGTGCGAAAAAGAGACGATACTTTAAGTTGAAAAAAAACACAAACTAATGACATTTGGCTACAAATTTTAACACAGTGATCCATCATATGATAACATTGATACAAATAAAGTTGGTGCGTGACAGATGTAAGATTAATGGATAAGTATACATTTATCGAGAAGAATGAAATGCTTTCGTGCCAAATATTCTGTTAGGTAACTCCGTGGATTAGATGATTCCCAATGCTACAAATTTGAGAACCCAATGTGTTTTGCTGCTAATTTCTTGTATATGAATACTAGATCATTGGACAGAGCCAAGGTATATGGATTTTGGATACACATCATTATTTTTTATGAAATGTATTTTGAAGAACCTCCAACATTTACAGTTCCAAAATTGCCCCCTTATTTTCAATTTTGATGATGTCATAGGGAATTTGATTGTTTTTTCCTTCAAATTATTATTTGGTCATTTCTATTGTGAGATATATGTCATTTGGTCATTTCAATATTCCATTTAAAGCTCTTATGCCCTTTTTCAACTACTCCATCCTCACTCTTTAAAAAATGTAGTACAGCGTTGCTATTACGAGATCCGATCTCTTGAGCGAAACATATAGGATATTGGGAGCGATTAAATTTGATTTTATTTTGCGGAGGAAGGTTTCACATGGGAAGATGAATCCTGTGCTCAGATGGGCTTGCAGCAAGGAATTAGGGTACTACCCGATTTCGATTTCGGATATTTGTTCTATTTTTGTTTGATATTTTTTGATGGATGAGGATGAGGAGACTGCATTTAGAATGAAGTGATGCTTGGGAAAATTTGTTTTGTTTAATATAAGTAGAAAACGTTTTGAATATAAATACGATTGTTTGGTCTAACAAAACAAAGAAAAACATTTTACCAATTTCTCAGTATATAAATACCATTGTTTTAAAAGGTATGCATCAAAACACACCTTTAGGCCACATGTGTGGGCAAAACGTTTTGTGGTTTGCTAAAAAAAGCTTTTTACCTTTAAGGTGTATGCCTCGCATGTCTCAGATTGTTAAGTTGTGTGCCTCAGGATATATGTTGTCTCCAACCGTGTGTAACAAAAGATATGAAACTCGTCATTTCATAGCAAACAAAAAAAATAAAAAAAATAAAAAATAAAAATATCAACAGAGAGTGTGTGTGTGTATTTGATTTTTTGAATTCACTTTTGAAGTCAATTGAAGTAACGATTGCAGACTCGGTTTCAAAAAAAATTGATTTTATAGATCGATTTTTAAGTAGGGACATCAGTCAAAGTCAATATTCCAAGGATGATCCGTTTTTGATTTTTAATGTTTGTTTTGGTAGAAAAAGAGAGAATCGGAGAGGAAGGAAAAAAAAACACATTAATAGGAGCGTGTTTAGGTGTTTTTTTTATATCGTGTTTAAATTGGATGAAGCTTGTAATAGTCTATTTCAACTTGAATTTGGATGTTGATTTGTTTTTGCTTGTAGTTGTCTATTTTTAAATAGAACTGCGTATAAGTTTTTTTTAAAAAAAAGTACATTTACGTTGCGTTTATTCATGTATATACTAACAAATGATGTATAAGATGAATGAATAAGTTCTCGAAGTATACATTTTATACGTGATTGGTTGTAATATTTTGAGAATAAAATGATACTTTATTCAAATAAAACACCCATTTTGATGTCTTGCTGTGCAAACCCAAGATCTCTAGATCCTCAATTTAGAGCGCATTATCACTTGCCACTTGAGCTAGTGATCCTTGAAGTAATTGGTTGTATTTTGTTTGAATCCCTTTTGAATGTTCAATGTTTTTTATTTTAGTTTTTGCCCCTTATTATTAAATATTTTATTTTTTGATATGTACACGTAGTGTTTATTCAAAAAGCCTACATCTCAACGTCTCGAGACTTAGCTTCGCATTGGGAGTACAATGATGTCTTATCTGCACGTTCACCTTTTAAAATTTTGCCAAATAAAATATATTTGTTCTTGCCAAAGCATATTCACAGTATAAGATATTCACATTAGGACATAGATATGCATATGTAAAGATTATATAGACTAATGTCTTGGCTTGTTAAAACCTATGTCTTTAGGAGCCTATGTTATCAAATCCAATTAGAAAAATCATGAACCTGCAAGAAACGAGTGTGATTTGACACATCTTATATGATATGTTTCAAAATGTAATCAAGAAGTCTGATGGTTTTCTATCATGATAATGTCTTAAACTTCACAAAAGTACTTGATAACAATAGAAAATTATTGTCCAAAATATTCCTCTCCCAATAACATTCTAAAAACATGTTCCTTTTAATTAAATTGCTTTTAAGATAATGTCTTGTCAATGTTTTATAGTAGACAATCTAATGCTATTTTTAATTGTAATATCAAATCCTACGGAAGGTCTTCAGCATAAAATAGTTGGATTTGGAATCTTGATTGTGGGCTCTACCCCACTTCCTAGATGAAGAATTTGGGGATCCTTGCTTAGAGATGTGGCATAGGGTAGAATGTTCTTCATAGCATAATCGGAGTGGTCCTCAATTATGATGATTTTTTTAGATTATTTTTGTTGATGTCACCAGTCGGATACGAATATAGATAGTGACATATACTTTTTGATATTCGAAATTATTTATGCATATCCGTCCATAATCAATAAATCACATAAATAGAAAAATTTGATTTTAACATAAAACGTTTCAACACTAATGCTTATATTTAAGATTGTTTTGATCAACAAATGTTCATTTATATTTACACATGATATGAATTATTACATCGATAATTTGATCATTTTATATACTAAAATACTAAAATAAACATAATGCAGACTATTATCTTGATGAAATTTAGATGAATAATTTTCAAATGTGGATACTTGCATCCGCATTTGTATCTATTTTTTGGAAACATGATTTAAATCGTAAATCGAAGATTCAAAACATTCATGTTTTAAGCTTTGTGTACACTTTGAAATTGAGTTAATGTTTGAACTTCTGCATTGAAACCTCTTCCCTATTGTTCCATTTTTATTATGTTTAAAAACCGTAGAACTGGAATAGTGGATTCAAACAAGTACTTTGAATAAATCAATATGGTCTCATTTGAATAAACCTGGTTTTGAATCAGACGTAAATTGAATTGTAAAAGTAGAGATCCTTCAAAACGGGATTTAAATTACAGGATATTAAGGGCTCGTTTGGTTTCATTTTGGGTTTTGTGTTTTCTTTGTTCATTACGAATTATGAAGACAGCGGAGGAGAATTTAAAATTTTAAACGATTTCGACGGCGATGCAAGAATGACGGATTGGGTGGAGGTGCGGTGGGGGAGATGGACTGTTTCTATACTTCTGTTATTTTTCCGAAACACTAAAAATAAAATAAATTTGTTTTCTATTTTTTATGTTAAGCATCATTTTTCAAATGAATTGTTTTCCCAAAATACATATAACGTGCCGTGCTTTTTTGATTAATTTAATTTTAATTTTAATTTTTGGCAGGCGTTTGATGAGGCAATTTCAGAGCTAGACACACTTGGTGAAGAATCCTACAAAGATAGCACATTGATCATGCAACTTCTTAGGGACAATTTAACTTTATGGACCTCAGATCTTAATGTAAATCTTAAACTTCTTTTATTTTACCTTCTTCCTTGAAATATTGAATCATGTGTTCAGTGTAAATTATCAAATCTTTATTTTGACAGGAGGCTGGAGATGAGATCAAAGAAGCTGCTCCATCAAAGGGTGAATCAGAAGGCCAGTGATGAATTAAGCGCAATGGTCATTTAATCCTGTGCCTGTTTTTTTTTTGTCCCTCCTTTCATTGTCGGTACTGAATGTGTTCTTGAAGCTGCTTAAATTAAACTTTGTTGTCTTTTTAATCCATGCTAATGTTATATGGGTTAGAAAAATGTCCAAGCGGTTTTTTCAGTCATGTAATTGTTATGGAATTTATTGAAATGTTATACATGTTTTTTGTGATATGGATAGTGATGGTATTAACTATTAATATATAAAGTTGCTTGAATTATATCTTTGAAAAACCATGCTGCTACATTGGCTGCAAATTAGGCGGAGGATCTGATTAGTGCCGGCTAATCTCCCAAAGAAGCCTACTGCAGAGCCCAAGGTCAAAATGATGCGAAAAGATATCCTATGTTGGATTTTATGGGATGCTTCAGGCTAGGTCTTGTCAAAATATGACCATATTCAGTTATCTTATTTATAATTGGATTGGGCTTTATGAATTTTATTAAATGTGTTATGAGTTGGGTTGATCCATTTTTAAAAAGATTATAAATAGATAATCCATTTATCCATTTAAAATTATATTTTCATATTTGAATTTTATCTAGTGCAGAAGCTATTATTTTTTTTTATTCATAGTGCAATAACTTCTTCATACTAATCAAGAATCAAGGGAGATTTTGATCGATTAACTTTCATCTAAATTACGGACAATATGGAACACTCGGATATTTTAAATTGTTACGCACATCATGGTTCTCCATGGAGACTGACAGTTGTATTTAGAACCACATTTTCATATTTGAACTCCACCTAGTGCAGAAGTCGCTATTTTTTTTTGTTTAGACTGCAATAACTTCTTCATATCAACTCGGAATCAAAGGAGACTTTGATCGATTAACTCCCACTTAATTACGGGCAATATAAAACACTCGGATACTTCATATTGTTGACGCATAATATAGTTCTTCATGGAGACTGACAATTGTACTTAGAAAATAACTGGCTACCACATCCTCATATTTGAACTCCGTCTAGTGCAAAAGCCGCTATTTTTTTTGTTCAGACTGCAATAACTTCTTTAAATGTAATTCTAATTGATCGCTGCTTTAATTTATCGCTGCTTTAAATGTAATTCTAATTGTTAAAACGATTAAAAAGTTATAATTGGTGATAGATTGTAAACTTATTGTAATAGTGTGTGTATTAATTGATAATTGGATTAAAAGAATAATTGATAATTTAAAGGTTGTATTAATTAGAAATAAGGTGTAATAAATTAAAATTGGATAGAATTAGTATTGTGTAAGTTGTTATAACATTTGGTCGCAAAAAATAAACGTATAAATGTGATTAAAAGTCAATGGTGGCAATTATTATTTGTTATCTATTTATTTAGTCTGTTAAATTAACTTGGAAATCCGTAATGACTTGCCTTTTTGGATGTTTTAAGCAGACACACATGCCAAACTCAAACCATTCAAAAGGGCAGATTGTTATGGAGTAAATAAAAAAGAGAAAGATATAAAACAAATACATAATCTCGCAGCGGAGTGACAAAATATAATAATCAAATAACAGTTCATGAAGCTATTTACAAATAAATTTGATTATACTAATACAATACAGAATTAGAGTTACAGACAACAAGAATAAATATATAGATGCAGCGGAACAACATGATGTAGTGGAATACATATCAAAATAATAATAGCACAAATCTTCGTCTTCGTCCTTCAGAAATAAGGTCTTCAACTCTGAAATGCTCAGGCTGACCCAAGTGAATTGAAAAGACAAAACACTCGAGTCAGAACTAAAAGATCTTATGTAAATTAAATCAACGGTAATAAAATATAAGTGGAACGGCGACAGTGATGTTTACGAGGTTTGACATCTCCTATCCAGTGTTTAACGAGAGTGCAGTAACTTAAGAGATGTTCGAGATTCACATCTCCTAAGGATCCGTTAAACTATCTACTATGTATTACAATATGCCATTAAAATATGTCTACAATAAAGTAAAAGTATTAGAATAGCGTTAAGGTGTTACCCATATCCCACTTAACACATTTTTATATATTCCCCTAGTCTATACAGTACCGTAATTCCTCCGTAAACTGGAGGGCTATCAGAGGGCACTTCATAGGTATTGTACAAAACAAACTTGTAGAAGGCGCTCTAGGGCATGTGAACACAACATTTGAGGCAATGCTAGGGTAGATATACGAATTGCGGATCCAGACGGGTGGTAACGCATAGCAGCTACTACCTCGGACACACTTTCAAATCAAATCAAGGGTGGCTACTAAATCAATCATAAAGTAATAGAGTGGTATCGAAGAAATGTGTCCGATAGGAGGAATGACCCCACTTGGCCCGGCATGGCTCCTGTTTTAGTCACATCTAAGCCGACTCACAGGAGTCAAGGTCACGTCATACCTCATATAAAAATCGTTTTCTAAACCATCCTACATCATTTCTGGAATCTCCACCACGTACACAGTTGTTAAAGTGGTTTTCGGTATTCGTAGAGAGTATGACAATATCCGATCTCGGTCTCTTTAACAACCAATCGCTTATTACACACCGAATGCTTCTTTTAAATTTCCAAAACCATTTCATAATTGATATCTAAATATCATATTCAATTCAAACCATATCACTTTCGAAATTATATTCACTTTGAATCATATTCACCTTTGAAATCATATCGTTTTCGAAATCACAATTTCTTTCAAAAATCATATTTCCAAATAGGTTAAATCCTTACTTCACAATCATCGTATTCAATTAATTATAACATTTAAATCCCAACCTAGATTATAACATCATTTAACCATACTTGCTTTTAAATGAATAAACTGGAATATAAACACATGAACTTTACTTAGTTTGAATTTTAGAAAATTAGTTTAGGTAGTTATAAATAGTTTAAATAGATTTTTAAATAGTTAAAATAGTCTAAGTTATTTAAAATAGATTAAAAATATTTTTAAATTGACTTGAGATAGTTGAATAGATTTAAAAATAGATTAAGTATAATCAAAATAGATTAAATAGTTTTAAAATAGACTAATTATATTTAAAATAAGTTAAAATGGGTTAAATTAGTTTTAAAATAAATTAAATGGTTTAAAATAGGTTAAATGATTTAATATAGCTAATATAAGTTAAAATATTTTAATAATTTAAAAATATTAATAATTGGAAATTTTAAAATAATATATTTTTAAACAGTTTATTTTAAAGTATGAATTTGGAAATAATATCAATTTAAACTATTTATTTTATTTCAACACATCTGAACGTTTCAATTTCCAAATCAACAAACCCAATTTCAAATCTTTCAATTCAAATTCTCGATAAACTATTTAATTCTATATCGATTTTAATCTATCTTTGAAATATAAATTTAAGCTAATCCAATTTCAATATTTTTCAAAGTTATATTTCAAACGATTTTAATAACTCAATTCTGATAAATTTCAATTATACTCCAAAATCAACTTTAAAATTTCAATTTAATTCCTTTAAACAATTCCTTTAAATAAATTCCAATTTTTAACATAAAACTTGGATTTTGATAACAACTCAATTTATATAAATCAAATTTTTTCAAAATATCATTTAACTGAATTCGAAATTAAGGATTTAAAATCATTTAAATTTAACCAATCCGGTGTCCGTATATAATTCTCTACCCTAGAGTCAAGTGATACAGATATTTATGATTTCAATCCGCAATTTAAAATTTTACGGTTATATATCCTTTCAAACGCAAACTCTAATTTAATATTAAACTCTATAAAATCGTTCAATTCTATCATTTCAACCCATGACGATTTATCCCTAATCTATAGATCGTTCGGGTATATGTCATTTTTGCCCATGGTGACTTTCCTAGACAATAACTAAGGGGATTTGCAGAGTGATGACAGCATATAATTTGAAAAAAATATCCAATCATCCAATATCAATAAATCAAACATCTATCATAATCATCATCCAATTCAACCAGTAATTTACAAAAGTAACAGATTATCTTTACAAGAAATTAACTGGCAATTTAAACTCAATAATAATTTTAATAACAATTTAATTCACAAATAAATTCAAATTAGCTGGAATGACGATTTAAAACGGCAATAAATAAATTCCAAATCACATCACAAATTTAATTTAACTAACATAAGAAATTTTAGAAGTTGTGAGGGGTTAAAACACTCACCTTCGATTTTAAATCGGATTAAAATCCAGTTTAGGGCCTAAATTCAAACGATCTCAGAGTTTGTCCAAACAAGCGTCAACATGTATGGAATTTCAACGCGATCCCGACAAAACAAACAGCGCGTGAATCAGACTTTGTATGTAAAAGTTATTAGCATTAGAAGTTAAACGATATATAATTTAAACAAATAAATTTAAATTTAAATTTGTACACGTCATACCCTTATCATCCTCGTTCAGACATCACGCGGCAAAACTTAGGAACCGCGATCTCCTGTAAGCCACCACCAACCAACGCTGTCGCCTGCCCAAACACGTCGCTGCTACCAGATCGGGGCTCACTGGCCACTTCGCCCCGCCGCGCCGACCGAATGCCACCCCGCGCCGACCACGCGTCGTCGCCCAAACGCCCCTAAAACAAGCAGCCGTCGCTCCAAACTAAAGCCAATCATGGAAAATTCTGAGCGAATTACGATGAGCGACGACCATCCTATGACCTGCACCTCACCAGCTTCCCAATGCCACTCCCCGATCGTCGATCGGACGACGATCCACTGTTGGATCGTCAAAACTCTAAAACGAACGGCCAAGGTTCATCCGTAATTTATGGACAAATGGTGATTCGTTTGCAAAAATGAATTACAGATCTGAGCGCTCTTCGAGAGCTTCGAAATGATATATAATTTGATAGGGTTTGGAGGAGTTTGATTTTGGATTTGAACTTGAAATTGAATTTGCAATTGGGAATTAGGGTTTTCGAGTTTGAATTGGTTTCTGCCATTGACATGAGAGGATCAGATAAAATTGTACGTATAGATAATAGGAACTGGATGCTAGGGTTTGAGTAAAAATCTATTTATATGAACAAGGCTGGAAAGAACTGATGGACAGATTCGAACGATTTAAACGATAAATGACCTAAAAAGCCCGTTCTGTCTCCGAAACGAAAATGGATAAATCTATATATCAAAATAGATGTTTTGGATAGTTTTAAAATCAACGGAACATGTTTCAAGGTCCTAATTCCATCATATGAAGGAGTTATCTTAAACTCAGCTAATTTCAAATTGATTTCAATTAAATTGATTTCTAGGCGTTTCGAGCCCGTATGATCAAACGACAAGTCTGATCGTTACAAAATTTGAAATTCTATAATAACTCACTGTCATGGATCCGATGAAACTAGTTTCATCAAAATCCGAGTCAGTAGCCAAAATAGCTATTTTTAAGTTAATTAAATAAATAAATATTAAATTAATTAAATCACTTTTCAATTAAAATTTAATTATTTATAATTTCTATCACTTCAGATTACTTAGTAATTTATAATCTTTTAAAACAAGCTTCTATATCAATTCATTATTGAATATTTCACCAATTACAATGTTTAATTTCAATTTCAATAAATTTAGAAATTATAAATTTAATTTCCAATAATTCCATTATACTGAATTTTTTTGTCAATTTCACACATTAATTATAATTTAAATTTCTAATTAATTTATTTATCTTGATTTCATTCTTCTATTAAATCAACTATTACCTTATAAATAGAATTAATATTTCTATTCATTTTATTACGTTCACAATTTTTCATTTGTCGTATCAACTCACATTAATGTAAAATTTCTTTACATTTATTTGCAATTGATTTCCAATTTAATTTAACATACTAAATAAATAGGTAACATATAATAGTACGTCACCATTTAATTTTTTCTCACATTAATAAGTTTATTATTTACAACCAAATGTTATAATTACTTACATAACACCGATTTAATTCAAAGACTATTTAATATATACTATTTCATTAATTAATTCAATATTTACATTTATTTTCTTATATTCAATTTTTAACCAAGTATAACATTTAAATCATTTCAATTAATTGAACCTTCATTAAAATTTGTTAATAATTGACTTAAATTGACAATATTTCCTTTCATTCTAGTTAGTATTTCATTAATAGTTCACAAATTTCTATTTCTCCCATTATTAACCCAATAAATCTTATTAAATTATCCATTTTAAATTATAAAAAATTACGGATCGTCACAAAATCAATTGCAATCAAATGTAATTAAATATTACATTAATACGAGTCAAGACAATAACTGTAAATGGTGAATGCAATAAAATGTATAGAAATGTTATTATTCACAAGGTAATAATTGATGTAATAAAAAGGAGTGAAACAAGGATAAATTGATTTATTGGGATTTTAAATTATATAAAATTGACAAAAAATTTAATGTAATTGAAATATTGCAACCAATATAGTAAAAGATGATATTGTAGAATATTGGTGTAATAAGATATAAATCAATGTTAACTAGGTCTATAAAGTAATGATTGATTGAATAAAAAGGATTGAAACCAAATTAAATCAATTTATTAGAATTAAATTTTAATTGATTGGATTTAATTACAATTGAAACTGAACACTGTAATTAGTGCAATATTTAACGCTGAACTGATATGTAAATTGTTTTAAATTATTGTAAGTATCTAAGTAAACAAAAATGATAAAAATTATTAGCTATTAAATTTGAAATTAAAAAGTGATTTGATAAATTTAATAATAATTTATGTAATTAACATGAAAATAGCCATTTTGGCAACTGTCTCGGATTTCGACGAAACCAGTTTCTTTGGATCCGTAACGGTGAATTATTGTAGAATTTCAAGTTTCATGGCAATCAGACATGTCGTTTGACTGTGCGAGCTTGAAACTCATAGAAATTTATCTAAAGAATTTAACTAAAATAATTTCATTTATGAAATGCTATCTTTCGAATACAATTGAATTAGGCCTCGAAACTAGTTTAATTGTGTTCAATGGGGGTAAAACATTAGAAACGCCAAGCAGCATGCCTCGATTCGGACTGTTTTTGGATCTCACACTATAAATAGGCCAGCAAAACGAGGAAATAATATTATATTATTCTGAAACCCCAGCCACCCCTTTTCATCTATTTCTATGGCCGAAAACTCCCGATCTTCTTGCCTTGATTTCTTCCAATCCGTGCATCAAAATCAGAAACTTCCAAAAGCAAAGTTGTAGAGCTCGACGAGCTCTACACACCCAATGGTTGATTTACGTTATAACCTCTCGAATTCGCCAGAATCTGACCTTGAATTGAATTGGGTTTTCTTGATATTCATGCAAACAGTGGAGGTAGGAGGGGCGCGGCTCCGGGCGTTGGTAGAGCTTGGCATGGTGCACACGATGGCTGTCCTCGATCGGGCTCCGAGCGAACGATGGTACGTGCATTTTGATGGAGGCGCGTAAATTTTGGGTTGCATACAAATTTGACGGGAGGGAGAAGAAGGCTGGCAATATTATTTTATTTATTTTATATTGTAAATCTTATAACTTCTAACTCGAATATCTTTTGCGACGAACTTGGATTCATGCATGGTTTCCTTCGTTCGGATCATATCGAAATTTCGAAAATTTTGTTTATTGTCTGGAAGAATTCCGAGACTGTTAAATTTTGGGCCCTCCTTTGTATTTCAAATCGATTTGAAATCGAAAGTGAGCGTTTTAACCCCCCCCCCCACAATTACGAAACTATCTTATGTTACTTAAATTTAATATATGATGTGATTATAAATTAATTGGTTAATGTTTGGTATGTTTAAATTGCCATTCTAGTTAAATTTGATTTTATCGCATTTAATCATTTTTTAATTTAATATTAAATTTAATTGTCAATTTAATACATGTTAATGGTAATCAATTATCTATTGATGTTTATTGGTTGATTTGGTTGATAGTTATGATGTATCTTTGATTTTTGATATTGGATGACTGGATGTTGATTTTATATTGTTATAACACCACATGTTCCCTATGGGTTGAAATGATATATACCCGAACGATCTATAGATTAGGGAAAAATCGTTATGGGTTACTCGTACGATTTTATAGATTTTGAATTTAACTCGGGATTACGAATTGAAGTTATATATATTTGTAAATTTAAATATTTTCGGATCGAAATGATAAATATCCATATGACTTGACCACATGATAGAAAAGTATATACGGACAATGAATTGGTTAAATTAAATGATTTTTAATTCTTTAAATTTTGAATTCAGTTAACTGGCATTTTAAATAGAAATTGGTTTATACAAACTGAATTTTATTCGATAATTCGAGCGTTAATGTTGAAATTGGAATTGATTTAATGAATTGTTCAAAGGATTTAAATTGGAATTTCAAAGTTTAAGTATCTAATATAAATCAATTTATCAGAATTGAGTTATTGAAATGTTCGAGTATAACTTTGAAACCTATTTTAAACTAATTTATAAACATTTTAATTAAATTAACCTTTTTAATCAATTTAAACTATTTTAATTTATTTTAATATATTATAACCTATTTAATCCAATTTAATCTATTTTACCTATTTTAAACTAATTAAATTTATTTAATCTATTTTAAATCTATTTAATATAATTTAAATCTATTTTAAATTTATTAATCTACTTTAAATCTATTTAATATAATTTAAATATTTTTAATATATTTTAAATCTATTTAATATAATTTAAAATTTTTAATCTATTTAAATCATTTTAAAATCAAATTAAGTCAAATTTAATTCTATTTAAACTATTTTGCTATTTTAAAAACTATTTTTAATCTATTTTAAATTATTTTCAAACTATTAAAACTATTTATGACTATCTAAACTATTTTCTAAAATTTCAAACTGTAAAGTTGAAATGTTTATATTTAAATCCTCGATGATGATACGACCTAAGTTGGAATTTGGAATTTGGAATTGATATCTTTTGTGAAATAACATATTTTGAGTAAATATGATGATTTGAAATGAGGGTTTAACCTATTTTGAAAATATGATTTCGAAAGTGAGTATGATTTCGAAAGTGACATGGCTTTGAATATGATATTTTGATATCAATTGTGAATTGACTTTGAAATGTAAAAGAACCATCCGGTGTGAAATAAGCATTTGGTTGTTAAAGAGACCGGGATCGGATATTGTCATACTCCCTGCTAATACTGAAAGCCACTTTAACAACTGTGTACATGGTAGAGATACCAGAAATGAAGTAGGATGGTTTGACGAACGATTTTGTATGAGGTATTTACGTGACCCTGGCTCCTGTGAGTCAGCTTAGATGTGACTAAAACAGGAGCTATACCGGGCCAAGTGAGGTCATTCCTCATATTGGGCACATTTCTTCGATACTATATTTGACTTTATGATTGATTTGGTGGCCACCCCTCGATTTTGATTACGAGAGTGTGTCCGAGGTGGGCGGTAGTAGCTGTTATGCGTACCACTAGTTTGAGAATGCAATTGGTATATCTACCCTGGCATTGCCTCGAGTGCTGTGTTCACATGCCCTATCATGCCTTCTATGAGTTTGTTTTGTACCATACCTATGGATGTCCACTGATAGCCCTCCAGTTTACGAAGGAATTACGGTACTGTATAGACTATGAGAATATATAAAAATGTGTTAAGGGGGATATGGATAACGCCTTTACGCTATTTTAATACTTTACTTTACTGTATACACTATTATAATAGTGTATTGTAGTACATAGTAGATAATTTAATCGATCCTTAGGAGATGGTAGTCCCAAACATCTCTTAAGTTATTACACTCACGTCAGACACTGGATAGGAGATGTCAAATCCTGTAAACGTCTCTGAAGCCGTTACACTCATATATATTTACTGTTAATTTAACTTACATAAGATCTTTTAGTTCTGGCTCGAGTGTTTTTTCTTTTCAATTCGCTCGGGTCGATCTGAGCTTTTCAGTTTATTGAAGACTACTTTCTAGAGGATGAAGATGAAGATTTCGTACTGTTATTATTTATTATATTTATCCTATTGCATCATGTTGTTCCCCTGAATTTATTTATCTTATTCTTGTTTTATTTAACTCTGATCTATACTATAAAGGTTTAATCAATGTTATTTGTAAACAACTTCATGAACTGTTTATTTGAATATTATATTTTGTCATTCCACTACGAGATTCTGTATTTGTTTTACTTTCTTTCTCTATTTTTTTCGTATTTACCCCTTAACAATCTGCCATTTTGAATGGTTTGATTCTGACGTGTGTTTATCGTCAATTTAAACCGTCCAAAAATGCAGGTCGTTATAAAAGATAATAAGAATAAGATGTTAAAAAATATATGCATATATTATTGTATAATTATCAATGATGCAACTTAATACTATTAAAATCCTATTGATCATTGAATGACACATTATAATATCCATGTTATAATCATTTATGTCTAAAAAGATTAATAAATCATCATTATAGTAATAAAACTATTTTATGAGAACTCAGCAGCGTAGGTCGGGTTAGGGAGATTCAACCGAGCCTAAATTCGACCCTAGGCGTGGAGCTATCAAAAATGGTTTGTGGGTCTATTTGTCATGATGACCCAATAGAACATGCATTGAACGGTCAAACAGGGGCGGATCTATTGAGTTTAGATTCTAGACATGCCCCATAGCCATCCCTAACCAAAACTTCTTGAATATTGCTGATTAAAACCAATAAATGCAAAAATCCTTATAAATGGTACTGCTAAAATCACAAGAGGAGCCTAAATCAATTCAGAAAGCATAAGTATCAATTTCAAAGTTATTATTTATGTTAAGGACCACTAGCTCAATTAATTAGTGGTATGCTGCTCTAGACGTAGGTTTTAGATGTCATGTGTTCAAACTTCTGAGACATCAAAATAAGTGCTATGCTTAATAAAGTAATACACGCATACACACACATATATAATGTTAATTATGTTATTTTTCTTTTTATTCATGTTAATATTTTTAGAGGAGTTTGCTTCTAAAGTTATAGCGCCATTGCATTTTTATGGATTCGGTCAATTATTCCAATCTCATATTATGCTGATAACTCGATCCACCTCAATTAATGATGAACCAATTAAACTAGCCAAACCTAACAAATTATTTTCAATTTAGTTGATTTTGAAAAATTTGGTTCACTTTGATTTGGTTTTTTCATGAATGGTTATTTCAGTTTTAAAATTTTCTATTGGTTTCAAATCGAACCAAGTATTTGCTCATGTCAAACTATTGCAATTGAGATTTTCTAAGGTATATGTTATTGGTTTGCTGATGTTTTATACATGTAAAATATAAAACTCGAGTGTTATTATATGTGACAGGGAAATACAAGTATGAAATGCGATGAATTTTACATTCATACTATCGCTTATTTGAGTATCTCTTTGGAGGAGCTAAATTTTATGCCCAAGGAGAGGATAATAAAGCGTACACACTATTCCAACTCGTACAGCAGTTTATAGGATATTTCTCTAATTTTCCTTGATTCTTTTTAATTAAATAAGAAATAGAAGAAAGCGCAAAATGATTTTTCGAAAACTATCTAGCGCTAAAACTAGGTTTCATAAACCTAGTTAGCAAAAATTTTCTATTGTGGTTTTTAAATCACCATTTAATTATAGAAATGGATTCTTGAAAAACATTTATACATTAATGGTTTTCAAAAGTGTAGAGAAGCCAAAAGAAGTGGGAATTGGTCTCACTTATGGGTTCACTCCTACTGGTAAACATATTTTATTGGATATCTCCGAATCCTCGATTTTAAGGGGTATAAGTATAAGTGCGTGAGTTTGCGTGTAAAATTAGAATTTGGATGTCTATCATTATTCATAAAATATTTTGCTAATGTTGTAATAGAGATGCAATATCTTGTTTCTTTTTAAATGATGTTGAAAATATTTAAAAAGATTCAAATAAATAGAAATTTAATTAGTTGAGAAAAGAAGTATTCTTGATGTTAAAATATGTATAGAATGATTCAACTAATTGGGTATTTAATCAAACACGAATAGAAGAAAGCCTAAATGATATGTCGTTTATATTATACATTTTTATTCACACAAGCGGAGCACGTGCCATTAAGGATCGTTATAACTAAAATATCGTGAATACCATCCATTTTGCTGATGAGTTTTCATCAATGAAGTTACTGGTTACCGATTGACAATTCCTAAGTGCAAACATTAAGGTAGCAATCGGCCAAAAATGAATTTCTGTTTTGTTGTTTCAATATGTAAGTCAAAATGGCGTGGTAAAGATGAGAAATTGGAAAATCCTAATTATTTCAACAAAGGGAAGAAGGGTAGGTGATAATATAGTTTTTAATATTATCCAAAAGGTAGAAACTAAGAAAGAACCATTTTTAGTTTTTTCTTAAACCATTTTTAGTTTTATGCTAAAACCATTTTTCGGATCAACAGTTTTCCACCACCTTCTTTTCTTCCATGCATTTTGAAGTACATGTTAAGCATAGAACATTAAATTCATTTTCAAACTAAATGATGTTGGAACGGGCTCGATCTACAGTGGTGAAATGGGTAAATTTCAACTTTTCCTCCTGCTTAGATCTTAGTAGGTTTACGAAGCCTAATATATTAATTAGATCTAACTTAGTTACTTTAAATAAAATCATATTTCATTTTAATCATTTTGTTTTATTTAATTAATCTATATAAATTAGATTGGTATTTGTATTGTTTTAATATATCGATATATATTCTAATAAGTAGAAGGTGAATGTGTGTGATGTGCAATATATTAAAGGTGTACATGATCAAGCTTACACATAAACTTGTATTTAGATCTATATCTACTAAGTATATATTTATCATTTATAAATATACTTCAATTATCATAAAGAAATAAATAGATACTTTTTTTTGTAATATACGTATGTAATTTTTAATGAATATAATTTTAAAATCATGACATAATATTATGGCTGTATCTCAAATTTGTATATTTGAATTCAGATAAAATATCTAATTTGACTTAATAAATAATATTTAAATTTTAGATCTATATCCAAGATATTTGTTTAAAATTGAAAATATCTTATGTTTGACTTAATATGATTATTATAAATAAATATCTTAAAATGAATTTATTATATCATGATTAAAATAATTTTGATATTAATGCAATATATTATAATATATCTATTGTATATTTTAAAATAAATTAATATTGTGATACATATATATAATTAAGCCTTAAGAAATTTTTTGGTCGAAAGGAATTTTAACACATACATACATACAGACACACACACATATAAATATATTTAATTTCAAAATATATGAATACACTTACACATACTAACACACACACACACACACATATATATATTAGTAAAATATAATTCATCATAAGTTTTCATATGAATTTCTCAAAGAAATATGTATAAAATAATATTTTATTTATCATTTGAAATTTGATTTAGTTCATATATATTATATTTAAATAATTTAATTAATCAATAATATTTTAAAATTAGAGAAAATTTATTTTATGGTTTGAAAATTTATTTTTATGATTTATAACATTATGGACAAAAAATAATTTATAAATATATATGTATATATTTACATACGTATACATCAATTTAATGTTTTATCAAATTAATGTCTACTCTTATTTAATTATTAAATATTGAACTAAATATTATGTAATCAAGTCTATGGCATAAATAAAAATGATGATATAAACAACATATAATAAATAATATATATGACATAAAGGGTATACCTTCATGCATCAATTCAAATCGTCTCCTAGATCTCTTAGATCCCTGTCCAAAGGTGCAAGCTTTGGTGTTACACTACTTGAATGAATTCATTATTTGATTTGGGATGAAATGTTGCTTGGCTAGGAGTGGGAAATGATAGAGGATAATGTAGGTCAAGGTATAGGAGAGATGAAGCAAAAATAAAAAAGGAGGATGCTTAAGTTCACTTAAATGGAGGATCTATTGGAAATATCTTCCACCATCTCCTCTTAAAAGTCATATCATAAGGCCCTCCCTCTCCCTCACTTTTTTCCTACATTAGTCTGTGGTATATAATATACCAAATGGTCTTAAAACCCAACAATAATAAATAATATTTAACTCCAATTTAAATTTTTATCGATGTCGTATATCGATGCTCATATATATAACTTTTATATTTGCACCCAATTAATTACTACTGTCACTCAGAACATTTCTAGAAGCTACGCCATTTATCAAATACACCTCAAATACTAAGTATAACAATAATTAATATTTCTTAAATACTAATTAATTTATAACACTTTATAAGCTAATTAAATCGAGTGGTGTTTCGGAGATTGAAATGAATTCAACTATGAAACTCATAGATGTGAACTAAGTCATCAATGATTATTTCGATAATTCACGTACTAATGTATACATGTCACCTTAGCCAGTAGTGTGATAATTTGGCCAAACTTATCACTTACAAATCTCATCGGTAAAATTCAATTTCACAAATGTAAGAATAACCTTCTAGTAATGATCATTTACATACATTCTCTTTGCTAACACTATTGTTTCCCAAGGGATTGACCAGGCAACTTAATACTCGGCTTGACCACTGCTCGGCCTCCCAGGAAGGTTCGGCATCCAAAGGGTACTTGGCTACCCAAGAACGTTCGGCCAAAGTGAACGTTCAGCCTCTAAGGAGTACTCGGTGTAAAGTGTGTTCAGCATTCATAGGAACACTCGGCATCATAGGAACACTCGGCATCATAGGAACGCCCAGCATCAAGAGATCGTTCGGCACTGAGTGCAGTTCGGCCAAAGAAAGTTGTTCGGCATTGAAAGCCGTCCGGCCAAGGAAGATCGTTCGGCCATCAAAGTTTGTTCGGCCTCCCACGTACGTTCGGCATAGGAACGTTCGGCATCCCCGAACGTTCGGCCAACAAGTTGTTCGGCATCCCAGCCTCATTCAACCTACATCCCTCACTCAACAGCATACCTTGTTCGGCATAAAGAGGAAGGCTCAGCATACCTCGTTCGGCATAAAGATGAAGGCTCAGCATACCTCGTTCGGCACGAAAAAGAAGGCTCAGCATACCTCGTTCGGCATAAAGAGGAAGGCTCAGCATACCTCGTTCGGCACGAAAAGGAAGGCTCGGCATACCTCGTTCGATATAAAGAGGAAGGCTCGGCATGCCTCGTTCGGCCTCTCTGGTTCGGCGCATAGTACTTACGCTACTTGGACCGAGCTATTCAGCCACCTGGCCCACCAGGGAAGTCCAACCCACTATCGTCTATAATTAGGGAGGCAGGGGCACAGAAAAAGGGATCAGATTTCAGAGAACACAGGGGAGACTCTGCCTCATCCAAACCTCATCCAAGACTTCAACTTTTATTTCACAATTGTATTCGAATACTTAAAAGCGGATTGTATCTGTAATCAAGTTTAAAAGTGAGGAAATAAAGGATCAACTTCAAAGTGGACGTAGGCTACAACGCCGAACCACTATAAATTCTGTGTTCTCGTCTCCCGCATTTTAATTTATATTATCTTCTCTATTATAATTTATCTTCTTCATTAATCTCTCTACACAAACTCTCTAAGGGTGTTAGTGGCCAATTTTGGCGCTAACAACTATATCACTTTAGAATTTATGGAATTTTATTTTGGTCAAAATTCCAACATCATCCACATTCTACTCGGTTTGTCCATAAGCAAAGCACTTAGTTTAATAATAACATTTATAATTAGCCCTACTACCATGGCTAGAGATTTTGATTTTAACTTGACTACAGCTGAGTGTGATACTAATCATATACAACCGAGGAGACAAATTATCTATTGAATAGTTCTTCACTTTCTATACTTCAAATCATGCCCAACTATAGCCACTCAATGGTCATTATGCCTGAATTTAACTGTAATTAAAGTGGATTATCCACATAGAAGTTCCATGGTATTCTTAAGTCAAGAGAATTGTATACATCATCACTTTAAGATTTCTTATTTGACATAGTTGTTATTAATCAACTGGAAACTCTTTGACAAGTCATTCCATAGTTATCCAATGACTATGAGAACGTAATCCTTTAGTGCTTCTGGTGCAACAACCCACATTTAAATGACTGGGTATTTAAACAATTAACTTAAATATTGAATCGTTAATTAACAGAGCGCCCATCATACTCGAATTTTAGGGATGAGTGAATTAGGCCTTGAGGCACCCGTCGTTGCGACCGTATTCTACCGCAAGAAGAATGAGTATAAACTTGGCTGTGTCTAGAGTTAAAAGTTTTTGGAGTGAATAATGATTTCATATAAATGAAATAAATTTAGGGTTAAGGCCCATTATCTTGCCTATAAGTTGGCTAACCCCTTTGCTTCATTTTCTCGCGTTACTTTTCATTTCATTCTCCTAACCACTTTCCTATCTAACATTAAGCCTAAATCCTAAATCTCTTAATCCAAGCCAAAACAAATTCTGATAAATTCCAATAAAATCACCATAATTTCTCTTATCCAATTCCTCACACAACCCATCGAGGAATAAGCTTGAATCGAAGTTTGGAGCTTAATCCAAGATTTCAAGAGAGCTATGATGTGGGTTTTGGTAAAACTAAAAGGTGAATGGGTTGATTCTCTAGCTATATTTACTTGTTAAACTTCAATAATTCATTTATTGATGATTATGGAATTGTATGAAGTGATTTAGACAATGTTTTGGTTGACTTAGGCTTATTGTCATGTTATAAACATGATTATATTTATTCATTATTTTTTAAGACCTTGATTACTACTTTTGAAATAGTTAGTAAGCTTAGAAATGAGTTTTCAGTTAATTGAATGATTATGCGTGATGTTGTAATGGATTAGAGACTAATTAGATGACATGGTTATGTGCATATCATTTTTTGATAATAATAAAACTAATTGTGATGGCTTTAGAAAATTTATTAAATTAGTCTTGAACTATACATTTATTAAAAAGCGGTTAGAGGGTTAACAAAGGTTGATTAGTACTTGTAAATACTTTTTAAAGTAAAGAAACGATCTTTATAAGTGAATGATTTATTTATAAATATTATTATGGAAAGGAATAATTTTTTAAGTAAAAGAGGTATTTTATAAAGTAGTATGACATTTTGTAAGTAAAAGAGATATTTTATAAAATGGTACGACATTTTGTAATATAGTATAAATGAAATATTTTATAAAGGAGTATGAGATTTTATAAAATATAATATGAAGAGATATTTTATAAAATGGTTATAAGGTTTTATAAAATAATTATGATAAGAATAATTAATTTTAAATAAAAAATTAATTATTATAAAGACTTAAAATGATTAATAAGCTCAAAAACAAAAAAAAGCAAACCCTCTTTCTGCCATGGGGACCATCCCCCCTCTTTCTCCGCCTGCCTTCTCCGTCCCTTCCCATGCTTTGGCTCATACTCTCCCGTCCTATCACCATGCCTTTTCCTCTACATCCCCCATTCTTGTACAACCTATCCCTGTTCCTCCCTCGCTTTCTTCTGAGCACCCTCCTTCTTCTTCTGTATCACCCCCCAAGCATGTCCCCCCTGATCATCTTCCTCCTCCTCCTCCTTTATCACCCGGTCTTCCTTCTTCCTCCTCCCCTATCTCCCCTCCTCCCTGGTCTTCTCTTTTTAAGTCCAGGCCTCGTAATGCAGGAAGCTATGTTCCTCAACTTATTCCTCTGTCCTTCTCTGGTGATGCTCTTTTTCCTTCCGATGAGATCATTGAAGCAGGTAATGATGTTTGGAAGGACTCTTTGGTGGGTTTCTTCCTTGACAAGCCTCTGCCTTATTCAACTATGGTGTTCCATTTGAAAAAGATATGGAAGTTGAAGGGTGATGTCTCTGTGAAGTCTGATGGTTTTCTCTTCCTTTTTAACTTCTCATCTGCGGATGATCGTCATAGAATTGCAGAGGCTGATCCCATTATCATGAGAAACACACTCTTTATTTTGATACTGTGGGATGCTACCATTGGTAATAGTTGTGGTACTATTCGGTCTGTTCCTGTTTGGATCAGGTTAAGCAATATACCTCTTTATGCTTGGTCTCACTATGGCATTAACTGGTTAGCTTCAAGATTGGAGAAATTCTTGTGTATGGATCAATCAACTGAGAAGTTAGAAAAGATTACTTATACAAAATGTCTTGTTGAGATTAAGCCAGATCGTGAGCTAGTTGATAAGTTCCCTGTTAAGCTGCTTGATGGTAGCGATCAATTTGTGCAAGTCAGTTACCTATGGAAACCAGAAATTTGTGTTTCGTGCTATAAATTTGGTATTCTGTTCTTTGATGTCCTTTGGCAGCAACTTCCAAGGTGATGAAGGTCCCTGTGGTTTCTGTTCCTGTTGTGGGGGTTGAGAGAAGGGGTGTTTCTTCTGTCAGTGTGCCAGACTAGATAAATTAAAGAAAGTTTAGAGGAAAGTTCCCCAGTATAAAAAGAAAAATAAGGTTGGCATTGTTTTGTTAAATGGCGAGAGGCCAAAGGAAAATGCAGTTTGTATTGCAAAGGAAAAAGCAATTGCTAGTGATAGGTTTGATACCCATGATAAATCATTATCTATTGTTGACTGTGCTGCCGTCCAGGCAGTTTCAGTTAATTTATCAGCAAATAAGTTTCATGTATTGGCTAATGATGAGGAGACTGATATTGAGGAAACAGACTTCGTAGCTCAAACAAAATGTTATGCAAATATTGAAGATGTTGAAAAAGGTGATGTTCTCGATGTGGACTGTCATTATCCTCATCATGTACCCGAGGCAACTTCTGAAACTCCTCGTGGGGAGGCTATAATTTCATTTCACACTTCTGATGTTGCCAGTGCTAATGTTGACAAAGTTCATTGCCCCGAAGGAATCAGTGTTTTACCTCGGGTTGACCCCGAAGTCACACCTCTTTCTGGTTGCACAATTGACGTGTGCACTATGGTTCACAATCGACCACTTGTGCATGTGCATAATCGTGCTAATACCACTAAGGATAGTAGCTTACCCAATTTGCACCAACTTGAAACAGATCATCATCAGGTCGAAGGCCAAAACATAGCAGTGAAGCTTTTTTTGAATCTGACATCTGTAGGAAACTGGAAAATCAAATTCTGCTTCTTGTTCATTCCATGCATGAAAACATTGAACCTCCTTCTATTCCTTCCAAAACATTTCCCTTAAGCTCTTCTCCTTCCAATCTCTCCCATCCTTCTCTTCTTTCCCATTTCCCCTACATCAATAACTCCACCATCCCTGGTTGGGTTGACAGGGATAAGCTTATCCCTGCAATCAATCCCCTTTTTAGCTCAAGTCCCACTACATCATCCCCCTCCTTGAAGAATTCCACGTCCAAAAAATTAGCTTATAATTCTGATTCTCCTGTTACCAGGAGCAAGAAACTCGCCAATAACCTATCCCTGTAAGTTTGTTAGCACAAAGTCTTAGGGTGTGGAATATTAGAGGAGCTCACAGTCATTTGAAGCTTGATCAAGTTAAAAATCTCATTCAGCTGTATGACTTGAAAATTATCGCAATTCTGGAAACAAAGCTAAACCTTCTTTTAAATTTAAGAGCAGCAAACTATATTTGTCCCTCTTGGAATCTGCTGCATAATCTTTGTGATGCGGAGTATGGCAGAATTTTTGTTCTTAATGAACCTTCCTTCTTTTCCCTGTCTACAATATTATCATCAAGACAGTTCATTCACACTCATGTCAAATGTTCCCTTTCTTCCTTTCTACCTCATTTTTGTTTATGTTGACAACTCCTCTTCCTCTAGGCAAAAATTTCTTGATTTTCTTCCTCATCTTAGGCAGGAAACTCATCCATGGCTTGTCTTAGGTGATTTTAATAGTTTCTTTCACCTTCACGACAAACATGGTGGTCTTCCCCTCCTGCCTAAGCACATACAGCCTCTTAACATTTCCGCATCTGATTCGAATCTTCTTAAACTTCCATCTTCTGGTTCTAGATACACGTGGAACAATCGCAGTAGGAGTGATGTGAGATCTTTCTCCACCATTGATCATGCTTTCTGCAACCTAATTTCCCTTTCTGTTTGGCTCAAGCTATCCATTCTTGTTCCTCCTCCTTTTCTTTCTGATCACTCTCCATTGATTCTCTCCTCTGGTTCCCCTGTGGTTAAGGAAAAAATGAGCTTTAAATTCTTCAATGCTTAGACTCTATCCTCTGATTTTATGCAAATGGTTTCTTCTGTCTGGTCCACTAATTGTTATGGTAACCCTATGTTTATTTTGTGAAGGAAGCTTAATTTTATTAAGAATTCCCTGAGACTTTGGGCTAGAAAAATATACGGTGATGGTTCAAAGCAGTCTTCTCGCATTAAAGAACAGTACATAAAGGGCCATGAGTTCATGATGAACCACCCTGATTCTTCGCAGGCTGCTGAAGACGAAGGAAAATTATTGAAAGCAACATGAAAGAACAACAGTTGCGTAACAAGTGGCTCCAGTTTGGGGACAGAAACACTGAGTTTTTTCATGCTGTGATCAAAATTAAGCAGGCTAAGGAAAATATCCATATGATTCGTGGGTAGGATGGTAATCTTTTCTCCATTCCTGATCAAATCGACTCTGCTTTCCTTGATTATTACACGGATATTCTGGGTAACTCATCTAATTTTGCTCCTGATCTTAACATGTTTGATGATATATCTCTTCCTTCCCTCAGCACTGAGCATTCATTTTTGCTTGTTGAAAAAGTTACCAATGAAGAAATAAAGCAAGCCCTTTTTGCTATGAATAAGAAGTCCTGTGGGGGACCTAAAGGGTTCAATGTCCTTTTCTTCATGTTTTGTTGGGATATTATCTAGTCTGATTTTTGCAAGGCTGTGCATAATTTTTTTGATAAATGCACTCTCCTCTCTGAAGTGAATGCTACCAATCTGGTCCTGATTCCTAAATCTCCTGATGCAAGCACGGTTTCTTCTTTCAGACCTATATCTTGTTGTAATGTATTATATAAGTGTTTATCGAAGATTCTTGCTAATAGGCTTGTTCGTGTTCTTCCCGACATAATCTCTCAGAACTAAGTCGCCTTTATCATGAAAAGAAACATATTGGATAACATTCTTCTTGCTCAGGGACTTCTCAGCGGTTATGGTAGGTTGAATGCTTCTCCTGTTGCTATGATGAAATTGGATATTTTGAAGGCTTATGATTCTGTTCAGTGGTCTTTCATTGTTAGGTTTATGGCATTAATGGGTTTCCCTAAACCTTTTGTGGGGTGGATTTTTGAATGCATTTCAACTCCAAGCTTCTCGCTTGTACTTAATGGTCATTCTGTGGGATACTTCAAAGCAAGGAAAGGGATTTGACAAGGAGATCCTATCTCCTCTTGTATTTTCATTCTAGTCATGGAGGCATTAACTGCTCTTCTCAATAGTAAGTTTGCTGCAAATCTGATCTCCTTCCACCCGAGGTGCAAGTTCCATAATGTCACAATTTTGATGTTTGCTAATGATATCATGTTATTTACTAAACCTCACCTCTCATCCATCCTCTGTGTCCTGTCCACATTGTCTTCCTTTCATCTGATGTCTTGTCTTACGATTAACTTATCTAAATCCAGCATCATCTTCTCTGGTATTGATTCTAGCCTTTCATCCTCTCTTCTTCAAGCTTCGGGTCTACAACCTATGGATGCTAATATGTCTTATTTAGGTCTCCCTCTTTTAAATTCTAGACTAACAACTTTTGCCTGCCTCCCTCTTTATTCCAGAATCACTTCTGTCATGGACAGTTGGTCTAATCGTTTTTCGTCACAGGCTGGAAGACTCATTCTCATTAAATCAGTTTCCTTTTCTATGCTAGTTTAATGGGCCGAGGCCTTCATTTTTCCTTCAAAGCTTCTGAGAATGATTAGAAGTGCTATGATGCACTTTCTCTGGTGTGGTTCTATTCACAGTAAGAAGCCTATTCCATGCTCCTTCAATCTCATTGAACAGCCCAGGGACAAAGGAGGTTTGGGAGTAATGAACATTCTGAAGTGGAATTTGGCTGCCTTTAGTTCCCACTTCAACTCAGTTCTATCTAGGCATGGTAGTGTCTGGGTAAGATGGGTTTGGACTCATAGAATTGGTTCCAATAACTTTTGCAGTGTTATGGTTCCTCAATTATGTATTTGGACATGTAGGAAGCTTCTTGCTTTAAGGTCAAATTTTCTTCCATTCATTTGTATGAAGTTGGCTTCCTCTTCTGAAGTAAGGTTCTGGCATGAACCATGGGTATCCCCTGGATTGATCCTTATCAAATTACTAACTCATCAACATGTCCATCAATCTGGTATACCGGTCAATGCTAAGGCTACTGACTTTTTATATAATGGCTATCTTTAGCTTCCTTACACTTTCAATCAGCAGCTCAGCGGTGTCTGGAACCAAATTCAGGGTGTTGGTACTAAAACAATGGATGCTGATCATGTTCTTTGGAATGGCAGCCTCCACTCTGTCGCTCATGCTTATAGATTTCTTACTAGTTGAGTAGTGTGCCAAAATGCAGGTGGCTGAAGATAATATGGAATGATGACTCTAGCCCTAAGGAAAACTTCATGTTATGGAAAGTGGTTCATAATGCTTTGCTTACGAGACCTGTCATGCTTAATATGGGCTTGAATCAAGGGAGCATGTGTTTCTTCTGCTCTAACAGTCCTGAAACTGCGGTGCACATATTCTTTGAATGTGATGCTAACCTTTTAATGTGGAGAAGAATGATAATGATGGTGGGATGCAGGGCCTTGGCTACCTCTTCATCTATTGATTTGAGTATTATCTACAAAGCTACTAGGTGGAGATCTTAGAAATCCAGACTGTTAACCCTGTGCATAAAGAAATTCTTCAATATGCTTTAGCAAGAACGTAATGCAATTTGTTTTGATAGGAAGAGGAGAGCTGGTGAAACTCTATGGGCTGATTTGAAAAGGGATATTCATGCTGCACTACTGAGGCATCCTTATTTCCCTCCTTCAATGTGTCTGATTTGGAGATAGGTGTGCCTTTCTTTGGGTTGCTTTTGTGTCTCCTCTTTTTTCTTCTTCTTGTGTTTCCATATGTGTTTGTGTTGTTATCTTCTGTTCTTCCTTGCGTGGTTTTCTTTTTAGGAATTAGAGTATGTTCTGAGCTTCTTTTCCTTTTATTGTCCTTGCAATAAAATAGGTAGGGGTCCTGTCAAACCCGCAATCCTTTGCTAAAAAAAATGATTAATAAGCTAGTAATACTTTTTATAAGATAGTAGTTAGATTTATAAAATGGTAAGAAAGCATGTTGGACTATTGTTAGAAAGATTAAGTAAATAAAAGTAAGAATTGATTAAGTAATAATTGAATTAATTAGTGTAATGTACATATATGTATATTTGTATAGGTAAGCATACGTATACATGTATTTGAAGACATATAAAAGTCAAAACAATTTGCCTATTGTAATTAGAATTATTGTATGTGTGTGTATTCATATGAATATATATATATATATATATATATATATATATATATATATATATGTGTGTGTGTGTGTGTGTGCGCGTATTCGTATGAATATATATATATATATATATATCTGTGTGTGTGTATCTCTGTGTTTGTGTGTGAATACACTTGTGTATAAGCATGTTGCAAGCATCTCATGTAACCATAGTGACCATCGGTTGTGTTAAGTCGCGTGAGAGAATACCAGGTCGAGTAATCGTTTCGATGAAGCCTGAATCATGATTTGTGTAGTGAAGTGTGTTTTTGTACGCATGTGTGAATGTGCACACATGGGTATATTGGCATGCGTAGGCATCATATGAGGAAATATGGCCGGATAAGTATGTTTCAGTGTGATTAGAGAAAGCTAAGTCACAGTAATCGCCCATTGAACTATACGCGTGAAAAGTGTGGATTTTATATCGAAATTGGTTTTCGAACACATAATAAACCACTTCCAAAACATCTGTCAATGAACTTTAGAGGAGGTTTGATAAAGTGAAGGCAAGCTTGGTAAGCTAGGAGGCCCATGTAGCGAAGCAACAGAGGAAACGACACGTGAATTGGCGATCGTTGTCGGCGGACGGCATTTGCCCTAAGCTTACTACCTAGGACAGGCTACCACCAATGGCTATACCACTGATGCACCATTGAGGCACAAGCCTGGGCAATACGCCTTAGTAGAGTGCCAACTAATTGATATTTTCCTCAGTTCAAGATGCAATTCAACATGAGGCTTTCGACTACATGGGAAAGTGGGATGCAAGGCGAAGCATGGGATTCAGATGAGTAAGTAAAGTGACACACATGTGATCGATAACAATTAATAAGATGTTCAAACAAGTGATCGAGGAAGCAGCTGAGGCAAGGGCCATAGGGCATGGACTATTCCTACATCGGAATAGTAGGAGATCAAGATAGCGATCAAGGATCAATTGGATATGAGACCAAGACGATGATCCGTTTCACGGTTATGTACAATAAGCATGCATGATTAGAAGGAGCACATTATGGCAAGGAGCCAATTCCAGATTCATGCAGATGTGTGAGCACATGACTGTATCGATCTATAGAGATCGGGTAGATGTTGATATATATGGTTAGCATAGATTCCATGATTTGAAGCATTGTTTTGCTTGAGTGATAAATTAGGGTCGAAACTAGTGCACAAAGAGAGAGAAAGTCATGGAGTATGAGACCAAATTCGAATCGTACTCAGTTCCAATGCCTGCGTCAGTTTATATGTTGTTTATGATTTCAGATCAAGCCTTCGGGAGAGTTCGGAGCAACGCTTAAGGAGTACTTGTACCCAATAGCAATAACATAGATATTGATGCTAGGTAGCACTATAGTGGTAGGAGTTTCCTTATTGCCAAGAGAGTGATCTAGGTCTGTATGGGGGCACCTGTAGAGAAAAGAGGTCGTATGAGGAAGCTTAGTTCCGTTCGTGGACTCTCAAAGGGTAAGAATGTTTATATAAATCCAAAGATCACATAAGGTATAGTAGCTCCACTTGTATTTCATTCAGTATGGGATGATGGTAGATATTCTTTATTCAGCGTATATTGTTATGTTGTGCTTGTGATATGCTAGTTGATTGATGTTATCATTGTGTGTAGCATGGTAGACTTATATTATAATACCTATATTACTCCCTTCGCATATATATTAGGTTACCTTTATCATTGTAATAAAATATTAATTAGACAAGATTTTGGGATTTAATATTGGAAGAATTTTTTTATGATTTGTTAATGAGAAAACAATTAAAATGTAATTTAATAATGTTAATTTAATGTAATTGATAATTATTTTAATGTAATTTCAATCAACTGAGATAATTGTAAAGTTAATTTGGTTATAAATGATAAATAAAGAAATAAATTAATGTTGTATTAAATGGTGACATTGTATATAATTAATTGAAATTGAATATGAAATCAGTGATTTGTAAGTAGTTATAACAATTGTGTATAATTAATAAAATTTATAATTATGATTAAAATGCTTAAAATTAACAATTTGTTGATTTATTATCTCATTTTAATATGCTAAAATAATTTGGAAATTAATAAAAATTTAATGTAAATTAATTATTGCAGTGAATATAAATTAAGATGATAACTGTAAACTTGAATGTAATAAATTGTAAACTAATGTTAATTATATTCATATGGTAATAATTGGTTAAATAATAAGAGTGAAATCAAAGTAAATCAATTTATTGGAATTTTAAAATTATAATTAATGAATTTACTACCGTTATGATTCAGCGCTATAATTAGTGTAATATTTAAACCTAGGTTTAATAAGAAAAATTTATTTTAAAATTATAGTTAATGAATTTACTACCGTTATGATTCAGCGCTGTAATTAGTGTAATATTTAAACCTATGTTTAATAAGAAAAATTTATTTTAAAAAGATTATTAAATTTCTCTGTAATCAGGAATGATAAAATGGTTAACTTGTGAATTTGAATTTAAAAGTGATTAAACCAATTTTATAATAATTTATTTAATTAACGTGAAAATTTGCCATTTTGGCCACTGTCAGGGATTTTAATGAAACCAGTTTCATCAGATCCGTAACAGCGAAACTTTGTAAGATTTCAAGTTTCGTAGCGATCGGACTTATCGTTTGGTCGTGAGAGCTTGAAACGCATAGAAATCAATTTAATGAATTCAATTAAAATAAGCTGATTTTAAAAGATAACTTTTATACACAATGGAATTAGGATTCGAAGCTAGTTTCATTGAGTTTAAAAATATCGAAAACCTGTATTTCGATATATTGGATGACCCATTTTCATTTTGGTAACGAAACGAGCCTTTTGGGTCGTTATTTCCGTTTCGATCCAACCCTGCCTATATATAGGCTATCATAAACCCTAGCTATTTCTCGTTTCATTATTTCTGTACGTACAACTTCCTCCTCCTTCTCAAACGATAGAACATCAAATATCTCCTAAATTCCAAAACCTTATTTCAATTCAAAAAAAGCAGATCTAAGGCGACTTCGGGTCGCGCTTCAGGTTACAGAGGCGAAAACCCTACAGCAACTTCGGGTCAGGAACTAAATGACTCGAGTCTTTTTGGCAAAAACTTAGAGCATGCAACAGGGATTTGAGGCGGCGGACTAAAGTAGGATTCGAGGTCGACTTGGGGCCTGAATTTTCCGATCTTCTAACGTTGACAACTTTTGCATACGAGCTCGGATTCACGCGCAGTTTCTCCATTGCGATCGAAATTCCGAACATTTTGGAACTAGTTTGGATACATTTGGAGAATGTTGGATTTTGTGCTTTATTTGGATTTTAAATCGACGAAAAATCAAGTGTGTGTTTTAACCCACTCACGACTACTAAATTATCTTATGTTAGTTAACTTAAATTTATGACATGATTAGAAATTGATTGGTTGATGTTTAGTGTATTTAATTCATCATTCCTATTAAACCTGAATTTTACCGAATTTAATTGCATTTAATTTAATATTGAATTAAACTGCAGTTAAATACCTGTTAATGATAATCAATTAATTGTTGTTTTTTATTAGTTGATTTGAACGATGATTGTGCTGTATGCTTAATTGTTGACATTTGGATGATTGGATGAATGCCTATTTTATATTTTGTTATCACACAGCAAGTTCCCTTAGTTATTGTTAGGAAAATCACTAGGGGTTGAAATGATACATATCCAAACGATCTATAGATTAGAGAAATATCGCTATGGGTTGAAATGATAGGCTCGATCGATTTCATGGCTTTTGAATTTTAACTCGGGATTTTGGGTTGAAAAGATATATACCTGTAAATTTAAAATTATTGTTGGTTGAAATGATAGATATCCGTATCACTTGGCCATAGGGTAGAAAATTATATATAGACACCGGATTGGTTAAATTAAACGAATTTAAATCCCAAATTTTGAATTCAATTAAATGATATTTTAAAATAAAATTTGATTTATATAAATAGAACTATTTTCGAAAATCCAAATTTAGATGTTGAAATTGGAATTGGTTCAAATGAATTGTTTAAAGGATTAAAATTGAAATTGTAAAGTTGAATTTGAAGTACAAATGAAGTTTATCGAAATTGAATTACTGAAAATGTTTGAATATTTAAACTTTGAAATCTACAAAATTTAAAGTAGTTTAAATCTATAATTTAAACATGGATTCGAAATCAACGTAGATATAAATGGTATTATTAGGAATCTGAATTGAAAGATAAAAATTGAGTTTGTTAATTTGGAAGCTGGGTATAGTCCAGATTTGTTGAAATGAAAGTAGCTTAATTTGATATTACTTTCAAATTAATTATTTTAATATAAACTGTTTAAAAATATATTATTTAAAATTCAAATTTATTTACATTTTCAAACCATTTCATATCAAACTATTAAACTATATTAAATCGATTTTAACTATTTTCAACCATTTAAACTATTTCTAATCTATTTTAAGGTATTTAATTTATTTTAAACTATTTTACTCTATTTTAAACTATTTAAATTATTTAAATCTATTTTAATCTGTATTAAACTATTTATACTATTTTAATCTATTTTAAACTATTTAAACCATTTTAATCTAATTTAATCTATTTTAAACTATTTAAATATTTTAATCTATTTTAAATTATTTGAAACCATTTAAACTATTTTAAAGCATTTTAACCGTTTTAATCTATTTTAAACTATTTAAACTATTTTAATCTATTTTAAACCATTTTAACTATTTTAAACAATTTAAACTAATTATGACTATCCAAACTATTTTCTAAAAATTCAAACTGTGCAAGGCTGAATTATTTATAATTAAATCTTTGATTTAAAAGCAAATATGGTTAATGATGTTATAATCTACATTGGAATTTAAAATGATATTTTCTAGTGAAATGACATATTTTGAGTAAATATGATGATTTTGAAATGAGGGTTTAACCTATTTTATGGATATGATTTCGATAGTGAATATGATTTCGAAAGTGATATGGTTTGAATTGAATATGATATTTTGATACCAATTATGAACCGGTTTTGGAAACGTAAAACTACCATCCGGTGTGAAATAAGCGTTTGGTTGTTAAAGAGATCGGGATCAGATATTGTCATACTCTCCGTCAATACCAAAAACCACTTTAACAACTGTGCACGTGGTGGAGAATCCAGAAAGAAGTAGGATGGTTTGGCGAACGATTCTGTATGAGGTATTAACGTAGCCTTGATTCCCTCGAGTCAGCTTGATGTGGCTAAAACAGACGCTATATCGGGAGAAGTGGGGTTGCTCCCCCTATCAAACACGTTTCTTCGATACCATTATGACTTTGTGATTGATTTGGTGGCCATCCCTCGATTTGATTATGGGAGTGTTTTCCGAGGTGGCGGTAGTAGTTGCTATGCGTTACCGCCAGTGTAGGAGTGCAAACGATAGAATCCTACCTTGGTATTGCTTCGTGTGCCTTATTACGTGCCTCGGTTTGTACCGTAACTATGGAGTGCTCACCGAGTAAACCACTGGTTTAGTGGAGCTTACAATATCTGTATAGACTACGGGAATACATAAAAATGTGTTAAGAGGATATGGGTAATGCCTTAATGCTATTTAATCTCTACTTTACTGTAGACATATTATAATAGCGTATTGTACTGCATAATAAATAGTCTAACATATCCTTAGGAGGTGGAAACCCCGAACATGTCTTAGGTTATTCCATGCACGTTAGACAATGGATAGGAGATGTAAAATCCCGTAAATATCTCTAAAGCTGATACACTCATATTTACTTATTTTGATTTAACTTACATAAGATCTTTTAGTTCCGAATCGAGTGTTTTGTCCTTTCATTACGCTCGAGTCAGTCTAAGCTTTTCAGTGTATTGAAGGCCATTTTATCTTTAGAGGATGAAGATGGAGATTTGTATGCTATTTATTATATTTATACTATTGTATCATGTTGTTCCGCTGTATTATTCATTTATTCCTACTGTATGTAACTCTGATCTGTATTGTAAAAGTATAATCAAATGTCATTTGTAAAACAGCTTCATGAACTATTATTTCATTATTATATTTTTTCATTCCACTATGAGATTCTTTGTTTTGTTTTCTTTGTTTTCTTTGTTTTTTTTCTTATTTACCCCAAAACGATCCTCCCTTTTGAATTGTTTGAGTCCGACATGTGTGTTTTATTGTCGATTTGAACTGTCCAATAAGGTGGGTCATTACATTTGGTATCAAAGCTTTGGTTTAGCGATAACTTTAGCTTTATGGGGTTTGACATATTAGAGATAGGGTAGTAATACCTTAGAATGAGTTGTTATAAGCGTGTATATATACACGAAAGAGCGTACTTGTTAGTGTTATAAAATGTTTTTATATTATGTTAATTTGTTCTGTTAAGTATTTATAAATTTTGGTCTGTACATAGGACACTATGGCATCGATTGGAATTTCTAAACACTTAATATGGCAGACCGATACAATATTGTTTTGAAATATAGATAAGTCAAATAATTTTACCTAGTATCATATTTTGTATGTAGAAGACAATTTTACGAATGGGTAAAGTTGTATATGATATGTTTGTTTGTTAGGAGGTGAAATTTTATAGATATTAGTTGCAAATTAGGATTTACAAATAAAGTGAATATAAATTGAAAATTTGAGAACTTAAGTTCTGGGGTTTTGTGACGAATCGGATTTTATGACGCTCGAAAATCGACATTAAATATGTACACTACATTACATGCCGAGTAATTGAATGCCGAAAATACCAGATCGTTAGAGAAAAGAAGAAAGAGGTAGAAGAAGAAAATAGAAATAACAACATAGAAGCTCACAATCGCAGCGAAACAATATGTAATAAATAACAACTGGTCTTTATACAAAAAGAACTATAACTGTTATTGTTACATTACATCATCAAAGTACAACATATCAATAACATAACACCATATAGATATAATAACTTATCCTCACAAATGCTGAATATATAGCATACAATACACAGTGGAATAAAATCAAATACGTACAATGCATCTTGGTCATCCAGCTCGTCTTTTGAGCTCCATAGCATCCTATCCTATATATTTAATACTTAATCTGACTCGCGCATTATAATAAAATAGCACCCGAGTCAATCCGAAAAACTAGCGTGAGAAAGCACAATCAAATTGAATTATTAAAGTTATCAAAATCCTTTGAAAATCAAATGTATCTTGTAAGACCACGCCACAAATAAGCACAACAGGTTTTTATCTAACGATAACCAAAAATTTCATATCAAATCCTCTGACATTATAATAGTGTTTAAGTACAAATACTTATTCAAATAGGTGAAATTTTTACATTAATTAAATTCCAACATACTAGGCTCTACAATCAAAACCGTAAAGCCACGTATTGGAGAATGGATTTCATACGAATGACTAGGCATTGGGGTATCACCTGTCACAGTACACGTCTAGAAACAACGTACCGAGGACTACACCGGGATCCCCTACAACACAAGACTGGACTATCCCTAACCTAGATAGACCGAATATGCTATCACCCTGGGTGTTCCCACCCTTTACAAGCTCCTTCCATGTATCGTAGTAATAATATCCGAGGGTATCTAGAAAGGTGATAAACATACCCTAGTTGGGTGCGACCCTCTTAGCCTTGCTACATCTTCCCTGCTTTTCAGTCATTCCCGGTTGATGAAGCTAGAGGCTACGATTAACTTTTAAGGAATTTTCACTTAGAATGTTCATTGTCCTCCAATGACAATGTAATGATAGCATTCATCCATACAAGTCTGTTCAGGGTCCGAATGGAACCGAAGGCATTACTCCTACTACATCCATTTTGGAATAATCCTTAAGATTAGTAGCTATTAGCCCTTGCACACCACTGATCCATCTTCGACTCCATGCACTTGTTTTCCTTTTGGAAACCTATTTGCTAGATCGAAGTGGTTTTCGGATAACTTATCCGATCTCGGTCTCTTCGAAACTACGTTCGATATTTTTCGGTAAAGTCAACCCTAGTTCTTTAGGAAATAATCAGAGGAAAATAAGATCGAAGATCACCTCCTAACCATTAGTGGATGGATTTCCTTATCGTCGTCCTAGAAGAATGAAACGAGTTTATACGTATAGTATAATACCTCAAACGGTACCTATAACACATAATTCTCGTATTTCTTTTAGATATTCCCAAAGTTATATTTCGGTACAGATTTGATAGTCAGTTATTTAACTATCAAATAAACAACCATTCAACAAAATATTTCTTTTTGCACTAAAAAACACTAAGTCTTATTCAATTTAAATTTCAATCACTTAAATTCTTTATCCAAAATATATACTTTCTTACCGAATTTAGTATATTCACAAACTATTCTTTTCAAAGATAGTGGAAAACCTTTAAAATAATCTGAAAAGTACCACGGTATCAAACCGTGGATTCACAACTTAATGGTTACGTCACTATCCCAGAGAAATCAAAAATTTAACTATAGGCACTCATTGCCTTCGATTACACCATGAAAGCATACCATTACTTTTCGAAAACTTTATTGTATAATTTTTTTTTCAATATAATACTTATACAATTTCTATAATAATCTCCAAGTTAATTTAGGCAACCCTTTAAAATGAAAGTTATTATAAAATAATATTGATATAGAATAATCTATCTCTAAAATAATAATGCCGATTAATTCTTAAATAATAATTAACTTAATATCAACCATTTATATAACTACTTAATTAATACTTAAATATACTTTAAACAATTTAAACAACTAAATAATTAATTTTCTGAAATATTCTTAAACTCTTTTAAATTTTCTAGTTAATACTTAAAAATCCTTTTTTTAAAATAAACTTAATTTCTCAGAAAAATATTTTTTTCAACTTAGCCTATCTAATATTAATAAATCCTTCTCAATTTATTTCCAATTTTATTTACGTCCCAATTCCATAAATTCCCTTTTCACATTTCTAAAAATAAATCTACCATATATATTTTAAGCCAATTTACCAATCTCCTTATAAATCCTCACCGTGAATTTATAACTTCAATTTATCCACTGATAATCACTTTACTTTATTTTTAAACCTTGTTTGTAAATTTCATAGTCTCATTTTCCGTTTATAACGGTTTCACAATACTTAATCGAATTTAAACTGACTTCTAAATTAAATTCCATTTTGAAATTAATTTCTTAAATAATCCAAATATTCTTCAAAACCCAACTAAATTCAGATTCCACTTCCTTTTATAAATTAAAATCTTATTTAAATCTGGAACAACAATTTCATATTTTATTTTCAAATTTCCTCTTTATTTTCCTAAACTATTTTAAATCTCGATTTTAAAATCCTTTTACACTTAAACAAATATTGCGCTTAAGTTTTATTATTTAAAATCCTTCTATTTACATTATTCCAAATCTCTATTTTTCATATTCCGAAATCATAAAATAAAATTTTAAGATCATACTATTTATTTTACCCAAATTCATTTCTTTTAATTAATCCTAATTTCACTGTAAATATTTTACTTTCATTTTCCCTTTTTTTTTCTTTAAAAAAATTCAATATTCATATTTATGGTATTTTAAACTGCCAAAATCAAACCAGTAATACCATAACATCTAATAAATTCAAATTCCACTGTAATCTATCACAGATTATTCAAACAAATCATGTCGCTGAATATGAAAATAATTTCAACATTTTTGAGGAATCCAATTGGATCTCTCCAACCTGTTTCCTTGCGTCCACAGATGTTAATACAATATAAAAATACCAATCCCACTTCGAGGGGAATATCGTGGTATATAGGGATATCCGCTATTATGCAGGCGCATAAGGTCTCATCCACTATATATATGTGGGAATATCAATCACTCTAATGTATATACTACTATATATAATATCCCATTCAACGGATAATAATTTATCACTTCAACACATCAATCAATAATTAATTTTAACTATTTAAAATTAATTGCGGTAAATCCAAATTGAGTGAGATTAACTCACCATGAATTTTATTGTCGCTTTGTGTTCCGGTTTCGATAAATTTCGAACGTGTTTGAATTTATCTGAAAATTTCAGTAGCTCCAAATTGTTACAGTCTAATTTTTGTGCATAGGCGATGGCAATACAATTCCAACGCAACTTGAATCGTCTGAATCAGACCTTGTATGTGGAAGTAATACAATTTATAAATGGACGATAATTAAATTTTAAAATCGAATAGCATATTTTTAAATTTTGAAATTACCCACTTCTTTTTTTAGAGAGCGGCCTAAGCCTAACAGAGAAACCCAACCCAAACTTCTACATACCCTTCTTCCTCCCGGTCTTCTTCCTTCGCCTGCATTTTCCTAAACTTGTGCATACGTGCTTATGCGCACGCCATCGACCCCATGAAACCACGATCAAACCCCGCCATCATGTCACTCTTCTCCCCCTCTCTCCGCTGCACCCCATCATTACAGCCCCACATCCCCGGTCGAAATGCAATGAAGCCAAACCCTCTTCGACCTGTATTGTTCACGCGACGTCGCACTTCCCATCTTCGATCACGAGCTCCAATTTTCTTCACCGAGATGCTTCCTCCTATCACGAGTTCGAAAACAAGCTCCATTTCTCGAATGGGCCACAAATTCTGCGACGACCCTGAATTTTAGATATTTGAAAGTTAGTTTAACATGAATTTCAAATATCACTATTTATTTGGCAATTAAAATTTTTGAAGTTGATTATTGGAAGTTGGGTAAAATATTGAATCTTCAGTTTTGTGCTTGTTAAAAATATTTCAAAGATTTATGAAATTTATATTGATAATACTGAAGGTAATAGAACTTTTGAAATTGAATTTAAAAGTGATTTGTTCCGTTTTAAAAATATTTCGTTTAAAATTGATATTTAAAATAGCCTTCCGAGGCACAGTCTCAGAATTCGGCGAAACCAGTTCCATTGGATCTGTAATAGTGTATTATTATTGGATTTTAATTTTCATAGCGTTTGGAGTTGCCGTGTGGCCATACGAGATATAAACGCGCTTAAATCTATATCGAAAATTTAATATAGTAATTGAGTCCAAAAAGCTATCTTCTCCGTACGGTCGGATTAGGACTCGAAACCTTTTCCATTGCGTTCGAAATAGGGGTATAACATTATGAACGCCTAGCGGCATGCCTTGACAATAAGTCGAAATCTTTGAGCTGTTTTGTAAACAAGATATTTGAAATTTTATAACATATATTCAAGTCATGCTGTCATTCTCAGAATATAAACGTGTCTCCTGCCTTTTCAAATCACGAACCAGATGTCCACCTCGTTTTTCTTTTTAAAACTCATCCCAGCCTCTATCTCTTTCCCTTTTCAATTGAAATCGCACCACATCTGAAATCAATACTCTAAAGTAAATGAAAATATGAGAGAAGCCGAGCATTTTAAAAGCAATCGAAGCTTCCCTTTTTTCCACTTCAATTCAGATCGCCTTTTCCCTTCTTCATTCTTGTCAGTTCAAAATCGATTGTCGAAGTGGTGACCGAGCGGTGTGCGAGATCAAATGAGCTTGAGGAGTGCATGGTTTCTAGGGGAAATCGAATAGTTTTGTGTCGCAGAGAAGGGAATCACAACGTCGCTACGAGGCTCGGCTCGAACTCGAGCATGTTGTCGTCGAAGGGGAGATGGCGACGTAAGTGATGGTGAAGGTGCGTAGTGAACTCGAGCAGCGCGGTGAGCGTCGAGGCATGATTTAGGGTTCGTGCTCGCGTGAGGAAGGGTTGTTCGTTGGTGGTCTTGGTTTAGCAGTGAGTTAAGGCTGTTGTTTTTATTTTATTCTATATATATACGGTAGCAGTTTTAGTATATATGTACATGCATATATATAAAAATTTACCATAAATTATTTTTAAATTTGAGGATGTATGTGTACGTTTGCATATACATATAGTAAAGGAAAAAGTGGAATAAATATATGTATACACATACCAAATATTTTGGGAAAAATATTTATGGAATTTTAAATGCGGGAGAATTTATATAAGTTTAGATTTTGAATCTATATACATTAAATTTTAATGTATATGTAGTTTCAAAGAGGAAAAAACAAAATGAAATAAATATATACACACACACTTCTAATTTGCTAGATTATTTTTAGAAATAACGTATTTGGTGATTAATTTGTCCAATTAATTTATTTGCTTATTTTAATTACTAAAAAATTCTTTATTACAGGAAAAGGTGTTTAATGAAATTGTTAGCTTAAATTAAATTTATTAAATGGGAAATTAATTGTTTGATAGTTCAAATATTAATAAATCCTATAATGTTTGTTACAAGGTTTAAAAAAATCGTGAAGAAAACAAGTCAAGATGGAAATGGGTTGCAAACAAAAATAAAGGTGAGTTAATCTCACTCATTTGGATTACCGTTAATTTAAATAGTTAAAATTTAAATTATTGGATTGATTTCTTGAATTGATGATTTATTATCAGAATGGATGTGATATTATATATAGTAGTATATATATTGGAGTGATTGATATTCCCGCATTATATAGCGGATGAGACCCTATGCGCCCCGCATAATAGCGGATGACCCTTTATAACGCGATATCCCCCTCGAAGTGGGATTGGTATTTTTATATTGTGTTAACATCTGTGGATGTAGGGAAATAGGTTGGAGGGTTCCAATTGGATAATTCAAAATTGTGGAACTTATTTTCATATTCGGTGATATGTTTTGTTTGATAATCTGTGATAGACTATATGGATTATATTGGAAATTGAAAATATTGAATGCTATGGTTTGACTGAATATATTTTGGGTATATTAGGATATTACATTTATAAAGATTTGATTTTAAAGGAAAATAAAAGAGGGAATTCTAAGTAAAATAAATATAGTGAAATTGGATAAATTAAAAGAATGAATTTGGGAAAGTATCAGGAGTTTGAATTAAAATCCTATCAAATAAATTCCGAGTATGGGGAAGGGGTTTTGAATAAATGGGAATAAATGAATTTTGAAACTTAAGTGATATTGTGTAAAGAAAAAAAAGATTTATTTTTAAATTTAGGGTTTAAAATGGTTTGGGAGAATTAAAAAAAAGGAATTTTGAAATAAAGTATGAAATTAATATTTTAGTTTTAAATAAGATTTTAAATCGTAATAAAGGAGTGAATATGGAATTAATGGTTTTGGAATAAATTTGAGTAAGTAAAGGAATTTCTTTTAAAATGCAGTTAATTTTGGAAATCGGTTTGAAATTTATTAATTGTTTGAAACTGTGATTAAAGGAGAATGAGACTATAGAATTTATAAACTATGTTTATAAATAAAGTGAAATAAATATCAGTGGATATTTGAAATTTTAAATTTACGGTGGGAATTTATAAGGAGATGGTAATTTGTTTTAAAATTCAAAAAGGTGGTTTATTTTTAAAAATTGGTTTATTTTCAAAAAGCATGGAAAAGAAATTTGTGGAATTGGAACGTAAATTAAATTGGGGTAAATCGAGCAGGATTTATAAACGATTAGATGGATATATTTGAATGGAAAGTGTATTTCCCTGAAAAGCCAAATATATTTTCAAAGAAAGATTTCCAAGTATAAATTAGAGATTTTAAAAGAATGTTTTAGAAAGAAATTATTATTTAATGGTTGTAATTTTTTTAAAAGTAAATGTTTATTAAGTTAATTATAGAAGTAAATTATTTTAAAGGTTTAACTAGTATTATGATTTAAAAGATAATTATTTAATATTTATACCTTATAGAATAACTTTTATTTCAAAATTAGTTTTGGCTTAAGTTTTACATGAGAAGTTATTATAAAATTTTATAACTAGTATTTTAGATAAAGTGTTTTAAGTAGTTTTTATTTTAAGTGTTTTAAAGTATATATTTTTGGATAAGTGATTTAGATTATTTAAAAATGTAAAGTATTAAGACTTGGTGATTTTCAGTGGAAATAAAATAATTGGGTGGAAATTTATTCCACGAGACAAAAAGTGATTTGAAACTATTTTCAAAGGGTTGAAGTGTAGAAAAATATCCTGCAAAGATATTTTGAAATAATTAATTTGGAAATTATTAAGGCCTGATGGTTTTGCGGATGTTATTTGATAGTTAAATGACCGATTATTAATATTGGCCAATGCACTGGTCATTTCGAAGAGGCCGGGATCAGATTTAATTATCCGAAAACCACTTCGATCCGGTTTGAACGTTTGCGAATGAAGACCATGAAGTTGATGAAGATGGTGATTCGATTTGTCCAGACCTAGGGCAACTTGTATGGAAGAATGCTATCAGAACATCATCAGGTGGGCGATGTGCATTCCAAGTGAATGTGTGCCAAAAAGGTAATGCATAGCCTCAAGCCTCATCAACTGGGAATGGCTAAAACATGGGAGGCGCAACAAGGCTAAGTGGCTAGCAACCAATTAGGATAAGGTCATCCCTGTGTAGATGTCCCTTTTATTCGGCTGTGTGGGAGGTTGCTGATCCAAAGCACGGGGTGATCTTATTCGAACTATCCAGTAAGGGATAGCTCCGGTCTTGTGTTGTAGGGGATCGGGCGGGATCCTCGGTACTCTGATCTAGACCAGGTACTGTGACGAGTGGTACCCCAGTAGCCTTGCCATTGTATGAAATCCAATCTCCAATAAGAGCCTGTATGGTTTTGATTGTGCCCAACTATTGCTGGAACGTGAGATGCAAGCATTTCAGCTATATTCTATTTTACTTTCTATAGACACTATTATAATATCAAACGAAATTGATACAAATGTTTTGGTTATCATAAGGTAAGAACCCGACATGTTTATTTGTGGCGTGGTCTTACGAGATACCTTTAATTTCAAAGGTTTTGGAAACTTTAATAATCCAATTGAGTGTGTTTTCTCACGCTGGTAATCCAGACTGACTCAGATGTTATTTTACTACAATGCTCGAGTCAGACCAAGTATTATAAATACTGGACAAGATGCTACGGAACTCAGGAGGCGAGCTAGATGGCGAGACGTGTCACACGTACTTGATGTATATTCCGCTGTGCTGTATAAGCTGTATAGTATGCTTTTATGAGGACAAGTTAATATAACTGTCCAGTGTTTTGCTATTGATTGTGTTGTACTCTGATGATGTAATGTATAAAACAGATATGTTCTTTCTGTATAAAAATCGGTCATTTATCTATTATATATTGTTCCACTGCGTTTGTGAGATTCTGATGTTGTTTTCTATTTCATTTTCTACCTCTTTCTTCTTTAACGCTAATGATTCGTATTTCTGTCCACTTTGAGTTGAACTATTAGAGAATATTATCGACTCAATGGGGTAGGGATTTGCGGGTTGTTACAAATTCCTTAAAATACAGAACCCTAGTTCGATCCCACGTTCGACTTTAAAATCGATCATCTCCAAAATTGACCGCATGCAACAAAAAGTATACCAGATCAAAGCTTATGCAAAAATAAGAATTTAGAGCCAAGAATTGGATTTTTTCATTGAGTATACGAGGAGAAATAATTTATTTTCCTTTCGAATGTTTTTTCTTCTTCTTTTCCTTTTACTATAACCTTCCGCGAGTTTTAAAAAAAAAGAGGGAGATGTGTTTCACACGATAAGGGTATAGTGATTTGAGGTAAGAGAAAGCAGTTGATGTAAATATGTAGGTCAATTCAATCAAATATATATGTATATATATTTAAAATTTTAAATCTTCTCGATTTCGTTGCTTTGAATCTCGAACCTCTATCGAGGTATGCCGCTAAGCATTTCTAATGTTATACTCCTATTCAGAACGCAATGGAAATGGTTTCGAGTCCTAATTTGATCGTATGGAGAAGATAACATTTTGGTCCCAATTATTATATTAAATTTTCGATATAAATTCAACATGTTTCCATCCATGTGGCCAAATGATAACCCAAAACATTACGAAATTTGATATCCGATAATAATACACTATTACAGATCCAACGGAACTAGTTTCGTCGAAATCTGAGACTATGCCTTGGAAGGCTATTTTTAAATGTCAATTTAAATGATATATTTTTAAAAATGAACAAGTCACCTTTAAATTCAATTTAAAAAGTTTCATTACCTTCAATATTATTAATATAAATTTTATAAGCCTTTAACTTATATTTAACAAGCTTAAAACTCCATATTCTACAATTTTACCAATTTTCAATTATTAAATTCAATAAATAAATTATCCGATAAATAGTTTGTAACGAATGCGATTTTTCGTTGTCGAAAAACCGAAATGTTAGGGTTAAAGAAGAAGAAAGAGGTAGAAGAAGAGAGAAAAGGAAACAACAGAATATCAGAATCTTACAATTCGCAGCGGAACAACATATAATAGATAAATGAATAATCTTTAAACAAAGAACTATATCAGTTATTACATTACATCATATTACATTACATTTCATCATCAGAGTGTACAAAAACAAACAATAACAAACTGCAGAAAGGAAATACTATATACTAGTAATACGCCATGCTATCCAGCTTGCCTCCAGCAACTCTTGAATTCCATAATATCCTGATAACCTAACTCTTGACTGCCCTTGTGGAAATTGGTGGGCACCCAGAGTTTAGGAAGGACAACAATAAACTCCGAGTCAGTCATGTGACTGGTGTGAGAACTCAAAACAGTTTATCTTTAAAACAAAATAGAGGAATATTTTTAAAGTCAATTCGCAATGTTTTTTTTTTAAAATGAGACAACCATAAGGCCTCCCGCACACACACACAATGCAAATGCAGAATCAGAGGAGATTTCTCCTTATGATATTCAAAGATGCTTGATACGCATTAAAAAAACATTTGATATTATTACTAGTGCATAGTGTAGAGAAAATCATTTCGAAAGTAAAGATATAAATCTTAGCCAGCATAGGCATTTCGCACTTATGCCTACTATAGCTACCATCCAAACAGTGGTGACCATCATAAGTGAATGATAGGTTCTACAACTAAAACTGTACAAGATCGTATTGTTTCTTTGGATTTACAACAAATGGTCAGGCCAAGGAACTTCCCATTGCTACATGGGTACGCCTCTGGAAAGACGACCCGAGAACCAAACCGGATCTCTGCCAACATAAGGTCGGGTTACCCTTAACTGGGTAACTACTGACACGAATATGTCATCCCCCGATCGTAACCGATCTATCCGAGGATCCTCGATTTCCAACAACCACAAAGCAATAAATTTGCAGCAACAACATAGGTTAAGTATCTGGGCTCCATACCATGATACCACCTCTATCCAGAAGGAATGACATACACTAAAGGGGTGCTACCCCCTAATAACCTTGCTGCATCCTTCCTGTTTTGACCATTTCCGGGGTGTGAGGTCCGACGAAGTCTCGTCCACAAAGCCACGCTTTATACAAATGCCGTGCTTTGGGTCAACAAATGATCAAAGTAATGATCACCAAGATAAATGATCAAGCAAATGATCATATCACAAATGATCAAACAATGATCATCTCACATCAACACTCAACATGCCACATCACCAATTTGAGAATATATCACTAGTAACCATCAACTACAAAATCTCTGAGCTCGTACGTCTCAGAGAAGGGTGTTAAGCTAAGAGAATAAATTCTCCGCCACCAACAGAAATATATTTGAAAGAAATCAGCTTTATATCTCAATTTGTAATGTCAGACATACAATCCATACAAGTCTGTTCCGGGCTCGAACAGAACCGAAGGCACTTACAAAGAAGTCCTTGCATTCCGGATAATTTCTAATCACGTCCGGACTTCCCGTCACAAAGGGTGATAAAACCTCTATATCGGAGATCAGCCGATGCAGAGTAACTCAACGGTAATCCTTCCGTTTTCAAAAATATCCGGTCTTCAACACCGGTCATCAAATGTAATCCATAACGACGTATCACATATTCGGAATGGGTTATACGACCCCAAGGTCCTTTCCTGGCTAACCCGAATAGTGCTTATTCAAAAATAAGTGTGGCATTCAAATTCAAACAATCACAACAAATACCTATTTAAAGGTAAATATTGATAGTCGGATTATTTATCTATCAAAAGGCATGCTCAACATCACCAGATTTCAAATAATTTCCCAAATTATTTACTTTCCAAAATATCTTTACTAGATATATCATTTCCACACTTTAACCATTTGAAAACAAATTTTCAAATCACTTTTCAATCCTTTATCACTTTTGAAAACAAATTTCAATCATTTTCCTTATGCGAAATACTTTCATTTCAACATGGTTCATTTAAACCAGTTAAATAAATCCTTACCGATTTACTTTTTATTTACGTTCCAAATCCGTAAATTTATTCCCATACTTTAAAAATAAATCAATGTTTATTTTTAACAAATTTCCCTTTCTTTTGTAAATTCCATAGTGAATTTATAATCCCAAAATATCTGTGATATACGATTTTCAATCGATTTCAAATATTCACTTTCAGTTTATCTTTACAAGGATAAAATCTCAAAACATTCACTTCATATTGGAAAATATTTCCATACTTATTTAATAATAAGTAATTCAAAAATTCATTTGTTTTCAACACTTGGAAAATATTCAATATACTTAAATCGAAATTAAGTATATATTTCATTCTTTTAGGAAATCATTCTCTTAACACATTTATTTGGGTCAAAAATGAATGTTGCATAAAACATCGTTACGACGACCCAAAATCACTAGTATAGGGATTCATAGTTTAAATAGATATATAAATCCCAATACTATACAAAACATTTTCCTTTCGGAAACCATTTACTATAACAACAGTGTTATAGTCCACCATTTCCTTCTTTCTCGAAAACGTCTATTTCAACAACAATGTTGAAATCTATGGTTTCGATTCATAATACATTTTAAAACATCGTTAAAACGATTAACTTCATTTTATAATATTCATTTTCCCAAGCATATCCATTTTATTTGATAATATATTCACTGTCCAAAATCACGAATATACTTCCTTAACCAATTTCAACTTTCAATTTATCAAATTCCATTGATTTCGAATTTATAAACAATGTCTATAAATTGCATTTCTATTTATAAGCTTCGGTTTATAAATCTCCTTTATTAATCCAATTTATATTTCGTTTATATGCCGAATCTAACTTATAAGTAAATTACTTATAATCCATTTATTCACAAATCCATTCTTTTTTATCATCATTTGTTTATAAATCTAAAATTCTTATTTACTTATAAAACTATGTACAACTTTATTTTAACACTTATAAAAGCTCGTTTTATAATTCCAATATATTTAACTTATAAAATATAAATTTTATAAATCTTTTATATAAACCGTTTATAATAATTCAAAAATCTCAATTTAAATAAACCAATCTCTTTATTAATTTACAAAACGTTATTGAAAACTTATATAACTCCAAAATTACACTTAAGTATTATTTTCCCAAAAATATAACTTTTATAACCATAAAATTAAAATGTTTATTTATTTTAACAATTCAAATTTAAATAAAACGTATACTTTCAAAAATCACTTTAAAAATTCTTTTAAAAACCAAAATCATTATTTTAAAACTTCAAAAATGGATTCGATGATGCAACAGCACCAAATAGTCAATCACGACATCCAAATATCATATATCGATATGATAATCAACAAATATCGCAATATCTGTAAAATACAGTTGTGGAATCCAGTTGGATCCCTCCAACCTGTTTCCTTACATCCACAAACATTAGCACAATACCAATTCCGTTCCAGCACGGAATTATCGCGGTATATGGGATTTATAAAATATTATCCGCTTAATAGACGGCGCAATAGGGTCTCATCCGCTATATAATGCGGGAAATCAACTCCAAGTACATAAATAATACCAATTTCACTGTACTGTGAAATATTCGCGGTATATGTTTTTAATAAATAACATCCGCTTACTAACGACGCATAATGTCTATTTTAACAATCAATAGATAACAATCATCATTCAACATACAATCAATAATTTTAAATCTGACTATTCAAAATTAAAATCGAAACCGATTCGATTGAGTGAGAAGTTCTCACCTTGATTTTAATTCTTTTTTCAGCTTTTATTTCGAATAAAATTAAACGGACGTTTAATTTTACCTGAAATTTTCACTGACTCCAATCGACTCCAATCCAGCTCCATAGCGTAGTGCTCGACAAAACGATTGCACCGCAATTTGTTTCGTCAAATTCCGACCTCGTTGAACAAGATATAGCAGTTTAAACATTACACGATATAAATATTATAACTATTTACAATTTCTTTTAATTATTTTAACCTAACAGATCTGAGCCATAGATTTCACTTCCTCAAATCAAGGCCGTGTATACCCTTCTTCCTCCCAATCACATTCGCGTTTCCAGTACGTAAAAAAAAAAGAACCCAAGGCCGCCCCTAGGGTTGAGAACGCAACCCATCTCCGTTCAACTTCGCGACGATCAGACAACGGCGTTCGAGCGGCCATCGCCCACTCCCCCTTTGCCGTGCGACCGGTCTATCTCGATGGCCCCTAGCATCATGAAAAACGTGCCCTAACGCAAGCGAACGCGGGCCTGTAGCTCCTCCTCCGATCGACGATAGCCCATCTTAGCCGTATGGATGGGAAGCCCTCAACTCCCTCCTTAACTTTGCAGTTGACGAGAAGCCCTCAACTCCCTCCTTAACTTTGCAGTTGACGACTTTTTGAATTGATTGATAGATTGAGAGATTATAGAGGAAGAACGACAGCGATTCTCGGCCATAAAATTTGAAATGGCGGCCTGACCTAGTTTCTAGGGTTTTAGTGAGAAATGAAATATTCTAGGGGCTTTTATAGAAAAAACACGCGACACTATTCATCCCGGATTATTCGAACTCCGATTTACGCGCGGTGACCCGGCGTTTCTAGGGTTTATCCTGTGTTCTTGACACAATGAAATAGGTTTCGAAAGCCAATTCGATCATCTGTGCGAGATATGGCAATAAACGATCGATTTAAAATTAAATCGATTAAACCGATTTCTAGGCGTTTTCGCTTGCCCCAGACAAACGGTAAATCCAATTGACTTGAAATTTGAAACCTTACAATAATATCACATTATGGATCCGATGAAACTGGTTTCGTAAAAATCCGAGACTTTTTGAAAAATGGCAATTTTAACTCGCCAAATTAATATTAAAACAATTTCGATGCGTTTCGAGCTGCCACGGTCAAACGAAAACTCCGATTGCTACGAAAATTGAAATCCGATAATAACAAACTATTACGGATCCAATGGAACTAGTTTCGTCCAATTCTGAGACTGTTTAAAAATTGACTAATTTCACTAGTCGATAATTTTTTTTTTGAGAAAAATGTGTGATCCTCTATCATGAGAGGAGAGCACACATGGAATACTATATATATAACTAAAAAATGGAGCTGCCAACATGCCTGACAGGTGGCAAGTCTAAAACAACAATAAAAATAAAGCAGTAGAAACCCCTCGAATGAGCTCCGGCAAAGCCACCGCCCATTACACCCTAGTATCGAGCTCCGGCAAGGCCACCACCCAATACTAAAGTGTTAGAGGTATCTAACAAAAGGAAGAGCACCAAACTGAAAATCAGAAGAAGACCAAGAGACAAGACAGGAGCAATCCGCGTCTCTGAGAAGAGCCATCCAGCAAGTCTGAAAAAGCTAAATGCTATCCAGCAAACCTGATAAGAGAAGAACCCGCATCCAACCTAAACAACACCTGAAATAGAACTAGCAAACAAATAAGAGAGAAACACATATATGTATATAAATAAAATTTATATACATATATGTGTGTATAGAAACCAAAAGAGAGAACTAAAGCTAGAATAATCAGACACAAACAAGAAACTAATTATGATCCTAGAAAAGAAAGAGAAATGTGATTTAAAGAATTATTAGAAACAGTATAATTGGAGTTAAGATTAAATGAGTTAATATTATTTCTAACCTTATTAAGATAGTCCTTAAAGCAATTATTTTTAGCTAATTTATATTTAGGATTAGAAATCCACTTTAAGCAGAAATTTGAGATTAAAATAATCAATTTGTTATTTTGTTGATAATTGTTATTAAAAATTCTTTGGTTTCTTTCAAACCAAATATACCAACAAGAAATAATGAATAAAGAATCAAGCAAATATCTAAAATCCTTATTAAACATGAATCTAAAAGAATTCCAATAAAATAAGCAATCAGAAATTCTAGAATTAATATGAAACTCAAAAATATTAAGGATCTTAATAAGAATAAAATAGGTATCCAAACAATCAAAGTAAATATGATTAAATATTAAAATATTCAATTTTCATAATTAACTTCTAATTCGATTTTAAAAGTTCTAAAATATTGTTGTAACTCTAATATGATAAAATAAAATTTTACAAATCAATTTCAATCATATTTATCCCAATTTTCAATTATTTCTGTAATTTAACATATTAAATCATCGATTTAATTATCCAATTAAATCCAATATTCGAAATAAAATTTATTCGACTTATAAATTTCACTTATTAATATTTAAATTCAATTAAATATACAAATTTAAATTAGCAAAAATTCTGGGTCGTTACATATATTTATTTGAAATTCAAGTTAAAAATTAACTTTTAAATATTTAAAATCAATTAAATATTCCAATTTCAAATAACTAAAATTTCGAGTCGTTACAGTTTTAAAATTTGTTTCCAAAAGATTTTTGAATATTGAATTAGTATTATTTGGATGTATTTTCAGATATAAATATTTTCAATGTAATTTGAAAGAAATGTTTTAAATAATTTTAAAAGGAAATATGTTCTATACTCCCCTCTTCTATCGTTGGAAAATAATTTCGTTGATGAGTGTATGCATCATCGACATTCATTTTCGTGTTTCAAGTGAGAAGACCACTGTAATAGTTTTGCTGCATATTTGTTTTGATAAACAAGTTTCAATTTTTTATTTCTAAATGTGACTTTATAAATAAAAGTTATGGGTATATATATTTTTAAATGATTTGAAATGAATCCAGCATTTAGTCCTCAAGTTTCTATAAATTAGGGATTTCAATTTTTGTAAGGAAAGGAAATCTTTACTAGTTTAATAATTGGAAACTTCTAAAATGAAAAATTAGAAGCTAAGTGGTTCATGGAACTGTAAAAAAAATTAGAAATTGTAACTTGTAAATCAAAGGATATGAAAATTTAGAAGATGCAACCATTGAACTTGTTAACTAAAATCAATAAGATCTACTTGTGTAACATTCAATTAAATTCTAAAAGACATATATATGACTTACCAGAAATGTTTAAGAAGTTGTAATGTTAAGTAGAATAGGTAATAGAATATTATAAAAGTAAAACTTAAGTAATGAAAGTGTTCAAATGGAATTATTTCTATAAGTAAGAATTTTGATGTTAATTTTTTTTATAAACTTAAGTTAATGTTTTAAGCTATTTGTAATTAAAGTTAATAGTAAATGTGAACACTATAATAAGTAAAGATTATAATTTCAAAAAATGTTGAAATGATTCAGAAATAAATTTAATATTTAATAATACTATATATGAAAGAAATAAATGTGGAAGGAAGAAAAAGAATTAAAATTTAAGTATGAGCTACTTCATAAATTAATATTGATAATAAAAGGAATCAAAGTAAATAATAATGGTGAAATAAATTCACAAAGAAACTCACATGATATTCTAAGAATTGATTATGGGTGATCTAAAGAATAGAATGGAAATAACTTATGTAAGTAAATGAATGGAAAATAATCATCGTATGAATGAATGAAAATAAATGAACAATAAATGATGTGAAGGGAAGTTAATGAAAATAAACTTAAATAATATTTTGAATTCTTTGTTGTTTGGCTAATGAGAAGTTTGGGAAGGGATACTTCTAATTGTTTAAAGTTGTATAAATAATCTATTAAGTAATTATCTAAGACTGTTGAGCGTATGGTACACTTGACAGTTTAAAGGTTTTCGAACCTGAACAAATCATTAGTTTGGTTGTTATCGATGTATGGTTGGTTTCCTTGTTGCATATAATGGTTGTACTATTTTGTTTGCAAGTGACTATTGTTATGTGTATTGATTTGTTTTGTTACTAAATTGAAGCAACTAAAATATTTCTCCTGTATATAGTTATTAACTTCTTTGGACTATATAAGTGAAATACAGGTTTATGGAAGCAATAGCTATCGCTTTTGGTTTTATAAGTAAAGCGTTGTTTGTCCGACAGATAGGTACGTCTTTGGATTACATTTTTCTAGCGATATTAAATTGTTTTCTCATGGTTTGGGATATTTTATTATTGAAATGTGATATATATATATATATATATATCTCTGTGTGTGTATGTTATTATTGATATTATTATTTTTGGGACCTTTCCATACAAAGAGACTCTGTCGAAATTTTCCGTGAATTTTGGACTTAGAATTTTTTTGAGAAAGTGGAATTATTTTCAAACTTTTATTAACTTAAATATGGAGGATTTAATTATTTCCAAATTTATATATTACATTTAAGTACTTAATTGTGCAAGTTTAAAATGTTTATAAATTGATTATTTGAACAAAAATAAGTTAGTTTCTTAATTCCTTCTTTCCTTTTTCGAGGACGAAAAGTTTTAAGTGAGGGAGAGTATAACGAGCCGTATTTTAGATAATTAAAATATTAATTGAACACGATTTTGGGATTTAATACTGGAGGATTTTTTTTTATGATTTATCAATAAGAGAACAATTAAAATGTAATTTAATAATGTTAATTTAATGTAAATGACAATTATTTTAATGTTATTTCAATCAATTGAGATAATTTTAAAGTTAATTTGGTTATAAACTGTAAATAAGGAAATAAATTTAATGTTGTATTAAATGGTGAGACTGAATGTAATTAATTGAAATTAAATATGAAATCAATGATGTGTAAGTAGTTATAACAACCGTTTGTAAGTGATAAAATTTATAATTATGATTAAAATGCTTAAAAGTAACAATTTGTTTATTTATCATCTCATTTTTGCAACGACGGGCTATTTTCGACCCCCGAATATCGGCACTAATATGTCCACTGTATGGAGAGCCGAGCAATCAAGTACTGGAAATAATAGGCTATTAGAGTTTAAGAAGAAAAAGAGATAGAACAAGAAGCAGAAATAATAGCACGGAATCTCACATTCATAGCGGAACAAAATAATATATAAAATAACAGCATTTTATATAAAGAAAAGATGTAACTATTATCATGCATACAAGTTATCAAAGTACAACAAATCTGGACAGTTATAATAACTTGTCCTCAACAACTGTCTACATAGCCTATAGTACACATCAAAATATAGTGAAATACGTGCAATACGCTTCTGCCATCCAGCTCGTCTCCTAAACTCCAAAAGCGTCCTAACCTGAAATTTTGTAGTACTCAGTCTGACCCAAGCATTACAATAAAGTAACACCCGAGTCAGGCTGGAAAACAGTGTGAGTCAACACATTTAATTTGAAATACCGGAGTTATCAAAATCTTTGGAAGCCAAGGCAACTCATACAATACGACGAGTTTTTATCTCATTTATAACCAACACTTTTCCAAAATCCATTGATATTGTAAAAATGTTTAAGCACAGATTTCTTATTTAAAATAGTCAAATTTGTAAATTAATCCAATTCCGACATATTGAACCTTATAATAAAAAACCGTAAAGGTTAGCAGTGATTTTCAAATCAAAGTGGTTCTGAATAACACTAATATCCGGTCCCAGTCTCTTTGAATCTAAGCAATACATTTTTAAAGGGTAAATTGTTTTAAAATAAACAATCTATATTTTGGGTGACAATATTATAATATGGGAACTTATTATAGATTCTCTTTTCAAATAAATGTATCATCATTTTGTCCCAACTATTTAAACCCGTCGGGCCATTTGATGGCACAAACAAGGATAATAGGAATAAATATCTGATAGAGTTAAGCAAAGATATAGATTGTTACTAATTTAACTATCAATAACAAATATTAAGACGATTCACTCCTTAGGATTTTATTAACTCTATGTACCCGATTTCATTTACATTTTTATCCTAATTAATTAAAAATTAAATAATTTATTAACTAATAATAAATTACAAAATATTGTTAGTTACCCATAAGTTTAAGTCAATTAATTAATTACCCATTTTAATTATAAAATATCATTGAAAACTAGCTACGGGTTTAAAACGAAAATAGATTTTTAGTTAAAAGAAAGAAAATATAAATCATCATATAACTGTATATATAAAAATTCTGTTTCTTCTCTTCTTTTCTTTCCCCAATTTGTTCTCTTCGTTTTCATTTTCTCTCTTCGTTTCTATTTTACTTTTCTTTATTTTCCTTTTTCCTTTTACTTTCCTCTTTCCCTTATCTTAATATTTTTCCCTTTCCCACTATGGCCCAAACAAAAATGGATTCAGCCCAACTACTTCTGCCTTTCTTTCCTCCCGCTTCCTTTTTTACGAGCAGAACAATCATGCACCATCCCAGCGTGCACATGCACATTTAACTCCGATCGAACCATCCACTACCGACCGACCTTGCAAAACATGCTCGATCTCCCTACCACACTCCTCTACCTGGAACCACGAATGGGATTGCCATTCAAATACCGAACATCCAAGCTTTAACGTAGAACGAAGGAAGCATACTTCAGCCACCTTGCCACGCCACCTTGTCCCTTTGCTCATCACCGAACTCGACCAAAAGCTACGCCTTCCTCTATCCTTTTCCCCGCTACCGGATCCTTCCAGTTGCCCCATGCCACTACCATCCCCTCCAACCCGAAGTCAAACAAAACTCACTATAAAATCCTACCCTGCCTCCGACCAACCACCACACCATTTTATAAATTAAACCACCATTTTCCTACTTTTCCCCTCCTTCGAGCCACCTTCTGACTAAACCTCGACCTCCCCCATTGATCGCCTTGCCAGAAATTCATCAAAAACACCATTCCGTTCAACACTAAAATTCCCACCCAAAATACCACTAAATTTTTTATAATCACCATCAAAATTCATCATTTTTGATGACGAACACAGGCACATAAACAAGTACTAAATTATGATACTTGAAATTTTGACATTTTTAAGCTGTTTACCTGCAATTATACTTTTCTTGCTCTACACTCGAAGGTATCAAACGAAACCAATTTTGAAAAAAACTACATTCAGAATCAGTGGGTTTTGCTTTTGGAATCGAAGCCTAAATCAAATTATATAATGAGAAATTGATTTTTAAAGAGGAGGGTTAGCTGGTTTTCAAAAAAATATGAACAGAGTATGTATATTTTTCCCTGTAAGTTAAACTCCTTCATGTCTAATTCTTATATATACTTATATACCCAGCAAAACATATAAGCACTTAACCCATATCAACAATTCATTCACAGACACAATTTATATGTTTATATATAAATATATAACCAGATGAAATATAAGTGTTGAATTCACAGTTTGTTTTTGAGTCTTCTCCCTTTTGTTTTTTTGCTGCAGTTTTTGAGTCTTTTTTCTTTCTTTCTTTGCTTCCTTTAAGTTTGAATGAACACTTTATCAAGTGAGGCTCGACCATATATAGATATGAATGGGAGTGTACTGGGTAAGCCAAAGGGATCAAACTTTGTGTGAACATGCTTTTATTTTATTGACTTCTTTCTTATTTTATTCTTTTATTTCCTTTTATATTTGACATACTATGAAAAGTTTGATCTTAGGCGACTTGATTTTAAATATAAAGATTTTGATTTCTTATGTGACTTGATTTGATTACATACCATGATGGCGTCCCCTTACATACATACATGTATAAATATATGCATATATATATATTTTCGTGTACACTAGTTTTTGACTAGATATGCATATACAAATGTATATTTTACCATCATGTATATATTCTCATATATAAATATATTTGTCATACTCACATATCCATATATCTTTCTTAACATATACATGCCTTCCATATAGATATTTATATTTCCATAAGCATTGTTTTAAAAACATATATACATATATGTATACATGTACTATGTATATTGTGTCATTACATGTATTTTCATATATATTCTCCCATTATTTCTTATTTACATGTATATCACTTCATATGGGCACACATACACCTGTATATATATACATTTATATGCTTACATATATTGCCAACATCATAAAGCTTGTATATATTTATATATATTTATGGATATTTTTATCTTAATTTAAATGGTGGAGTTTTATGTACACATTTTCAAAATATTTATCATATTCATGAATTTAAAATTCAATATTTAATATAGTTTTTAATCAATTTATAGATACAGGTATTTTTAACATCGGAAAATTTATTTTTTTGATCAATCAAAATTAATATCCTAATAATTTAAATTAGTTAATCACCCAATTAGAAGACGTCGAAATCCAATTCGCTACATTCCTACCCCTTTAGAACTTTTCGTCCTCGAAAAGGAACGAAACAAAAATTTTAATTTCGATGTTTATTATTAGTTAAATCATTCTTTAAACATTTTAACTTCTTACTCTTTTATTATACAATTTTAAAACACTTTTAAATCCCACAGTATTACCAAATTATTTTTATAAGATATTTTTTATTACTCGATGTTTAAACAAGGCCATCCTCGTTCTCTCAGAAATTTAGTCATACGTTGATCAGGCGTAGGTAGTAGACCCGTCTCAACTCCCAGTGAAAATACTTGAAAACCTCTTTTCAAAAAGATACGGAAAGCATCACCCCCTCGATGGATCGCTGTTAGCCCGATGACTGCATCCCCATCTCAGCGAAATCCATAAGAAAACTATAGGCATCCGTACCTCTCGACTTTCGCCCTAGAAACTGCATAGATCGTAGCTACACCCAGGGTTGCATTGCTATCACAGCAAAACCCATGTAATTTTAGGCTTTAGCGCCACGCGAATTATGCTACCAAATGAAACTTTACCACATAGATCATGGACTACACAAAGGCTGCGTCACTATCTCAGTGAAACCCAATGTAGAATATAGGCACTCATTACCACATGAATTCTGCTATGGAACCACATAGATCGCAATCTACCACGTTATGTCGCTTTCCCAATGAAATCAAACGTAGATTGTAGGCAATCACTACCACTCAACTTATGCTATGGAAACGCAGAAGATCGCAGTTATAACAAAGGTAACGTTGCCATCACAACAAAACCAAATGTAACAGTAGGCATCAGCGCCATTCAACTTATGCTACCCAATAATAATCATCAAGAACTCGAGTTTTGTTTGGACGTCCTCATGGATCCCAATTTCATTGAACCCGCCCTTAGGGTTCTAAGCAGAACCACCTAGTGGATCTCCTACTATAAGTTTCGACTCTAAATGGGGGTGCCTTTTTTTCCATATCTTTCTCAAAACATATCATAATATATATATATGTACACACATATATATATATATATATATATATATATATATATATATATATATATAGTACCTTTCAAATCACACTCTTCATATGCATCACATATAAACTTCAATTATACAAAATCGATATCTTCAAAATCGATAATTCTCAAATTTAGTTTACCAAATTTCCAAAATTGACTTTTTGCCGAAATCAAAAGCCTTTCAAAATCAATGGGATCCAAAACCTTTCCAGTTTTATTCTCATATTCATATAATATCATCCTTTCAACTTGGATAACTTTCAAATCAATAATTTCTGAGTCCACTTCAAACTTATATAAACTCCATTTAGTATTTCAATTATCTTTCAAAGATCATTTTCTTCTGATTATTAGTTCAACAAGGGAAGTTTGAATATTTAACTAATATTTATAATCTCCTTAATCCCAAATCAAATTTTCAAGTTCGATTTCCTTTACAAAGTTGTTTGTAACATTATCTTCTTCTTATAAAGTGAGTTTTACCTATAGTACTATCTAATCCTCATTTTAAAATTACCATATTGTTCCCAAAAAATATAATATTTACTTCAAAATCATTTTTTCCTTAATATACGATTTCGGTTCCAATTCAAAATTTTGCTTCGAGTTTCACTTTGCGTTATAACTTTAATTTAATCAAAATTTGTATTTAAATCCATGATTTAAATATAGACAATTTCCACTCTAACTAGTTTAAATTAGAAAATAGCTTGAGTCGTTTTAAAATAGTTATATAGTTAATATAAGATAGTTTGAGTATTAAAAAGAATGGTTGTATAGTAATAGCTTGGAAAAATCCAAAATAATTTGGGTATTTAAGAAGATAGATTTCAAGACAGTTTATATTAAAACAATTTATTTTGAAAATAGCTTCAGAGTCAAACTGATTCAACTTCCAATCTCTAATTCAAATCAATTTTAAATTTCCACTTCCATTTAAATTGATTCAATCCCGATTTCAATTCAAATTAACTACAATTTCATCCTAATTTGAATCGATTCCCATTTCGATTTCAAATTAATTCAGTTTCGATTACAGTTCCAATTAATTCAATTCTGAGCATAAATTTTAATTACCTTTGCTTAGACTTATTTCAAGGTTCGAGTAAGAGTTCAAATCTTTTTAGAATAAATCTTTTAGGAATTCAATTTATTTCCATTTGGTTTCAGTAATGGATATATATCATTCCAATCCACTCCTTAATATATTCATATAATCCAATTTACAGTGTTATATAATGTAAATAACAAACATGATGATAGGAGGATATATCAAAGTAAATAAACATCCAATTATCTAAACACCAATCAATAGTATCCATCACACATTTCCAAAATTCAAAATCTATTTTATTTCAAAATCGTTTTGAAATCATAGATAACTTCTTTTGCACCTCTTATCAAATCTATACCCTTTTCTTTTGCAATGTAATTAATTTAACTTCCATAAGTTAAATCTTAATTTCATCCTGAAATTTTCGATTTCAAATGATAGGTTCAAAACTTATTTTAACTTGGCCTGAGTTAATTTCCTCATTCGTTCAATCCATTTAACCTTACTCAATTTAAATGTTTACCTTCCAAGTTTAAATTTCTTATTAATATCACTTCCCTCTTATAAGTTCAAAAAATTATTTTTATTTGGGTTATACTTCTCGTTTTCCAAAGGGGAATTTCAGAACTCAAACACCCAGTTATTTATTTCAAATCAACTATGAAATCATACACATATATCCATACACACACACACACACATATCCCATTCACATATCAACTCGCACTTTAAATTTTACCATTCTTGATGTTTGACCCAAAACAAATTCATCTCCAAACAACTCTTCTTTTAAAACAAAGCTTTCTATATTCAAAAATATTCTAAATAATATTATTTATTATTTGATTCAACACTTTGAAACAGTTTTTAAAATTTTCGAGATTAGATTCAAAACTTCACACTTAAGATCCATTTTTAATTAATGAGTCATGCTTATAATTTTTCTTCCTTAAAACATTTCACTATGTTTCATTATTGTTTATTCTGTAATAAACATTCTTTATTAAGACAAAACAACCAATTTATGATAATAATATTACCATATCTGGAAACCAAGCGCCCCATATTTTTCTGAAAAATGAAATCAGGGTAAACTTATTTCATTTCAAACACTTCGAAAAATACTTTCGAGATTTCCAGAATTTTAAAATCTAGTTTGAATCCATTTCTGGCTTAACTTACTTGTATAATTAATCCTTACCCAAAATTCTATTTGGTTATATATATATATTTTACCACTTAAAGCTTATAATCTTATTTAAATTCAATAGCAACAACCAATCACCTTAATATACCACAATAATCTACAAAAATTATTTTAAAATCATTTTTAAAAATAATTATGTATGAAAATAACAAGTACGCCCTCATATATACCACACTCAACTTATTCTAGCGTACTATTGATCCTATCTCTAATGAATAAACCTCACCAGAGCCAAGGTTCTCGCTTAACCTTTGGCCCTGATACCACGTGTAATGACCGGACGATTTTCGACCCTCGAAAATCGAAACTAATATGTCCAATGTATTGAGTGCCGAGCAATCGAGTGCTGGAAATACCAGGCTATTAGAGTTGAATAAGAAAAAGAGATAGAATAAGAAACATAAATAACAGCATGGAATCTCACAGTCGCAGCGGAACAAAATATAATATAAAATAACAGCATTTTATACAAAGAAAAGCTGTAACAGTTATCATACATACAAGTTGTAAGAGTACAACAAATCTGGACAGTTATAATAACTTGTCCTCAATTACCGTCTACACAGCCTATAGTACACATCGGAATATAGTCAAATACGTGCAATACGCCTCTGCCATCCAGCTCGTCTCCTGAACTCCAAAAGCGTCCTAACATGAAATTCTATAATACTCAATCTGACCCGAGCATTACAATAAAGTAACACCCGAGTTAGGTTGGAAAACAGCGTGAGTCAACACATTTAATTTGAAATACTAGAGTTATCAAAATCTTTGGAAACCAAGGTAACTCATACAATACGACGAGTCATTATCTCATTTTTAACCAACACTTTTCCGAAATCCATTGATATTGTAAAAAATGTTTAGGTATGGATTTCTTATTTAAAATAGTCAAATTTGTAAATTAATCCGATTCCAACATATTGAACCGTATAATAAAAAACCATAAAGGTTAGCAGTGATTTTGAAATCGAAGTGGTTTCGGATAACACTAATAACGCGTCCCGTCTCTTCGAATCCAAGCAATACATTTTTAGAGGGTAAATTGTTTTAAAATAAACAATCTATATTTAGGGTGATAATATTATAATAGGGGAACTTATTACAGATTCCCTTTTCAAATATACGTATCATCATTTTGTTCCAATTTTTTAAACCCATCCGGCCATTTGATTGAACAAACAAGGAAAATATAAACAAATATCCGATAGAGTTAAGCAAAGATATAGATTGTTACTAATTTAACTATCAATGACAAATATCAAGATGATTCACTCCTTAGGATTTTATTAACTCTATGTAGCCGATTTCATTTACATTTTTATCCAAATTAACTACAAATTAAACAACATATTAACTAATAATAAATTATAAAATATCGTTAGTTACACAAAGTTTAAGTCAATTAATTAATTACCCATTTTAATTATAAAATATCATTGAAAACTAGTTACGGGTTTAAAATGAAAACATATTTTTAATTAAAAGAGTGAAAATATAAATCATCATATAACTGTATATATAAAAATTCCATTTCTTCTCTTCTTTTCTTTCTCTTTTTTCTCTCCTCATTTTCATTTTCTCTTTTCCTTTCTATTTTATTTTTCTTTATTTTCCTTTTCCCTTTTACTTTCCTCTTTCCCTTATCTTAATATTTTTCCCTTTCCTACTACCGCCCAAACAAAAATGGATCCGGTCCAACTTCTTCTGCCTTTCTTTCCTCCCCCTTCCCTTTTTTTGAGCAAAACAACCATGCACCATCCCAGCCTGCACGTGCACACTTGCCTCTGGCTGAACCACCCACCGCACACCGACCTTGCAAACACCCCCAACCTCCCTACCACACTCCTCCACCAAGAACCACGAACGGGATTTCCATTCAAAAATCGAACACCCAACCCCCAACCCCCAACCTAGAATGAAGACAACATACTTCAACCACCTCGCCATGCCACCACGTCCCCTCGTTCATCACCGAACTCGACCAAAAGCTACGCCACACCTTCCCCTATCCTTTTCCCCTACCGAAACCTTCCAATTTCCTCACGCCGCCACCATCATCTCCAACCCGAAGTCAAACAAAACTCACCGTAAAACCTTACCTTGCCTCCGACCAACCACCAGACCATTTTACAAAATAAACCACCATTTTTCCCATGCTTCCCCCCTTCGAGCCACCTTCTGACTAAACCTCGACCTCCCCCATTGATCGCCTTGCCAGATATTGATCAAAAACACTATTTCGTCACCCTAAATTTTCCACTCAAAACACCACTAAATTTTTTATAATCACCACCAAAATTCATCATTTTTGATGACGAACACAGGCACATAAACAAAGTACTAAATTATGATACTTGAAATTTTTACAATTTTAAGTTGTTAACCTGCAAATATTCTTTTCTTGCTCTACACTCGATGGTATCAAATGAAACCAATTTTAAAAAAACTAAATTCAAAATCAGTGGGTTTTGCTTTTGGAATCGAAGCCTAAAACAAATTGTATAATGAGAAATTGATTTTTAAAGAGGAGGGTTAGCTGGTTTTCAAAATAATATGAACAGAGTACGTATATTTTTCCCTGTAAGTTAAACTCCTTCATGCCTAATTCTTATATATACATATATACCCAACAAAACATATACTCATTTTGTGTGTATATATATATATATATATAGATAACCAGTTTAAATATAAGTGTTGAACTCACAATTTGTTTTTGAGTCTTCTCCCTTTTTTTGTTTTGCTGTAGTTTTTGCGTCTTTTTTTCTTTCTTTCTTTACTTCCTTTAATTTTGAATGAACACTTTATCAAGTGTGGCTCGGCCATATATAGATATGAATAGGAGTGTACCGAGTAAGCCAAAGGGCTAAAACTTTATGTGCACAGGGTTTTATTTTATTTACTTCTTTCTCATTTTATTCTTTATTTCCTTTTAGATTTGATATATTATGAAAAGTTTGATTATTATGTGACTTCATTTTAAATATAAAATTGATTCTGATTTCTCATGTGACTTGATTTGATTGCATGCCATGATGGTGTCCCCTTACATATATACAAGTATAAATATATGCATACAAATATTTTCATGTACACTAGTTTTTGACCATATATGCATATAAATATGTATATTTTACCATCATGTATATATTCTCATATTATAAATATATTTTGTCACACACACATATACGTATATCTTTCTCTACATATATGTGCCTTCCATATAGATATTTATATTTCCACATGCACTGTTTTAAAAACATATATACATATATGTATACATATACTTATGTATATTGTATCATTACATGTATTTTCGTATATATTCTCCCATTATTTCTTATTTACATGTATATCGCTTCATATGGGCACACATACACCTATATATACATTTATATGCTTATATATATGGCCAACATCATATAGCTTGTATATATATATATATATATATATATATATATATATATATTTATGGATATTTTTATCTTAATTTAAATGGTGGAGTTTTATATACACATTTCCAAATTATTTATCATATTCAAGAATTTGAAATTCAATATTTAATATAGTTTTTAATCAATTTATAGATACAGGAATTTTTAACATCTGAAAATTTATTTATTTGATCAATCAAAATCAACATCCTAATAATTTAAATCAGTTAATCACCCAATCAACAGACATCAAAATCCAAGCCGTTACAATTTTAATATGCTAAAATAATTTGGAAATTAATAAAAACTTAACGTAAATCAATTATTGCAATAAATATGAATTGAGATAATGACCGTAAATTTGAATGTAATAAAATCTAAACTAACGTTAATTATATTCATAAGGTAATAATTGATTAAATAATAAGAGCGAAATCAAAATAAATGAATTTATTAGAATTTTAATATTATAATTAATGAATTTATTACCGTTATAGTTAAACGCTGCAATTAGTGTAATATTTAAATCTTAGGTTTAATAAGAAAAATTTATTTTAGAAAGATAATTAAATTTCTCTATAATCATGAATGATAAAATGGTTAACTTGTAAATTGGAAATTAAAAGTGATTAAACCAATTTAATAATAATTTATTTAATTAACGTGGAGATTTTCCATTTTGGCCAATATCACAGATTTCGACGAAACTATTTCCATCGGATCCGTAACAACGAATTTTTGTAGGATTTCAAGCTTCGTAGGGTTCAGACTTATCGTTTGACCGTGCGAGCTTGAAACCCGTAGAAATCAATTTAATGAATTCGATTAAAATAAGCTGATTTTAAAAGCAAACTTCTATATACAATGGGACTAGCATTCAAAAATAGTTCCATTGAGCTCAAAAATATCGAAAACCTATATTCTGATATATTGGATGGTCCATTTTCGTTTCGGGAACGAAAGATGCTTTTCGGGTCATTATTGTTGTTTCGATCCAACCCTGCCTATATATAGGCTGTTATAAACCCTATCTATTTCTCATTTCATTATTTCTATATGTAGATCTTCTTCCTCCTTATCAAACGATAGAACATCAAACCTACCTCCCAAATTCCTAAACATAATTTCAATTAAAAATAATGCGGATCTAGGGCGACTTCGGGTCATGCTTCTGGTTCCAAAGGCCAGAACCTACAGCGACTTAGGTTCCAGAACCAAATGACTCGGGTCTCGGGTCGTTTTGGAAAAAACTCAAAGCAGGCACCGGGGATTTTCGGCGGAGGACCGAAGTAATACTCGAAGTCGACTCAGGGCCTGAATATTTCAGTCTTATAATGTTAATAGCTTTTGCATACGAGCTCGGATTCACGCACGGTTTTCTCCGTTGCGATCGTTAATTATTGGTTGATTTGAATGATGATTGTGTTGAATGTTTAATTATTAATATTTGGATGATTGAATGGATGTCTATTTTATATGTTATCACATTGCAAGTTCCCGTGGTTATTGTTAGGAAAATCACTATGGGTTGAAATGATATATACCTGAACGACCTATAGATTAGGAAAAAATCATTATGGGTTGAAATGATAGACACGAGCGATTTTATGTATTTTGATATTTTACTCGGGATTGCGGGTTGAAATGATATATACCCGTAAATTTAAAATTATTACGAGTTGAAATGATAGATATCCATATCACTTGACCATAAGGTAGAAAATTATATACGGACACTGGATTGGTTAAATTAAATGGTTTTAAATCCAAAATTTTGAATTCAGTTAAATGATACTTTGAAATAAAATTTCATTTATATAAATTGAATTACTTTCGAAAATCCAAGCCTTAACTGTTGAAATTGGAATTGGTTTAAATGAATTGTTTAAAGGATTTAAATTGAAATTTTAAAGTTGAATTTGAAGTATAAATGAAGTTTATCGAAATTGAATTGTTGAAAATGTTTGAATATTTAAACTTTGGAATCTACAAAATTTGAAGTAGTTCAAATCTATAGTTTAAACATGGATTCGAAATTGACATAGATTTAAATGGTTTTATTGGGAATGTGAATTAAAGGATAAAAATTGAGTTTGTTAATTTGGAAGCTAGATAGAGTCCAGATTTGTTGAAATGGAAATAGTTTAATTCGATATTACTTTGGAATTAATTATTTTAATATAACCGTTTAAAAATATATTATTTTAAATTCAGATTTATTTTGATTTTCAATCCATTTTATATCAAACTATTAAACTATATTAATCGTATTTTAACTATTTTCAACCATTTAAGTTATTTTTAATCTATTTTAAGCTATTTAATTTATTTTAAACTATTTTAATCTATTTTAAACTATTTAAGCGATTTTAATCTATTTTAAACTAGTTAAACCATAAAATCTAATTTAATCTATTTTAAACTATCTAAACTACTTTAAAATATTTTAATCTATTTTAAACTATTTAAATTATTTTAATCTATTTTAAACTATTTTAAACCATTTAAACTATTTTATTGTATTTTAACTATTTAGACTATTTTGATCTATTTTAAACTAGCCTTACAGAAAACACACAAATTATTCACATAGGTTTAATACAAATCGCATTCAAACCTTTAACTCTTGAAGGATTTCCAGAAAGTTTTATAGCTGCTCTGAGAGATTTAGATTGAAAATAATAATTAATGAGATTAACATAGTCAAGTCTAGCTTATGGTCCAGTCTATTTTAACGTTTATTCAAATTTACAACTCTCTTTATCTAATATTAATATTTTGGAAGCTATTACTTTAAATATTAAAACCCATGGATATAATTATATTCTATAACCTGAAGTAATGTGCATATGCTATAAAATTTATTATAAACTTTTATATACTCTAAATCCCCAATGCAAAATGGTTGATAAACCTTTAAATGAAACTATTTTAATAGAAACAAATTTTAGTTAGTCTAATATAACTACTAGAAGGTCCATAAAATGGGAAGATATTCCTCTTCCAGGAAATTAGAAAATAGAAAGAGTCATTCCTTCACAACCAATGACAAATAATAATACTACTATTATTATACAAACCTTTGAAGGAACTATTCAAATACAAATGGATAATAATCTTTCTGGACCTAGTTCTAGTAACATATACTTATCTAGAAAAAATCCTTTCAGTCTCATATTTCACCTTTTGATTATACTATTGAATCTCCATCAAGAATGTCCACATCTCAAATTAGAGAAACTGAAAGAAATTCGTCTAATGATGGATCTTTAAAAGATAACATGGTATAAAAATTGCATGTAAATAGAAATAATATTGTAAAAGGTATTAACAACAATCAAGAAATGGATATAACCGAATCAGAAATGAATTTCTTTATTTATTGGATTATATGACTAAAATAGATTTTAGCCCTGGATCTCAGGCCAGACAAAGAATTAAATTTGAATTTAATCTTCCAAAATGGAAACCATTTAGGAAATGGTTTTTTAAAAAATTTTCAAAAGAAGAACACAAATATTTTCAAGAAGAATTATATTAATTCACAACTGAAAGAAATGTAATGTTTCCCTTTATTCCTTGGTTTATAGCAAACTATATTGAACAATATATTTTTGTAATAGAAATAGATTATAAATTGTCAAATGGAAATCCACTAAATGCAGTATATCCTCTCAAAAATCTTTTTAAATAGAAAAAAAGGGGAAGTAATTAAGTTTTAATACATTTTCTAAAATATTAGAAAATGAAACATTTCAAATTACGGTAAGGCAAAAAACCAAATATTTGAACAACAAAATTATGCAAATCTTTATTTAGATGTTATTTGTGAACAAATTACTTCACTACATAATAAAATAGAAAAAAATATTTTCCGCTATTTAATAATATAGAACCTACTGTTTCAATTACAACCGAAGAAGTAAGCAAAGTAACTGCAACTTCGAGCCTTCAACCTCCACCTGAAATTAAAGATTTTAAGTTAAAAACAGAGTTAGAATTAGAAAAGGCTTTTAAATTAAAATCCGAATCCGACTTAGAGATATTTCTAAAAGAAAGAATGGATAATCTCAGATTAAATACTCTCGAAGAAGAATCTTCTCAATAAAATAATAGCTATCATACAGTCCAAGATGAGATAAATAAACTTAAAAAATATGCATATAAGCCTTCACAAAAATAATTTTACTATCGGAGACCTTCTCCTATGGATACTTTATCGGAAGAATCAAATTTTATTAATAATAATAGTTACAATGGGAAAAGTATATATGAATGGAACATTGACACATTTAGCGAAAAACAAATATTTAATGTAGCTCACCGTATGTTAATGTATAGTATGACTTGCAAAAATAATGGCAATAATGATGTTACTGTTGCAAGAATGATAGTCGCTGCTTTTACTGGCCAACTTAAAGGATGGTGGGATAATTATCTTCCTACATCACATAAAAATGAAATTTACAACATAGTAAAACAAGAAGATGGACAAATGGTCCAAAATGCTTTATATACTTTAATAGTTACTATTCTAGAACATTTTACTGGAAGTGTATCAGATAATAATGTAAGTGTTCGTAGACTTCTACAAAATCTAAGGTGTAAAACATTAACCGGTTTTAGATGGTACAAAGATACATTTTTAAATAAAGTAATGGTAATAGCTCTTACTGGAAATCAAAATTTATTGATGGACTCCCCTCCTTATTTGCAGAAAGGTTAAGAAAGTCTCCAAGGAAGGATAAAATAAATATTCCTTATGAAAGTTATACTTATGGTAAGCTTATTGGAACATGCATCAAAAAAGGCTTATCATTGTGCAATGAAATAAAATTAAGTCAACAAATAAAACATCAAAATTTGACTGAAAGGAATCAATTATGAAAATTTTGTAGTCCATTTGGAATGGATGTTCCAATTATGTAACGCCCCGTAAATTTTCGACTTTCGAAAATTCAACATCGATACTCACTTTATCGACTGCCGAGAAATCGAAGGCCGGAAACCCGAAATGTTATGGTTTAAGAAAAGGAAACAGACAGAAGAAGAGAGAAAAAGATAGAAAAATAGAGAGAGGAGAGGAAAGGAAATAGAACGGAATAGAAAACAACAAAACAACAACAGAATCTCACAATTCGCAGCGGAACAACATATAATAAATAAATGACTAATCTTTAAACAAAGAACTATATCAGTTATTACATTACATCACATCTCATTACATCATATCATCAGAGTGTACAACAACAACATCAAATATTGCAGCAGAAAAAGAAATACTATATAGTAGTAATACGCCACGCCATCCATCTTGCCTCCAGCAACTCTAGAATATCCAGAATATCCTGATAAACCTAACTCTTGACTGCCCGTGTGGAAATTGGTGGGCACCCAGAGCTTAGGAAGGAAAACAATAAACTCCAAGTCAGTCATGTGACTGGTGTGAGAACTCAAAACAGTTTATTTATCTTTAAAAATCAAAAATAGAGGAATATTTTTAAATTCAATTCGCAATGCTTTTAAAAATGAGACTACCATAAGGCCTCCCGCTCACACACACAATGCAAACGCAGAATCGGAGGAGATTTCTCCTTATGATAGTCAAAGATGCTTGATACGCATTTAAAAGAACATTTGGTATTATTACTAGTTCATAGTGTAGAGAAAAATTCATTTCGAAAGTAGAATATAAATCCTAGCCAACATACGACCATTATCGTATGCCTACTATAGCTAACATCCAAACAGTGGGGCGCCACCATAAGTGAATGATAGGTTCTACAACTAATACCGTACAAGATCGTATTGTTTCTTTGGATTTCCAACGAATGATCAGGCCAAGGAACTTCCCATTGCCACATGAGAATGCCTCTGGATGGACATCCCCGAGAACCAAACCGGATCTCTACCAACACAAGGCCGGGTTACCCCTAACTGAGTAACAACTGACCGAATATGCCATCCCCCGGTCCTTTGGGACCTTTCAACCGAGCGCTCGCAATCAATTCACACAATCATAAAGTGTTTTCAACATGAGTAAGTATCTGGGCTCCATACCATGATACCACCCTTTTCCAGAAGGAAATGCACATATCCTAAAGGGCGCTACCCCTCATAACCTTGCTGCTTCTTTCCTGTTTTGACCATTCACGGGGTGTGAGGCTCGACGAAGTCACGTCCACAAAAACATACTTTTTACAAAAGCCATGCTTTGGGTCAACAAATGATCATAGAAATGATCACAAGGATAGACGATCAAATAAACGATCCTATCACAAATAATCAACACAATGATCATTTACAGCAACACTCAGCATGTCACATTACCAAATTGGGAATATATCGCTGATAACATTCAACTACATAACCTCTGAGCTCGTACGTCTCAGAGAAGGGTGTTAAGCTAAAAGAATAAATTCTCCGCCACCAACAGAAATATATTTGAAAGAAATCGGCTTTATATCTCAATTTGTAATGTCAGACATACAATCCATACAAGTCTGTTCCGGGCTCGAACAAAACCGAAGGCACTTCTCACGAAGCCCTTGCAAATCCGGGTATTCACAATCCCGATCGAATTTCCCATCACTTAGGAAATCTCTATACCAGGAGCCACCCAGTGTAGAGACAATCGATAGGTCATTCTATCGCTTTCGCAAGTACTCGGTCTTCAACACCGGTCATCAAATGCAATTCATAACGACGTATCACATATTCGGAATGGGTTATACGACCCCATGATCCTTTCCCGGTTAACCCGAATAGTGAGCGCTTATTCAAAAATAAGTGTGACATTCAAATTCAATCAAATCACATCAAATACCCATTCAAAGGGAATATTGATAGTCGGTTATTGAACTATCAATGGATATGCACATATCACCAGATTTCAAATAATTTTCCAAATTACTTACTTTCCAAAATATCTTTACAAGATATATAATTTCAATACTTCAAAAATAAATCAATATTTATTTTCATACAAATTCCACTTTCACATATAAACTCTATAGTGAATTTATATTCCCAAAATATCTGTGAATATACGTTTCAATTCGATTTCTAATATTCATTTTCCATTTATCTTTAAAAAGATAAACTCTCAAAATATTCACTTATTTATTGGAAAACGATTCCATACTTATTAAAAATAAGTAATTCACGAACCTATTTATTTTCAACACTTGGAAAATATTCAATATACTTAAATCGAAATTAAGTATATATTTCATTCTTTTAAGAAAATCATTCACTTTAACATATTTATTTGGGCCAAAACGAATGTTACGTAAAACATCGTTACGACAACCCAAAATCACTAGTATAGGGATTCGAAATTAAAATAGATATATAAATCCCAATACTATTCAAAACATTTCCTTTCGGAAATCATTTACTATAACAACAGTGTTATAGTCCACCATTTCCTTTTATTTCTCGAAAACGTCTATTTCAACAATGAATGTTGAAATCTATGGTTTCGAATCTCAACACCTTTTAAAACATCGTTAGATCGTTTTAATTCTATTTGAAACATCACATTCAAAACAATTTCTTTAACATATTATTCACTATTCAAAAACGTGAATATACTTTGTTAACTAATTTCATCCTTTCTATACACTTTATTTCAAAGGATTATTCACAGTCAAAAATGTGAATATAACTCCATTAATAGGTTTCAACAATTTACTTATCAAAATAAGTCGTTTACGGATTTATAAAACAACGTTTATAAATTCTATTTCTATTTGTTTTATAACTACTTCCTTTTTTATACATCTTCTTTATTAACCTATTCGATTTATAACTCAATTATAAACTAAAGGTTCATATTATAAGTCAAATATTTATAATTTATTTGTTTCCAAAATCGTTCCTTTAAATTTCACAATTATAAATCTTATAACTATAAGATTGTTTATTTATCCAAAATTCGTTCTTTCAATAACTTTATAAATTTTGTAAACCTACTGTTTAAAAAATTCCATTTATAACTTCACTGTTTAAAATTCTATAAATTCCATTCAATTATGAAATTCATTCACACTTCATTCAAACACTTATAAAAACTCGTTTTATAACTCAAATATTTTCATTTATAAATTATCAATTTATAAATCTTTTTATATAAATCAATTTATATTATTCTTTAAAACATCTTTAAACTCCTTTTATAATTTCATCATTCTGATTTATAAAATAATTAAATTTCATAAATCCTATATTTAAACTTTTCACAATAATTTCAAAAATCCCGATTTTACTATTTTATAAAATCATTAGCCTCATATTTTCAAAAATCAACCTTTAACTATATTTCTCAAAAATATAATTTTTATAACATTAAAATTTATACGTTTATTTATTTAAAATGAATCAATTCCAAAATTATTTTATAAACGTATACTTTCAAAAAAATCACTTTGAAAATCATTTTAAAATTTCAAAATTTGGTCCAATGATGCTACATACCAAATAGTCAATCACGACAACGACGTTATCATATATCGATATGATAATCTATCAAATATCAAAATATCTGAAATCAAATAAATACTGTTGAGGAATCCAGTTGGATCCCTCCAACCTGTTTTCCTGCATCCACAAACATTAGCACAATACCAATTCCGCTCCAGTACGAAATTATCGCGGTATATGGGATTTAAATATTATCCGCTTAATAGACGGCGCAATAGGGTCTCATCCGCTAAACAAATACGGGAAATCAATAACTCCAATATATACATATGCCAATATATATATATATTGCTATTATATATAATACCAATTTCACTGTTTATGAAATATTCGCGGTATATGTTTTTAATAAATAACATCCGCTTACTAACGGCGTATAATGTCTATTTTAACAATCAATAGATAACAATCATCATTCAAACATGCATTCAAATATTTTAAATCTAACTATTTAAAATAAAATCGAAACCGATTCGATTGAGTGAGAAGTTCTCACCTTGATTTCAATTTCGTTTTAGCGATTTATTTCGAATAAAATTAAACGGGCGTTTAATTTTACCCAAATTTCTCACTAACTCCAAACGACTCCAATCCAATTTCATCGCGTAGTGCTCGTCCATACGATTCCAACGCAACTGGTTTCGCGCGTTTTCGACCTCGTATGAAAAAGATATGAATTTATGAAGTTTATACGAATTTTTATATTAACTAATTTCACAATTTCTTTTATAATTTATAACCTTCATCAATCTCAGGCCGTTAGATCTCACCCCTCTCCATCGTAGCCGTGCGCGCCCCCTCCTTCCTCACTCACGTTCACGCAACTGCTCTAGGTAATGAAAGCACGACCGAACCCATTTTCATTTTCTAGGGTTAATAGCCGCCATCACCACATCGACATATACCTCGATCAAGAGCCACCAACAGATGCGCCTCTCTCCACTCCATGCTCGGCCCAAGTGGCTTGAAGTCCGGTCCCTCCTCCTCTCTCGATTTGCGTGCGCAACGCGTGCACTTCATCTCCAATTTGCCGTTGATCCATCGCTCGAAACGCGATCGTGACCGTTGAACTTGTAGAGCTCGCGGAGCTCTACAACATTGTTGTTGAACGTTTCTTGTAATTATTGGTGGATGAAGAGTAAATTGAGGGAGAAGACAAGAACGTTTCGGCCATCCATTATCAAGTGGCGGCTGTGCATTGCAACTAGGGTTTGATTTATATATTTTTTTTTTTTAGAGTGAAGGGCTATTTATAAGATTTTGAACGAACACTATTCATTCCGGAAATTCCAAACTCCGATTTACGTGCCGTAACCAGCGTTTCTATGGTTTACCCCGTGTTCCGGACACAATGGAATAGGTTTCGAAAGCTAATTCGGACATCTGTGCGAGTTATGGCAATAAACGTTCAATTTAAATCAAACCGATTTAAATCGATTTCTAGGCGTTTTAATTTGTACAGGACAAACGGTAAATTTGATTGATTTGAAATTTGAAACCTTACAATAATATCACATTACGGATCCGATGAAACTGGGTTCGTCGAAATCCGAGACTTTTTGAAAAATGGCTATTTTAACTCGCCAAATTAATATTAAAAATAATTCGATGCGTTTCAAGCTGCCACGATCAAACGATAGCTCCGATTGACACGAAAATTGAAATCCGATAATAACTAACTATTACGGATCCAATGGAACTGGTTTCGTTCAATTCTGAGACTGTTCAAAAATTGACTATTTTCACTAATCGATTAAATATTAAAATATTCAATTTTCACAAATTAACTCTAAATTCGATTTTAAAAGTTCTAAAATATCATTCTAACTTCAACATGATAAAATAAAATTTTACAAATCATTTTCAATCATATTTAATTCAATTTTCAATTATTTCCATAATTTAACGTATTAAATTATGGATTTAATTATCCAATTAAATCCAATAATTCGAAATAAAATTTATTTGACTTATAAATTCACTTACTAATACTTAAAATTAATTAAATATTCAAATTTTAATTGAATAAAATTCTGGGTTGTTACAATCTTCCCCCCTTAAAAGAATTTCGTCCTCGAAATTAACAAGTAAGAAAAGTTACAGAATTTATTAATTTTCCCAAAACAAATTTTTAAACTTCTTATAATAACTTTACTAAGTTTTCAAATCATACTTAGTTATCTTTTCAAAAACAATTACTATTGTTTAACTTTCAATTTCAACTCAAAGTTAAAGTTTTCAAAATTTTCCAATTTTCTCAAATTTTTCTAACGCCTTAAATTTCCGGAAAAATTCGCCATAGTCTCCTTTGCGCGGCTCGATCCAAAAAAAACGACAGTATATATATCACAAATATACATCTCATCAAGTAATGAGGCATCCCGAAGGGAAAAAGTATAAAAGTACGGTATGTAATCCGAGATATGTACCTTATATTTTATTAGCGAGCATATACGACTAATATAGCGCGAAAGCGAGCTCTAAATGCGAAGCAAACGCTATCCGCACCTACTAAACACTCAACAAACAACATGAGAACATGCATATATGAAAATAATCTCAATATACATCATATAGCAACATAATAACTATATATGTCAACATAGCTAATGTAGTAAAAGCAATATATTCAACCATCAACCAACTAATATCCATAACCAATAAATATTCATTCATACTCTCATTGATATTCAATGAAATGGTTTTCAATTTAATCACTTTTGATTCATTAATAGTGGATGTTTACTAACATTCATTTTCAATTAGTTTATATTCACTAATTCATATTCAAGTTGGTTCACTTCCAAATCAAATTCAATTCTATTTAAGATTCATTTAACTTCTAATTGAATTTCAATTACTTTAGCTTCCAATTTCATTAATACTTAATGAATTATATACAATCAACTAACAATCATATAACAATCAATGTATATTAATTACAACCAAATTCCTTTGCTTATATTCATTCAATTTGGTTTAATTAATTGATTTTTTATTCAACTATTCAACTTTCAATAACATTAGATTCTAATGAATTACACTTATATTCATTATTTCATGTCAACTTAATTTACATTCAATTGATTAACATTCAATCCATTCATTCAATTCAATTACAACAGTTGAATTTTATTTACATAACTCAAGTTCATATTTATCACTTCACTTTATTAATTTACTTTGATACCGAAATCAACTTCATTCAACATTTCTTAAGTTATACTTCATTTATAAACATCACTTGTTTTTACTTAACTTAAATTTCTACTTATAAATTAATTCAGCTTCCAAATTCTAAAGTAAATTTCCATTTAACTTTAGATTCATTTTTATTTACTACTCATATTCATAAATATATTCATATAGTTTCACTTCTTATATATATAAGTTTATTTCACAATTGTAAATCACATTAATTATAATTCAATTCTTATAATTCTTTTTACTTATACAATTATTCTTCAATTTAGATTATTCAAACAACTAAACAATCAACTTATATACACTTTAATAATTCTGAAAAATTATTCCTTTATATATAAAATATACTCAAGGTAAAATTATTTTATTTACCCAATTTTAAAATCAATAATGTGCCGAATTGTTCTATTCAAGTGTTTAGAGATCCCTATCAACAACGTTAATTACTCGTATTAACCAGAATCTATATACCACTCAACCAACCAATCATCACAATATAAAACAATTTTATATTCACTAACAAACACGCTCTCATAGCTATTATTACACTCAAACTCATTCTAGAGCACTACTGACTCTATCTCTAATGAGTAATACCTAACAGAACCATGGTTGTCGCTTAACCATAAGCTCTGATACCAGATGTAACGCCCCGGAAATTTTCGACTTTCGAAAATTCAACATCGATACTCACTTTATCGACTGCCGAGAAATCGAAGGCCGGAAACCCGAAATGTTATGGTTTAAGAAAAGGAAAGAGACAGAAGAAGAGAGAAAAAGATAGAAAAATAGAGAGAGGAGAGGAAAGAAAATAGAACGGAATAGAAAACAACAAAACAACAACAGAATCTCACAATTCGCAGCGGAACAACATATAATAAATAAATGAATAATCTTTAAACAAAGAACTATATCAGTTATTACATTACATCACATCTCATTACATCATATCATCAGAGTGTACAACAACAACATCAAATATTGCAGCGGAAAAAGAAATACTATATAGTAGTAATACGCCATGCCATCCATCTTGCCTCCAGCAACTCTAGAATATCCAGAATATCCTGATAAACCTAACTCTTGACTGCCCGTGTGGAAATTGGTGGGCACCCAGAGTTTAGGAAGGAAAACAATAAACTCCAAGTCAGTCATGTGACTGGTGTGAGAACTCAAAACAGTTTATTTATCTTTAAAAATCAAAAATAGAGGAATATTTTTAAATTCAATTCGCAATGCTTTTAAAAATGAGACTACCATAAGGCCTCCCGCACACACACACAATGCAAACGCAGAATCGGAGGAGATTTCTCCTTATGATAGTCAAAGATGCTTGATACGCATTTAAAAGAACATTTGATATTATTACTAGTTCATAGTGTAGAGAAAAATTCATTTCGAAAGTAGAATATAAATCCTAGCCAACATACGACCATTATCGTATGCCTACTATAGCTAACATCCAAACAGTGGGGCGCCACCATAAGTGAATGATAGGTTCTACAACTAATACCGTACAAGATCGTATTGTTTCTTTGGATTTCCAACGAATGATCAGGCCAAGGAACTTCCCATTGCCACATGAGAATGCCTCTGGATGGACATCCCCGAGAACCAAACCGGATCTCTACCAACACAAGGCCGGGTTACCCCTAACTGAGTAACAACTGACCGAATATGCCATCCCCCGGTCCTTTGGGACCTTTCAACCGAGCGCTCGCAATCAATTCACACAATCATAAAGTGTTTTCAACATGAGTAAGTATCTGGGCTCCATACCATGATACCACCCTTTTCCAGAAGGAAATGCACATATCCTAAAGGGCGCTACCCCTCATAACCTTGCTGCTTCTTTCCTGTTTTGACCATTCACGGGGTGTGAGGCTCGACGAAGTCACGTCCACAAAAACATACTTTTTACAAAAGCCATGCTTTGGGTCAACAAATGATCATAGAAATGATCACAAGGATAGACGATCAAATAAACGATCCTATCACAAATAATCAACACAATGATCATTTACAGCAACACTCAGCATGTCACATTACCAAATTGGGAATATATCGCTGATAACATTCAACTACATAACCTCTGAGCTCGTACGTCTCAGAGAAGGGTGTCAAGCTAAAAGAATAAATTCTCCGCCACCAACAGAAATATATTTGAAAGAAATCGGCTTTATATCTCAATTTGTAATGTCAGACATACAATCCATACAAGTCTGTTCCGGGCTCGAACAAAACCGAAGGCACTTCTCACGAAGCCCTTGCAAATCCGGGTATTCACAATCCAGATCGAATTTCCCATCACTTAGGAAATCTCTATACCAGGAGCTACCCAGTGCAGAGACAATCGATAGGTCATTCTATCGCTTTCGCAAATACTCGGTCTTCAACACCGGTCATCAAATGCAATTCATAACGACGTATCACATATTCGGAATGGGTTATACGACCCCGTGATCCTTTCCCGGTTAACCCGAATAGTGAGCGCTTATTCAAAAATAAGTGTGACATTCAAATTCAATCAAATCACATCAAATACCCATTCAAAGGGAATATTGATAGTCGGTTATTGAACTATCAATGGATATGCACACATCACCAGATTTCAAATAATTTTCCAAATTACTTACTTTCCAAAATATCTTTACAAGATATATAATTTCAATACTTCAAAAATAAATCAATATTTATTTTCATACAAATTCCACTTTCACATATAAACTCTATAGTGAATTTATATTCCCAAAACATCTGTGAATATACGTTTCAATTCGATTTCTAATATTCATTTTCCATTTATCTTCAAAAAGATAAACTCTCAAAATATTCACTTATTTATTGGAAAACGATTCCATACTTATTAAAAATAAGTAATTCACGAACCTATTTATTTTCAACACTTGGAAAATATTCAATATACTTAAATCGAAATTAAGTATATATTTCATTCTTTTAAGAAAATCATTCACTTTAACATATTTATTTGGGCCAAAACGAATGTTACGTAAAACATCGTTACGACAACCCAAAATCACTAGTATAGGGATTCGAAATTAAAATAGATATATAAATCCCAATACTATTCAAAACATTTCCTTTCGGAAATCATTTACTATAACAACAGTGTTATAGTCCACCATTTCCTTTTATTTCTCGAAAACATCTATTTCAACAATGAATGTTGAAATCTATGGTTTCGAATCGTTAGATCGTTTTAATTCTATTTAAAACATCACATTCAAAACAATTTCTTTAACATATTATTCACTATTCAAAAACGTGAATATACTTTGTTAACTAATTTCATCCTTTCTATACACTTTATTTCAAAGGATTATTCACAGTCAAAAACGTGAATATAACTCCATTAATAGGTTTCAACAATTTACTTATCAAAATAAGTCGTTTACGGATTTATAAAACAACGTTTATAAATTCTATTTCTATTTGTTTTATAACTACTTCCTTTTTTATACATCTTCTTTATTAACCTATTCGATTTATAACTCAATTATAAACTAAAGGTTCATATTATAAGTCAAATATTTATAATTTATTTGTTTCCAAAATCGTTCCTTTAAATTTCACAATTATAAATCTTATAACTATAAGATTGTTTATTTATCCAAAATTTGTTCTTTCAATAACTTTATAAATTTTGTAAACCTACTGTTTAAAAAATTCCATTTATAACTTCACTGTTTAAAATTCTATAAATTCCATTCAATTATGAAATTCATTCACACTTCATTCAAACACTTATAAAAACTCGTTTTATAACTCAAATATTTTCATTTATAAATTATCAATTTATAAATCTTTTTATATAAATCAATTTATATTATTCTTTAAAACATCTTTAAACTCCTTTTATAATTTCATCATTCTGATTTATAAAATAATTAAATTTCATAAATCCTATATTTAAACTTTTCACAATAATTTCAAAAATCCCGATTTTACTATTTTATAAAATCATTAGCCTCATATTTTCAAAAATCAACCTTTAACTATATTTCTCAAAAATATAATTTTTATAACATTAAAATTTATACGTTTATTTATTTAAAATGAATCAATTCCAAAATTATTTTATAAACGTATACTTTCAAAAAAATCACTTTGAAAATCATTTTAAAATTCCAAAATTTGGTCCAATGATGCTACATACCAAATAGTCAATCACGACAACGACGTTATCATATATCGATATGATAATCTATCAAATATCAAAATATCTGAAATCAAATAAATACTGTTGAGGAATCCAGTTGGATCCCTCCAACCTGTTTTCCTGCATCCACAAACATTAGCACAATACCAATTCCGCTCCAGTACGAAATTATCGCGGTATATGGGATTTAAATATTATCCGCTTAATAGACGGCGCAATAGGGTCTCATCCGCTAAACAAATGCGGGAAATCAATAACTCCAATATATACATATGCCAATATATATATATTGCTATTATATATAATACCAATTTCACTGTTTATGAAATATTCGCGGTATATGTTTTTAATAAATAACATCCGCTTACTAACGGCGTATAATGTCTATTTTAACAATCAATAGATAACAATCATCATTCAAACATGCATTCAAATATTTTAAATCTAACTATTTAAAATAAAATCGAAACCGATTCGATTGAGTGAGAAGTTCTCACCTTGATTTCAATTTCGTTTTAGCGATTTATTTCGAATAAAATTAAACGGGCGTTTAATTTTACCCAAAATTCTCACTAACTCCAAACGACTCCAATCCAATTTCATCGCGTAGTGCTCGTCCATACGATTCCAACGCAACTGGTTTCGCGCGTTTTCGACCTCGTATGAAAAAGATATGAATTTATGAAGTTTATACGAATTTTTATATTAACTAATTTCACAATTTCTTTTATAATTTGTAACCTTCATCAATCTCAGGCCGTTAGATCTCACCCCTCTCCATCGTAGCCATGCGCGCCCCCTCCTTCCTCACTCACGTTCACGCAACTGCTCCAGGTAATGAAAGCACGGCCGAACCCATTTTCATTTTCTAGGGTTAATAGCCGCCATCACCACATCGACTTATACCTCGATCAAGAGCCACCAACAGATGCGCCTCTCTCCACTCCATGCTCGGCCCAAGTGGCTTAAAGTCCGGTCCCTCCTCCTCTCTTGATTTGCGTGCGCAACGCGTGCACTTCATCTCCAATTTGCCGTTGATCCATCGCTCGAAACGAGATCGTGACCGTTGAACTTGTAGAGCTCGCGGAGCTTTACAACATTGCTGTTGAACGTTTCTTGTAATTATTGGTGGATGAAGAGTAAATTGAGGGAGAAGACAAGAACGTTTCGGCCATCCATTATCAAGTGGCGGCTGTGCATTGCAACTAGGGTTTGATTTATATTTTTTTTTAGAGTGAAGGGCTATTTATAAGATTTTGAACGAACATTCATTCAGGAAATTCCGAACTCCGATTTACGCGCCGTAACCAGCGTTTCTAGGGTTTACCCCGCGTTCCGGACACAATGGAACAGGTTTCGAAAGCTAATTCGGACATCTGTGCGAGTTATGGCAATAAACGTTCAATTTAAATCAAACCGATTTAAATCGATTTCTAGGCGTTTTAATTTGTACAGGACAAACGGTAAATCCGATTGATTTGAAATTTGAAACATTACAATAATATCACATTACGGATCCGATGAAACTGGTTTCGTCGAAATCTGAGACTTTTTGAAAAATGGCTATTTTAACTCGCCAAATTAATTTTAAAAATAATTCGATGTGTTTCGAGCTGCCACGATCAAACGATAGCTCCGATTAACACGAAAATTGAAATCCAGTAATAACTAACTATTACGGATCCAATGGAACTGGTTTCGTTCAATTCTGAGACTGTTCAAAAATTGACTATTTTCACTAATCGATTAAATATTAAATATTCAATTTTCACAAATTAACTCTAAATTCGATTTTAAAAGTTCTAAAATATCATTCTAACTTCAACATGATAAAATAAAATTTTACAAATCATGTTCAATCATATTTAATTCAATTTTCAATTATTTCCATAATTTAACGTATTAAATTATCGATTTAATTATCCAATTAAATCCAATAATTCGAAATAAAATTTATTTGACTTATAAATTCACTTATTAATACTTAAAATTAATTAAATATTCAAATTTTAATTAAATAAAATTCTGGGTTGTTACAAATTAAAAACCCTCATAGAAAAGGTAATAAATTCAAGGAATCTTTTCGAAAAAAGAAGAAACTTTATTCTTATAAAAAGATAGAACAAAAAGCTCAAAGAAAAGAGGAAAGATTAAATAAAAATAAAAATAAAATTATCCACTCTTATAAATGTGGAAAAGTTGGACATTATGCTAATAGATGCAAACTAAAACAGAAAATTGATAATTTACAAATTGATAATGAATTAAAGGAAACATTATCTCTGCTAGACTCTTGCTTTGAAAATAATTCAGAAATAGAATCTGAAAATGATTCGGACTATTAGGCTACTTCTGAAAACTTAAAGTTTTTGACAAGGAATCATAAGAATTTGATGAATGCTGTGAACCTTGGGGATAGGGAAAACCCTGTTTAAACCCAATAATTGATAGAGAAGATGAAAAGGATGAATTTTATAAAATCCTCTCAGAATTTCAAGATTTAAATATAAATGTATTAACTAATAATAAAATTATAGAATTTTTAAAATTAGTTGAAGACCCGAAATTGAGATAAAAAATGATAGATCAAATGGAAGATATTCCAGAAACAAGCAAAAATAATGAATCGTTAATAGAAACATTTTAAAATATCGAAAGTTCTAAAAATCTGCACTCTATGAATGAAGTTCATAAACTTTTAAAAGAACGACAAAGAATTAAATATCCTACTACTATAGAGGACCTTAATAATGAAATCCAAAATCTTAAAAGGGAAATCCAAATCACAAAAAATGAAAATAGAAATCTTGATTGTAGACTCTCTTTTCTAGAGCGTTCAAAACAAATTATCCCTATTGAAAGCAATCAAATAAATCGTTCTCAAGTAAAACTTCCAAAACAAGAAGGATTTCTTTCAAAATTGGATATTGTAATATCCCAAAAATGGTTTATCAAAATAACCCTTTTAATTGATAACCATTTTAAAAAGGAGTTAGCTGCACTTATAGATAGTGGTGCAGACATGAATGTGATTCATGATGGAATAATTCCAACTAGGTATTTTCGTAAAACCACTAATTCATTAAGTCATATAGGCGGAGGAAAAATTGATATTAAATTTAAATTACCACATGCTTATATACGTAAAAATAAGACTTGTATTCTTACAAGCTTTTTGCTAGTAAAAAATATCACTAATCAAGTCACATTTGGAACACCATTTATGTAACAACCCTGTATTTTGTGATTATTTTAATTGTTTATTTTAGTTATTTAATTTAAATTCCTGATTTAAAAACTTTATTTTAGTTATTAAAAATAATAATTTTTATTATATTGAAAATAAATTTTGATTTTTTACGTGAATTATAGTTTCAAATAGGAATAAATGGAATATTTTCCAATAAATGTGAATTTTTGGTCAATTTGGTCGAACTTTGACTTTTTAAATTTAAAATTTCAATATTTGAATTTTTTAATTATTTATTTTATTATGTAATTTAATTTAATTTCAAGAATACTTCTTTTTGTTTCGTTGAAATCTGATTTATATCGTGAAAGTTATGCTTTTTACAATATTTTGTGTAAAATTGATTTATTTATCAAAATTATTTATTTTAATTTATATAAATGATATTTTTATTTACCATATCTTTTGTATATATGTTTTATATGATATGTTATGTAACTAATACATTTTAAAACATTTTTATAAGTGTGGTTATAATTTTCCAATGTTAAGTGTACATTGTTTATATTTTTAAATGCTAGTTTCAAAATATTAGTTATTTTCTTATTTATTTTATATTTTTCCTTAAATTATTTATTTATTTCCTTTTTCATTTTATTTTATTCAGTATTTAATTTTATTTTCTAAATTGTATTTAGTTTATTTTAATTTAAAAGAAATTGGAAATCAAAGAGTCAAAGTCCTTTCATTTCCAATGACTTTTCAATTGACCTTCTCTATTCATTTTCTTATTGCCTTTTTTTTCCTTGTAGCCATCCATTATTTGCTGTAGCCATGTATTCCTCATCTTCATTCACGAGAAAAAATCCTTCCCACCTAAAACTCATAGCTATGGAAAAAAAGGGAAATGGCTTCTTCCCTTATCACTCCTCTTATACTTTTCACTATTTTTCAATGTTTTGCCTTGCCTCTTCTTCTAGTTTGCTCGGCTAGCCTCTACCTCCATCAGCTCCACCATCATCTCCACCATCTACAGCAGCTCCTCCTCCCCCTCCTCTGACTTTAACCATGTCGTGCCCATCCATGGAGGTTAGCATCACAAACTTTGCACGAAACCCTTCCAAATTGCCTAACCAAGCTACATACTTCACCATTCCCCTTCCTATTCACTTTGGCCACCCTTTAGCCACCACCACTGGCTGCTACTTCACCTCTGGCCACCCTTTAGCCACCACCACCAACTGCTACTTCACCTCTAGCCACCTCTAACCATCAGCTCCAGATCTGACCTGACTCATATATGACATGGCCGAGCCTTGTTGTGCTAAAAAAACTCAAACTTTTGCACTAGACCCTTTGTATGCTTTATGTTGTATCTCCTACCATCATCATCTCCATGTTATTGTGCATATATGATGCATACCCAAGCGTATAACATGGTCATGGCTGAGCCATGTTGGCACCTAGGCCGAGCCTAGTGTGGTATGGTCAAGCCCATTTGATCAAGCGTCAAGCCATGTTGTCATCGTCAAGCAATTTGTGTTAAAGCTGGGTAATGTTCTTTGTTGATTCAAAATTTCCATTTCATTTCAATTGATATTTGTATTGTATATATATATATTTATATTATCTTGTTTATCTGTTGTATACAAGACCAATATCAAGGCTCTCCATTCATTCAAATCAAATCATGCTTGTCGTGCCCTTGGAATCATGCTTGTGTGTTGTTTTAGTCTCTAGCTTTGTACAAGGTGAGTCTTTCTCACTCCGACTTTTCTACTTATGAAATAGTAAATGGATGACACGTGTTTAGTAATTAAAATGTTATGCAAGTTAATGATGATTATATGTTATGTTATTCCATGTTATTACCATGTTAACTGATGAACATATTTTTCTGCATTTTAAACCGTTTGTTTCATATATTTTTATTTTAATAAAGTGGTATTATACGGGTATTTTTTTTTGTGGTTTTGCAGATTATAGATTTCAAAGTGCAACATTTTGAATACCGTCGAAGAGAAAATACATATCGTTCATGAAGAAATGCATCTCACGTCACCAACATGTGTACTATTCATGCAAGAACTCAATTGCAAATATTGAAAATACACATTCAAAGTTTGACCTGAAAATCTCTCAAAGCAAGGCCACTTGTTAATCAAATAACAAAGCAAAGACCAATTCAAAGTGAGATGGCCTTATTTTTCTCCTAATATCAAGCACATGGACCTAAATAATAGGGTTATTTGTGGAGGCTGAAGTCTTTAAATAGAGAGAGGAATGCAAATGGAAAATCATCTCTTACCTCATCACTTTTCTTCAAGTTTAGATTTAAATTCAGCACTGTTTTTATTTTCGAACAGAATACGTAGGATTGTTGATTAGATTTAGCAATTTATTTATTCTTGTTCTTAGTTATTTTCTGCACTCTTTTCAGTTAGTTAATACTTATTTCAGTTGATTGCTCCGTTATCTTCTTTTCCGCAATTTCAATTTCTATTCTGATTTTTTTACAATTCTATATTTTGGTTGCAATTTCGATTAGTTTCGAAATCGATTCGGAGTATATTATTGTTTTTATTTTCTGTTCAAAATTCACCGTCGAATTAGTTTAACACGCCTAAGATTTAACTATGGATTTTAATTGTTTTAAAATACAATTCCCTGTGTTCGACCTGCATACTACACGCATGTGCGCTTGCAGAATTTATTAAAATTTGTGCTTTTCTAATCAATAGAAAAGGCACAACAAGTTTTTGGCGCCGTTGCCGGTGAGTCGCTATTTTGAGATTTTTGATTTTTCGTTTTTAAGTCTATTCGTGTTAATTTATTTTACTTTTTTTTGCATTAGTTTTCAAAAAAAAAAAATCGTTTTTTTTTTCGATTTTCAGTTCCATTCACCAAAGTAGCGTTTTACTTTAAAAAAAATCGCATTTTGTTCGTTCGCTGCGTTTGCTTTTTCCGTTACATTTTGCATGTGAGTCGCATCTCATTTAGTTGGTTTCTGTTCACATACCCAGCTTACGTTAGTTTAAATTTTGTTTCTCACGTTCATGTGTATGCTATCACATATAATCTCATTTTAAGCATTACTAGCTGTCACATATACGTGAGCTTCTCCTTTCATTTTTGTGTGTCAACTTACTGCTGCTACACGTTATTTAATTGCATTGCTATTTTGGTTTCCACGTAACAAAAAATACAAAAAATAAAAAAAAATTTACTTTTTTTTCTTGTTTTTCTTATTTCATCAAGTTACATTCCATTTTGCTTATTTCAGTCACGTTTCATTTATATATACACAGTTGCAGTTTAATTTTTTCTAAGCTTATCATCTCTTAGATATCTGACAGGTAGCAACAACATAACAACCACAAACTTTGGAGTTTGATCCGCTAGCGCTACTCAGCTGCATTAGACGGACTATCATACACCTCTGTAAGTAATTTTCAACTCTACATGTGCCCAACTGAAAACTGATTTAATTTACTTTTGGCTGTTACACCTTGATTTGTTTATGCGCGTTTGGGCAAGAAATAATTTTAACCATTTAGAAAGCCAAAATATTTCATTAAACAAATCAACGGAAATTTCAAATCAAACAAATATGAGCAATCACGGTTCACAACACAGTTCACAACACAGTTCACACCACAATTCACCGAAATTATCACCTAAATCACATGTTGGAAATAATGAATTTCATGAGAACCGACCATTATCCCTTAGAGACCGATGTTATCCAACACGGACTGTTCAACCTTCGGTTATTTCATTTCCACCTGCCGAAGGAAATAATTTTGAGTTAAAACATTCTTTTATCCAAGGGGTACCAAAATTCACTGGGTCTGAAAATGCATATGAATTTCTTAGTGAATTTGAGTTATATGCTTCTACAACTAAAATGCAACAACTTTCTAATGAATCCATCAAGCTAAGACTTATTCTATTCGCACTTCTAGAAAGTGCGAAGAGATGGCTTAATTCTCTTCCTAAAAATTCAATTAAGAGTTGGGACAATTTCGTTACTATATTTTTGAAAAAGTTTTTTCCTTTCCACAAAACTCTTAAAATTCGAACTGAAATCAACCAATTCTCCCAGAATGAAGGAGAAACTTTTTCAAAATATTTTGAAAGGTTCAATCAATTATTATCTAGTTGCCCACATCATGCAATCCCTAAACACGTTTTGTGCCAAATCGTTTATGAAGGGCTTAACTATCAAACAAGATCCCAACTCGAATCAATGTGCGGAGGAGAATTCAAGGCAAAAACAGACGAGGAAGCTTGGGAATTTTTAGAAGAGTATTCGAAAAAGGATATGCAATGGGAAACAATTCGTGTTCCAATTCGTGCTCCAAATAGAGGAGTACATGCCATTGACCCACCACATCTTCCTATAGATGCCCAAATTCCTCAAGAAGGAGAATGACTACCCCATTACTACACACAAGACCAAATCAATGCTATAGCTCAAAACAGTCCTTATTCGTCCACATACAATCCTAACTGGAAGCATCATCCAAATTTTTCGTGGTCAAATCCTAACAACGTGGCTAATCCATCACATATGTATCCAATGATACCAAACCCGAATTATCGAGCCCCAACCTCTAATGCTCAAAATTCTCAACCCGCTCCTCAAACAAAACCTTCAAATCAACCATACAGGCATCCTAATTTCAATCCATCAACCCAACCTTCTCAGCCTTCACAAGAAATTGCTCGATTGGAAAAACAACTCTCTAAACAAAATGAACAAATCACTAACCAAGATGCAAGAATTGAGCAAATCACCAAACAAAATGAACAAGTGTTGATAATGATGAAGGATCTCATGAAAATCAATGAGAAAGGTAAACTGCCTAGTCAAACCAAAGTGAATCCAAAGTATAACTCTCGAGGAGTAAATCTTTGTGAGAACGAAGATGTAAATCCTGTTAATGCTGTCACCACATTAAGGTTTGGAAAGAAGGTGGACAACCATGTCGGCACCCCCGACATCCTTCTTAAATCTTCCCATGTTCCAAATTCTGAAACTCAGTCGACAACCACGGTTGTCAATCAAAATGATTCTAATTCTTCATCTAAGGTTGGCAATCCCGACCACTCTTCACCTTCTGATGTTGGCAACCCCAACATTCCAGCTCCCTTATCTTCACCCTCTAATATAACACCTTCTTCTTTGAATGAAAAAACTTCCGAACGAGTCTATAAACCCATTGCTCCATTTCCCCATAGACTCAACAAAAAGAAGAAGCCCGCTAATTTTGACCAAATTCTTGAAATCTTCAAACAAGTTCGAATCAATATTCCACTTCTTGATACCATCGAGCAAATTCCTCAATATGCCAAATGTCTGAAAGAGCTATGTACTCAAAAACGTGCCACTAACGTTCCTAAGACTGCATTTCTAACTGCAAACACTAGCTCTGTTCTTTCAAATCCCTCCCCAATCAAGTATAAGGACCCCGGTTGTCCTACGATCGGTTGTAAAATCGGTAACACTCACATTAGTCATGCCCTACTCGATCTTGGAGCGAGTGTGAATCTTTTGCCTTATACTGTGTACTATCAACTTGGACTAGGGGAATTAAAACCTACAAACATCACAATTCAACTAGCTGATCGATCTGTCAAAAAACCATTGGGCACAGTTGAAGATGTTTTGATACAAATCGAGCAATTCTATTTCCCAGTCGATTTCATAGTCCTAGAGACTGCACCTGTCTCAAATCCCAATAGTCAGATTCCTTTGATATTAGGTCGTCCATTTTTAGCAACATCAAATGCTATCATAAATTGTAGGAATGGTCAACTCCGACTTTCCTTTGGGCACCTAACCATTGAACTAAATATCTTCAATCTTAACAGACAACCAACGGAGCTTGAAACAGAAGAAGTTGACATGATCCAAACAATTGCAGAAAATAACTTTAGTGATACCACGGAGTCTCTTAACATGTGCCTAGATCATTTTAATTCCAATTTCATTGAAGATGAATACATTTCTGAATTAAATGATATGCTCTGCTCTTCTCCTAATTCACTAGAATTCAATCAGTTAATGTCTACTGAAGCCTCAAAAGAAGTACGCCCTAAATTAGACCTCAAACCTCTTCCAAATGATCTTAAGTATGCATACTTAGATTCTTCGAAAAATTTCCCTGTAATCTTGGCCTCCGATCTCATTAAGGACCAAGAAGAACAACTTTTGAAAATTTTAAGGGAAAATAAAGAGGCATTAGGATGGGTAATCACTGACATTAAGGGAATTAGTCCATCAATCATCGAACATCGAATACATTTAGTCGACGAGGCTAAACCCACTCGCGAAGCTCAAAGGCGATTAAACCCTAATATGAGAGAAGTAGTAAATGAAGAAATTATCAAATGTTTAGACAATAACACTATCTTCCCTATCTCTGACAGTACTTGGGTAAGTCCAGTACAAGTTGTGCCCAAGAAATCCGGAATCACTGTGACCAAAAATGAGAATAACGAACTTGTTCCGACAAAAGTCAAAACAAAATGGCGCGTTTGCATCGACTATCGAAAACTCAATGCGGCAACAAGAAAAGATCATTTTCCCCTCCCTTTCATTGATCAAATGCTCGAACGCTTAGCCGGTCATGAATACTACTGTTTTCTTGATGGTTACTCCGGCTATAATCAAATTCCCATTGCGTTAGAGGACCAACACAAAACAACGTTCATATGTCCCTTCGGAACTTTCGCTTATCGTCGCATGCCCTTCGGTCTTTGTAATGCTCCCGCTACCTTTCAACGATGTATGATGAGTATATTTTCTGATATGGTGGAAGATTTCTTAGAAATATTCATGGACGATTTTTCAATCTATGGGTCATCTTTTGATCAATGCCTCCTTCGTTTAGAACGTGTCTTAAAGTGATGTAAGGAGAAATCTCTTGTTCTTAATTGGAAAAAATGTCATTTTATGGTTAAGCGAGGAATAGGCTTAGGTCATGTTGTCTCTAAAAATGGCCTAGAAGTTGATAAATCTAAAGTTGATCTTATTGTGGGCCTTCCTCCTCCACGGTCCGTAAAGGACATTCACTCATTTCTCGGCCATGCAGGATTCTATAGGAGGTTCATTAAAGATTTTTCAAAAATTTCAAAACCTCTTTCGAATCTTCTGGCTAAAGACGTTAAATTTGAATTTTCCAATGAGTGTGAAACGTCTTTTGAAACCCTCAAATCGATCTTGACCACTGCACCCATCATCCAACCTCCAAATTGGACTTTGCCTTTCGAATTAATGTGCGACGCTTCTGATTATGCCATTGGAGCCATCTTAGGTCAACGAATAGATAAACTTCCTCGAGTCATCTATTATGCTAGCAAAACTCTTAATGAAGCTCAATTGAATTACTCAACCACAGAAAAAGAGTTTTTAGCAGTTATCTTTGCCCTCGATAAGTTTAGATCATATCTCATAGGTTCTAAGGTCATAGTTTACACCGATCATGCCGCCTTGCGGTATTTACTCACGAAAAAGGATACCAAACCCCGCTTAATCCGTTGGATTCTCCTTCTTCAAGAGTTTGACCTAGAAATACGAGATAAAAAGGGTTCTGAAAATGTCGTAGCTGACCATCTTTCTCGTATAGTGCATGAAAACTATGATAACTCTCAAATCAACGATCATTTTCCCGATGAACAAATTCTTTCACTCTCTAGTGCACCATGGTACGCGGACATCGTAAATTATCTTGTCACAAATGAAACACCTTCCCATTGGTCAAAACAAGATAAACAAAAATTTCTCTCCAACGCTCGAAACTTTTACTGGGACGATCCTTATCTTTTCAAATATTGCACCGATCAAATCATTCGCAGATGTGACCCAGAACATGAATTCCATAGCATCCTCTCTTTTTCACATAATCAAGCATGTGGAGGACATTTTGGAGTGAAGAAAACTGCTACCAAGGTGTTACAGTGCGGTTTTTATTGGCCTTCTCTTTTTCGTGATGCCCACGAATTTTGCACCAAATGCGCTAGATGTCAACAAACAGGTCGTATTTCCAAACGTGACATGATGCCCCTAAATCCGATCCTTGTCATCGACATTTTTGATGTTTGGGGCATCGATTTCATGGGTCCTTTTCCTAATTCTTTTGGAAATCTCTACATCCTACTTGCAGTAGATTACGTGTCTAAATGGGTTGAGGCCATTCCTACCAAAACGAATGACAATAAAGTTGTTGTCAAATTTTTGAAAGAAAACATATTTTCCCATTTTGGCACACCTCGAGCCATTATAAGTGATAATGGTTCTCATTTGTAATCGTGCTTTTGAATCTCTTCTTAAGAAATATTCTATCACTCATAAACTATCTACGCCATATCATCCACAGACCAACGGTCAAGTCGAGATTTCCAATAGACAAATTAAACAAATTCTTGAAAAGACGGTTAACTCCAACAAAAAAGATTGGTCATCTAAATTGATAGACGCCCTTTGGGCATTTCGCACAGCTTATAAAACCAATCTTGGAATGTCACCATACCGATTAGTCTTTGGAAAAGCATGCCATTTCCCCGTTGAGCTCAAGCACCGCGCACTTTGGGCAATCAAATACCTTAATTTTGACATAGAAAAAGCCGGACCGCATCGTAAATTACAATTGTCAGAATTAGAAGAACTAAGAAATGAAGCGTACGAAAATGCTAAGATTTATAAAGAGAAAACCAAATTCTATCATGATAAATCCATACTTCGTAAGACATTCGAAGTAGGTCAGAAAGTTCTCTTATATAATTCCAGACTTCATTTATTTCCGGGAAAATTGAGATCCCGTTGGACAGGTCCATATATTGTGAAAACAGTATACCCTTATGGCGCAGTTGAAATTGAAAATCCTAGGGACGGTTCCATTTCAAAGGTCAATGGACAACGCTTGAAGCCATTTCTAGAGTTTGAACAGCACGAGGACGATGAGTTCGTGGATCTTCACGAACCTAGCTATTCGGCATGAGCCGCTCACTATCTTGCACATATCAGGTTGTATTTTTTTAGTTTTTTTTTTCCTTCTATTTTGCATTTGCATTCTATTTGACAGTTGGGATACTGTCTCATTCCAGTGTGGGGGGGGGGGACGCATATCTCATTCTGTTTGTTCATATTTCATAGTGTAGCATCATTTTTTATTAAAAAAAAAATCATCTCATTATTTGTTTTCAAATTTCCTTTCAATTTTTTTTCATTTCCTAATATTTTTAGGACTTCGATTTACTTTTAATTAGTCAAGACAAAGTAAGTAAGCAGTTGAAGTCAATTGATGAAGATTTTTGTGAATCACTAATTTCAAATGTAAAATATAATGAAAAGTTGAATTACAAGCGATAATAGTGAGGTTAGTATATAGGGGGATTCATAGGTGATGGTTATGAAATCTTTTCTAAACTGTAGTCTTTGTTTAAAAAAAATGGCAGATTTAAAGTACATGCGTTGACATCTCAAATCATTAAAGTTAAGTGGTGCTAAGTTGATTTGCATAACACTCTTTATCTCTTCTCAAAAAAAAAAACTAATAAGAAACACCTACAGTCGATAGGTGTGCACACTTGTGAAAGTGTGTGCACTCGCCACGCTCTATACTCTTCTCACGTAAGCCCGCAAGGCAGTGCATGGATGGTATATCTGGCCTCAGCATTCTGAGTTAGGTGTATAAATAATTAAATAAATAATCACCTAAGGATTACCGACCTTTTCTGACATAGTCAGCGTCGGTTTGCACAATCCGCCAAGCTCTGTCCCAACTCTCACGTAAGCCCGCGAGGCAGTGCATGGGTGGTATACCTTGGTCCAAAAGTTAGGTGAAAAAAAAAGACTAAGCTTTGAAACCGAAACACTTCTTGACTTTGTTGATTTGGCTTGTCATACAAATCGAAATGGAAAATGCCATTTTGAAAAAAAAAACTGTGATTAACAGTGAAGAATTTATTTCATGGCTGCACTATGTTATCAACCGAAACAACTAGCCAAACTAGAATCTAATGTATGAAAACTTGAGTTATATTGAAATTGTGTTTAGTGAGGAACCAAAAATTTCTAAAAATTGACTAAAACTGACATACATTACTTTGTTGCAATTATTCTGAAGTAAATCGAGTCTCCATTTGTTTAAAATTTTGCATTCATGTAGTACAGTAGAATCATCACATAATGCATTTGGATTTTGTGGGTATTATCCGCTGAAAACCCTGACGAGACACCACTCGTCCTACTAGGGACACCTAGAGGTTTAACAGCTTGTTGCATACGCTCAATGCAATCGTGTTTCCTACGAAAAAGGATTTAGTTAGTTTTATTTTCTTCTTTATTCGAGGACGAATAAAGTTCAAGTGCGGGGATATTTGATGAACATATTTTCTGCATTTTAAACCGTTTGTTTCATATATTTTTATTTTAATAAAGTGGTATTATACGGGTATTTTTTTGTGGTTTTGCAGATTATAGATTCCAAAGTGCAACATTTTGAATACCGTCGAAGAGAAAGTAGATATCGTTCATGAAGAAATGCATCTCACGTCACCAACATGTGTACTATTCATGCAAGAAATCAATTGCAAATATTGAAAATACACATTCAAAGTTTGACCTGAAAATCTCTCAAAGCAAGGCCACTTGTTAATCAAATAACAAAGCAAAGACCAATTCAAAGTGAGGTGGCCTTATTTTTCTCCTAATATCAAGCACATGGACCTAAATAATAGGGTTATTTGTGGAGGCTGAAGTCTTTAAATAGAGAGAGGAATGCAAATGGAAAATCATCTCTTACCTCATCACTTTTCTTCAAGTTTAGATTTAAATTCAGCACTGTTTTTATTTTCGAACAGAATACGTAGGATTGTTGATTAGATTTAGCAATTTATTTATTCTTGTTCTTAGTTATTTTCTGCACTCTTTTCAGTTAGTTAATACTTATTTCAGTTGATTGCTCCGTTATCTTCTTTTCTGCAATTTCAATTTCTATTCTGATTTTTTTACAATTCTATATTTTGGTTGCAATTTCGATTAGTTTCGAAATCGATTCGGAGTATATTATTGTTTTTATTTTCTGTTCAAAATTCACCATCGAATTCGTTTAACACGCCTAAGATTTAACTATGGATTTTAATTGTTTTAAAATACAATTCCCCGTGTTCGACCTGCATACTACACGCCTGTGCGCTTGCAGAATTTATTAAAATTTGTGCTTTTCTAATCAATAGAAAAGGCACAACAAGTTTTTGATAACTCTGATAATTATCACCTGACATCTGATATTTGACATTATATTATGACATTGACATTGTTTATACTGTTTATTTATTTATGATCACACTGCAAGTTCCCTGTTAGAATAGAATCACTAAGAATTGAAACGATGCATACCCGAACGGACTTTAGAATAGGGAAAAATCATTATGGGCTGAAATGATAGACTTGAGCGATTTTTATTTATTTTTATTTACTTGGGATTGTGGGTTTGTAATGATAGTACCCGGGTTTCCTTTTTAAACCGCGGATTGAAATGATATATATCCGTATCACTTGACCTTGGTTAGAAAATTATATACAGACCCCGTGGTATAACTTTATATGATTTTTATTAAATTATATATTTTAAAAGTATGAATTTGATTTAAAAATATATATTTTATGGTTTTAAGAAAGTTAAATACTAAGTTTTGAATTTGTGAATTTAAGTATGTAATTTTGAAGTAAATGTGATTTTGACTTTAAATTTTATTTTAAAAAAATGTAATTAAATAGTAGAAATAAAATTTAAAGTTTTGAAATGATATTTGAAGAAAAATGTTAGGTTTTGTTGAAATTTATAAGTTAAGAAACAGTGAAATTTTGACTTAATAAATGAATTGAGTTTTAAAAATTGAACATTTGATTTTAAATTTTTATTATGATAAATCATATGTTAGAATGATTTAAATATGAAATTTTGAAGTCTAGAAATATGATTTATAAATTTAAATAACAAGAATTGAAGTTTTATTGTTTTTGAAAAGTAAAAATAAAATCTGAAATTTAATTAACAACATTTCCTAAAAATGCTGTAGCCTTATGACAACATTTTAAATGCTGTTGCTTTGAACGTAACTATGTTGAAATAACTAAATATCTATTACGACATTTTATAAAGGCCTATTCTTGAGCTAACTATTTTGGAAACTATAAGCTACGATAGCACTTTATAAATGCTGTCGTTACTATATTTTGTCAATGTTTAAAAATGTTATAGATTTTAACACTGTTTGTGTTATATTTTAAAGTGTTAAATGACTTAACTATTGGAATTGATTATTTGTGAAATATAGGGAGTTTTGAATCTAATTTAATATTTAAAATTTGAATTTTAAGGAATTTACATTGAATTTGAATTTAAATAAGGTTTACTTGGTTATGTGTTAAATTGAATGAAATCAAATGAGATAAATGAATTTTTGAATGGAATTTTGAAATGTATTTTTGTAATGATATTTGAAATAATAAATGAATGACATATTTGATTTTTAAATGATGTTTAAATTTGAATATTTGATTGAATTCAAATAATGATTTGATAACGAGGTTTTGAAGGATATGATATTTTAATGATTTTGAAATGGTTTTTAATGATATAATCTTTATTTTGATAAAGAATGTGAATTTGGAATGATATTTGATTTTGATAAATGAATATTTGAAGTTTATATTTGTATGAAAAGATATTTGGTTTAATTGTAATTTAAGTTTATTTAACAAATGTTGGATTTATGAAATGAATATTTCAAAACTAAATAATAATGAAATTAGATTTGAGATATGAATTTATGAAATTATAAAATTTAGTTTTGAAATGTGGGATATTAAAGTTTGGAAATATGTTAAAATTGGATGGTTTATTTTGTAGATAAAATCTATATTTGAAATTTATAAGATTTGAAAAGTTTTGTTGGAAAACTGAATTGAAACTGATGGTTTATTTCGTTACTGTTCACTTGAGTTGATTTACAGTTCATAAGTATTTATGTCCCGACTCGAATGTTTTGTGTTTTGCTCTCGAGTCAGACTGAGTGATTCAGCATTCAAGAATCACCTTCGGAGTTAGAACTTTGCTTGAAGATCCAGAGATCTATTTTGCTTTCAGTATCCTGTGATTCTAGTGTTGTGTTCTGATTTGTATTTGATGTATCTTATTATTCTATTGTTGTATCTTGTTTAACTCTGATGTATCTTATTTTTATATAGTAGCTTCATGAACTACTATCTCTTTTAATTCCGCAACATTATTATTTACTCTGTGTCTGTGATCTGTGATTATTTATTTACTATATATTCTGAGATTTGCCAAATTTTATTTATGACGCGGTATTTTGAGAAATTCAATTCCGACATGTGTGGATGCGAACGGTTGAAAATATCGGCCTGTTACATTCGGTATCAGAGCTTTGGTAGCTCTAGGCAAGACTCAGTATATAGGGTAAATGTATTTACAGAATCACTTTTATTCGAGTTTAAATCTCTTCTTTTTGACTCGATCCTTTTGAATTTTGGAACATTCCCTGCAATTCCAAAATCCATTCGTGTCCCTCACTATTCGTCTTCCTTTGATTTCGGAGTATCCCTTAACTCCACTTCGAATGATCTTAATAATGAGTCGGCGGTCCTGCCAATCTCAAATTGATTTGTAAAGGGGTGAAACTCCTTTACAACAACATCGATTCACCATAAATTTTATATCTTCGGTTTAGATGCTAGTATCTCTTATTATCCTAAAACTCTATCTCTTGAGATCGAATGTTGATTTTCCCTAGAAACTCCACATCGATCTTATTCTTTAAGTCACGGTTGACCCAGTTAAGGTTGCCCGCGATTTATACAAGCTTATCCATCTTCCTATTATGTTATTTAATCATCTCATCTTTGTTTCCAATTTATCTTCAAATCATTCTTGAAGTGTATTTATAAACTAATATTTAAATTGTTTTATATATTATGTTGTTTGAGTTGTTGATGTTGATTTGGGTTTCCGATTGATTCGTCTGATCAACGCTATCGATAGGATTTCCAAAACACTTGAACAGAGCAAACTGACACAATATGGGTTTTCAAATTTAGTAATGAAATAAATTTTGTAACTATATTATAAATCTTTTTCTGGATTTTACTAAATTGGTTGTTAAGAAATAATATTTGTTCTTATATATCATTATCTCTTATTTCATATATAAATAATTGAACTATTAACATGGTTATAAATTTATTTGGAAATATAAAATGAATTTAAAACAAGAATTCGAGAATTTAATTTCCGATGGATTTCAAACTTTGTGTTTAAAGTTTTAAAGGATATATTATTTATAGTGTTTTCTGATAGAATTTTGTTTCCAAAGAATTTTAAAGTTTAAAATTAGTGCTCTTCTCTTTGTCGCTGGAAAATAACTTCGGCGATGACTGCAGCATCATCGATATTCATTTTTGAGTTTTGAAGTGAAGAGACCGTTCTGTAGTCTTGCTACAGTTTTGTTTTGGGGAATTTAATTGATTTGAATTTCTGAAATAGGACTGATTTATATTGTTTTGGGAAATTTAATTGATTTGAGTTTCTAAAATAAGACTGGATTTATTACATATGTGATATATGATTTAAATTTGAATGGACATATTTATTTATCTCTAAATAGTTTGGAATTTATCGGAAATTTAATTACTAAATCTTATCTTGAAGGATAATTTCATGTACAATTTCAAGATCTGGATAAATATCCAAGTTTGAAATGATTGAATTAGAAAGTTTTATTTGTATGATACACAATTTCATTCCAATATAACTTACCTTAATTTTCAGATGTTGAATATGTAATTGGAAAATATAAAATAAAAAGGATTTTTTAAAAATAAAATTTGAGTGGTTATAATAAATATTGTACACTTAAATTTTAGTTAAAAAGGATTAATAGAGGTAAATAAAGAAAAAGGGTAATGGAATAATTTACAATATAAAATGATGTTAAAGGAACTAAGAATAATTTAAAGCAGTTATAATAAGTATAAATATATCTAAAATCGGTGATAAAATATATTGAGAGGAATAAATTTAATTATAATTAGGAATAAAGTAGAATTAATTTATTGAGTACATTGTGAGTATAATAAATGATTTTTTCAGATCCATGATTTTTGAAATTGTTAATTTAAGATAATTGGATGATAAGAAATTGAAATAAGAGATAGTTAAGATTTATTTAACTTATGTAAAATTTATGTTCAATTTAAGTTGAAATTTTAAGAGTTTCAAATTTATTATCTTATTTTGTTTTTCAAACTATCTTTTGGTTGTTCTTATTTCCCTTATCTTGTAACAGAATGGAGAGGCTATTGCTTATACCAATCTGTTTAGAAATCTTTCTATAATCTTTGATAATCTTTGGTACTCGTATTTGAATCTGAACACTACTTGCCAGCCACAGACCGCCGATTAAGCAGAAAGGGTGAATCAAATTCTAGAATATCTTTTTCGTGCTTGTGTTCTTGATTCTGGAGGATCTTGGGAAGATCGTCTTCACATTGTTAAACTTATCTATAACAACTGTTATCAGGTGCAATTTCAATCTTCTTATCATCTTGCCTTAATCCTATTTCATTCTATCTTTTTCTGTGTTTTCCCGTACCTCATTCCTTTTCAGGGACGAAAAGTTTTGAGTGGGAGAGAGTGTAACAACCCTGTATTTTGTGATTATTTTAATTGTTTATTTTAGTTATTTTAATTAAAATTCCTGATTTAAAAACTTTATTTTAGTTATTAAAAAGAATAATTTTTATTATTTTAAATATAAATTTTGATTTTTTATGTGAATTATAGTTTCAAATAGGAATAAATGGAATATTTTCCAATAAATGTGAATTTTTGGTCAATTTGGTCAAACTTTGACTTTGAATTTTTAAATTTAAAATTTAAATATTTGAATTTTATCTTTTATTATGAAATTAAATTTAATTTCAAGAATACTGCTTTTTGTTTCGTTGAAATCTGATTTATATCATGAAAGTTATGCTTTTTACAATATTGTGTGTAAAATTGATTTATTTATCAAAATTATTTATTTTAATTTATATAAATAATATTTTTTTATCATATCTTGTGTATATATGTGTTATATGATATGTTATGTAATTACTATATTTGAAACATTTTTATAAGTGTGGTTATAATCCAATGTTAAGTGTACATTTTTTATATTTTTAAATGCTAGTTTCAAAATATTAGCTATTTTCTTATTTATTTTATATTTTTCCTTAAATTATTTATTTATTTTCTTTTTCATTTTATTTTATTCAGTATTTAATTTTATTTTCTAAATTGTATTAAATTTATTTTAATTTAAAGAAATTGGAAATCAATAAGTCAAAGTCCTTTCATTTCCAATGACTTTTCAATTGACCTTGTATCTTCATTTTCTTATTGCCTTTTCACTTTTCCTTGTAGCCATCCATTTTTTGCTGTAGCCATGTATTCCTCATCCTCATTTAGGAGAAAAAATCCTTCCCACCTAAAACTCACGGCTATGGAAAAAAAGGGAAAATGGCTTCTTCCCTTATCACTCTTTTCTTCTTCTTTTCACTATTTTTCAATGTTTTGCATTGCCTCTTCTTCTAGTTTGCTCGGCTAGCCTCTACCTCCATCAGCTCCACCATCATCTCCACCATCTATAGTAGCTCCTCCTCCTCCTCCTCCTCCTCCTCCGACTTTAACCAAGGCATGCCGATCCATGGAGGTTAGCATCACAAACTTTGCACCAAACCCTTCCAAATTGCCTAACCAAGCCACATACTTCACCATTCCCCTTCCTATTCACTTTGGCCACCCTTTAGCCACCATCACCAGCTGCTACTTCACCTCTGGCCACCTCTGACCATCAGCTCCAGATCTGGCCTGACCCATATATGACATGGCCGAGCCTTGTTGTGCTAAAAAAACTCCAACTTGTGCACTAGACCCTTTGTATGCTTTATGTTGTATCTCCTACCATCATCATCTCCATGTTGTTGTGCATATATGATGCATACCCAAGCTATAATATGGTCATGGTTGAGCCATGTTGACACCTAGGCTGAGCTTCGTGTGGTGTGGTCAATCCCATTTGATCAAGTGTCAAGCCATGTTGTCATCGTCAAGCAATTTGTGTTAAAGCTGGGTAATGTTCTTTGTTGATTCAAAATTTCCATTTCATTTCAATTCATATTTGTATTGTATATATATATATATTTATATTGTCTTGTTTATTTGTTGTATACAAGATCAATATCAAGGCTCTCCATTCATTCAAATCAAATCGTGCTTGTCGTGCCCTTGGAATCGTGCTTGTTAGTTGTTTTGGTCTCTAGCTTTGTAAAAGGTGAGTCTTTCTCACCCCGACATTTCTACTTATGAAATAGTAAATGGATGACACGTGTTTAGTAATTAAAATGTTATGCAAGTTAATGATGATTATATGTTATGTTATTCCATGTTATTATCGTGTTAACTCTGATAATTATCACCTGACATCTGATATTTGACATTATATTGTGACATTGACATTGTTTATTCTGTTTATTTATTTATGATCACACTGCAAGTTCCTTGTTAGAATAGAATCACTATGGGTTGGAAAGATACATACCCGAACGGACTTTAGAATAGAGAAAAATTGTTATGGGCAGAAATGATAGGCCCGAGCGATTTTTATTTATTTTTATTTACTTGGATTGCGGGTTTGAAATGATAAAACCCGGGTTTTCTTTCTAAACTGCAGATTGAAATGATATATATCCGTATCACTTGACCTAGGTTAGAAAATTATATACAGACCCCGTAGTATAACTTTAAATGATTTTTATTAAATTATATATTTTAAAAGTATGAATTTGATTTTAAAATATATATTTTATGGTTTTAAGAAAGTTAGATGCTAAGTTTTGAATTTGTGAATTTAAGTATGTAAATTTGAAGTAAATGTGACTTTTGACTTTAAATTTTATTTTAAAAAAAAATGTAAGAAAATAATGGAAATTAAATTTAATGTCGTGAAATGATATTTGAAGAAAAATGTTAAGTTTTTTTGAAATTTATAAGTTAAGAAACAGTGAAATTTTGACTTAATAAATGAATTGAGTTTTAAAAATTGAACATTTGATTTTAAAATTTTATTATGATAAATCATATGTTAAAATGATTTAAATGTGAAATTTTGGAGTCTAGAAATATGATTTATAAATTTAAATAACAAGAATTGAAGTTTTATTGTTTTTGAAAAGTTAAAATAAAATCTGAAGTTTTATTAACAACATTTCCTAAAAATGCTGTAGTCTTATGACAGCATTTTAAATGCTATTGTTTTGAATGTAACTATGTTGAATTAACTAAATATCTATTACGGCATTTTATAAATGCCGTTATTCTTGAACTAACTATTTTGGAAACTATAAGCTACGATAGCACTTTATAAATGCTGTCGTTACTATATTTTGTCAATGTTTTGAAATGTTATAGATTTTGACACTGTTTGTGTTATATTTTGAAGTGTTAAATGATTTAACTATTGGAATTGATTATTTGTGAAATATTGGGAGTTTTGAATATAATTTAATATTTAAAATTTGAATTTTAAGGAATTTACATTGAATTTGGATTTAAATAAGGTTTACTTGGTTATGTTTTAAATTGAATGAAATCAAATGAGATAAATGAATTTTTGAATGGAATTTTGAAATGTATTTTTGTAAAGATATTTGAAATAATAAATGAATTATATGTTTGATTTTTAAATGGTATTTAAATTTGAATATTTGAAATTGAATTCAAATAATGATTTGATAATGAGTTTTTGAGGGATATGATATTATAATGATTTCAAAATGGTTTTTAATGATATAATCTTTATTTTGATAAAGAATGTGAATTTGGAATGATATTTGATTTTGATAAATGAATATTTGAAGTTTATATTTGTATGAAAAGATATTTGGTTTAATTGTAATTTAAGTTTATTTAAACAATATCGGATTTATGAAATGAATATTTCAAAACTAAATAATAATGAAATTAGATTTGAGATATGAATTTATGAAATTATAAAGTTTAGTTTTGAAATGTGGGAAATTAAAGTTTGGAAATATATTAAAATTGGATGGTTTATTTTGTAGATAAAATCTATATTTGAAATTTATAAGATTTGAAAAGTTTTGTTGGAAAACTGAATTGAATTGAAACTGATGGTTTGAATTGAGTTAAATTGGAAATTTGAAAATTGAGTTTAATTGAATAAATTTGAAAATTTCAAATGTATGATTTCGAATTGTTATGATTTTTAAAGTGTAATGATTTCAAGTATTTTGGGTTCGAAAGAGTTATAACTTTAAGTACTATGATTTTTGAAAGGTGGATATATGTTTGAAACGGAAATGATAAGCTATTTTGATTTGAATATAGTTTTGGAATAAAAATGGTTTTGGTTTCGAAGTATAGACTACTTTGATTTGAATATAGTTTTGAAGTAAAAATGGTTTTGGTTTCGAAGTACAAACTATTTTGTTCTAAATATAGTTTTGAAATAAAAATGGCTTTTGTTTTGAAGTATAAACTATTTTGAAAGGAATATAGTTTTGAATGAAATAATTTGATTTTTTTGAAGTATTATGATTTTTGAAATGACCACGGCGTTATAATAACGTTTGGTTGTTAAAGAGATAGGGATCGGAAGTTGTCATACTCTCTGCCAACTCCGAAAACCACTTTAACAACTGTGTACGTGGTGGAGATTCCAGAATGAAGTAGGATGATGGCGACGTTCTTGAGGTATATTACGTGGACCTCCCGTGAGTTGGCTTAAGGTGGCTAAAATAGGAGCGATCTCGGGCCAAAAGGGGTAGCTCCACTGGTCGGACACACTTCTTCGATACTATACTCTTACTTGTGGTTGATTAGATGGCCATCCTCCAATTTTGATTGGGAGTGTTGTGACGACCCAAACTCGATGTCCGATAAACGACATCAAATTCGCATCGCCGGAGCTTATAACAACAATTAGATGAATATAAAACAACGGAACAGAATCAATATCATAAATATCATCACAGTTACAACATCAATATAATATCCATACTACATCAGAGTATATAATACATACACCACAACTCCAAATACAACATTATGATAATACAATAGTGATCATATATCCAAAAGTCTTCAAATGAGAGAGGTGATAACGAACTCCCAAAAGCTAAAAACCTAAAATCTCTAAAAGCTCCCAAGTACATCTCCAAGATAAGAGCTCCAAAATACTGCTACTCCAAAATACAGAAACCTGCTACTAGGCTGCCCGTGTAGAAATAATGGGCACCCAGAGTTTAGGAAAGAAAACAATAAACTTCGGATCAGTCATGGGACTGGTATGAGTAAACAAAAACAACAGTTACTTTTAAAGAAACTAGATTTGTAAAAGAAATTTCGGTATGCTTTTAAAAATGGAACTACCATAAGCCTCCCGGCACACACACACAATGCAATCGCACACTTGGGGGAGATTTCTCCTTATGATAGTTAAATATGCTTAATATGAGAAGAATTTCTTTGATATTATTACTAGTGCGTAGTGTGAAATTATTTCGGAAGTAGAATATCAATCGTAGCCAGCATAGGTACCATTATATTATGCCTACTATAGCTATCATATTAAATGGTAGGTTCTATAATTAAAACTATACTGGGTTCGTATTGTTTCTTTGGATTTCCAACAATGGTCAGGCTAAGGAACTTCTTGGGCCACATGGGCACGCCTCTGGAGGGACGACCCAAGAACCTAACCGGATCTCTGCCAACACAAGGCCGGGTTACCCCTAACTGGGTAACTACTGACACGAGTATGCCATCTCCCGGTTGTAACCAACCTTTAACCGGGGCCCCAGCAACAAATCAAAAAGTAATACATACATACATACATACATACATACATACATACATACATACATACATACATACATACATATATATATATATATCTGCGATATCAACATAAGTTAAGTATCTGGGCTCCATACCATGATACCACTTCTATCCAGAAGGAAATGCACATACCCTAAGGGGTGCTACCCCCAATAACCTTGCTGCATCTTTCCTGTTTCGACCATTCCAGGGTGTGAGGCTCGACGAAGTCTCATCGACAAAGCTACGCTTTTCACAAAGCCATGCTTAGATCAACAAATGATCAGCAACACTCAGCATGCCACATTACCAAATTGAGAATATATCGCCGATAACCTTCAACTACATAACCTCTAAGGGTGTTAAGCTAAGAGAATAAATTCTCCGCCACAAATGGAAATATATTTGAAAGAAATCTGCTTTATATCTCAATTTGTAATGTCAGACACATAATCCATACAAGTCTGTTCTGGGTTCGAACAGAACCGAAGGCACTTCCAAATAAGTCCTTGCAATCCGGATATCCACAATCCCGATCTGTCTTCCTATCACTTAGGAAATCTCTATACCATAGCTACTCGGTGCAGAGACAATCGATAGGTCATCCTATCGCTCTCGCAAATACCCGGTCTTCAACACCGGTCTTCAAATGCTATCCATAACGTCGAATCACATATTCGAAATGGGTTATACGACACAAAGGTCCTTTCCCGGCTAAACCGAATAGTGAGCATGAATTTTAAAAACATGTGGATATGTCGTTCACAAAAATTCACAGGTTCGATGTGGGTTTCGGATAACAAACTGAAATCTGATTCCCTGTCGCATCGAAGTTTAAATGCCGTTTTATGGGCATAAGGATTTTCACATCAATACAGAACAAACCAATATCACAGCTCAGCTCAAAGCATTCAATATTACATAGCATCACATCACATAACAGGAATATCAATGCAACACACAATATTCAGGAAAAATCAAAGCATCTTTAATTAATTTAAATCTTAGTTATCAATTTATTTAAACTTTAATATTAATTAATTACTAAGGTTATTTCTTAAGAGGTTATATTAACAAATCATTAATCGTTTACGTAACCAAAAGAGAATCGGATTGCTTTGATTATCTTTTTAAACCCTGTTCAATAAATATCATTTATCATATTTTAAAGGTTAGGATTTAGTTTTAAAAACAACATTTTTCTTAAATTTTCCTTTGAATTACATTATTTATTTAATATAAATAACCTTATAAAAATATCATATTAAACTAAATAAACTAAAATTAATTTCTTCAAACATTTCGCTTAAGTTTTACATTAGCTTAAAATTTCAAATTGAATCATTGTTGAACTTATTTTTTTAAAATGTCTTAAAATTTTGAAAAATTTAAAGTAAAAGCTGTTTCAAATTTTGTCTCGAGACCTGCTTCTGGTCACGCATGAGAATATTTCGTGTTTGCTTCGGGTTTCTCAGGAATTCAACCCGAGTACTGTGTTTTCAACTAAAATTTCAAACCTGAATTTTTTTTCAAGTATATTACCCGGCACGCCAACATTTTACTTGAGTTAAAACCTGGGCTATTTCACATTTTACCCTAGGCTTGCTTTGAGTTCTCCCCTTGTCCTTCCCAAATTTCACAACTGACACGAACCAAGCATGTACACATGCACGTCCACCTTCGCCGTTGTTGGTCGGTGGTGCGGCCACCAGTGAGTCGCCGTCTATCCCCCAAACATCACCAGTAACCAGAATTTTGAAGAACGTTCGAAAAACAAAATTTAGGCACTTCGACCCCAAACCCATCAGAAAGTGTCGTCTGAACACTCGCCTCGCGCCTCCTCCCTAGGCCATTATCGGCCACCGAACTTTGACCCTAGCTTCGTCATCATGCGACGCATTTGTTTACCCCACAGACACGCAGTCCGGTCAACCGTAGGTGGCGTGGCACCGTGGTTTCTAACGTGAACAGAAAAAGGGTTTTGAACCCTAGTTTCACCTTGAATCTACAATTCCATAATTTAAAAATTTCAGTAATATTTTTCTAGTGATTTTTAACATTCAGACAATCGACAATGACGAATTCGAGGGCTATAATTTCTTAGATCACCAGATTTTTGATAAAACTCCATTTTCCAGCTTATCCCAAATGTTCCAGTGAAAAGCAAATGAAAATTTTGGGTTTTTGTTTCAAAAATCATTATTTGTAAAGGGGATTCAAATGATATTACTGAATTTAAAATTCGTGAAGTTCGAAATTCTGCAAATTTTGAATGGTAATTGTGTTTTCATAAGTTCCAAAAAAAAGAATTTCCAAAACTTGCTTGATTCATTACTGAAAAATAAAATATAAGTTTAAACAAAAACTTCAACTTGTTTCAATTTACTTTTAGAAGAAATGAAGGAGGGAAGATTGGGATTTTTGAAATGATTTACTTTGTTAAACCTGATACTTAAGATAGTTCTGTTTCCAGTAAAAGAAAATTTCAAAAATTTGCCTTGAGTTTTTACTGGAACATAATGCGAGCTTAAACACAAAAATTCCTACTTGTTAACTGAAACATAAAGCATGACTAACCATATTTTAACATACAGATCAAATAGAGACAGAGGGGAAGAAGAAAAGGGTTTGACAGGTCAGTGATAAGCATCTTGTAAAATCAACATGCACAGGACAATTCAATCATATATTCAAGATCTTTGCAAGCAAACCAAAAAACTAAACTTCCCAAATCATTCAAGCATTTACGCACCAACAATTTATTAAAAGAAAGGAGGGGTTTACTCACTTGTAAATCTGGAAACAGAGAGCACTTTGGTTTGGATAATAAATGCAGTTTTGATCTTTCTCTTCTTTTCTTTTCCTTTCAGTAAATTGTTTTCAACTTTGACAATAAAGTGATTTTTTTTCCTTTTAATTTCTGCTCTTTTCTAATATGTTTAAACGAATGAACTTGAGGTTGTTGATGTATAAATGTATGTAGAAGGTTGTGTACAGGCTTTGTACAACCCATGCTTTCCTCCTTCCTTCAAGGGTGGCTGAGGAGGAACGGGCATTAAATGAAAGCATGTTTTATAGTAGTCTTTACTTTAAATTCTTGCCAGTACAATTTTGGTTTGGCAGATCTTGTTTTATGGGCTGAAGTGTAAATGCATTTAATGCTCATGCTTCCCATGCTTGTTTGATTTTCTTTTATATGTATAGTTTATATATTTTTATTTTTGTTTATTCACTTCCTATGCAACTTGTTTGTTGACTTTGCTAAAATGAAAGTGTTTTGTTTTTTTTTCCTTTTACAGTATATATTTTTTTCTTTTCATATTCTTTTGTTATCTTGTTGTTTGATCTTTTGCTGAATGTTGTTTTGTTTCATTTTCTTAATTATATGACTATTTGTATAGGCCTGGTTTGTATATTTTCTTGCAAACTTGTTTTAGTTATTTTGCTAAATATCGGAAAAATTATTTTAGTTATTATTATTATTATTTTAAACTTAACCATCAACATTTATTTTTATTTAGTTCTATATAACTGTTTAATATTAGTATCAACAATATTTTTATTTCTCTAGAAATTTAGTTAATTTAAATTTAAAAGTTCAAATAATTTATCGAATTTAAATTAACTACATTCGGGAATGTTACAATATCCCCTCCTTAAGAAAATTTCGTCCTCGAAATTGAAAGTGGGAGAAACACAAACAAAGAATATACGAATTTAGAAAAATAAGGAAATGACTTACAGATTAAGCCGAGATGTCTATTTTGCATTTGGGATATGATTTCTTCGTATTATCTTCAGTCTCCCAAGTACAGTCCTTTGGATCGCCACTCTATTGAACTTTGACCAATTTCACAACTTTGTTCCTCAATCGCTTCTCATCACGATCTACAATTTTTATCGGCTCTCTTTTAACTGCCAAGTTAGGAGTGATCTCTAGATCCTACTGACCATCTTCTTCAATAACATCATCTGGATCGTGCACATATTTCCGAAGATTAGAAATGTGGAACACATCATGGACGCTAGACAACCAGCTGGGTAACTGCACTCGATATGCTAGAGGACCAATCCTTTCCAGAATAGGAAAAGGACCAATATAACGCGGTGCTAACTTTCCAGTTTTCCCGAATCTCAATACACCCCACATCGGAGATACTTTCAGAAATACAGAATCTCCAACTTGAAATTCCAAATTTCTCCTTCGGCGGTCATAATAGCTCTTTTGACGGCTTTGGGCAGTTAATAACTTCTTTCGAATAAAGTCTACCTTCTCAGTGGCTTCTTTTATCATATCCGGTCCAAGAACAAGTCTGCCACCTGATTCGATCCAGCATGTAGGTGATCGACACGGACGACCATATAAAGCTTCGAAAGGAGCCATTTCTATACTGGCCTGATAACTGTTATTATATGAGAATTCAACCAGATGCAAATGGTCCTCCCAAAAACCACCAAAATCATGAACGCAAGCACGCAAAAGATCTTCTAGAAATCGGTTAACCCTCTCAGTCTGCCCATCAGATTGTGGATGATAAGCAGTGCTAAAATTTAATTTCATTCCCAATGCGTTCTGAAACGCCTCCCAAAATCTACTAGTGAAGATCGGATCACGATCATTCACTATACTGCTGGGAATACCATGGAGGCGAACAATTGCCTTTATATATATACCTGCCAAGCTTGCTTCAGTCCGAGTGTATTTCCCTGGAATAAAATGAGCAGTTTTGGTTAGACGGTCCACAATAACCCAAATTGCTTCATTTCCCTTCCTGGTTCGTGGCAATCCGTTGATGAAATCCATCGATACCTGATCCCATTTCCATTTCGGTACTTCCAAAGGTTGAAGTAAACCGGCCACTTTCTTTTGATCGCTTTTGATTTGCTGACAAGTAGCATAGCGACTCACATAAATCGATATGTCTCTTTTCATCGTCTTCCACCAGAAAGTTCTTTTAATATCACGATACATTTTGTTGACTCCTGGATCGATACTGAGTTTGGACTTGTGGCATTCGTCCAATACTTCATGTTTCAGTTCTGGGATGTCAGGGACACACATCCTGCCTTTTAAACTTATAACCCCATTATTATCAACTGCAAAACTGGAATCTTCACCTCGACGAATCCTCCCATATATTTCCTGAAGAAACTGGTCTTCTGTTTGCTTATTGGCGATTTTTTCAATGAGAGTAGAAGTGATAACAAGATATGCAAGAATAGTGTGCTTCCTACTTAAGGCGTCTGCAACTACATTGGATTTTCCTGGTGTATACAGAATATCCAGGTCATACGATGCCAGAAATTCCAACCAACGTTGTTGTCGCAAATTTAGATCTTTCTGGGTGAACAGATATTTCAAAGATTTATGGTCGGTGAATAATTCAAATTTTTCACCTAAAAGAAAGAGAGTTTACTAAGTATATTTCTTTAGTTAAGTTAGTTTCATAAATTGTTAAGAAAGCTGAAAAGATTCTTACCCAGAAGATAATGTCGCCAGATTTTTAAGGCGAAAACAACAGCCAAAAGTTCCAAATCGTGTGTTGGGTAGTTTTTCTCATGCGGACGTAATTGTCTACTCGCGTAGGCAACTACCTTTCCATTTTGCATTAATACTGCACCTACCCCATCACCACATGCATCAGTATAGACAGATAAGCCTTGGTTCCCGTTAACAATAGTGAGAACAGGAGCAGTGGTCAATCTCCTTTTCAACTCCTAAAAATCTTCTTCATATTTTGCAGTCCAAATGAACTTTGCCTTTTTCATTGTTAGCTTAGTCAATGGGCTAGCCAACTTAAAAAAATCTTGAACGAATTTCCGGTAATAGCCTGCTAAACCCAAAAAGCTTCGAACTTCTTTTGGAGTAGTGGGTTGTTTCCAATCAAGAACAGCAGAAATTTTGCTAGGATCTACCGAAATTCCTTCTTCATTAACAATATGGCCAAGGAATTTGACTTCTTTGACCCAGAAGTGGCATTTGGAAAATTTTGCAAATAGAACATTTCTCCTCAATATTTCCAATACGATTTTAAGATGCTCGGCATGCTCTTCTTTAGTCTTAGAATAGATCAAAATATCATTAATGAATACAAGAACAAATTTATTCAAAACTTTCCGAAACACACGAGTCATAGGATCTACAGGCAGTTAAATGAACAGAAAAAGGGTTTTAAACCCTAGTTTCACCTTGAATCTACAATCCCATAATTTGTAAATTTCAGTAATATTTTTCTAGTGATTTTTAACATTCAGACAATCGGCAATGACGAATTCGAGGGCTATAATTTCTTACATCACCAGATTTTTGATAAAACTCCATTTTCCAGCTTATCCCAAATGTTCCAGTGAAAAGCAAATGAAAATTTTGGGTTTTTGTTTCAAAAATCGTTATTTGTAAAGGGGATTCAAATGATATTACTGAACTTAAAATTCTTGAAGTTCGAAATTCTGCAAATTTTGAATGGTAATTGTGTTTTCATAAATTCCAGAAAAAAAGAATTTCCAAAACATTCTTGATTCATTACTGAAAAACAAAATATAAGTTTAAACAAAAACTTCAACTTGTTTCAATTTACTTTCAGAAGAAATGAAGGAGGGAAGATTGGGATTTTTGAAATGATTTACTTTGTTAAACCTGATACTTAAGATAGTTCTGTTTCCAGTAAAAGAAAATTTCAAAAATTTGCCTTGAGTTGTTACTGGAACATAATGCGAGCTTAAACACAAAAATTCCTACTTGTTAACTGAAACATAAAGCATGCCTAACCATATTTTAGCATACAGATCAAATAGAGACAGAGGGGAAGAAGAAAAGAGTTTGACATGTCAGTGATAAGCATCTTGTAAAATCAACATGCACAGGACAATTCAATCATATATTCAAGATCTTTGCAAGTAAACCAAAAAACTAAACTTCCCAAATCATTCAAGCATTTACACAGCAACAATTTATTAAAATAAAGGAGGGGTTTACTCACTTGAAAATCTGGAAATAGAGAGCACTTTGGTTTGGATAATAAATGCAGTTTTGATCTTTCTCTTCTTTTCTTTTCCTTTCAGTAAATTGTTTTCAACTTTGACAATAAAGTGTTTTTTCCTTTTAATTTCCGCTCTTTGCTAATATGTTTAAACGAATGAACTTGAGGTTGTGGATGTATAAATGTATGTAGAAGGTTGTGTACAAGCTTTGTACAACCCATGCTTTCCTCCTTCCTTCAAGGGTGGCTGAGGAGTAACGGGCATTAAATGAAGGCATGTTTTACAGTAGTCTTTACTTTAAATTCTTGCCAGTACAAGTTTGGTTTGGCAGATCTTATTTTATGGGCTGAAGTGTAAATGCATTTAATGCTCATGCTTCCCATGCTTGTTTGATTTTCTTTTATATGTATAGTTTATATATTTTTATTTTTGTTTATCCACTTCCTATGCAACTTGTTTGTTGACTTTGCTAAAATGAAAGTGTTTTGTTTTGTTTTTTTTTCCTTTTACAGTATATTTTTTTTCTCTTTTCATATTCTTTTGTTATCTTGTTTTTTGATCTTTTGCTGAATGTTGTTTTGTTTCATTTTCTTAATTATATGACTATTTGTATAGGCCTGGTTTGTATATTTTCTTGCAAACTTGTTTTAGTTATTTTGCTAAATATAGGAAAAATTATTTTAGTTATTATTATTATTATTATTATTTTAAACTTAACCATCAATATTTCTTTTTATTTAATTCTATATAACTGTTTAATATTAGTATCAACAATATTTTTATTTCTCTAGAAATTCAGTTAATTTAAATTCAAAAGTTCAAATAATTTATCGAATTTAAATTAACTAAATTCGGGAATGTTACAAGTGTGTTCCGAGGTGGGCGTATGTGGCTGCTACGTTACCATCAGCCCGTGTGCGTAATTGGTATATCTACCCTGGCATTGCCTTGTGCCGTGTCACCTACCATACCGAGCCTTTACTAGGAGTTTGTTTTCTCCCATAGCCTGTGTGGTATCCTCTGATAGTCTCTCGATCTGGAGATATCATGATATTGGATGGACTACTGGGACTATTATGTGTGAAGGGTGATATGTGTAAGCCCAGAATAGTATTTTAAAGTAAGTTTATTTTACTGTAGACATTATTATAATAGCACAATATTACTACATAGTAAATAGTTTAACAGATCCTTAAAGGATGGGCGATCCCAAACATCCTTTAAGTTACCGGTGCATTTTGTTACTGTTCACTTGAGTTGATTTACAGTTCATAAGTATTTATGTCCTGACTCGAGTGTTTTGTGTTTTGCTTCACGCTCGAGTCAGACTGAGTGATTCAGCATTCAAGACTCACCTTCGGAGTTGGAGCTTTGCTTGAAGATCCAGCCATCTATTTTGCTTTCAGTATCCGATGATTCCAGTGTTATATTCTGATTTGTATTTGATATGTCTTATTATTCTTTTGTTGTATCTTGTTTAACTCTGATGTATCTTATTTTTATATAGTAGCTTCATGAACTACTATCTCTTTTAATTCCGCTGCATTATTATTTACTCTGCGTCTATGATCTGTGATTATTTATTTACTATATATTCTGAGATTTGCCAAATTTTATTTGCAACGTGGTATTTTGAGCAATTCAATTCCGACATGTGTGGATGCGAATGGTTGAAAATATCGAGCTATTACAATTAATAGATAAAATCTATCCTATAACAAATATTGATAAAAATGGAATAATAGGTATTTATGAAGACAGGATTATTAATTTTGAATTTATAACTAAACCTTTTACAAAGGTATTACATGGAATAAAAGATCTTTAAACACAAAAGACCTATCATTTTAGTTATCTAAAATAATAAGTTATTTCTCTTAGTATAAAAGAAAAACTACAAAATCCAAAATTGCAAGAAAAAAATTAAAATGATTTATAACAAATTTTCTATAGAAATTTGTAATGCCCATCCTAATGCCTTTTGGGATAGAAAGAAACATATTGTTGATCTTCTCTATCAAGAAAATTTCGATGAAAGAAAAATCCCTGCTAAAGCAAGACCACGTCAAATGAATTCTGAATATTTAGAATTGCGTAAAAAAGAAATAGAATCATTATTACAAAAAGGTTTAATAAAACCATCGCAATCACTCTGGTCATGTACTGCATTTTATGTAAATAAATGTAGAGAACTAGAAAGAGGAGTACCTAGATTAGTAATAAATTACAAACCTCTTAATAAGGTTTTGAGGATTAGGCATCCAATTCCTAATAAAAATGATTTATTAGATAGACTATATGATTCTATCATATTTTCTATGTTTGATTTAAAATATGGCTATTGGCGGATCCAAATTTCAAAATATGACCAATACAAAACTGCTTTTAATGTCCTAATTAGACATTATGAATGGACAATAATGCCTTTTGGTTTGAAAAATGCACCCTCGGAATTTTAGAAAATAATGAATGATATTTTTATTCCATATAGTGAATTTATTAAAGTTTATATTGATGACATTCTAGTATTTTCAAAAAAAATCGAAACACATTTTAAACATTTAGATACTTCTAGAAAAATCATTATTCAGAATGGTTTAGTAATATCAAAAGCAAAAATGTCTTTGTTTTAAACAAATGTGAGATTTTTAGGCCATACTATCGAAAAGGGAAAAATAATTCCTATAAATAAAAGTGTAAAATTTTCTTCAAAATTTCCTAATGTAATAACTGATAAAACACAGTTACAAAGGTTTTTGGGTAGCTTAAATTATATATCCTCTTATTATATTAATTTAGCCACAGATGCTGCTATCTTATATGATAGATTAAAAAAGAGTCCAGGTCCATGGACATAACAACATACTAAAGCTGTCAAAATGATAAAAGAAAAGGTAAAAAATTCCTTGTTTAATGCTTTCAAATCCAAATTGGGAAAAGATAATAGAAACTGATGCATCGGATCTAGGATTTGGTGGACTTTTAAAACAAACATGCCCAAAGACAAAACAAGAATATCTTGTCAGGTTTCACTCAGGTAAATGGACTAATAGTCAAAAAAACTATGCAACCATAGCCAAGTAAATTCTTTCTATAGTTAAATGTGTTGTAAAATTTCTAGGTGATTTATATAATCAAAAGTTTATTACAAAAACTGACTGTAAATCAGCGAAATATATGTTTAATAAAGATTTTAAGCATGACGTGTCAAAACAGATGTTTGCTAGATGGCAAGCTCTCTTAGCACCTTTTGATTTTGAAATCCTTTATAAAAAAGGTTATGCAAATAGTCTTCCTGATTTTTAACTCGTGAATTTTTGGAGGATGATGATCCCCGGAGGAAGGGGTGATTCCTCTTACAGAGGAAAAGGTAGAGGAAATATCCTCTTGGCCCAACATGGAAATAAAAAACTATTTGCTGAAAATTTAACAGTTACTTTAGGGAATAATAATTAAAGTGATCCTCTATTCAAGGAATTTTTAGAATTTAAAAAGAAACAAGGGGCTAGTAGCCAATCTGGTTGGTCATCGTATGCCGACATAACTGGTAATGAAGAAATTGAGGAAAATATAACTACTTATGCTGAAAACCCATACAGTGAAATCACACCGCTCTTAGAATTTGATGATGTAAAAATGGAGAACGATCCCTGGAACCTACTACAAAGGTGCCTTGATACTTCATCAATTACTACCACGACATATAAGCAAAGGGCCTATTACGAGGCCATAATAAAAGCCTCTGAAACTTGTGAAATAACCCACTTTAATGCAGGTGACCTGAATGTTTATAGTTTTAGTAAAATAATTGTTAAAAGGCTAATAATTCCTGAAGAATGGGGGCTGTCTACCCTCAAAGAAAAAGAAATGTTTTTACCTGATAAGAAAATTTCTATTAGGTATAACAACTGGGATTATGCAGAAGCACTACATAAAGTACTTCTCTATGAAAATAATAAAAGAAAACATTCATAGTTCATAAAAATCTACGGGGAAGTTTATAAACGACCAATACCAAATTGGTTTATGGACCGGTGGACAAAATATGGACCGCCACTTGATATTCTCCTAGGAAAATTAAAAGAATTATATTCAGAATGGGTAGATGTTTCACCAAGATTAAGAAATCTTGAAAAATATCTAATGATATCAGGATCAAGCCCACAATATTTCTTCACTGAGTTTTCCATTCCTTGGATTTGGAAATGGAAAATGAAAATTGGATATACCAATAAAGAAATTCCTTGTTTACATAGGTGTTTCTTTACAAAATTCTGGGATAAATTAACCAGAATATACAATAGTACAGGTCAGATATTTGGCCAAGAAATGATATCAGAAATAGAGAAAAAATATAATTTTATCGGGAATAGGAATCCATAATTAAGCACAAGGAAGATCCAAGCCCGTTCCAACATATTATCAGAAAATTGAAGATGCGAAAAGGTACAGCCACCAAAGAAGATATTCTTTATGCCTATATTGCAGAAATAAAGAAGGATTAAATAAAGAACATTGGTAAGGAAGATGCAAATTCAGATACATCAATGGCTTCAGTAAAAGCTATAGATATAGCTGAGGAAGATCAATTCTCAGATCTAAATGATGAAGATTTTGCGGAAATATTCAGCAAATTGGAAAAGGAGGCCCACAATATGGGAAAAGACGAAGGCAAAATAATTCTAGATTAGAAATGATCTGGAAAAATAATAATTGATCTTTTATAAAGTGGAACAGGTGGCTAACCTTTTATAAAGTGGAACAGGTGGCTAATCTTTTATAAAGTAGGCCAATTGCTTTTATAAAAAGCAACTTAGGTGGCTAGCTAATAGAAGACAGATAAGCCACTCTAAAGATTCCTTGTTGGATTCTAAAATTTTGAAGTCCGAAGAAAAAATGGATTTGAATTCCATTTCGGTTCCAACCTCAACTATATAAAGAGAGGTACTTGTTGTAAAGAAGGCACACTTCGTTCTTCCATTCTCTGCTCTACTTAAAATCTTTCTGCCATTATATAAGTGTGTAATATTAAAGTTTATAAAATAAGGAAAAACTTGCTGCTTCCACTTGTGCTATCTTTTGTAAGTTTTTATTTTCAAGTTTTAAAATTTTATGAATATATTGAATATAGCCTGAATAGCAGGCTAATTTAATTGTGTGTTGAATTACTTCTGTTCTGTATGTATGCTTTCATGTGTTCAAGTGTTTAAACTGAGAATATCATTCATGGGTTAAGAACAGTATCATAGGACAGTAATTTCTAGCTATCTTCCTAGTCCATTTCAGAGCCATGGTAAGGCGTTTTTAGGGCTTTCTTTAAACAGAAATTATTTTCAGATCAATACTTAACTTGTAAAATGTTCACATATTTGTTCTGGTCTTTTTAGTTTATTTTGTAAGATCCTGAAAACACAATAGCAAAATTCGTACTATAGCTGTACTGTAGCAATATGCTAAAACAACCCTTTAATTTGTATTTTTTCCCTATTTTTAGAATTTTAATCTATTTAAAACTATTTTAAACCATTTCAACTATTTTAAAGTATTTTAACTATTTTAATCTATTTTAACTATTTTAATATATTTTAAACTATTTTAAACCATTTAAACTATTTTAAGTATTTTAACCATTTTAAACTATTAAACTAATTATGACTATCCAAACTATTTTCTAAAAATTCAAACTGTGCAAGGCATGATTGTTTAGAATTAAATCCTTGATTTAAAAGCGAATATGGTTAATGATGTTATAATCTAAGTTGGGATTTGAAATGATATTTTCTAGTGAAATGATATATTTTGAGTAAATAAGATGATTTTGAAATGAAGGTTTAATCTATTTTATTGATATGATTTCGAAAGTGATATGACTTCCAAAGTGAATATGATTTCGAAAGTGATATGCTTTGAATTGAATATGATATTTTGGTACCAATTGTGAATCAGTTTTGGAAACGTAAAAGAACCATCCGGTGTGAAATAAGCATTTGGTTGTTAAAGAGACTGGGATCAGATATAGTCATACTCTCTGTTAATACCGAAAACCACTTTAACAATTGTGTACATGGAGGAGAATCCAGAATGAAGTAGGATGTTTTGGTGAACGATTCTGTATGAGGTATTAACGTAGCACCGACTCCCTCAAGCCAGCTTGATGTAGTTAAAACAAAAGCTATACCGAGCTAAGTGGGGTTGCTCCCCCTATCAGGCACATTCCTTCGATACCATATTATGACTTTGTGATTGATTTGTTGGCCACCCATCAATTCGATTATGGGAATGTGTTCCGAGGTGGACTGTAGTAGCTGTATGCGCTACCACCGATCCGGGAGTGCAAACGGTAGAATCCTACCTTGGCATTGCCACGCGTGCCTTGTCACATGCCTTATCGCGCCTACTACGAGTTTGGTTTGTACCATACCTATGGAATGCTCAATGAGTAAACCACTTGTTCTGTGGAGCTTACAATATATGTAGTGCCTATGTGAATATATAAAAATGTGTTAAGGGGGATATGAGTAACGCCTTAACGCTATTTTAATACTTTACTTTACTGTGGAAATATTATAATAGCTTATTGTACTACATAGTAGATAGTTTAACGAATCCTTACGAGATGGAAATCCTGAACATTTCTTAAGTTATTGCACGCACGTTAGACACTGGATGCGAGATGTAAAATCATATAAACATCTTTGAAGTCGTTGCACTCATATTTACTTATTTTGATTTAACTTACATAAGATATTTTAGTTCTGAATCGAGTGTTTTGTCTTTTCATTACGCTTGGGTCAGTCTGAGCTTTTCAGTGTATTGAAGACCATTTTATCTCCGAAGGACGAAGATGGAGATTTGTATGCTATCTATTATATTTATACTATTGCATCATGTTGATCCGCTGCATTATTCATTTCTTCTTGCCGTATGTAACTCTGATCTGCATTGTAAATGTGTAATCAATTGTTATTTGCAAAACAACTTCATGAACTGTTATTTGATTATTATATTTAGTCATTTCGCTTTGAGATTCTGTGTTTTATTTTTTTCTTTTTTTCTTGTTTACCCCATAACAATCCTGCCTTTTGAATGGTTTGAGTCCGACTGTGCGCTTTATTGTCGTTTTGAACTGTCTAAAAAGGTGGGTTGTTACAATCATAGTACATAATTATGTGGCAGTTATATTATATTAGTTCTACCGACTTTTTGATGATTGGAGAAGGGCAAGTTATGGTATGATTTCCTATGTTTTCAATAAATTTACTTTACTTGTTCATGGACAGTCCAGATTATCCTTTGACCACATTGGTGGAAAGGATCTACTATGCCTTAGTAGTGTCCTATTTACAATCCAATACAAAGTATTTTGAGAGAGTTCCCCTTATACCAAACCTTAAGTCCAACACCCATTGTAACGAACTGGATTTTTCGATGATTAATTTGGAATATTTAAAAGGCTTAAATATTGGATTTGGAATTTATAATAGGGTTAATGAGTTTTTAAAACTAAAACTTTCAACTGATTTTTTCAATTTTAGAAACCATCAATTTAATTGACATGTTTAAATAGCGATCTGGGGCACAGTCCCGGAATTTAACCAAACTAATTCCATTGGATCTGTAATAGTGTGTTATAATCGGATATTATATTTCATAGTGTTTGGAGTTATCGTTTGGTCGTACGGGATAGAAATGCGTTGAATTAATATAGAAAATTCAATATAATAATAGGGTCCAAAAGGTACCTTTTCCATACCATCGAATTAGGACTCGAAACCTTTTTCATTGTGTTCGAAATAGGGGTATAACAATACAAACACCTAGCGACATACCTTAATAGGAGGTCAAGATTTCACGGTATGTGATTTGAGATATTTAAAATAAAAAAGAAAAGAAAAGAAAATAAATATAAGGGTCAAATCGAATGAAAAGTTAAGTCCCTCACATGTCTCTTTCCTTCTGAAAACACGCAACCTACCTCTTCTCCCCTTTTAAAAAGCATGACCTCCTTTCCCCCTTTCTTTTCGGTTTGAACGAAATCAAATCAGAGAAAAAGAAAAAAAAATGATGAAGCCTTGTAGGTATAAATCGCGTATACCTCCTCCTGTCTCTCTTTAGCGGGTATTCACGCTATCGAAAACGATATAATTCACTAGTACCGTATGATTCATAATCATATAATCAAAGAATTATTTCTCAAAACTGTGGCTTAGTATATAATTCAAAAATAATTGCAAATAATTTCACATACGTTTGTATTTTCAATGCATCACTTATGTTATAAAAAAATACCACTAATATTATTTTATTTTATAATGAATATTCATAATATTTACATTGAAATAAAACTGTCTATTTTTAAGCCCACAATGAAAAACAATTATTATTTCATAAATATTGTTTGGTATGTTTTACAAAAACAATTTTCCAAACTTGATGCGACCAATAAGTATTATATGTCATGCTCCCTCCATTTCCTCCATTACTATAATAGCTTATGAAATACGAAGCTCCATTCAATCAGTTAATTCAGGCTCCTTTACTCTCTAAAGCTAAGGTGAATAATGTTTACATCCCAAATTTTTGTTGGTGTTGGTTTTAAGAATACTTTCGAATATTTTCTACGTATTTGCCATGTTTTTGAATTATAGAATGATTATACGAACTTGTTGATGATTTATGAATGTTTATATAGATTTTATGACATATTTTGAGATGACAACCCTATTAAATGAATCCTATTGCCTTGCAATTTTTTTGAAGATCTAAAAAGATATTTCAGAGATGGGTTTCAATTTTCAATTTTTTCGGAATTTTCATGGATTTAATATAAATTTTCGAGTAAAGAAAATGGTATTTTGAATTATAAATTATTTACGAGAAAATAACTAATTATTTAGATATGAAATTTTTATATGTTATAGAACATATATAAAATGATTTTCTGGAATTTTTTCGGATTTTTAAAAATGTTTTATTATTTATATAAAATTATTTAAGGTATGAGACTTAAATGTTTCATATAATTATAAGAGGAGAAGGGGCCTTTTGCAAATATATTTTAAATTGCTAAACTGGGAAAGTCGGCAACACTTTTGAAAAAAGTAATATGGAAACCAATCAGATTTAGACAAACAAGACAGATTAGGTACAAAAGCATAGTCTTAAAGTACAAATAAACAACCATTTTACTATTTCATCCCTTTGGTGCCAAGGTTCCACCTCTGTCCCTCCCCTTCAGACATAGTCGAGACCAATTGCACTTGGTATCAGGTAATATGTAGTGAATTGGAAGAGGGCCAAAGGTATAGGGTCAAAACCATGGGGTTCCGAAAGTGGAGAAGCTTGGTTTCGGTTCTAAGGAAAACACGCTTGTTTGCTTTCGAATAAAATGCTTTCGACCTAGATGCTTTCAAGTAAGTCAAATGGTTTAAAAAGAATAGTTTCGATTGGGTTGCTCCTTTTGTTTTAAATAAGTGCTTTCGACATGGTCGAAATCATAGCTGCCGCTTCCTACCTTTCAATCCAAATTACTTCGGATGGGATCTTTTGTTTTCTAAAATTTGACACCTCTCCATTGTTTTCGAAGGGATGATTTCGACACGATCACTTCATTGTTTAAGAAATGGTTTCGAAAGAGTTACTTTCCAAGTGTTTCAAAACAGACGCTTTCGAATCTAATGTTTTTCTGATTCTTTTGTTCTACTTTAAGGCATAATCCAAATGTTTTGGTCGAAATGTTTTAAAAGTGGTTTCGAAGTAGTTAACTTTGAATTATTTCTAAAGGTGTCTACATGTTTTAAATTGAATCTAAAGTGTTTTCGAAGGGATTGTATTGACCGTTTCGAAAGGTTTTATGAATGACTTCGAAAGGGGTAGTTCCTTATGGTTTCGACAAGGATGAAAAGGAAGGTTTTTCTTATGTTTTCGAAAGGCAATATTTAAAAGGTTTTAAAAGGAGGATGTTTGATATTTTGAAGCTTCCATAGAAAAGAAACGAAAGGTTTTTTTAAATGTTTTCGAAAAGCAATGTTTAAATTGTTTCAGAGGACTTACCTTCAATGATTTCGAAAGGCTCTTTCAATGATTCGAAGGAGTTACCTTCAATGATTTTGGAAGGGTGGTTTAAAGGTTTTAAACAAGGGTTTCAAATATAATGAATAGGCAAATAGCCTAAGTGCTATAAGCTATAAAGAACTAAACTTATTTTAAAAGGATAGTTAATCCTTATTGAACATCATCAACATTATTGTGTGTAAAGTATATATAACATGGCAAAAGCAACATAGAGTAAAGCTAAAGATATATTCTCCTTATATATATATATATATATATATATATATGATTCGTCGGACTAAATCATTTTGAAAAGGTTTCCAAGGAAAATTTAAAGGGTAGGTAACCCAAATAAAATTTCGAATAGTCAGTCCATTTAAATTCAAACAGTTAGTCCATTTTGATGGCAGTCCGCCCAAAGGACAGTTAATCTAGTTTAGGGCAGTTAGCCCAGTTTATGAACATATAATTTATTTGTTAGCATAAAGAACCTTTCTACTTCTTAAGGACAGTTAGTACACTTTTTATCTGTTTTGGACAAATAACCCATTATTAGCATAATGGATATAGCTATTTTGATATATTCGATTTTAGGACAGTTAGTCTAGTAAAGGGCAGTTAGCCTAGATTTTAGACAGTTAGTCTATTTATCTCCTGTTTACATAATGGATGTTGCTATATTATCATAATCAGTTTGATTAACTAATTTGGTTGCAGAAAAGGATTTGTGAAATGTATGTTTCGAAAAAGGATACTAGTGAGGGGAACCCATTCCGCTAAATGGCGTGGTCTTACTAAATATCAGTAAACAAAGATGTAACAAAATTATTCATACCGGGCTTTATGTATGACTCGAAGTTTTTGTTTCCCTTAAACTCTCGGGTGCTCAAAATTTTATTTGAGTAGGCTGAGGATCTAGGTTTTTGGGTTTTAGAAGTTTTGGCGAATAAAGCATTCGAAGACAAGAAGGTGGCTGACAGATAGCTAATTAGGATATTCTATTCTTTTTGTTTATTTCCATGGTGTATTAAGACAGTTATGTCTATATTGCTTTGATTATCCAAGGGCATCTTTATATGTTGCACTTGGTGTATTATTGTAAATTATATTTTATCATTTCCTAGGAATACATTTTAGGGATTTTATAACATGGATATGAACTTTTTTGAAATGTAATCACTATATTTATTGTTTTTTGGAAATATGTGATTTTGTTCATATTCAAGCGCTACTGATATTATGGATACCATTAGCATTGCCATATTTCATCACCAGAAGTTAATACTATGGATGACTGCAACATCTGTAGCACTTAGGTTTTGACATCTAGATACGGGATGTTACAACTTAGTATCAGAGCATAGGTTTATGAATATTTTTAACTAAAAATGGTTTTGAAAACAAAATCCAAAGGAATTAGAGTAAGATTTGGGGTTAGGATAACATTATAATAACATACTTCTATTTTCTATATATAAGTACGTGCTTTATCTCTAGTCTCCTATCTTTGCTTAGGATATCTTTCTGTACCTCATGAGATTTGAATACAGATATGGATGGCAGAAGAAGCAGAGTTAACTCAGGAAGGGGAAGCACTGAAGGGAATGCTGGACCTAATGCAGTGAGAGGTCAAGGTCAGACACAATCTGAGAATGTTGGTGCTGAGGCCCCATAGGTCGGAATGGAAGTTATGTATCAGTTTTTCAGGAATATGATGCAGGCGGGGGTTGCAGCCAGAGTGTTGGGAGGAAATGCTGCAAGAGCAGGGGTTGCAAAAGCTCTAATGGTTAATCATTTTGCTAAGTTGAGCGGAGATTATGTTAAGCTTGGAGGGAAGCCATTTACAGGAACAGAGGATGCCATTGAGGTGGAGAACTGGCTATTGTACTGCGAAAGGATTTTTTGTAGATTTGGAGCTCAATGATGGGTAAAAGAGGAGATTGACATCTAGACAGCTTTAGGGAGTTGCTCTGTACTAGTGGAATAACGTCACTGTGATGGTTGATGAGGAGACAATGACCTGGGAGGATTTTAAGAGGAGATTCCAGGAGAGGTTCATGTCCATTATGGCACAATCAGCTTTGATCATGTAGTTTGCAGAGTTTATGCAAGGAGATATGTCAGTTGTAGAGTATGCTAGAAAGTTTGAAGAGTTGGCCCGGTATGGGTATGTTTCAGTGAATATAGTGATGAAAAGGAATGAGAAGTTCATCGAAGTATTGAAGTATGAGTTGGCTAGTGCTACTTTGTCTCACTTTAGGGATCCTGCTGATATTGTTGTGGAGATGACCATGAGGCAGGAGGAATTTCTTGAGTCTCTAGAGAAGAGCAAGGAAGAGGAGTTCTAGGTTGGGCAGGGCCAAAAGAGGAAGCTCTTTCCTAAGAAAGGTGCTCAGAAGGGTGGAGTAGCCAATAAAGGAAAGTCAGAGATTGTCCGCTATAATTGCGACAAGAAGGGGCACTTTGCTAATGAGTGTCGCACATGGAAGGCAAAAGATGTGGATAAGGGAATAAATGTCAGGTTCATCAACTGTGACTAGATACACCATTATAAGAACCAGTGCAAGGAGCTCGTTAGAGATTGTAAGGGAAAAGTGTATGCACTGGAGCCTACTGCTTCTAAGCCAACAGCCCAGTAGAAGGGAAAGGAAGTTTTTGGGGGAACTCTTCAGATTCATAGTATGTCTGTTAGCGTTTTATTTGATACTGGTGCATCACATTCTTTTATATCTAGATGTTTGATAGATAAGTTTGATCTTGAACCCATATATTTAGTTACTTCCTTATGGTTTGCAAATCCAAGAGGAGGGTATGTTACTTTAGGGCTGAGGTGTTACCAGTTTGAGTTGACTTGTTAGGTCATATTTGTTTGTAGTTTGCATGTATTTGATTTTGTGGGGTTCGGGATTATCCTTGGTATGGATTGGTTAACTAAGTACGATGCTAGGAAATTTTCTAGGATAGGAAGATATCTCTTAGACACCTTAATTGCAGCAAAAAGATTGTTTACACCGTAGAAGGTTCTATCAGTGAAGTGTTTGCTTTGTTGGGTGCTTCAGATTAAGATGATGAGTTGAGCCAAGTTTTCATGGTTAGAGAATTCGTAGATGTTTTTGAGTCTGTAGTTGGATTGCCACCGAAAAGTGCCATTGAGTGTAGGATAGATTTGGTCCGGAAGCAGAACCAGTGAGTAGGCCACCGAGCAGGATGAGCCCTTTAGAGATGAGAGAGTTGAAGGTGCAGTTGTGGATTTAGAAGACAAGAGTGTTATTAGGTCAAGTAGTACGCCTTAGGATGCAACAACTGCATTTGCTAAGAAGCTAGATGGATCGTTGAGGCTATGTATCGATTACCATAAGTTGAATGAGAGGACGATAAAGAATCGATATCCATTGCCTAGGATTGATGATTTGTTCGACCAGTTGAGTGGAGCAAAGGTATTTTCTCAGTTGGATTAGCAATAGGGTTCCATCAGCTCAGGGTAGCAGAGGATAGTAGACCTTCGATGGCGTACAGGACCAAATATGGATCGTATGAATGGATAGTTATGCCATTCGGACTAACGAATGCGCCAGCTTTCTTTGTGAATTTGATGAGCCAAATTTTTCGAGAGCACAGGGATAGGTCCATATTGGTTTTTATAGACGATATCTTGATTTATTCTAGGGATGAGAGAGAGCATGAGGTTTATCTTAGTGTGGTGCTTGAGACATTGACAACATTAGCTGAAGGCTAGGTTTCCAAAGTGTCACTTCTGGAAGAAAGATGTGAAGTTTCTTAGTCATGTAGTCTCGGAGGAAGGGTTGCCAGTGGATTCGTCTAAGATTGATACAGTGAATAGTTGGAAAAGACCCAAGACAACTGTTTGTACCAAAATTGGACACAACACTCTTTGGAAGTTTTTGAAGAGATAATAAACGAAGAATGTAAATTGAAAATGAGGATTATCTAACAAAAACTCCAATTAACAAGAATATAAATGCGAAGACAAACGATTTATAGTGGTTTGGCGTGTTGCCTACGTCCACTGCGAAGTTTTTGCAATTTTATTGATTCTCTTTCAATGATTACAAGTGATTACAGCAAACAACAGCAAGTTACAACTGGAAATTCGAAATCAATAGCAAGAATATGATGTAGAATGATGGAGATCCCGATCCGGCAGAGTCTGGGCGCTTGAGAATCAAAAAATCCTTTTTCTGTTGGCTCTGTGGCTCTATTTATAGGCGTAGGAGGCTGAGACTTCGCTCAAATCTCGGGAGACTTTTTCTGGCACGTGAGTGGGCCCACGCGACCAACCTCAGGAAGTTTTGACTCGATCGACGATCGATACAAAGTCATTTCATATCGATCAAGATGACGTCCAATTGAGCTGAAATTTGGTGGAGACATTCCTCAGCATGTACGCAAGCTCCTGTGAAAATTTCATGGCATTTGGATCAGTGGATCACGAGATATGGTCGATACAAAATGGAAATTCTCGTTGGCTGATTGGTTCGAATCCATCATTTCGAATCGATCCCTTCGACTCGATAAACTCACGTGGACTTGTGATGACGTGGCATGCGCACTTCGCCTCGATCCGGTATTTGCTCCGAGTTGACCGTGTCGACTCCATATATCTTGTCTCGTTCGTATCGAGGGATGACACATCACCCTGGTCTATTGACTTGTTGGATATGAAGTGGTCAACAACCGTGGATTCGAACAACTGTTACATCGATGGGTACGAACTAACAAAGGTTGATGGTTACGAACTGGCCTTTCTTCGATGGATACGAGCTACATAGCTTCTTAATAGACACGAAGTCGATCGATACGAACCAGGGTATTCTGATGGATACGAAGTAGGATTACCTGATGGATACGAAATAGAGCAATCTGATGGATACGAAGCACTCTGCCCAGATGGATTCGAAGAGAAGCTTCCATGATGGATGCGAAGCGGAAACTAGCCAATCAGTACGAGGCACAACCCCTGCTGATGGATTCGAAGCCCATCGATACGAACTCGTTGGATTCGAACACTGCCGACCTAATCGATACGAAGTGATGAGACCTGGTCGATGCAAACAAGATCGATATGAACTGAACGTACTTCGATGGATACGAAACCAACAACAATGATGGATACGAACTCTGAGCCATTTCTTCTGTATTGAATCGATCATAACTTGAGCATACAAACTCGGATTGACTTGAAATTTGAAAAGTTGGCTCTCTTGGCCTTGCTAGCCATGTTCTATCAATTATAGCCCAATCTGGACTCGGACAAAATTCATCGATATCAATAGCGAATCCGTGCATGTTTGGTATCCAGGAAGGGTGATCCATGGCTTTCAACCAGTTCTTTGGTTTCTAGACCTTGCCAAAAGGTGGGATAACATTTGCCCCTCAAGGTACGTCCTGTGGAAACATGACGTGCTTTGAAAAGCTGCAATTTCTCTTTGAATAATCGTCGTATCTTTTGTTGAAAGTTGTACTCCGTATTGCTGTAACCGATTACTGTGTGACAGTGATTAGCTGTTTGACGTCGCAATCGCAATGAGATGAGTATTCGATCCCTGTGAATATTGAAAATCGAATATTAGTCTGACATATGCATATATGTTAACTTGACTTTCGTTAACGCTGCGCGTTCACGAGTCATTGTCATTTATTGTTTGTCATACTGGATTTCGTATCGATCCTCTCCTGAACCGATGCGAAATTTGAGCTGTAACAACGTTTGAAAGTTGTTTTGTGGAGTTCCTTCGTATCGATCCTCTCGTGAATCGATATAGAAGGTTGAAAGATTGACTTTGCATCGATAAATTAAGAATTTGCTGGATGCAAAATGCTTATTCGCATCGATGCTAATGCTTGATTTGTGAAGGATACGAAACCGCTGTTCGTATCGATGGTCTTAAACTTCGGTGGACTTTGCTTCGTATCGATGAGCTTTGGTTGTAACTTTGCATCGATTCAACCATAAAGCCATAGCGGATACGAAACTGCCATTCGTATCGATATGTAGTGGATGGAGTCGTGAACCCATTGGGGCGAATAGGGGCTTCGAGTCGATGCGTTCGCTGTCCGTTTCGAATCGATAGGAACTTTGGTCCGATGGAGTCGAACGGGGCGTTCGACTCGACTCAGGATTTGATCGGTTACTACCGGTCAAGTGGACTAGGAGGCGAATCGGCCCGATTGCTTCCTGAGTCCCATATAAATACTCTGGACTCGGCCACTTTTTCACTTTTTACTTTTCACTACCGTCTTTAATCTTCGTATCGATTCGAAGCATCAAAAAAACAAAATTGCATCACGCCGTCAATACGAAAAGTTTCAACCCTTAACTTCTTCGATTCCCACTTTCAAATTAGGTAATCAAACATGAATTCAAGCAACGAAACTGTTTCAGATCTACTCTACCTTCATCGTTTATCCATTTTGGTAATTAGTAAAGCCAGATCTGGTTTGGAGAAGAAAGAGCAGGAAGGACAAGATCGAATCGATCTGGGGACTTGTGTTCGAATCGATGAAGGCGGCAATATTTTTCTTTGGATTTCGCATCAATCCCTGGGATGCTCTAATGGAGATGACGCAGTTCGTACCGATGGCTATGGCGATGGATCGTATTGATATGAAATGATCGATACGAAAAGTAAGCTAACGGTCGATTCGAGGTCCTGAACTTTAGATCGATACGAATTACATTTTTACGATCGATACGAAAGGTATCGATTCGAACGTGATCGATGTCAAGTTGAGGCTTTCCTGATTGGTACGAACCAGGCAACCAAGGATCAATTCGAAGTCATCCTATATTGATCGATATGAAACTGGCCGTTGATTGTTGATTCGAAACGTGCCCCCTTGTATCGATTCGAACTGGTATCCTGATGGATTCGAACGAGCTTCCTGCGATCGATTCAAACCCTCCCTTTGACGGATATGAAATTTTTTGGCAATCGATTGCATGATTCTGATAAGCTTCATCCTTGTATATCTGAGTTTAACTATTAAACTGCACACTTGACTATCCTTTCGAAGCTCGTCGATGGAACTATAACTTAACACCGCGATAACGAACTTTAACTTGAATCGATCACAAATATCTGAATGATACAGTTGTGACAGTCAGCGATGACGGTCACTCCTACTGGACTCTGATTATCTTTGTTACTTGTAAGTTCTTTTTAATTCTGCAAAATCTTTTCAAGTAATGCACAGCACTGCACAACACACATTCTACACATGGGGAATGAACGGGTTCTTTATCGCCTAACGATAATTTCTCATAAGTTAACTAGTTATGGAACCATCAAGTTCGCAGCCACAAGAAATCCAAAGTACAATTCCTTCGAGACTTGAAATTTTGGACATTGAGCCCGAAATCATTGGTCCAGCCCCGGACGAATTTCCCGATGCATGTTTCATTGCCAATCCATCGGACTCCGTTCGATCCAACGTCCCTGAAGATATGCTAGGGAGAATATGCTTAAGGCATGGCTTGTCAATGGACGAAGTATTATTGCCGGGACCAAATGACAGACCACACAATCCGCCAGAGGATACACCACATTCAATTATCACGCGTGTGCGGCCGGAACGCTCCCTCCGTTCAATGAGTATATAAGAGAAGTATTGTCTTTTTTGGGGATCGCTCCATCTCAACTACACCCAAATGGATATGCTTTAGTGAATAGCTTTTTCATCGTCTTTATGGAGTATCTTCATCGACCACGATCCCGATTGAGATCAGATATCTGTTCAACTTCAAAATCCAAAATGATAACCCATCCTTTACATTCTTGGAGGCAGTAAGGAACTGTCAAGTGGTCACTGGTTCCTGGACCAGGCTAAGCTACTTCAAGACGGAGTGGTTTTACGTTAAATGTCCCCCAGGGTTTGCCCGGCGATGGTTATTCAGACGTGAGTATAGCTGAGTTCTCAAGTAATTATTAAGGTGGTTGTAGTTGAAGTGAAACTTATATTCTTTTCTTCCTTTTTTTTACAGCAACAATTCAACGACCCAAAGGTGGATACTTCAAGGAGATAGTCTGGTTGCTTCCGGAAGTCCCAAGAGAAGATAGGAATATTGAATTGCTCTTGACGGATAGAAATCTCAGAATTCTTGGGTTGATCGAACGGAGACAAAGCATAGTGCTTGACGGCGCATTAAGAACTGTCTCATGAGAGCGAGTCAAGCAAAAAAAGCCTAAAGTTGTCATAATCGAGGAGGCTGATTCCGAGAGGACTCACACTGATGAGGAACCACTGGGCGAACCTCCTAATGTAGCCTAGGGCACTGAAGAATAGAGAAAAGGCAAGGCAGCCGTTTTTAAGTTGCCTAAAAAGGGAAGACGGAAATCGGTCGTCACATCCCGGCTCGCCTCCGGAATTAGAATTTCAGAGATGTCACCCCCAAGAACAGAAAGTCTCTATGAAGGGGTTGCCGATCTTCCAATCCCGGACGATGTGTCTTTCCAGCATGATGCCGGGTTAGAGGAATTCCACCATACCCTAGAATTGAGCGAGCCTTTTACTACTAGCATGGCGACACTTTCGGTTGGTCGAGGGAATGCATATTCATACACATTTCATGGCACAACACAAACCTTAACCGTAGGTCATCTATTTCGAAAAGCCTCTAACTTTGCTTTCATTTTGCTTTGCAGATACTATGACTGGACGTGGTTCGATGTTGGAAAGTTTTCGATAGGCTTGTAAATCTTCCTCATATTACGAGTCGCAAAGATGGGAAGGGGATAGAGATTACGATCGCAGATACTCTGGATATTCTAGCCAAGAACGATATGATAGAGATAGGGACTACAGATGTCGATCTCGATCTCGCGCTCCTCCTACCAGAGCTCCTGTACAACCTCCCGTCAATGTTTCTCGTCCTTCCGAATCTTCGCGGTACAAGTCAGCTTCTCATTCTTCCAGGTCCGAGCCCCATCATCCCAGATCTGAGGTAATAACCCCAGTAGTTACGGAATAGCCTCCTACGAAAATTTCGGGGGAAGGAGCGATCAGGCTTGCTCAGTTAAAGAAGGACTTCCCGAACATTTGCTTTGATAACTACATTTTCCCTCGTCATTTGAAAAGAATCCCGTCGGAGGCTGAGCAAATGGCGTATGATTATGTGCATGACTTCTATGCCCAATATAAGGCGTGGTCTAAAGCGGCTGAGAAAGCGTCGTCATTAGCCTTTGAACGAGCGGCTATCATTGAGAAGATACAAGTCGAGCTAGCTCAAAAAGACTGTATTATACAAGTACTGAACACGAAAGCTGAATCATCTCAAAAATCAGAGATGGAGGCTCTTAAAAAGGCTGATGAAGCTCAAGCGGCTATGGACAGAATGTAAAAAGAGCATTATGTCACGATGGAAGACATGGGCCACCGAAACACCATTGTCACCGCCGAGCGGGATGCGGCTCGGAAGGAGCTTAATGAGCTTAAGGCCAAAGTTTCGAAAATCATGAATGAAAGAGATACCGCCAATATTTTTGCACAGGAGGCATATGATCAGGCGGTAGAATTTCGGACCGAGCGAGACGCAGCGGTGGCTAAAGTACAGGAGATCGAAGCCGAAGTTGATAGAAAAATTGAAATTGCCGAGTCCAAGCTGGAGGCCGACATTGAAGACCTCCACATCACTTATAACGCTAATGTGTTAAAGCACAGGAATTTGGCTTGGCTCGAGAATTATCCGGTACATCTTCATAGCACTTGGGGCCGGTTGATTGAGGAGGAGAAAGCGGCGCATCCGGATGAATCAATCGACCAATTTGAGCTTGAAAACTGGTTGCTAACCGAAGACGAAAAGAAAGTCCTTCATGATGCCATAATTATTTCTTATGAGAAGGAGATGGTCGGTGCCCGACATCTGGAGGTCGGGGAAGGTTCAGGTGTTGAACACCAGGCTACAGTTCTTGAGATCACCGCTCCACTCCCGTCAGAGCCTACATCTGCGGTTGATTCACAGTCTTTCCCAACCTATAACTCGGAACAACCGCAACTATCTCCTATCCGGGAGCATGTTTCTGAAGCCGCTCAGTCATCAGCAGGCCAAGTTGAGGAAGGTACTCCGAACTTATCTCAAGTGTGTTCCGGTTTGTTTTGAAGCGATTACTAATAACTTCTTCTTATCTTTGCTCAGTGACTGGAGTTGCGCCGATTGCTGCGACTCAAGAATCAAGTCAAGGGCAGAAAGCCATCACTACTGAGACGACTGTCGTGACAACAACAGTGTCAACTGAGATGACGTGGAGGGCACACTATCTTTTAATGAGCAAATGGTGAGCGAGCTACTCGGCCAACATGGTGGTTCCTTTACAGACTTGCCGTTCATCATTAGCTGACTCCCGCCAGCCTCTAGCTCTTCAGTGCAGACTACAGATATCCCCAGCCAGGCCCAAGCGTTTCGTGATGAAGAAATTCTGGCCGAGATTAATGCTGAATCAGAGGCTGCAGGGCAAGGTGGTAGTGTTGGTTGTGATACGGCGGTGCATAGCCCCGCGCCTCTGAGGATAATATCACCGGGTGGCACTGTTGTTGATACCCCGGTGTCTGTCCCATCTTCGTTGCAGATCCAGTCCCTCTAACTCCTCCGGTAGGCAGTATACGCCTAGAATCAAGTTCAGAGGAGGACGTTGACATTATGCCTCCAGTTGGAGAGCAACCATCGGAGGGGAAAAGCTCAAACGGAAGATTTCTAGCGAGTTTGAGGGTTCCCCGTTGAAGAGAAGGCCGAGGAAGAAGAAATAGATTGGCCACTTAAGCAAATTTTTGATAGATAGGAATTTGTTTTTGCTTCTCATCAGTAGGCCGTGTATAGATGCAGGTTCGGCCCCTGCTAGTAGGAATTTTTGGAAGAACTTGCATATAAGCTCTTGTTTCCAGTTAGTTGAAATAAAATTTAGCTTTCTTTATTTCAACTGCTTTTCTTGCTTTACTTGTTTAAGTGTTGTGATGATCTGCTCATGACCGCACCTATTACAGATTTTGGGCACACGTCCGTGCTTCGGGGACTTAGAATAATTTGCAAGCGATAATTTGGTTCGCACTCCGGGAATCTGATAATTATCGATGTCTATGACACAGTTCGCACTCCGAAAACTTCGAGTTGATACTTACACTGCAATTCACACTTTGGGATTTCGGAGTTAGCGTTTACGCTTTGGTTCGCTCTCCAGGAACCTAAAGTCGATGTTTAGACCCCAATTCGCACTTTGGGAGTTTGGAGTTAATATTTATACTCTGGTTCGCACTCCGGGAACCTGGAGTTGATGTTCATATTCCAGTTCACGCTCTGGGAACTTGGAGTTAGCCGACAGATGGTCAGTCACATCTGTTTGAGCTTTTTAAGAATGCGTTCACACTCTGGGAACGATGGATTTGTCGGGATCGTGGATGGTCGATTCACATCCACCCCTAGTTGAGAAGCGAGGTCGTTAGATGGACGGGTCCATCCTCCTCGAACTTGTTTAAGATATGGTCGAAGTCGTTAGGAGGACGGATCCATCCTCTTCGAAGTCGTATTTATAAGCTTTATACTCCAACCCACACTCTGGGAGTTTGAAGTTAGAATTCATACTCCGGTTCGCGCTCCGAGAACATAGAGTTGAGGTTTATACTCCAATTCGCACTCTAGGAATTTGGAGTTAATGTTTAAATTCCAGTTCGCAATCTGGGAATCTGGAGTTAAATGAAGGATTGTCGTGTATCAATCCTTTTAGACGTTGGTGTGGTGACATGCCCCCGAGCTCGGGTTTCACTTAGTGAGTGACCGGTCGTATCTCAATCACTCCCTATTTGAATAAATCCTACCGTATGATGGAACCTAGCTCTCCGTGCATCGTGATGTTGTATGTCATATTCAATAAATCACAGCTTTGGCTCGAAGAGATAACATTTTATTGCTGAAATAAGAAAATATAGCAAAGTCATTTGCCTTATTACAAGTTCAAATTTCAAAATGCGAAAATAAAATGCAAAAGAAGAAATAGACTAAAATAAGTAAAGTCCGTTATATGTAGTAGCGACGGAGGCTTTCACTATTCCAGGCTCTTGGCAAAGTAAGGCTGTTAACGGTCGACAACTTGAATGTGCCATCTCCGAGCTTTTGAATGATCACATATGGCCCTTCCCAATTTGGCTTCATATGCGAAGGGACCAGATATACTCTTTTCAGCACGAAATCGCCAAGTCCAATGGTCCGTGGTTGGACCTTGGCATTATATAATTAGGCGACTTGATTTCGATATGCAGCTGCCCTCAAGTCAGCCTCTTCGCGTTTTTCATCCGGTAAGTCCAAAGATTCAGCAAGTAATATGGCGTTAGTTTTCGGGTCATAGTAAGTTACCCGATGAGAAGGTACTTCCATTTCGACCGGGATAACAGCTTCTGAGCCGTAGGCCAGAGAGAAAGGGGTGTGTCCGGTCGCGGACTTATGGGTCGTTCGGTAAGCCCATAAAGCCATAGGTAGTTCATCAACCCACTTGCCCCCGGCCTTTTCCAGTCGTTTCTTCAGAATAGATTTGATAACCTTATTAACAGCTTCAACTTGGCCATTCGCTTGAGGGTGTGCAACTGCAGAGAATTTCTTATGGATACGGAATCGTTGACAGAAATTCTTGAATTCAACGCTGTCGAACTAGGTCCCGTTATCGGTGATAATAGTATGCGGGAGACCAAACCGACAGATAATGTCGCGTACTACGAAGTTGATTACTTTCTTCGTCGTGATTGTTGCAAGGGGTTCAGCTTCAGCCCATTTGGTGAAGTAATCAACTGCGATGATGGCGTACTTCGCTCCACGTTTGGCTAGAGGCAATGCACCAATTATATGAATGCCCCATACTGCAAACGGCCATGGACTGACCATTTGGTTATCTCAGTAGGTGGAGCCCTAGCAATTCGAGCATGTATCTGGCATTTATCACATTTTCTTGCATAATCTGCTACATCACGGTTCACAGTTGGCTAGAAATATCCATACCGAAGCACTTTCTTAGCGAAGGCTTGTCCCCAAATGTGATCACCACATTCTCCCTCATGCACATCACATAGCACTCTTTCGATTTCGTCGAGGGCGATGCATCGAAGAAGGGGAACTGAATATCCTTTTCTATACATGATTCCATCTCGAATGGTAAACCGCGAGGCCTTTCGAATGATCTGTCTCTTTTCATTCTTACGCTCGGGCAATACCCCGTGCTTGATATAGTTTCGATAGGGGGTCATCCATGATTCTTTTTCAGGAGCAGCCTCAAACACAAAGTTGGTCTCCATCTGATCGATACTTGGAGAAGATAGAGTTTCAACGAGAACGAGCCCCAACTGCTGAGCTTCGCCCGTACTTGCTAACTTTGCCAGCGAATCGGCTTTCTGATTATGCTCTCGGGGTATGTAGAAAATGGAATAGTAATCAAACTAATCAAGCACTTCTCGGATCTAGGCTAGATAAGCAGCTAGCCTTCGATCTTTTGCCTGATATTCACCCCGGACCTGGCACATGACTAATTGGGAGTCACAATAGATTTCCACAGTGGTAATTTTCAGATCACGAGCTAGCTTCAACCCAGCAAGTAAAGCTTCATACTTGGCTTCATTATTGGTTGCACAAAACTCGAACTTTAAAGCATAGCATATGGATCGGCCCTCGGGGGTTTCAAGTACTACCCCAGCGCCTGAGCATCGATCGTTGGATGCACCATCAGTGTGTAACTTCCATATGTACTCAGGAGATTTGCTGGCCTTAGGTAAGTCTTTAGGAACAGTAAACTCGGCTATAAAATCTTCTAGGACTTAACCGTGAATAGCTCTCCTCGGAGTGTAAGTGATGTCGAATTGACTCAGTTCGATGTTCCATTTGAGTAACCTACCTGACGTCTCAGGCCGCGTGAGGACCTGTCGTAACGGCTGATCGGTGTACACAGTGATGGGTGAGCCTGGAAGTATGGACGGAGCTTCCTCGAGGCAACGACTAAGCAGTAGGCTAATTTCTCTAGCTTCGGATAGTTTCTCTCAGCTTCGGTGAGTCGTTTGCTAACATAATAGATCGGTTTCTGAACTCGGTCTTCCTCCCGAACAAGGGCAGCGCTGATTGCGTCTTCTGATACTGCTAGGTAAAGATACAACTGTTCGTGGTTGACAGGCTTTGAAAGAATCGGTGGTGTGGAAAGATGTTGAACCAATGATTGGAATGTGCCCTCGCACTCCGCAGTCCATTCGAAGTTTCGCTTCCCTTTTCGGATCAAATCGAAGAAGGGGATGCACTTATCAGTGGACTTTGATATAAACCTGCTTAACGCTGCTACCTTTCCGTTGAGACTCTGGACTTGCTTTATAGTTCTTGGAGTTTGTAACTTTATGATAGCCCAGATCTTTTCGGGGTTGGCTTCTATTCCTATGGCGTTGTCGATGAACCCAAGGAACTTTCCGGATGCGACTCCAAAATGACACTTAAGCGGATTGAGCTTCATCCCATATCTCCAAAGGATATTGAACATTGACTCCAAGTCTCTAATGTGGTCAGTGGAGTATCGTGATTTCACCAACATGTCGTCTACATAAACCTCCATGGTCTTTACGATCTGGTCAGCGAACATCCGGTTAACCAAGCGTTGGTAAGTTTCTCCAGCGTTCTTCAATCCGAAGGGTATGACTTTGTAGCAGTATAGTCCCAGATCGGTTACGAAGCTTGTATGCTCTTGGTTAGGCACATGCATGGGTATTTGATTGTAGCCCTAGTAAGCATCCATAAAAGATAATAATTCATGTCTGGCCGTTGAATCTACGAGTTGATCAATTCGAGGAAGTGGAAAGCTTTCTTTCGGACAAGCTTTGTTTAAGTCAGAATAATCGACGCACGTTCTCCATTTCCCATTTGGTTTCCGGACAAGTACAGGGTTGGATACCCACTCTAGGTATAGAGAATCCCGGATAAACCCATTGGCTTTCAGCTTATCAACTTCTTCTTTCAGGGCGGCTGATCTCTCTAGATCCATACCGCGCCTTTTCTGCTTGACCGGAATAAACCGCGGGTCAATATTCAGGGTGTGGCTCGCGATGTCCGACGAGATTCCACACATATTAGAGTGCGTCCAGGCCAATACGTCGAGATTCGCCCGGAGAAAATCAACCAATTCCGGTTGCATTTCTTGGCTCAATTGAGACCCAACCTTCAACATTCTCGAATCATCATTATCGCCACCATCGATTGGAACATTAATCGTCAGCTCAGCCGGGGAAGCCCGACTTTCAATAGATTCTTCCTTGTTTTCATTGTCTCTCGGGTTAAGATCCTTGTGGAATTAGTTGTGGTGCCCGGGCCGAGGCCTAGGCACCTATTGTCAATTGTTTGTAAAACGGACGCAGAGAGATTCTTCTATGCCCTTTCCTTTCTTTTGTCGCTGCGCCTCACGCAGCTCAGCCACGTAACAGGCCCTTCCAGCAGCCTGATCTCCCTATATAACTCCAATCCCACGATCAATGGGGAACTTCAAGGTCAAGCACCACGGGGCAATAGCTGCCCTGAACTCAGCAAGGGCCGATCGGCCCAAAAAAGCATTATATGGGGATTGAATATCCAAAACAACAAACTGTAAAATTCAAACTCTCCTGCACTCTCCAACACCTAACTCTACTAGCAACTCTACCACTCTAGTGGGTATATTAGCACTCCCATCGAAGCTTTGAATTCTACAATGACAAGGCTTTAAATCTTTGGCTTCCATTTTCATCTGATCCTATGCTCTCTTAAGCAAAATATTTACTGAACTCCCACTGTCCACCAGGATCCTCTTCATCCAAGCTGGACCAATCTGGGCAGATATGAGAAGTGGGTCAATGGTTGAGGCTTCGACCCTATCAGCATCTCGGCTCTTGAATACGATGTCATCCGTCATCATCTTTTATAGTTTGGCTGGAGCCCCTTCATCGAAATTACTGCAACACTTAAAGTCCACATGCCTGCTAGAATTGGCATATGACCCCATTTCCCTCCAGCTTCGGTCTGCTGGATGGGGACCGCCACTGACTGTATTAATAACTAACCTCCTGCCTATACGGGCAGGTTCCTCCTGTCTTTCCTGAGTTTGCACACGGTTTTAACTGGACAGGCCCGCACCGCCAGACTACAGCGACCGAACGAACTGATCTAGCTTTCTTTCTCTGATCAACTTCTCAATGAGGTCTTGCAAATGTCTACACTCATTGGTATTATGTCCATAACTCTCATGGAATCTACAATACTTTCCTGTTTGAATCTGCCTCTCCGGCGATGGCTTCGGAGCAGGTTTCTTATATTGCATAGCATTGCAAGTATGTAAATACACGTTCTCCAGCGACGTGTTCAGTGGTGTATAATTGTCAAACATTGGAGCCCTACGTCGCGGGTCACGGTTCTGATCCCGTTTTCTGTTCTGATTATCACTGTTCCTCGGTTGTTGAGTTTGTTTATTTTGAATATTTAACTAGACTTTTCCTGAACTTTCACCAGACTGTGTAACTGCAACATTACTCTGAATCCCCTCACTGCTAGGTCTCACATCGTCCTGTTTCCTAGATTGTTTTGCATCCTCACGCCTCAAGAATTAAGCGGCTTTGGAATAGAAACGGTCCAACGATGCGGGAGGCTTCCCAGCTAACCAGTTTCCAAACTCCGAATCGTGGTCAATCCCCTTAGTTAATGCCATTAAGATCAAATTATCATTGGGATTACTGATCTCTGCACAAGCGGCATTGAACCTTTCCAAGTATTGCCTGAGTGTCTCTCCGGGAGCCTGAGTAACACTGGATAAAGTATTAATGTCTTTAGGCCTGGCAACGTGCATACGAAACTGCTCGACAAACTTAGTAGCCTACTGGTCGAACGAAGAGATTGATCGAGGAGGCAGTCGTGTAAACCACATCGTTGCGATGCCCCCCAAAGAAATGGGAAAACTACGGCACTTTACTGCATCATCAGCTCTTGCAGCACTCATCGACCATTCATATTTCAGGATATGTTGATTGGGGTCGGAATTCCCTTCGTACATGGGCAGAGTCGGCATTCTGAATCGCCGAGGGGGTTCAGCATATAAAATTTCATTCGTGAACGGAGTATGACTTCGGGAGATTCCCCAATCGTCATTAGTCAAGCCCTGACTCTCGCGAATCATTTGGCGTATCATGGCTGAAAGGTCTGGCATCGGAGCATTTTGCGCACGTTCGGCCAAAGTGTGGTCGGGTTCCACATTGCGAGGTTGGACCGGGCGTTGTCGACGGTCCGTGTCTCGCCTTCTTGGCTCAACGTTTTCTGGAACATACGGTTCACGAGCACGCCCTTGTTGGTTATGGGTATCAATCCCTATATCAGCCATGATAGCAGTGACACAGTTGTCCATGGTGTATTGTGGAACAGTGCCTCCTCGGGAGGAGGGTTCAGTATGAAAACCAGCAGAAGGGCCAACTCTTAATTGTCCAACGGTCAATGCTGGCCGGTGTTCAATTGTCTGTGCATGATTTCCATTTAGCCTGGGATGGGTAGATCTATGATTGTAATCGGATGAAGCAGAACTTTCAGTGGAGGAGCGAGACGCATGATCCCTTCTGGATCTTCTACGCCCTTGGCGGTCTAGTTGATTAGCTAATCCAGCATTAACGCGCAACTGCTCAGTTAGCTGTTGTCGGCTTTGAGTCAGTTCCTGGAGCAATGTCTGGAACTCCAGTCTAGTAACCGGACCCGATGGATCGGAATGCCCAGTATCATCTTGATTAGATGGAGGTATATGCGCGGGATTCTGTCTATCCCGTCCTTCTTGACCAGCGGCGGTGGACGCGGTTCTTGTGCTAACCATCTTGAGAAGTGAAATCCTTTCCCTAGATTTTTGCAAATCTGAATAGAACGGAAGGAATATGAAATTGAAATCTGGATCTCTCTCTTAGATTTATGCAATCCGGTATCGATGACAGATCCAATGAGCAGGAGAAAATCTAGGTTTTCTCGGGGAAAGCACCAAAGTGTTTATACCAAAATTGGGCACAACACTCTTCGAATTTTTTTAAAGAGATAATAAATGAAGAATGTAAATTGAAAATGAGGATTATCTAACAAAAACTACAATTAACAAGAATATAAATGCGAAGACAAGCGATTTATAGTGGTTCGGCGTGTTGCCTACGTCCACTGCGAAGTTTTTGCAATTTTATTGATTCTCTTTCAATGATTACAAGTGATTATAGCGAATAAACAGAAAGTTACAACTAGAAATTCGAAATCAACAGCAAGAATATGATGTAGGATGATGGAGATCTCGATCCGGCAGAGTCTGGGCGCTTGAGAATCAAAAGATCCTTTTTCTGTAGGCTCCGGGGCTCTATTTATAGGCGTAGGAGGCTGAGACTTCGCTCAAATCTTGGGAGACTTTTTCTGGCACGTGATTCGGCCGACGCGACCAACCTCAGGAAATTTCGACTCGATCGGCGATCGATACGAAGTCATTTCGTGTCGGTCAAGATGACGTCCAATTGAGCTGAAATTTGGTGGAGACATTCCTCAGCATGTATGCAAGCTCCTGTGAAAATTTCTTGGCATTTGGATCAGTGGATCGCGAGATATGGTCGATACGAAATGGAAATTCACGTTGGCTGATTGGTTCGAATCAATCATTTCAAATTGATCCCTTCGACTCGATAAACTCACGTGGACTTATGATGATGTGGCACGCGCACTTCACCTCGATCCGGTATTTGCTCCGAGTTGACCATGTCGACTCCATATATCTCGCCTCGTTCGTATCGAGGGGTGACACATCACGCTGGTCTAATGACTTGTTGGACACGAAGTGGTCGACAACCATGGATTCGAACAACCGTTACATCGATGGGTACTAACTAACAAAGGTTGATGGTTACGAACTGGCCTTTCTTCGATGGATACGGGCTACATAGCTTCTTAATGGACACGAAGTCGATCGATACGAACCGGGGTCTTCTGATGGATACGAAGTAGATTACCTGATGGATGCGAAATAGAGCAATCTGATGGATACGAAGCACTCTGCCCAGATGGATTCGAAGAGAAGCTTCCATGATGGATGCGAAGCGGACACTAGCCAATCAGTACGAGGCACAATCCCTGCTGATGGATTCGAAGCCCATCGATACGAACTCGTTGGATTCGAACACTGCCGACCTGATCGATACGAAGTGATGAGACCTGGTCGATGCGAACAAGATCGATATGAACTGAACGTACTTCGATGGATACGAAACCAACAACAATGATGGATACGAACTCTGGGCCGTTCCTTCTATATTGAATCGATCATAACTTGAGCAGACAAACTCGGATTGATTTGAAATTTGGAATGCTGGCTCTCTTGGCCTCGCTAGCCATGTTCTATCAATTATAGCCCAATCTGGACTCGGACAAAATTCATCGATATCAATAGCGAATCCGTGCATGTTTGGTATCCAGAAAGGGTGATCCATGGCTTTCAACCAGTTCCTTGGTATCTAGACCTTGCCAAAAGGTGGGATAACAACAGTAACCAAGATAAAGAGTTTCCATGGGTTGGCTGGTTATTATCAGAGATTCATTAAGGATTTTTCACGGATAGAGGCACCGATGACTAAGCTAACAAGGAAGGATGTGAAATTTGTGTAGACCGATAAGTATGAGGAAGTGTTCCAGAGTTTGAAACACTTCTTGACCCATGCACCTGTATTGGTTGTTCCTGTGGGAAATCAAGATTTGGTAGTTTATACCGATGCATGTGGAACTGGATTAGGCGCTGTGCTAATGCGGAGAGGTAAAGTGATTGCCTATGCTTCTAGACAGCTTAGACCACATGAGGTCAGATATCCGACGCATGATTTGGAATTGCAAGCAGTGATTTTTTCTTTGAAGGTGTGGAGACATTACCTTTGGGAGAGAGGTTTGAGTTATATACAGATCATAAGTTGCTGAAGTATTTGTTCTTCCAGAATGAGCTGAACATAAGCCATTAGAGATGGTTAGAGTTCATAGCTGCTTAAGATTTTGGGTTTGAGTACACACCAGGGAAAGGCAACAAGGTTGCAGATGCACTTAGCAGGAAACATCAAAATGCAGTGTTAGCGATGATTGTTGAGTGGAAAGATTTGAAAGCACTAGCAGATTGTAGAGTGTAGTGAAGATCTGAGGCAGGGTCTAGTGGGGATACAGTGGTATTATCTTGTTTAGAAGTTCGACCAGTGTTTATCAAACAGATTGCTTCTAAGCAGATGGAGGTTCCAGTGTTAGCTGAGCAGATCAGGAAGCTTAGAGAAGGAGCCGAAAGCGATGACTTGAAAGATTTCAGTCTTGACCAGAATGGGTGGCTGAGAAAGAAAGGAAGATTATGTGTTCGAGTGTAGGAAACATAAGGAAGGAAGTCTTGGAAGAGTTCCATCATTCGAAATTCACTGTACATCCCGAAGGTAGCAAGTTGTATTAGGATATGAAGAGGAGTTTCTTCTGGGAAGGTATGAAGTGAGATATTGGCTTTTGTGTGAAGCAGTGCTTGAATTACCAACAGGCAAAGGCTGAACACCAAAAGCTAAGTGGTTTGCTTCAGCCATTGGGTATTCCAGTATGGAAGTGGGATTCTATATCTATGGACTTCATTGACGGGTTATCAAGGTCTAGTAGAGGAAATGAAAGTATATGGGTTATAGTAGATAGATTTAATAAGAGTGCTCATTTCATACTAGTGAAATCAATCAGGACGATACCTGTTTTAGCAAGGTTGTTCACGAAGAATGCGGTTAGACTTCATAGGAGTCACGGTAATATAGTTAGCGATAGAGATCCCTTGTTCACTTGTGAGTTTTGGAAGAGTCTGTAGGATGTTTTAGAAACCAAACTTAAGATGAGCACCACAGACAGATGGGAAAACAGAAAGACTTAACAAGGTCTTGGAAGATTAGTAAGAGCTTGTGTTCTAGATTTTAGGGGATCATGGGAGGACCATCTGCATCTAGTCGAGTTTTCATATAACAACAGCTATTAGACTAGTATTGGGATAACACCATTTGAAGCTTTGTATGGAAGGCATGAAAATCTCCCATTTGTTGGTTGGAGACCCGGGATATGTTAATTCTTAGTCCAGATTTGGTTAGAGATGCTGCAAAAAAGATTGTGGTCATTCGGGCTAGAATGAAGGTGGCCCAGTCTAGGTAGAGGAGTTATGAAAATAAGAGATGGAAAGATTTAGAGTTCTTAGTTGGGGACTAGGTTTTTGTCAAAGTATCACCGGTGAAGGGTGTGATTAGGTTTGAGAAATCGGGGAAGTTATCTCCTAGGTTCGTTGGACCTTTTCCTATTCTTGAGAGGATTGGGAAGCTCGCGTATAGATTGAGTTACCGAGTAGTTTGGTAGGTGTCCACGATGTTTTTCATATTTATCATCTCAAAAAGTGTGTTAGAGACCCTGAGACTACCATTGCACCGACAATGCTAGATGATTTAGTGGAGAAACTGAATTGACTATAGTGAGGAAGCTAGTTCACATTGTTGTGAGAGATGAGAAGAGGCTTAGAATCAAGATGGTCAAACTAGTCAAAATCCAGTGGATTGATGATGACAGGGACCATACTTGGGAAGTTGAGAGTATGATTAGAGATACTTATCCTGACTTATTTGATGATATGTTTTACCTTCTTGTTTGATTTATTGTGTGCCTTATTGTAATTTCGAGGTTGAAATTCTTTAAGGAGGGGAGTTTGTAACACTCCAGTTTTATGGTAACATTATATAGGAAATTTAGTTAGTCAAACTAAATAAAATAATGTGTTGATTAGGGGATTGAGATATTATTTTAATTAAGGTAGCCGTGCCAATAAAATAAGTAAATTGAAGAAGGGTTTAAAATGAATTAGAGGAGGGGTAATATGGGAAAGATGCCATTCTTATACCTATTCCCTAAAGCCTTATAATCTACATGTTCATTTCATTTCAAAATTATATAAAACAAGGCCGGCCACCATTAAAAAGAAACGGGGAGGACGAATTAAGGAAAAGCAAAAGGAAAAGCTAATTCAAATCAAATCCATTCAAATCTCAAGCTCCTTTAATCTCTAAAACTAAGGTGAATAATGTTTACATCTCTAGTTTTTATTGGTTTCAGTTTTGAGATTAAATCCAAATATAGTGCAAGTATTTGCCACGTTTTTGATGATAGAATGATTATATATACTTGTTGATGATTTATAAATGTTCATATAGATTTTATGACATGTTTTGAGATGAAAACCTTATTAAATGACATATAGTTGCCTTGCGAATTTTTATAAAGATCTAAAACTAAATTGTAGAGATGGGTTTCAATTTTTAGATTTTTCTTAATTTTCATGGATTTAATATGAATTTTCTAATAAAAAAAGGATATTTTGGACTATAAATTATTAACGAGAAAATAATTAATTATTTGGAACTGAAATTTTTATGTGTTAGAGAACATATATAAAACGATTTTCCAAAATTTTTCCAGATTTTTCGCAAATGTTTTAATGGTTATATAAAATTATTTAAGGTATGAGACTCAAATGTTTTATATAATTATAAGAGGAGAAGGGCCCTTGTGCAAATATATTATACATTGTTAAATTGTAAATGTCGACAGCACTTTTGAAAAAAGTAATATTGCAACCAATAGACAAAAAGGCAAGTTAGGTACAAAAGCATAGTTTTAAAGTACAAGTAAACATCGTTTTTACTGTTTTGTCTCCTTCGGTTTCTAGGTTCTGCCCCCATCCTTGGTCTTCTGACATATTCGAAACCAATGCACATGCTATCAGACAACTGGTACGTAGTGAATTGGAAGAGGGCGAAAGGTATAGGGTCGAAACCAAGGATTTTCAAAAGAGGAGAAGCTTGGTTTTGCTTTTAAGGAAAATACGCCTGCTTGCTTTCGAATAAGATGCTTTTGACCTAGATGCTTTCGATTAAGTTAAATGGTTTAGAAAATGGTTTCGATTGGGTTGCTCCTTTTGTTTTAAATAAGTCCTTTCGACATGGTCGAAACCATAGCTGCCGCTTCCTACCTTTTGATCCAGATGGTTTCGAAGGGGATCTTTTGTTTTCTAAAATTTTCCAAATCTCCATTGTTTTCGAAGGGATGGTTTCGACACCATCACTTCATTGTTTAAGAAATGGTTTTGAAAGAGTTACTTTCAAAGGGTTTCGAAGTAGCTGCTTTCGACTGTAATGTTTTTCCGATCCTTTTGTTCTACTTGAAGGCATAATCCAAATGTTTTGGTCGAAACGTTTTAAAATTGGTTTTGAAGTGGTTAACTTCGAATGGTTTCGAAAGGTGTCCACATGTTTTAAGTTTAACCCAAAGTGCTTTCGAAAGGTTTGTTTTGACTGTTTCGAAAGGGTTTTATGAATGATTTCAAAAGGGGTGGTTCTCCAGGGATTCGACAAGGACGAAAAGGTAGGTTTTTCTATGTTTTCAAAAGGCAATATTTTATAAAGGTTTTAAAAGGAGAATGTCTAATATTTTGAAGCTTTCGAAGAAAAGAAAGGAAAGGTTTTTCCAATGTTTTCGAAAAGCAGTGTTTAAATTGTTTCAGTGGGTTACCTTCAATGATTTGAACATGGTCTTTCAATGGTTTCGAAGGAGTTACCTTCAATGATTTCGAAAGGGTTATTTAAAGGTTTTAAACATGGGTTTCAAATATAATGAATAGGCATATACCCTTAGTGTTATAAGTTATAAAGAAATTTTACTTATTATAAAAGGATAGATAATCCTTATTGAACATTATCAACATTATTTTGAGTGAAGTATATATAACATGGAAAAAGTAGCTTAGAGTAAAGCTAAAGATATATTTTCTTTGTATTTGTATGATTTGATGGACTAAATTATTTCGAAAAGGTTTTTAAGGAAAATTTAAAGGGTAGTTAACCCAAAGAAAATTTCGAACAGTTGGTCCACTTAAATTCGGAAGGCTAGTCCATTTTGAGGGTAGTCAGCCTTTAGGATAGTTAGTCAAGAGGACTATTAGTCCAGTTTAGGGCAGTCGGCCCGATTTATGAACAAATAGTTCATTTGTTAGCCTAACGAACCTTACTACGTCTTAGGAACAGTTAGTCCACTTTTTGCCTGTTTTGGAAAGTTAGTCCACTTTTTACCTGTTTTTGATTGTTAGTCCATTTATTAGCATAAAGGATATTACTATTTTGGTATAATCGTTTTTAGGACTGTTAGTCCGATAAAGGACAGTTAGCCCAGATTTCAGACAACTGGTCTATTTATTTCCTGTTTTTAGCATAATGGATCTTGTTGTGTTATTATAATCAGTTTGATTAACCAGTTTGGTAGTAGGAAAGGATTTGCAAATTTTTTTTCCAAAAAAGGATATTAGTGAGGGGAAACCCGTTTCGCTAGGCGGCGTGGTCTCACTAAATATCAATAAATAAAGATGTAACAGAATTATTCATCCTGGCTTTATGTCTAACTCGAAGTTTTTGTTTCCACTTAAACTCTTGGGTGCTCAAAATTTGATTTTAGTAGGATGAGGGTTTAGGTTTTAGCAGTTTTGGTGAATAAAGCATCTGGAGACGAGCATGTGGCTGAATGATAGCTAATTAGGATATTCTGTTCTTTTTGTTTGTTTCCACTGTGTATTAAGACAATTATGTCTATATTTCTTTGATCATCCAAGGGTGCATCTTCATATTTTGCTCTTGAGTATTATTGTAAATTATATTTGATCATTGCCTAAGAATACTTTTTGGGGATTTTGTAAGTTGGGTATGATTTTGTTTGAAATGTAATCACTTTAATTATTGTTTTTGGAAATCTGTGATTTTGTTCATATTCAAGTGCTTTTGGTATTGTGGATACCATTAGCATTACCGTATTTCGTCACCAAAAGTTAATACTATGGATGACTACAATATATGTAGCGTTTAGCTTTTAGCCTCTAGATACGGGATGTTAAATAAATGATATATTTTGTAATTTTAGTTACAAAGCGATGTGTCTATGAGTAATTTATAATAATAAAATTAAATATACAATTTTAAACGTTCCTAGTTAAGATGCATCAAGAGTGGATATCGATGTATTCGTTGAGAATGGAGTACGCAACGCTCTTCAAAAATGGACAGTGTATTACTCATAGCTACCAGGGGCACATGGAGGTTACGTATTGATAATTATTAGATAACTATAGAACGATTCACTCAATAGTTTTCTATTCGTTAATATAACTAAGGTCAAATAGAAAATGTCGATGTGATTGATTTACATAGTTCTCTCGACTTAAGAATACCATGGATCTTCAGTATGAAAGCTTAGCTTTGATTATAGTTAAATCATGGCATATTATTCCATCGAGTGACTGTAGTTGGGTCAAGTGGAAGTATTGGGAGTAAAGCACTATTCAAGAAAGCATTCGTTTCCTCAATTATATGGGATTAGTGCCATGGTCGACTCAAGTCAACTTAAAGTCAAAAGTCTTTGGTCAAAGCATTTTGGTTAATAATAATTGTTATTATTGAACCAGAGTTTTGTGTTTGGACTATAGAGTTGAATATGGATGATACTGGAATTTTGACCATTACCAAATTCCATAAGTCCAAAGTGATATAATTTTGACGAAGAAAATTGGTGTAAATAATGTGACAACCGAGTAATGCTTAGTAAACTAAAATTGAATTTTGTTGAAACAAAATAAGCGATAAATTTAGCCATAATGTCACACCACCTGCTAAGCGACACGTGAATGTTAACATTTGAATAGTTTGATCTTAATTAGTGACCTAATTTACACCCAAGAATTGCACAACCGAAATGATGAATTCTATACTGACCAAACGGTTTAATTAATTTATAATTTTTCTAAATTTATTAAATTAATTAATATTTATGAAATATTAAGTATTAAATTTAAATATGGTTTATAAATTAATAGTGCTATATGTATTTATAATATTTATAAATATATCGATCGATATGAGATATCGATAACAAATTAAACAGAATATAATTATATATATTTAATTTGGTTAAATAGGCTAATGGCCCATTATTGTTTGAGGGTTCATATCGATGGCTATAACATGGGTATGGGGTGTCAAAAATCAGGGTAATTGGTGTCGGGGATGTATGGTTGAGATTAAGGGAGAATAAGGATTTAATATTTTCCTACGTTCTCTCTTATTCAAACTATTTATATATTGATCTCAAAACCTAATCCAGGAGATTTTTTTGGCCACCTCTTTTACCCTCTTCCTAGCCGAATACAACACCTCAAATAACTCTAAAATTATCAAATCAAATTCAATTTAAATTCAAGAATATTTGATACCTAGAAGGTTGGTAATTCTAGATTAGCAATCTGATGAATGAAGTTCAGAGGAAGATAGCTCATCTTTTCAACATGGATTTGAAGGCATTTGTTATAGGTAATAATACCTTTACATGTATGATAAATGTTATGCTATTATATTTAATTGCTAATATACGTCTGTTTATTTGTATATAAGTCATTATTGCTTAATTAGTTAGGTGAGATTTCTATAGGTAACATTGTTGTCACAATAACGATTAGCTATATGCATAAATATATTATTAGAATAAATATTCATTTTTATTAATATTCTGATGATCTATGTTAATAAAAACATTTTATTTTAATATTATCTTAATTAATAATATATATATATATATATATATATATATATATATATATTAACATGTAAATCAATGCACATAATTAATTTGTATCCAATCACATATATTTGTATATACAATATAAAATTGAGCTATTATTTTTCAAATATATGTTATATCGATTATAATTTTTTAGTCCAAAAAATGATTTTATTATTATTAGATACTTATATTATTATTTAATCACTGCAAGAATTAATAAATTCATATAAAATAAATAATGTTTTGAAAATTATATTTTAGATTTAAATTATTTCATCATGTCAAAAGCTTTCGAACAAAATTCAGAATTTTTCTTTTCAAATATATATTTTTTATAATTAAATTAAAATCGGCTATTTTAGTAATTAATTAGAAATATTAATTTTATTCAAAAAACTCTGAACATTTTTCGCAACTTATAAAATATCATTTTAGATTTTTGAAAAATTGAAATTTGATATTTTGACATAAAGTTATTTTATACTATTTCACTAGTGAAAAATTAATTTATTAATTCATATATATTTATATATTAAAATCGTAAAAATTTCAAGTCCATAATATTTTCGAACTAAAAATTAAATTAAAATAAAATAATTCAATTATATATATATATATTTATAAATAATTTATTACAATGTAAACTTGTGCTTAATTATGGCTTTTATATTTACGCACGTACATACATATGTGTGTGTGTGCGTATTTGTATATTTACTTTATTTTTATTTGTATATATACATATAAATGAGTAAAATAATTTGTTTAATATATATAAAAATTTATATGCTTACAGATATATATATATATATATATATATATATTATTATTTATCATACTATATATATATTTATATATATTTATATAATAATTTTATATAGTAAACATATTTATATATTCTTATATGTATAATTATTTAAATATTTATAACTATAAGGATATGCACATATTTAGACAACATACAATACATATAAAATGAGCTAATGTGTCAATTGAGATGTAAATCCCAACGTCTATACACGTGCATGTTATACCATACAAAGAATATCATATTACACATGCACATACATATACATATGTATATGTACATGTGTATACTTATGTATTAAGTAAAATTAAATCCATACAACAACTTATAAATTTAAATAAAATACATGATTTTGTTTAAAACTAAATTTAGAAATGTTCAAATAAATTAGACTTCGTAGGACCAATATAGATCCAATCAGGTAAAAAACTTGAAATCACCCATAACTTCTGTTGCTGGCAGACCTAAGTCCAACAATATCCATTTATTGTTTACAGAATTAAAAAATCATAGAAGATAATATACAGTCTCAGATAAATAAACATGTAGGTGGTCAAGTTACGAACGTTTTAAGAAGTTATGTAATTTGGCACTTGCACGGGTCATGAAATAACAACATGCAAAAAAATATCACTGGAAAGTATACTTTATATTTCTATTTGTTGATCTTAATCTAGTTCATTAGTATATTTTAATTGATAATTTTTTTTATCAATTATATTAGATGCACATATTTATTAATCTGGATTGGTTTAATTCATACATAATAGATGTTCTTATAATACTAGAAAGGTTATTTGTTTGTTTTTAATTTTTCTAATAAAGCTCCAACTAGACTTTTATATTTTATAAAACCCTAAGATGTAACATAGAAGTCTTTTGAATTCTCTAGTGGGTGTTAGGACTCGCTTGCCTTGGGATTTTGACCTTGAGAAATATCAACAAATCATCAGCCCGCAAGCGATGGATAACACTTTATTGGTTGTATCATATACAACTCCTAACACGTGGTTTTTGTCCTAATCTCATTTGACCTCGAGGAATATCAACAAGTCAAAAGAGATTATCACTTGTACATACCATTCCATTCAGGGATAAGTATAAATAAATGTAACTTGAGGAATATCAACAAATGAGTACATGTATCTTACCTCGTCTATTCAATATATTAATAGTACTATATATAACTTCCTTAGCTTGAGGAATATCAACAATCGAGTATAAGAGTTCTCTACCAGAATATAAATGGTAAAGGACAATACTTAAAATAAAGATTCATAATCTTCAATATATTTAATTGAGTGATATCAACTTATGGAATAATGTACTTTATATGAAATACCCTTGTGATTTTAGTGTTGGATATATCTGATCATGGCATACGCACTATGCATAGCATTTATATTCTAGATTTCTTAATGTTTCATATTTTACTCTACATTTATAAAGTTTAATTTATGAATAATATTTTATAATTTAATTAACTAATATAATAATCTTATGTATAATTTTGTATTAATTTTATAAATTAAATCATATTCAATTAATTAAATTGATTAATTAACATTTTAACTAATTTATTTAATTAATTTTAAGCATTTTAAATTTAATATGTGCACTAAAACAGTTATACTTATATGTATATATCTAATATATATATATCTCATTTTATTATTAATTAATTTATCTAATTAAAATAATTTTAATTAATTATGATTAATTAAAAATTATATGTATATTACCTTAAAATTTAAGATAATGTTACATATACCAATATATATGTTATATAACTTATATATTTTTTATTTTACTAATCTAATTAAATATTAATAATTTTAGAAAATAATAATTTTATTTCGTAAATGTTTTTAGAACTATTTTATAACATTTGTAAAATCATTACTTGTTCTAAATTTAATCTATTAAATTTAAAATATTATTTTTATTTATTTTATATTTATTTTATATTTAAAATTTTATGTTTAATTCCAATAGAGATTTTGAAAATAAGCCCAAGACCAAATCAATTTGGGCCTTTATATTGGAGACAACCTTTAGGCTTATCTCATCCTTTTAGGTCAGGGTAGTAGCTAGGTAGAGCTGAGCACTTGATTACTCAGACCTAACCTCTGACAATACTTTCCAAACACCATACTATATGGGTAGACTTTAGTAAGTAGCCATAATATTGCTAACTTAGACCCCATAAGCTATTGGGCTCTGATATTACTATTAGATCTGGGCAGCACGCAGCGGGTTAAATGGATAAGTTTCAAAAATGGTTTAACATTTAGATCTTATTAGGCCTATGAAATTCTAAATTTATTTAGATATGATGTAAATCCTTTTTAAATAAATTTTTTATTTCATTCAATTCGTTAATAAAAATAATTTATTTAATGTTGTACAATACACACACACATAACATGTCTATAGTTTAACATGCCTGTATCTAAGTGTTGGAATTTACACCACAACAGATATTTTAGCCCCCTTCATATACATATATGATGTCTAATATATATATATATATATAATGAAAAATTATATGTTTTTTTATAAATATTCACATACATACAGTTTTGTACAGGTGCACATATGTTTACATAAAACGATATTTGTATATATATGAAATAATTTTTTTTAAATTTAATTCTAAATCTAGATCTGGATATGAAATATGTATTAAATCCAAATTCAAAATTCAATTTCACAAATGATTTAGATAAATATAAAATAAATGAAAATACGTATGGGAATAAAAATAATTTTTTCTAAAAACATGTATTTACAGTAATATATATATATATATATATATATATATATATATATATATGTATACATGTATCTTTAAATCAGTAATAATTAAAATATTATATAAATAAATATATCTTACACACATATATATTCATTTCGGCCAATATTATAATTTGAAAACAATCTATTTTTTTAAAATAATTTGGATTTTAGTATATATGAATATATATTTATATATATAACTTTTTAATTTAGATTTCTTAAGGAAATTTCTCCCTTTTTTAACAAAATAATTTATAATACTTAAACTTATGTACATTTATTTAATTATACATTTGTAGATTTATAAATTATTTGAAAACCATACACTATGTTGTTTTAATATTAAAATATATATACTTTTAGATTCATTAACATACACATACATACACACATCCATACACATACATACCTATATACATATACACACACATACATACATATATATAATATATATATATATATATATATATATATATAATGAAAATGTGAGGATCCTTTCTTTGGTCCTTGAAAATCGACACTAATACATCCTCGTATTCATGTGCCACAAATCCAAGCACCTAAGAAGTAGTTCCTTGTGGGTAAAAGAAAAAGAGGAAAGAACAGAAGCTTACATGAATGGAATAACATATATTATTTCAATATATAAAATATTTGCAGCAGAAATTTTAAATACATTTTTCAGAGTTAAACATGGACAGTTATAAATCTCTATCGTACAAAAGCGGAACACTATAGTACCCAAGTGTGGTGGAAAAGAGGCAATAGTCTACTGAAGAACCTTCTATCTCCATGCTCCGAGCTCTTTAAGATTTCTTTTAACTATACCTGACTGCTAGGCTGCCTGGAAAAATAGGGCTCCTAGATTTTAAGGAAAAGGAAATCAACTTTGGGTCAGTCATGAGACTGGGGTGAGAACTCAAAATACGGGTTTTGAAAACAAAAAGGTATCTCATAAGACCATGCCACACATAAATATGGAATGGGTTTTTGCCTTAGGATAACCAAAACATTTTTACATGAAAATTTAGTAATATTATTTTTAATGACATTCTTTTTTCAAGTAAACTTATGAATCTTAGCCGTATTAAATTCCGGACCTAATCGTTTAAAGTTCTACAAAACAAAACCGAAGACACTTATTGGAGATGGGATTCCCAACTGAATAGTGAGGTAAGGGACCACCACCCGTACAGTGCATTTTTAGAGGAATGCACTGGGGGCCCTTATGTTGGTCCTAATGCAAATTAAGATCGGCCTATCCAAAAATATAATATACGAATAGCACGGAGTATTACATCACTCGGCCATTCTTGACCTAGACGTCTCATAGCATACACCACTTAATTTAAACATGACATTACAGCAGGTAGAAATTTTATCTGTCTAGAAGGTGATTTCGTATCCTGATTGGTTGCAACCCACTTTAGCCTTAAAGAATCCCCTGTTTTACTATTCTCGGGTATGAGGTTTTCAGGTCACGATTACCTTTAATATAGCACATCTTCCACTTTGAGTAACATTTTGCCATTTCACAGTCACACAATTGATTTGTTTAAACGTATAACTCCAGAGCTCGTACATTTCAGGAAAGGGTATTAAGCTAAGAGAAGTTGCCTCCACCACCAAACATATGATATGTTCGTAGATATCAATCAATATGATCTAGAAATGTAACATCAGACATTCGTCTACACAAGTTGTCTAGAAACAAGAAAAATTAAAGGAACTTTCCTATCACATCCCATCAAGAATGGCCCCTAAGATTAGTGGTGAATAGTCCTCGTGTTTCGAAGATTTTTAGAATTAAGGGACCATTGCTATTTACTTATCTTGGAAGCTATGCAAAGAATACCAAGAAGCAGTCCTTGCGAAATGAAGATCCTTTATCTTCCATCATTTTGGTCATCAAAATATATCTTCATTTTCGAACGCATAAATTGGTTCGAAATGGTTTTCAGATGGGGATTACCCAAATCCAACCCTGGTTCTTTCAAACTAATCATCGATAAAAAGATGATTTATAAGTAGGTGGTTAATATTCACTGATTTATATGTTTTTATCCAAAATACCCTTTAGCAATATTTATCTTTTGAAAACCATTTCTTTTTAGTATATATGGAATTCATTAAAACTCTTTTGTTAAATTCTTTGGTTTAATTAAACTCTTTTTAAAACTAGGAATAATTCCAAATCATTTAACTTAAATTCTAACAAAGATCTCATAATTCCAAAAATGTAACTTTGTAATAAGTTGAAACCATGCTAACTAAGATGGTTCTGAAGGCCCGTAAATCCATACCCCTTTGAGCCGACCATAATTCACATCAGCTCAACTCAAATTGAACGGAAATACGAATCATTAGGGGTGAAGAAGAAAAAGTAGAAGAAGAAACAGAAACCAATATCACAGAATCTCACAATCGCAACGGAAGAAAATATAATATATAACAATAGATTTTTATACAAAAGAATCTATAACAATTTATATACTTACAATCATCAGAGTACAACAATCAATATATCAAATTGGACAGTTATAACCACTTGTCCTCACATAGAAGAAATGTAAACTGTGACGCCCCACCTCTATACCCACGCTAGACAAGAACGCTACGGAGTAATGCTGTCGACTAGCACGGAGAATAAGGCTGTTGAGGAGCGACCATCTGTATAATTGCTTTGTGCGAGTACCGATATGTCAGATAGTAATAATATAAGTTTTCATCTCAAGAAGAAATCCGACATACAGATACAAACTCAAAGCTATCACACAGTGGCTATATAAAATCTTCGGAAACAAATATAGAAATAAACATAACACAAATCAGTCACAGACAATTCATATCACAAAGGCGGAAATAGATATGAATATAACACATGAAAGTGTTCATCAGAGTAGTGGTCAAAAAGATCCACAATAATACAAAGGAATAGATACAAGTGCTAGACAAAAGAATAAGTATACATCATAGAGTCTGTATCTCAAATGTATACAAAAAAAACTACTAATCTAGAGTAGTTAGCCAAAAGATCAGATGAAAGTCTGATAAGGAGTCAAGCAGAAGCATTTGTTAAATCTCAGTCTGACCCGAGTATTATTTAAGAAGAAAATAATAAACGGATCAGTCTAGCTATAAATATCAGATGAAGTGATATATAATAAGAGATATGACATAAACATATAATAATCACAATGCCAAGCTGTGATAAATAAGTAATTGAAAATCAACAAGAGATTAATCAATATCACAATAATCTACTCAAGATAAAAAGGAATGTCATAGTCCTAATTTCATTCACCAAGCCACAATAAATGACATATATATCAATGCCCATCGTAAAAGTTGGTGAAACATAAATTCCAGAAATCAACACACGAAATCCAGCAATCACAATAAAAAGGATGGCCAAGACACTGATGTAGTACAAACGGTACATCCAATGAATCAAATACACTGATGTAGTACAAACGGTACATCCAATGAATCAAATCACTTTGAAAGTGCATGGGTCGTTAGCCCACAAAGAAATGAGATGAAGCTCAATAAAATGAGGAATAGTCCTCTACATAGACAAAGAGACATCGCACATTGCTAGTCTAAACCACAAAGATGATCGTCATGATCAAAGAGAAGTGTCAATTACACTAAGCTAGTAAATATAAAAGTTTAGCTTCATGTCCTATAACCACTTGCTTAACTTAAACATTTACGAACAAACTGTAAATCTCCACTAGAAAAATGTCACAAGTGGTTCAATCGAACAAGTCCAAAAATTAACCGACGAAGTAAACGCAAGCGTTTCATACCACTCGTTTTACTAAGTGGTTTAATTAGATTTCTCATACGAGTGAGGTAAAGGCTTGTATATACTAATAGGTTGGAAAACGGTTTGAGAAAACGAGCTTTGTTATAAATTAGTGTTGAAATCATTTGAAGAAAGAGTTTTGATAATTACTACTAGTATAGAAAACTTTTATATTTTTAAAGTGACAAATCACAAAGAAGATTGTAAGAACAATCAATCACTAAAATTCACCTTCGAAGACGTGAATAAAATCCAAAGAAACCGAGAAAGAATCCATCGAAATGGATATTCAAAAATCCCTAAATAGGAGTCATCAAAGGCATAATAAATGATAACAACAAATAGGATCATCACGAATCGATTTAAATTGGAATTCTCAAGCGAAAAGGCAAGCAGGCAAAACACTGCTGATTCTGACGTCTGAAACAAGTGGTTCAGACGTCTGAATCTGGAAATATAAAAATTTCCAGAACACAATTCAGACGTCTAAATCAAGTGTTTCAGACGTCTGAAATAGGCATATTTTAGCCTATGTCCTTTCTGGTTCCAAATGAACCAATTCAGACGTCTGAAACCATATATTCAGACTTCTGAATTTGGGAATAGAAAACTTCCCAAAACAATATTCAGACGTCTGAATATCACGTTTCAGACGTTTGAATGAAGGGTTCAGGGCATTCCCTGAACCTAGGCCAAAAATGGCCAAACGAATACCGGAAACGATCGAACGAGCAAATGGCGATGACTAAAGAATTACGTCGAACGACAACCCAGCCTAAACGGCTCTTCGATACGCCTCAAATATCGATGTCCAATTATCCATAATAGGATTTTCATAAATTAGACCAAAACACCAAAAATTGGAATATACACCAAATCGATCCAAACCAAAATCAATTGCACACGAATAAACGTTAGGAATTCATACCTAACAATCGAAGATAATTATAGACTAAGATGTGAGATAAAAATCTCACCTTTTTACCAAAATTTATGAAGATGAAGCTTGAAAGCAAAGGGGAATCAACCACTCTTAAAATCCAACTCTAGAAGCTTGAATCTAAGCTAAAAAGAGAAACATTTCCCAAAGTTAGGTTTAGGAAATTTCTGAAATCAAGGAGAGAAAGATTTGGAGAAGAAGAAGGGGTTGCTTACCAATGGGTTCTCATAGATTTTGGAGCAAGAACTTGGATTTTGCTATGGAACTAGGGCTTGGAGTTTTAATTTCCACTCTCTTCTACCATTGTTGCTAAAGCTTGAAGAGTTAGGAATTAGAAATGAAGTAATGAAGAGGAGAGGGGGATTGGGACTGAGTTAATAAGTGGTTAATTGGCTCAGCCCAAACCAAAGTCCAAAGCAAAAAGTAGAAAAAATCAACTTTCTCCAAACATATCGAAGCTTATACTCAAAAAGGTCGCAAACAGCATTTTGAACTCAATGGGGGTGGTCTCGAGTCCTAATTCGGCTGTTTGCAAAAAGTAGCTTTTCAGACTAAAATCCGACTAACGATAAAATATTTAAATAAGATATTTAAATATAAAATCGATAAATATGCGGATTGTTACAGACTTCCCTCCTTAAAGAAATTGCGTCCTCGCAATACTTAAGAAGAAAATAAGAAGTAACAACCATAGAAGCATATCAACACAAAAGAAAATTTGAAATAGGAAGTTCACCATAAAGAGCACGAAAGAGTTAGCACGAACAGGATCGCTCGATGAATTCTCTGGATTCCCAAGAGCAATCCATAGGATTTGAGAACCATTGAACTATTATCAAAAAGAATATCTTTACGCTCAACCTCCAAAGCAACGATGCGAATAGAATGTTGCTCAAAAGTCAAATTTGGTGAAACTTCAATCCCTCAATAACACCGGGCTCAAGAATAAAAACCGGAAACATAAAAGCGTTTCCTAGTTAAAAGATGTGGAAAACGTCAACAATAGCAGAAAGTTGAGCCGGTGCAACGGCGTAGTACAAGTACGGTACGCCCGAGAAACTAGAAAATCGAATAATTTGGAACACCGACGTAGTACAAAGACGGTACGTCCAATGAACCAAAAAGCCAAGACATTGATGTAGTACAAACGGTACATCCAATGAATCAAAAGCAAAGACATTGATGTAGTACAAACGGTACATCCAATGAATCAAAAGCAAAGACATTGATGTAGTACAAACGGTACATCCAATGAATCCAAAAAGCGAAGACATTGATGTAGTACAAACGGTACATCCAATGAATCAAAAAGCGAAGACATTGATGTAGTACAAACGGTACATCCAATGAATCAAATAGCAAAGACATTGATGTAGTACAAACGGTACATCCAATGAATCAAAAAGCAAAGACATTGATGTAGTACAAACGGTACATCCAATGAATCAAACAGCAAAGTCATTGATGTAGTACAAACGGTACATCCAATGAATCAAAGACACTGATGTAGTACAAACGGTACATCCAATGAATCAAAAAGCGAAGACATTGATGTAGTATAAACGGTACATCCAATGAATCAAATAGCAAAGACATTGATGTAGTACAAACGGTACATCCAATGAATCAAATAGCAAAGACATTGATGTAGTACAAACGGTACATCCAATGAATCAAAAAGCGAAGACATTGATGTAGTACAAACGGTACATCCAATGAATCAAAAAGCGAAGACATTGATGTAGTTCAAACGGTACATCCAATGAATCAAATAGCAAAGACATTGATGTAGTACAAACGGTACATCCAATGAATCAAATAGCAAAGACATTGATGTAGTACAAACGGTACATCCAATGAATCAAAAAGCGAAGACATTGATGTAGTACAAACGGTACATCCAATGAATCAAAAAGCGAAGACATTGATGTAGTACAAACGGTACATCCAATGAATCAAAAAGCGAAGACATTGATGTAGTACAAACGGTACATCCAATGAATCAAATAGCAAAGACATTGATGTAGTACAAACGGTACATCCAATGAATCCAAGCTCAAATAATTCGGAACACCGACGTAGTACAAAAATGGTGCGTCCAATGAACCGAAGCCCGAATGATTTCGGAACACCGACGTAGTACAAAAACGGTACGTCCAATGAACCGAACACAATAAAAGGACATCAGACGCTAGTCCATAGAAGAAATGAGATGAAACTCAATAAAACGAAGTACACCAAAACGCCCGATGAACTTGGTAAAAAGATGATTCCATTCCAACATCATCAAAGAATCAACACCTTATTGCCTACGACAAAACGTATTGGCAACACGATTTCCCCTTCGGGAATAAAAAGAATATCAAGATCATAAGATGCTAGGAACTCGAGTCATCATGCAGTTCCTTAAGAGAACATAAATATTCCAAAGATTTATGATCGAGGTAGAGAACAAATTTCTCATCCAAATATGATGATGCCAAATTCCAAAAGCAAAAACAATAGCCGAGAGCACTAGATCATAAGTGGCATATCTAGTCTCGATAAGCTATAATGATTTAGAAGCACAAGTGATAGCACGTTCTTTTTGGCAAGAGAACGTCATCCAAACCAATACGACTAGTATCGGTACAAATAGCAAAGTCTTGGTTCCCCTTCAGGAATCACAAGAACAAGAGTATCGAAAGGAAGAGTTCTTTTAGATAATTTTCTTTCTCGTAAAGCTAAAACTTTCAAAATCACAATTATTTCAATGTAAAAATATTTCTAGAAAAATTTACAATTTACAAGTCAATATATCGTGTCTGATTGTCACATCAAAGTGTTTAGGAAATTCCTATCGATAACGTTGATCAAGCGCATCGGCCAAAATTCTTAAAGCACTCAACGGGCAATACAATCACAAAATCATCTTTTATATGATAAACATGTTTCTCAAAAACCTTTAAGAATATTCTTTGCTTGTTTAAGAGCAAATCAAATTGTACTTATAAATAAATTTTATGAAAAAGATTTGCAAAATTTTAAATTTCTATCTTCATCCAAAATCAATAAATAAAAGAATGGTCTCATCGAAATATTCATAGAATATTTGATATATAAAATGGATGAAATAAGCTGAACAAACCGAATGACATAATAAGTCGTTCATAAGAATCATAACGAGTGCGGAATGCGGTAAGTGGAATGCTAATTTCCGTAATTCGTAGCAAACGAAAATCGGTGGCAAGGTCGAACTAGAATGACCTTAACACCACACAAACGATTTCTTAGGTGATAATCCTAAGACAAACTCAAAAATACCGGAAAATTTCTCAAATTACATGAATGAGAGAAATAACACTTTCCTTATAAGTGGGCTTTAAGGAATAAAATGATGCCATCAAATTGGAATCAAAATTACAAAAGAAAAACAGAAATCTGCTTAACAGATAGAAAATGTCGATGATGAATTGTCCACATAGAAAATAGGATATGGGCTTCACAATTAAGCCAATCCTTACAAAAATCAATTCCGAAGCCTAAGAAAAAAATATCGGCTCGGAAAGAAAAGTCTCATAAAATAATTTCGACATCAATAGAAAGCAAATTGAGTGTTGCAGATCTACCATCCGGATTCACAATCCTCAAAGAAGTCATCAAGCCCAAAAATGTTTAAAAAGAATCAACAAGTTCTTTTGATATAAATTAGTGAGATGGAAGCCATATCAAAAAGAACTCGAATAAGAAGATCACGAAATAAAACAATGCCATCAAGGATTGAGTGAAAAATACCTTGACCAAGAGAAGAGTTGCCAGGAGCTTGCAGCTTTCCTTCTCTCTTGCTTGGAAGCTTAGGACACGAGGATAAAAGATGGCCCGAACCTTTGCAATACCGACAAAAGAGGGGTTTCGTGCACTCCCTTGCATAGTGGTTCGTGGAACCACAATTGTAGCATTGATCACGACTAGAGGTAGGAGTCTTTGCTACCGGAATTTGTTGCTTCCCTTTCTTATTAGAATTGGGGCCTTTGAATTTGATAGGCCTCTTCAAGTTATTGTCGAAGTTCTGTTGGGCACGCACAACTTCAACATCACCTTCATTATCGGCCTCTTCAAGACGAAGAGCTATATCAATAAGATGATCAAATGAAACTTCAAGTTTCAGAAGTAATGGCTTCTTAAGATTCTTATTCAAGCCATAGACGAATCTCTGATTTTTCTTCATTGGGGTGTTAATGTATTCAACCCCGTATTTGGAAAGAGATTCCAAAGATGCGACATAGTCTGTCACAGAAGATTCACCTTGAACAAGGTCAATAAAACGCCGGGCCAAAGTTACTTTTTCGGCCTCCGGCACAAATTTCAATTCGAACCTTTCCCGGAATTGCTCCCAAGTGAGATCCGCTTCAATGATTTCAGAAATTAAAAGCTCATACCAATCTAATACTCTTTCTTGGAGCATGGTAGAAGCCACCTGGACTCGATGAAGGTCAATAAGGTTCATGCGAGAAAAGATGCGATCGCATGATTTGAGCCAAGCTTGAATTTCAATAACACTCTCGGATCCCTTGAATGGCCCTCCACCCAAATCGGTGTAGTCTCTGCACAAGCGTGCAAAACCGGATCTAGGATGAGTAGGCTCTGGATTGGGTCCGGCAGCTTGGGCGTTCTTAACAAGATCTAAAAGCTGCTGGGCGGACATAAAAACTCCATCTTGGGGAGTAGCACTAGATTGACCGGCGCTGGGACGGCCTGGTCTAACCATTTCTCTTCTTTAAGAAAAAGAAGAGGAAAAAGTTATTCTCAGAATAAATTTCAATCAAACTTGATTGATAAAACAAGGAATCATAAAGAAATTAGGATGAATCGGTACGAAGACTCGAATTAAATCCTAAAGCACGACTCCTAAGAAAGACTTAGGACGATGATCCTTGTTATAATATTCCATATTGTTCCGAAGTTTGGCTCTGATACCAAGCTGTAACGCCCCACCTCTATACCCACGCTAGACAAGAACGCTACGGAGTAATGTTGTCGACTAGCACGGAGAATAAGGCTGTTGAGGAGCGACCATCTGTATAATTTCTTTGTGCGAGTACCGATATGTCAGATAGTAATAATATAAGTTTTCATCTCAAGAAGAAATCCAACATACAGATACAAACTCAAAGCTATCACACAATGGCTATACAAAATCTTCGGAAACAAATATAGAAATAAACATAACACAAATTAGTCACAGATAATTCATATCACAAAGGCGGAAATAGATATGAATATAACACATGAAAGTGTTCATCAGAGTAGTGGTCAAAAAGATCCACAATAATACAAAGGAATAGATACAAGTGCTAGACAAAAGAATAAGTATACATCATAGAGTCTGTATCTCAAATGTATACAACAAAAACTACTAATCTAGAGTAGTTAGCCAAAAGATCAGATGAAAGTCCGATAAGGAGTCAAGCAGAAGCACCTGTTAAATCTCAGTCTGACCCGAGTATTATTTAAGAAGAAAATAATAAACAGATCAGTCTAGCTATAAATATCAGATGAAGTGATATATAATAAGAGATATGACATAAACATATAATAATCACAATGCCAAGCTGTGATAAATAAGTGATTGAAAATCAACAAGAGATTAATCAATATCACAATAATCTACTCAAGATAAAAAGGAATGTCATACTCCTAATTTCATTCACCAAGCCACAATAAATGACATATATATCAATGCCCATCGTAAAAGTTGGTGAAACATAAATTCCAGAAATCAACACACGAAATCCAGCAATCACAATAAAAAGGATGGCCAAGACACTGATGTAGTACAAACTGTACATCCAATGGATCAAATACACTGATGTAGTACAAACGGTACATCCAATGAATCAAATCACTTTGAAAGTGCATGGGTCGTTAGCCCACAAAGAAATGAGATGAAGCTCAATAAAATGAGGAATAGTCCTCCACATAGACAAAGAGACATCGCACATTGCTAGTCTAAACCACAAAGATGATCGTCATAATCAAAGAGAAGTGTCAATTACACTAAGCTAGTAAATATAAAAGTTTAGCTTCATGTCCCATAACCACTTGCTTAACTTAAACATTTACGAACAAACTGTAAATCTCCACTAGAAAAATGTCACAAGTGGTTCAATCGAACAAGTCCAAAAATTAACCGACGAAGTAAACGCAAGCGTTTCATACCACTCGTTTTACTAAGTCGTTTAATTAGATTTCTCATACGAGTGAGGTAAAGGCTTGTATATACTAATAGGTTGGAAAACGGTTTGAGAAAACGAGCTTTGTTATAAATTAGTGTTGAAATCATTTGAAGAAAGAGTTTTGTTAATTACTACTAGTATAGAAAACCTTTATATTTTTAAAGTGACAAATCACAAAGAAGATTGTAAGAACAATCAATCACTAAAATTCACCTTCGAAGACGTGAATAAAATCCAAAGAAACCGAGAAAGAATCCATCGAAATGGATATTCAAAAATCCCTAAATAGGAGTCATCAAAGGCATAATAAATGATAACAACAAATAGGATCATCACGAATCGATTTAAATTGGAATTCTGAAGCGAAAAGGCAAGCAGACAAAACACTGCTCATTCAGACGTCTGAAACAAGTGGTTCAGACGTCTGAATCTGGAAATATAAAAATTTCTAGAACACAATTCAGACGTCTGAATCAAGTGTTTCAGACGTCTGAAATAGGCATATTTTAGCCTATTTCCTTTCTGGTTCCAAATGAACCAATTCAGACGTCTGAAACCATATATTCAGACGTCTGAATCTGGGAATAGAAAACTTCCCAGAACAATATTCAGACGTCTGAATATCACGTTTCAGACGTCTGAATGAAGGGTTCAGGGCATTCCCTGAACCTAGGCCAAAAATGGCCAAACAAATATCGGAAACGATCGAACGAGCAAATGGCGATGACTAAGGAATTACGTCGAACGACAACCCAGCCTAAACGGCTCTTCGATACGCCTCAAATATCGATGTCCAATTATCCATAATAGGATTTTCATAAATTAGACCAAAACACCAAAAATTGGAATATACACCAAATCGATCCAAACCAAAATCAATTGCACACGAATAAACGTTAGGAATTCATACCTAACAATCGAAGATAATTATAGACTAAGACGTGAGATAAAAATCTCACCTTTTTACCAAAATTTATGAAGATGAAGCTTGAAAGCAAACGGGAATCAACCACTCTTCAAATCCAACCGTAGAAGCTTGAATCTAAGCTAAAAAGAGAAACATTTCCCAAAGTTAGGTTTAGGAAATTTCCGAAATCAAGGAGAGAAAGAGTTGGAGAAGAAGAAGGAGTTGCTTACCAATGGGTTCTCATAGATTTTGGAGCAAGAACTTGGATTTTGCTATGGAACTAGGGCTTGGAGTTTTAATTTCCACTCTCTTCTACCATTGTTGCTAAAGCTTGAAGAGTTAGGAATTAGAAACGAAGTAATGAAGAGGAGAGGGAGATTGGGACTGAATTAGTAAGTGGTTAATTGGCTCAGCCCAAACCAAAGCCCAAAGCAAAAAGTAGCAAAAATCAACTTTCCCCAAACATATCGAAGCTTATACTCAAAAAGGTCGCAAACGGCATTTTGAACTCAGTGGGGGTGGTCTCAAGTCCTAATTCGGCTGTTTGCAAAAATTAGCTTTTCGGACTAAAATCCGACTAACAATAAAATATTTAAATAAGATATTTAAATATAAAATCGATAAATATGCGGGTTGTTACATAAACCAAGTACCAAAATTTGTCTGAATTCCTCCAGCTCGTCTCTTGAGCTCCATAGCATTTAAACCTAAATCTGTAATACTCGGTCTGACCTGAGCATTATAATAAAATAACACCCGAGTCAATCAGGAAAACCAGCATGAGAAAACACACTCAATTTGAATTACTAACCTTTCTCAAAAATCCTTTGAAAACAAAGGTATCCCGTAAGACCATGTCACATATAAACACAATAGGTATTTACCTTACGATAACCAAAACGATTTTTATCAAAACCATCTATTATTATAATAGTGTCTATAGAAAGTAAATATAAAATAGCTGAATTGCTTGCATCTCACTTTTCAACATCGCTGGGCATAATCAAAACCGTACGATGCTTATTGGTGCATGGATTCCATCAAATGTTTGGGCCACTGGGGTACCGCCTACCACAATACACCGCTAAAACAATGTACTGAGGACCACGCCGGGATCCCCTGCTACACAAAACCAGCCAGCACTTAACCTGAATAGACCGAATATGTTATCGCCCCGGGTGTTTTCACCCTTACTATCGAGCGCTCCTTCTTCCATGCACAACCATATCCATAATAAATAGGTTTTCGAGGACATCTAGAAAAGTGATAACATACCCTGATTGGATGCAACCCACTTTGCCTTGCTGCATCTCCCTTGTCTTAGTCATTCCCAGTTGATGAGACTGAGTCTAAGTGTTACCTTTCAAGAACAAAAATCTACTTAGAAGGATCGTCGTCCTCCAATGACGATGTTCTAATAGAATTCATCCATACAAGTTGTCCTGGGTTTGGACAAAATGAACCACCATCTTCTTCATCTTCACGGTATTCATTCGTTACTTTCAAACCAGATCAAAGTCGTTCTTAGATAATTAAATCCGATCCCGGCCTCTTCGAAAAGATTAACGACATAGGAAAATACTGATAGTCGATTATTTAACTATCAATAAAACATCCATAAATAGACACTGGGTCTTATTTTATAATTCTTCAAATCTTTATTCAAAATATCTTTATTAAAATATATATCCAACTTCCTTTCCATATTCCAATATTTGAAAACAGTTTCAAACACTTAAATCCATGAAAAGATATTTCCAAATCATCTCAACACTTAGAGATATTCCAAAATTTCCATTTTTATACTTAGGGAAATATTATAAGCCCTATTTTCCAAAATTATTTCCAACATCAACCCTTCAAAGAATATTTTCATAACTTATTTCATAAGTCTCCGGAGTTTACATTAATTACCCTACCCTGTTCAAAATTGATTATATCCACTTATAATATCTTCTATCTATTTCTAACTTCTCTATGACTTCAGATTCAACCCGAAGTTCTTATTCCTAATATTTCAGAAGCTTCCTTAAGTTCCAAGAATTTTATTTTACATCTTCCCTTTATAAAAGTCTATCCGTTAAATAACTTCGTTTGCAATCTAGAGAGGATTTATAAATAAATTTCAATCTTTTGAATTATATATGCAAAATAAGTATTTTTAAAGAATAATAGTTCATTTTTACAATATGTTTAAGTAAATTTAAAATATCAAACATTTCAAATAACATCGATAACTCTTTTTCAATTCATTTTTAAATAACTAATTAGTTTACAAAGCTGGTTAATAAATTTATAATTTTATTTTAATAAATATTAAATATTAGAATGACTAACCTTTCGAAAAATTCTAAATCTAAATAATAGTTTAAGTTATATAGCATAGTAATTTAAAATCCCATTTAAACAATTTTTAATTTCTTGACAAAAATCTATTTTCTTAAAAGAAAAATCCAATATTGGCAATTACAATTTATAAATCCCTCTCTATTCGCATCATATCGATTATTTCTCAATTTGATCACCATTCTCATATTCAAAAATATATTCCATTATTTCTTTTCCAAACGTTTTCCATAACTCGACATAAATTCACATCGTAAATCTATATTTCCAATTTATCAACTGACCATCATTTTCCTTATTTATAAACGTCATTTATAAATTTATAACTCCTTTGAGTTTCACTTATTTATAAAACCATCTCATTTGTAAAACCTCATTTATAAACCCATTTCTTAATATATTCCCCTTATTTTTCAAATTCATTTTTAATATCAATTTCAACTCCTTTCTATATTTTTCAGAATATCAATTTAAAGTTCGTTATTCAAAATCCTTTATATAGATTATTTTTAAATTCTCTATTATAATATTTTTATTGAATAGTTGAGCACAACTCAAAAATTAAATTTTATATTTGTTTTCTTCCCAAGTAAACTTCTCTTGAAATAATCTAAATTTCGATATAAATAATTTATATTCAAAATCTCCTTTAAATCCCTCAAATTTCAAAAATAATATTTATAGTATTTTGAAATAACGAAATCAAGGCCGGTGCTACCATAGCATCCAATAATCCAATATCACTACAATATTCTATAAAAATTATCTTCATACATCATATACCACTATATATGAAAAATACAAAATATATTTGAGGAATCCAGTAGGATCCCTCCAACTCGTTTCCCTGCATCCACAGATGTTTATACAACGTAAAATAATACCAATCCCACTTCGAGGGGGATATCGTGGTATATAGGATCATCCACTATTATGCGGGGAGCATAAGGTCTCATCCGCTCTAATGTGGGGGAATATCACTCCAAATACTAATATATACACACACACCACTATAGATATATGTAATATCCAACATATAATAATTTATATATTCAAACAGCATCCAACAATTAATTTTAACTATTTTAAACTTATTTTCTTGCAATCCAAAAAGAGTGGGATTTACTCACTTTGATATTTAAATTAGCCGACACCTAGTTTTTAAATTTCAGCTTGTATATCGCTCATCTACGAATACAACTCGTATTGTTTCCATGATTTTTGTACCTCATAACAACGTTATACCATTTTATAAGCACCCTTTTAATTAAATAAAATTATTTAAATTAACTGACATTGTTAACAGCAAATTAACCTTAATTAAATTAAAATTTTGATTAACTTAACCATAAAATTAACCTCACCTTAATCCTCATCTACTCACCACGTTACCAGGCTCGAGACCACCGATCCTCGCTTCATTGACGATGCTCCGACCAATATCCATCCATCGCCTCACTTTCAGGCACGCGCCCACTTCCTTACACCTTATGCTAGAGGTCTGGACCTCTTTCAGCTCACCCAGTGCCATGAATATAGCTACGAACTGCCACCTTCGACCATTCACACTCGAGCGAGCCTCCACCTATCGCGCGTACACACTCCATCCCTTCAGCCCATTATCAGCTTGTGTCTCTCAAACCCAACCACAATCGAAACCCAAAGTCACATGCCACAATGGCGTCGTCCTCTCCAACATCGACTTCGATAATGCATCTCGAGGTGGAGCTCATAAACTCTTGCGATTTCAATTGCATGGATTCCTACGTGTGATTTTTTTATTTCTTATAAACGAAATCGATTGATTTCGTTCTATCTAATTTTTTTTAAAAAGTCTCAAATAGGTTTCTTCTAAAGGAAGAAGAAGAGAGGCCGACATGATTTAACTGCGCAAAGCTTCTCGAGCACGGTTAAAAGGTTTTTGACCGGTTTTGACCTTATAATTTTATTTTATTATAAAATTTCCAAAATATCTCGTTAATGGCATTTTAAAATCTCAAATACCTATCGAGGCATGCTACTAGTCATTTATAATTTTATACCCTTATTCCGAACGCTATGGAAAAGTTTCGAGTCCTAATTCGATCGTATGGAAAATATGGCTTTATGGACCCAATTATTATATTAAATTTCGATATTAATTTCAAGGCGTTTCTATCCCGTACGATCAAACATAACTCCAAATGCTACAAAATTTGAAATCTAATAATAATACATTATTATGGATCTAATGGAACCGGTTTCTTTGAATTCGGAGTCTGTGCCTCGGATCGCTATTTCAACGCGTCGATTAAATCGATGATTTCGAAAATTCCGAAATCGCTTAAATTTTCAGTTTTAAAATCCTACTAACTAAATTCTAATCCCAAATCGAATATTTAAACCATTTAAATATTCCAAATTGAACAACAAAAAAATCTGGGTGGTTACATTCCTTCCCCCTTAAAAATATTTCATCCTCGAAATTGCTAAGGTAGAAAATGCGCCAAACCCATTAACTTTTTCAAAACCCATAGTGAAAAGTCGATATTCACTTTGCAAATCTTTTAGCCTCTACCAAAAAATTAGTTTTCAATTCTATTTCCAAAACCCTTCATTTCAATTACATTTCGAAATCAAATTGTCATTGACAAAAATTTTCAAAATATTTTTCTAAGACCCTAAATTTTCGAAATTTTTTGGCAGAGTCTTTTTTGTACAAAGGATGTTTTACAAAATGACAAGAGGGAAAAAATATATACATCTACCCACAAGGTCGGAAAACAATATATATATATATATATATCAATATTTATATTTCCTAGTATTTAATACAGAAACGTATCTTATTTAGCATTTTTATGCATTTTTAAGCAAGCAAGTTTACTTCGTGCACAACTACACAACCTAAATATAGCCCAACATCTTTCGGGTATATGCACTTACTCAATTTATACACATAAATACCAAAATACGAAATTCATCAATATTTCACTTATTTAAATGGTTAAAACACATAGATTTCATAACAATGCATGCTAACGCATATTTATAAGAAAATTTTGAGGTCCCCATGCTAATTTAATTCCTTCCAGTCGATCCATACATCATTTTATTCAATTTAAATGATTTACAACCAAATTTTCTTGCATTCAATTCATTTTTATTTCAACAAACTCATATCCATTCCAAATTGATTTAAAATCAATTTATTCACAATTCTATTTATTTATAGAATTTTATTTATCTCATTTTATGCCAAATGCCAATTTTTTCTATGTAATCTCGGCGATATTCATTTAGTAGAGTAATTATTTAAGCTTATAACTACTTTAAATTGATTCCAAATCAATTTATATTCAATTTTATTCTATTTCATATCTGTTCATAATTTATTCGCTTACATTTCATTCTTATTCCAATCCAATTTATTAACTTGGAATCGTTTCATGCTAATTTATTTATGAACCATTTCACAATTTTATTTGAGCCAAGCTTCATTTAAATAGACTAGCTTAAGTTAATCCATTTATTTTAAATTATTCAACTCTATAACTTAAGTTCATTTCTATTTCAGTCAAATTCCATTTCAATTTTAGATTGATTCTCCTACAATCAAATTCCATTCCATTTTCTAATTAATTAATTAGTTAGTTCATTCATTTAGTCCACTTCAATGTTTAATTCCATACTCAAATTCATTCTCGAATTCATTTTAATGAAATTAAAGGCTATATTCAATTTATTCATACTCAAATTGGATTTATTTGCAACTCAAGTCATTTCTATTTCAATCCAATTTCATTTTATTCGATTCACTTACAATTTGAGTCCAATTTTTATTTATAACTCAAGTTTTATTTCCTAAATCCATTTTAATTAATAATCCAAATTTATTTAGCTAAGTTAAATTCCATTCCTATATTCAATTCACTAATTAATCCATCTAATTAGTCCATGTAACAGCCTGGAATTTTCGACCTCGAAAATTCGACGCTAATACATTCACTATAAAAATGCCAAGCAATCCAACGCCGAAAATTTCAGATTGTTAGAGAAAAGAAGAAGAAGGTAGAAGAAGAACAGGAAACAACAGCATCTCACATTCGCAGCGGATTTAATATGATATCAAATAATAACATTTATACAATGAAAGCTATAATTGCCAATTTTATAACAATACATCAGAGTACAATCATTACACATAAATTGGACAGTTGTACAACTTGTCCCAGACTACTATCAATACAACTCTATTACACAGCGGAATATACTCTATACGTTCTTGCCATCCAGCTTGTCTCTTGAGCTCTAGAACGTCCTAACCTGAAAATCTGCAATACTCGGTCTGACCCAAGCATTACATCAAAGTAACACCCGGGCCAGGCTGGAAACCAGCTTGAGTAAACCCAAATAACTAGAAATACGAAGATATAAAACTAATTTGAAATTCGGGGTAACTCGTACTCCACTGCGAGTTCTTAACTTGTTATAGCCAACACTTATTTCACAAACAATCTCTAAGTACCCTTACTTAGTTTAAATGGTTCAGTTCATTTAAATTATTCCATTCCAGCTTATTAATTGAACATATCAAATGTATAAAGAACCATTGTAGATTACAAATTGAAGTGGTTTCAGGTATTTACTGATACCTGACCCCGGTTTCTTCGAATGCAATGTCCTTATTATTTTTTTAGCCAAATTTTTTAAGTTTAAACAATACAATTTATATTCAGGAATTCATATTCACACAACACTTCATCTCAGATAGATAATCCACAATATCATAGTTCAACCAAGGTATCTCATATCATAAAGCATCACAAATCACATATCAGAGATATCAATCAATATATCTTAATCATCAATAAGCAAGATAAATCAATTGTACCATTTCTAATTAATTTAATTACTTTTTGAATCCTGCTTAGACAACATTAATTAGTTACAAACCATTAATTAATCATTCTTTAATTATCCATATGAATTAATTATCCATAATTACTTCCATTAAGTAATTATTCCATTGGTTAATTATACTCACATAATAAATCTTTAATTATTAATGAATTATCCTTAATTAATAATTAAATTATCTAACCCTTAACAAATTAATCCTTCAATTACTAACATTAAGAAATTATCATTTAAGTAATTACTTACATCAATTAATCTCTAATTACCAATTAATTAATCTCTAATTACCAATTAATTAATCTCTAATTAATTAATTTATAATCCTTAATTATTAATTTATTAATCCTTAATCATTAGTTAATTTCGCTTTAATTATTTCATTAATTTAACTACTCATTAATTATCCAAGACCTTTATTAACTTTGAGATAAACCTTTTCTTTATTAATTTCTAAATCATTATTAAGATCTTATTTAATAAATCTTGAACTCATTTATCATTAACATAAAATATAAAAACATATTTCTCCATTAATTAACTACTTCTTTGCATATTTAAATTAAGTTAAAATAAACTTAAGAATCTACTTAATTAATTTATGTAACATAAATCATTCGACTTCCTTAAAATCAATTATTAAATGAAAATTTATTATATATAAAGAAAATTAATTTAAGGAAAAGGTTTAAACTTGATTTATTTTAAAATTTCAAAATCTTGCTTTTATTTAAATTTTAATATTGTTATAAATCATTCACTTCGGGTTCAACCCGATATGTACTCAGAGTCCAGACCCGAGACTTCCCTTCATTTAAAAAAAAAACTTGTTAAATTTTAAACTGTTAACATTTAATAACTCTCACATATACTCGAAACCGAACCCGAGACGATCCTTCTTTTACCCGAGACCAACCCCGAGGCACTCCTCTTCTTCTCCAATACTAAACACTGGTGCACAGAAAACTCCTCGTGCACATGGACCGATCAACGAGGACACTCCGGCCTCCAAGTCCACCACCCACAAGTCGTCTTCGACTTCCTCTAGCCATATGACCACCCAGATATCCCAATCGATCTCAAAAACGAAATTGAGTTCGATTGAACCCAAAGGAACAAAACTCGACACCTATAAATCCACCTCCTCTTGTTGCCTCAGACTACCAGAGGCTTTGAAACTCCGGCCATACCCTTGCCGATGACCCACGCTTCATTTTCCCCATGATTGATCAACTCCGATGCCTTGTGTAACGACCTATAAATTTTCGATAATTAAAATTTGTTAATTTAATAAGATTTTGGAAATTTAATAGAGAGAAATAATATTTTTATGATTTATAATGAAGTAAATGTTAAGAATGAATTATAGAAATGGTTATTAAAAACTAATTATTGACAATTGAAGTGAAACCACAATATAAAATTGAAATAGTGTAAATTGTTGCACGTGGGAATTAAATTGACAATAAGGAAATAAATGTAAGTATCATATAAATAAAGGAATTTGTACCTAATTAATAATAATTGAATTAATCTGGTATTATGTATGTGATTATAATAATTGGTTGAAGTATGATAAACCTAAGTGTAACCTTAGCACGTAAACAATTATTTTAAGTTGCCTGTTAAATTAGTTGATTGAACTAGAATTTTAAATTAAATTTTAATGAATATAAATAAAGGTTACAATAATGGGAATGAGAATATGGCAAGTAAATGAAAGGTAAATAATAGTAACCAGTTTATAGCATAATAATACGCATAATATAAAGATGGGAATTTAATTCAAATCAATGGAAATAATGTAGATGTTATACTTAGCTACAAATTGGATATATGGAAACAAATGTAAACATTCAATTAACTAATGAATTTTAATTTTAATAAATAGTAATTGAATAAAAATTTAATGTTCTGTAAGTAATCATATTATTTGCTTAGAAGTAATAAACTTAAAGTTAATTAAATTTTAGTGGTTACAATTGTATAAGTTACCTATTTGTTTAGTTCATAAAAATATAATTTGAAAGCAATTGTAGTAATTGACTTAATTAGTGGAATCCCAATTATTTGAAACAAATTGTAAAGTTATAATTGATCTAAAATTTGTAAATTGGGAACGAATTCAAAGTTATATTAATTGATACAAATAGTACGTAATGAATTGTAGTTTGATAGGATCAATGCTAGAGAGTAATTATAATAAATTTTGTTTGATAATAAAGTACGAATGGAAACCAAGATTTTTAATTTGAATTTAATAAAGTGGATTTATTGCAATTAAATGAAATTAAATATTTAAATATTACGTAAATATTAATTTAGATGAAATTGAAGATATTTATGTAATGAAGTATGAATCCAATATCAGTTTCATCTATTTGATACTAATAGATTGAATAATAGAGTGAAAGGTCAATTTAATGGAATTATTGGGAATTAAATTTATAATTTCTGAATTTAATGAAATTGAGGTTAATATTGAAAGTTATAAATTAATCAACTCTAATTTGACATTTAAATTTGTTTAAATCATGGTAAATGATTGGGAAGTTTAAAATTAGAAGAATTGTCAATTATAGGAATGAAATTGAAAATTTTGATTTAATTAATTAATGATTGATTTATTTAATTAGTCTAAAAATAGCCATTTTGGCCATTGACTCAGATTTCGACGAAACCAGTTTCAGCGGATCCGTAATGGTGAATTATTGTACGATTTCTGTGACGCCCCACCTCTATGCTCGCAATAACAAAGAGTATTAAAAGTAATACTGTCTGTTATCACGAAGAATAAGGCTGGATAGGAGCGGCCATCCGTAGTTGGGCCTTACACTAGTAGTAGTTACCTCGATAGGAGTGGTATATAATTTTATTTTTCATCTCATATTTATTTACTCCCATCGACATACCCAATTCTAGTATAAAACGAACTACGATGGTTCATAATAGTTTAGGACAATATATATAATAATAACACAAATAATATAAATGTGGTACACGGATAAAACAAAATTCATATATATAATAACTGATGTCAGTTACAATACATGTGATACAGTACATATGATACAACTACAACTGTCGACTCTGGAAGTTACATATATAAGTACATTATTGTAAGTAATATACATGAATGTACAACATCCTATACTAAGACAACGACTACTCCAAAAAGTATGAAAAGACTTCATAGCTCTAGCATCAACCCAAAGTAAGATATCATCAACCTGTAAATACTCGGTCTGACCCGAGTATTAAATTCAAAAGAAAATAATACACGGGTCATTCTAATTCAAACTCAGTTATTAGTGCACAGAAGCAATAATAATTAAAAATGAATAGATGACAGTCACAATAAATCTCGCCTATCCGATCCTTTAACAAGGAAATCAGATAACGGTAAATATAACACATAACAGTGTTAAACAACAAATCAGCAAATCCAAATTATCAATGAAGATAAATTAAAAAGATTGTCAATGAAGATAATTTAGAAAACAACAGAATTGCTTAAACGGCAATTAACGACAAAATCATCAGTTTAAATCAAATCAATTCAAATAATTGAAAAGTTACTTAAAAACATCGAAACCGATTGGCTGCAGTACACGCACGCATGCACTGCCTCGCCACATTTAAAACATTAAAACTGTGTGGCTGCAGTACATGCACGCGTGCACTGCCTCGCCACTACGGCATGTGAAATCATCACAACAGTGAATACTGACAGCAATCGAAGCTACAGAGGTCAAGTCAGTGCTATCGTGACTCAACGCAACTGCAAATTAAACTAATAGTACAACGGGCTAGAAATTCAAGTGCAAATCCACTATCAGAAATGTAGACTGCGATTAAACAGGCCCAAATCAAACTTCAACCAAATGCAAAAGGTCAAGTCAGTGACTCAACGCAGCTGCAACACCAAAACCCATGCAACATGGCAAGGTCGAAATGCAACCGTTTTGCATATACTCAAGTAAACTCAAGAAACAAGTTTCCAAACAACTCATGGCTGCACACTTCAACAAGTGTGATATTTTATATAAAATGAAACTGCGGCCACTACTTGGAATCGAGGGCAAACTGCAACAAAAATGCAGCCACCACAGGTATCCAAGGGCACACCAAAAATATACAACTACCTTACTGGAAACACAAAAGTGCAAGCTACAACTCAATGATGCAATGTTAGTAATATGTATCAATATACTCAAGGGAAGTCAACAACATCTGGAGTGAATGCAAGTAAATGCAAACACACATAGCAGTATGGAAGTGACACTGCAACTAGTAAAAATGTAGATGCAAGTGAACGCAACAATATGAAACAGTGTGAAAACTGCAGGTCGAAACAAAGTAGCAAAGAAGAAGATCAGACAAATATCATAATGAAAACTCCCAGCATCAAGGCAAAATGAAACAGACTTGAGTGAATCACAGCCAAGTTTAACACAACATCAATGAACATAGGAATTTCAACAAATGAACATCACATGAAACAAACACGATCAGTAGCTAGTTCGAGTAAAGTACACTAGCAAATGCAGACACAGTAAAATTCACACATCAGTGAACTAACAGCCCTGACAAAAGTCGTACAGTAACTACATACATATGCATGAACTCACACATGATGGTTGTGAAAATATAATGCCCTGGTATGCACAGTTACTTGAATGAAGACATGAGTGCTAAACTGGAATGCACACAATGTCAAGGGCCAACATCATTTTCAAATAAAACTCAACATACATGAACCACAATAATATGCAAACTCGAGCTTATAGTGAACAACATCAGTGAGGCAAGTTCAAGTAATGTACCAGACTGGGGTACACAAGTGATCACCAGACCAACCAGTGACATAAATCAGACTCAAGGCAGTAATGAATGGCATATATGCAAATTGACTTGAACAAACCAATATGGCAACATGAGTACCAAAGTAAGCTACAGCTCTAAAGCATGAGTGCACAGTACCAACTACTACATGCAAGCAACTACAACAAAACAATCCTACCCCAGACCCAATGCCTTAATGAAAACCAAACTAAATTCAAAAGCCAAATCCAGTTCGAAGTCAACAGAAGAAACATCAGAGAGTCAAGCTGTAGAAGGATACAATCTTATCAAGTCAGAGAAAAACATAGAAACATAGTCTATCATCACAATTTCAAAGCCAAGTATTTTAAACCGAGTCAATCAAGCAATCAAGTATATTCGCATATGAACTAGTCAAAGAAAAATCGCAAGCATCCAAGCATAAACAATCGGCAGAGATAAATTGAAATATATTTCGTGCGAATGAAATTCAAGGGCTGCGAACCCTATATAACACTTGAACGTAATCGGCAATAATCATCACAGCCGTGTAAAGCAAGAAGACGAACCAGGAAAGATAAAAATCATCAACATCGAAACAAAACTCGAACGACTGAGAATGAAAATAGATGTGAGGGTCACTCACCTTGTTTCCCCCTAGCGCGAATCAAGCAAGAGTCGGAGCCGAGGCCAACAATGAATCGAGCGCGACGCCAAAAGCCCTTGCCGCCATTTTCATCCTTTTCGTTTATTTTTTTTAGGGTTTGCAATTGAAAAATGAAAGAAAGGGGAGCGGGTAAAGATTATTATCACGGCCACAATCAAAAAGAAGTGGGCCAATTAAATTTTAGAGCCCGCCTAACTGCTTAGAAATTACTAAAAGAATTTTAACCCACTTAAAAACTCCAAATAACATTTAGCAACCAATCGTCATTAGACGATAATTAATTGTTATAAAATTCCGGGTTGTTACAGAATCCCTTCCTTATAAAAATTGCGTCCCCGCAATTTTCATAATTATGGTCGTCGATAACAGTTATTTTTCAAACTTAAACTGGTTAAGCTAGAAAGATAAAGGTCAGGAACACAGACGTTAAAGAAATCTTTTAATTTCATAAAAGAAATTCACAAAATTTCAACAAAATCTAACTATCAAATAGATAATCAAAAAACACAAAACTGAATAAATGTAATTATCAGTAATATTCAATTATCAGTTAGATAATTAGAATACAGAAATCATAAAATAGCAATATCTAATTATCGATACGATAATTAGTTAACAACAAAATTTAATTCAACAAAGATAATTAGAAAACCCCAAATCGCAAATCGCAAAACCGCAAACATCTAATTATCAGCCAGAAAATCAGAAAAACACGCACTCCATAATCAGCAAACTCTAACTATCAACAGAGATAGATAGAAACCAACAATTCAATATAATCAACATAGTCTAGAATCAATTAGAGACTAGAAATCCTATAATCAGCAAAAATTTGCAATTATCAAAAACGATAATCAGACATTACAAATCAACAATAATTTAATTATCAAAAACGACAATCAAATCTCAAATCAACAAATATTCGATTATCAAAAACGATAATCAAATCTCAAATCAACAAATATTCGATTATCAAAAACGATAATCAAATCTCAAATCAACAAATATTCGATTATCAAAAACGATAATCAAATCTCAAATCAACCAATATTAGATTATCAAAAACGATAATCAAATCTCAAATCAATAGATATTCGATTATCAAAAACGATAATCAAATCAACAAATATCTAATTATCAAAACGATAATTAGAACTCATATCAACAAATATTTAATTATCACAAGCGATAATCAAATCAACAAATATCTAATTATCAAAAACGATAATTAGAACTCATATCAACAAATATCCAATTACGTGCAGATAATTGGAAACAACAAATATCTAGAAATCAATTAAGATGATCTAGAAAATCAACATAAAAGGTGGATCGATCCCAACAAATGGTGAGTTTTAGCTACGCCGCACGTGCATCAACAAATGACCGAAGCCTACCAAGTACCCAACATAATTTTGGCGCCCAACAAATGACCCGAAGGTCCAACATATGACCCGAAGGTCCGGTACTGGTATTGACCCGAAGGTCCAACATATGACCCGAAGGTCCAACATAGTGGCTCGAAAGCACACGAAAATCATCAAATATTCAATTAACGAGTCCGGAATTAACCAAAATAGCAAACGCACATGTCCCATACCACGTGTTTTACTAAATCGTTTGATTCTCTTCATCGCTTCCTTAATCGTGTAAAATCATCAAAATCATCAAACAGCAAGTGTTTCAATTAACGAGTCCGGAATTAACCGAAATAGTAAAAGTGTGGTTCCATACTCCGCACTTTTGCTACATCGTTTAAATCTCTTCATCGTTTCCTTGAAAGTGCAAATTGTGTATTCCAAAAATAATATTTCACATTCTCAAACGGACAAGTCTGGAATTAAACGAATCAGTAAAAGAAAGGGGTCATAGTCCTCGATTTTGCTGAAACGTTTAAGTCACTTTTTCATTCTTCTGAAAACGCAAACTGTAAAAATTCTGAAAATAATTTCATTTATTTTATAAAGTAATAATTTACATTCTCAAACGAACAAGTCCGGAATTAAGCGAATCAGTAAAAGAAAGGGTTCATAGTCCTCGATTTTGCTGAATCGTTTAAATCGCTTCCTCATTCTTTTGAAAGCGCAAACGATAAAAAATTTGGAAAACAATTTTATTTTTAAAACGATTTGCAAATCCGTGATAAAAACAGCAATATTAGTGACAATTTCGACAAGGAAAATGCACTTCTCAAAACACCGTAGAAACGGATCTCAAAATCAGCATTGCGGGATAACCGCTTGAAAATCCACTTAAAATTTGACGGTCGTTGAAGTCAATAGCGACAGAAATTTTTAAACGTCAAAATCTCATCAAAATAATTTGCATCAATATATAATGTCAGTGAATTTTCATTCATTAAAAAATGTCAACAAAACACTGAGCTTCAAAAATCTAGCACCAGTGTAAAAATCCCGTTATTAAAAATAACGGCAACAAAATACGTTTCATAACTAAGCATCGGTTCAACGTAAAATTAATGTAGCAACGTGCAACATAAATTTGCACGTATACATTCAAATATATCTTCAATGAAGATAATTCAAAACAGCAGAAATCTCAACAAATTCACATAACTGCAATCGCTTCGAATTCTCAAATTGGATTCGAAATTTCCAAAGAAAACAAATTAAACATAGCTATGTAAGCAACAAATGAAATTTATTTCAATTTCATAATTTGATTTTTAAATCAAAAAGGTTATCAGCCGTACTCAGCGAAGACAGTCACTGTTTCCGCTGCGCACTCTGATAAACAGAACACACTCAATCAATCATCAAAACACAGTTTCACTTTTTATTTTTAAATAAAGATATTTAAAAATTCCATCCTAATTTCAAAACTTTAGTTTTGACTCAAAACATAATAAAACATCGACATATAGTTGTAACACATGTTCCTTCTAAGTTATGTTTTATATTATGTCCATAAACCCCAAGCTCTGATACCAACTGTGACGCCCCACCTCTATGCTCGCAATAACAAAGAGTATTAAAAGTAATACTGTCTGTTATCACGAAGAATAAGGCTGGATAGGAGCGGCCATCCGTAGTTGGGCTTTACACAAGTATTAGTTACCTCGATAGGAGTGGTATATAATTTTATTTTTCATCTCATATTTATTTACTCCCATCGACATACCCAATTCTAGTATAAAACGAACTACGATAGTTCATAATAGTTTAGGACAATATATATAATAATAACACAGATAATATAAATGCGGAACACAGATAAAACAAAAGTCTCATGTATATAATAACTGATGTCCGTTACAATACATGTGATACAGTACATATGATACAACTACAACTGTCGACTCTGGAAGTTACATATACAAGTACATTATCGTAAATAATATACATGAATATACAACATCCTATACTAAGACAACGACTACTCCAAAAAGTATGAAAAGACTTCATAGCTCTAGCAGCAACCCAAAGTAAGATATCATCAACCTGTAAATACTCGGTCTGACCCGAGTATTAAATTCAAATGAAAATAATACACGGGTCAGTCTAATTCAAACTCAGTTATTAGTGCACAGAAGCAATAATAATTAAAAATGAATAGATGACAGTCACAATAAATCTCGTCTATCCGATCCTTTAACAAGGAAATCGGATAACGGTAAATATAACAAATAACAGTGTTAAACAACAAATCAGCAAATCCAAATTATCAACGAAGATAAATTAAAAAGATTATCAATGAATATAATTTAGAAAACAACAGAATTGCTTAAACGGCAATTAACAACAAAATCATCAATTTAAATCAAATCAATTCAAATAATTGAAAAGTTACTTAAAAACATTGAAACCGATTGGCTGCAGTACACGCACGCGTGCACTACCTCGCCACATTTAAAACATTAAAACTGTGTGGCTGCAGTACACGCACGCGTGCATTGCCTCGCCACTACGGCATGTGAAATCATCACAACTGTGAATACTGACAGCAATCGAAGCTGCAGAGGTCAAGTCAGTGCTATCGTGACTCAACGCAACTACAAATAAAACTAATAGTACAACGGGCTAGAGATTCAAGTGCAAATCCATTATCAGAAATGTAGACTGCGATTAAACAGGCCCAAATCAAACTTCAACCAAATGCAAAAGGTCAAGTCAGTGACTCAACGCAGCTGCAACACCAAAACCCATGCAACATGGCAAGGTCGATATGCAACCGTTTTGCATATACTCAAGTAAACTCAAGAAACAAGTTTCCAAACAACTCATGGCTGCACACTTCAACAAGTGTGATATTTTATATAAAATGAAATTGCGGCCACTACTTGGACTCGAGGGCAAACTGCAACAAAAATGTTGCCACCACAGGTATCCAAGGGCACAGCAAAAATATACAACTACCATACTGGAAACACAAAAGTGCAAGCTACAACTCAATGATGCAATGTTATTAATATGTATCAATATACTCAAGGGAAGTCAACAACATCTGGAGTGAATGCAAGTAAATGCAAACACACATAGCAGTATGGAAGTGACACTGCAACTAGTAAAAATGTAGATGCAAGTGAACGCAACAGTATGAAACAGTGTGAAAACTGCAGGTCAAAACAAAGTAGCAAAGAAGAAGATCAGACAAATATCATAATGAAAACTCCCAGCATCAAGGCAAAATGAAACAGACTTGAGTGAATCACAACCAAGTGAAACACAACATCAATGAACATAGGAATTTCAACAAATGAACATCACGTGAAACAAACACGATCAGTAGCTAGTTCGAGTAAAGTACACTAGCAAATGCAGACACAGTAAAATTCACACATCAGTGAACTAACAGCCCTGACAAAAGTCATACAGTAACTACATACATATGCATGAGCTCACACATGATGGTTGTGAAAATATAATGCCCTGGTATGCATAGTTACTTGAATGAAGACATGAGTGCTAAACTGGAATGCACACAATGTCAAGGGCCAATATCATTTTCAAATAAAACTCAACATACATGAACCACAACAATATGCAAACTCGAGCTTATAGTGAACAACATTAGTGAGGCAAGTTCAAGTAATGTACCAGACTGGGGTACACAAGTGATCACCAGACCAACCAGTGACATAAATCAGACTCAAGGCAGTAATGAATGGCATATATGCAAATTGACTTGAACAAACCAATATGGCAACATGAGTACCAGTGTAAGCTACAGCTCTAAAGCATCAGTGCACAATACCAACTACTACATGCAAGCAACTACAACAAAACAATCCTACCCCAGACCCAATGCCTTAATGAAAACCAAACTGAATTCAAAAATCAAATCCAGTTCGAAGTCAACAGAAGAAACATCAGAGAGTCAAGCCATAGAAGGATACAATCTTATCAAGTCAGAGAAAAACACAGAAACATAGTCTATCATCACAATTTCAAAGCCAAGTATTTTAAACCGACTCAATCAAGCAATCAAGTATATTCATATATGGACCAGTCAAAGAAAATTTGCAAGCATCCAAGCATAAACAATCGGCAGAGATAAATTGAAATATATTTCGTGCGAACGAAATTCAAGGGCTGCGAACCCTATATAACACTTGAACATCATCGGCAATAATCATCACAGCCATGTAAAACAAGAAGACGAACCAGGAAAGATAAAAATCATCAACATCGAAACAAAACTCGAACGACTGAGAATGAAAATAGATGTGAGGGTCACTCACCTTGTTTCCCCCTAGCGCGAATCAAGCAAGAGTCGGAGCCGAGGCCAACAATGAATAGAGCGCGACGCCAAAAGCCCTAGCCGCCATTTTCATCCTTTTCGTTTATTTTGTTTTAGGGTTTGCAATTGAAAAATGAAAGAAAGGGGAGCGGGTAAAGATTATTATCACGGCCACAATCAAAAAGAAGTGGGCCAATTAAATTTTAGAGCCCGCCTAACTGCTTAGAAATTACTAAAAGAATTCTAACCCACTTAAAAACTCCAAATAGCATTTAGCAACCAATTAAATCGTCATTAGACGATAATTAATTATTATAAAATTCCGGGTTGTTACAATTTCAAGTTTCGTAGCGATCGGAGTTGTCGTTTGATCGTACGGACTCAAAACACCCGTAAATCAATGAAATTGAAATCAATTGGAATCAATTTGAAAAATATTGATTTTAGCATAACTTGTTCATACGATGGAATTTGGACTTGAAACCTTTTCCATTGCGTTTAAAATATTTTAAAACATCTATTTTGATATATAGGTTGACCCAATTTCGTTCCGGAGTTAGAACGGGCTTTTTTGGCCATTTTACCGTTCAACGCGTATATCCAAAGTATTCGATCCATTCTATTTCAGCTTTGTCTATAAATACCCTATTATAAACCCTAGCCTATCTCTTTTTCTAAATTGCCTGTACGTACAATTCCTCTTCATCTCCTCATTTCAATGGCAGACAATTTCAAATACAATTGCAAGTCAAAAATCAAAGTGAAATTTAAAACTCTTCAAAAAAATTCGGTAAAATTATATATCGAAGCTCTTGATGTACGCATCTCAGATCTGCAACTCGTTTCGCGATTTGACGCATTGTTTGTCCAGAAATTTAAGAACAATTTTCGGCCGTTCATGCCAGTCTATTGACGTTGTCAGATCATCGATTCATTTCTGGGTATGGTAGAGTGGACGATGGGGAGTGCATCAGTGGTGTTCGTTCGTCGAATCAACGGTTAGATCAATAGGAAAAATTCGATTAGGGTTTCATCAAGGGGCAGTGGCTGTGTCGTCAAAGCTTACGATCGGCTTCTAGTCGATCATCGCGGGATCGTGATGCATAGAGGGAGGTCGCGCAGGCGTATGGGGGGTTGCGGCCTCGGTCTATGTCGACCAATTGGTGTCGACGACGTGTTGTTGCTGGGTTTGACGAGGTGGGTTCTGCGTTTTTAAAATTTGCAGTTGCGTGCGCTAGGGCTTTGGGAGAGAAGCAGTGATGACGTGGCAGGGTATAAATTTTTTTGTTTTGTTTTATTTATTTTTATTTTAATTCGATTTCAACTCGTTTAATGCAATAACATTTACATACGAACTCCAATTCACGCGCGGTTTTCTCCGCTAGGTTTGTATTGGAATTTCAGACATTTTGGCGCTAGTTTGGATGAATTTGGAAACTGTTTAAATTTTGGATTTAAATTGGATTTAATTTTAATTTAAATTCAAAAGGTGAGTGTTTTAACCCACTCACAACTTCTAAATTTCTTTTGTTTGTTAAATTTAATTTATGCTGTGATTCTGCATTTATTTATGACCGTTCCATATATTTTTAATTATCATCTCAGTTAATTGCATTTATTTAAATTAAATCGTTATTTAATTTATTATTGAATATAACTGCTAGTTAACTACTTGTTATCTATTATCAGTTATCTATTGATATTGATTGATAATTTTGGATGATGGTTGTGATGGATGTGTGATTTGCTGATGGATGAATGGATATTTATTTTATATCATTAAAATCTGCAAGTTCTTTATTGATTTGTTATTATTGATTCGGGATTACGGTTTGAAATGATATACAACAACATTTTTATTTTTTAAATTGCGGATTGAAATGATAAATATCCGTATCACTTGACCATAGGATAGAAAATTTTATACAGACACCGTTGGTCTATAAATAAAAATATTTTGAAATGATTTCTTTGGTTTTCTAAGGGAATATATGATTTTATAAGATATTGATTTGGATATTTTGTAATTGTTATTTTATATATAGTTAAATTCTGGGTTTTAAGCATGTATAAAATTGATTTGAAGTATAAACGAAGTTAATAATGAAGTTTGATTTTATTAAGACAAAATATGATTAAGCATTTATTTAAATTAAATTTCTGGAGTTTATAATGATTTAAATGAGAATAAGGTTGGAAGATATGGAATTTATTTGGAATTTAATAAAATCTAGAATTTTAAAGGGTATGATTTTTATAACTTGATTTTTAGTTTAGAGTGATTTAAATGAATATCAAGTTGATTTAAATGAATATATCATGTTAAATAAATTGAAAGAATATCCAGCTGTTTGAAGTTAAAAGTTTTACTTAAACTATATTGGATTTATTAAGTAAACATTTCAAATCTCAATAATAGTAATTAAATTTGATATATATGAAATTATCAATGAATTAGTTTTGAAATGGTGGAATATTTAAAGCTTTGAAATGTATGGAAATTGAAATGGTTTAATTGGAGGTTTAAATCGGTATTTGGAATAAATGTTGTGGAATTTAAGAAGCTATTTTATTATATAAAGTAATTTAATATTTGAACCATTAAAGTATTAGAAGTTATGTTTCAAATCTATGGGTTTCAAGGTATATAGATTTGAAGTGCTAAGATTTTGGGGAAAAGGATATATTTTGAAATAAAAATGGTATCATATTGATTTGGGTTTTAAAACGGAAATGATATCGTATTTATATGGTTTTGAAATGGATATTTTATTCTAGTTTTGAAGTATAAATTATTATGATATGACCGCGGTGTTATAATAACGTTTGGTTGTTGAAGAGACCGGGATCGGATGTTGTAATACCACTACCAACTCCGAAAACCACTTTAACAACCGTGTACGCGGTGGAGATTCCAAAATAAAGTAGGATGGTGGCGGCGTTTTCTTTCAGGTAACTACGTGGACCCAACTCCCATGAGTTGGCATAAGGTGGCTAAAACAGGAGCGATCGACGGGTTAAGAAGGTAGCCCCTTTTATCGGACACATCCCTTCGATATTATACTCTGACTTTGGATTGATTTGGTTGCCACTTTTGATTTTTGATTTGGTGGTGTGGCTCGAGGTGTGCGGTAGCTATGCGCTACGCGTTACCATCGACCCAGAAGCGTAATTGGTATATCTACCCTGGCATTGCCTAGTTGTGCCGTGTCACCTACCCTAGCGCGCCTTGTACAAGTTTGGTTTTCTTTCATAGCCCGTGTGGTATCCTCTGGTGGCTTCCCGATCAGGAGGGACTATGATATTAGATGGACTACTGGGACTATTAGCGTTAAGGTGGAAAATGCAAAGCCTTAATGCTATTTAAATGTAAGTTTATTTTACTATAGATATTATTATAATAGGGTAATATTACTACATAGTAAATAGTTTAACGGATCCTTAGGAGATGTGAATCCCGAGCATCTCTTAAGTTACTACTCTCACATTTATTTCTATTGATTTAACTCACATAAGATATTTTAGTTCTGACTCGAGTGTTTTGTCTTTTCAATTCGCTCGGGTCAGCTTGAGCATTTCAGGATTCGAAGAATTTAGCTCTGGAGGACGAAGACGAAGATTTATATTACTATTATTTATTATACTCCACTACACCATTTTATTCCGCTGCATTGTTATTGATTATTCTCTGGTATGTGTAACTCTGATATGCTTTGTATAAGTACAATCAAATGTTTTTGTAAAACAGCTTCATGAACTATTTATTTGATTATTATATTTTATTGTTCCGCTGCTAGATTCTATTTGGTTTTTTTCTTTCTTTGCTTATTCTTATTTACCCCATAACAATCCGCCCTTCTGTATGGTTTAAGTCCGACGTGCGTAGTTTATCGTCGATTTAAAGTGTACAAAAATGCGGGACGTTACATCTGGTATCAGAGCGAGGTTTAGCGATAAACCTTAGCTTTGTGGGGTCTTGCTCTTTATTAATAGGGTAGTAATACCCTATGATGAGTCGCTGAGTGTATATATATGAGAGTGCGTATTTGTTAGTGTTATAAAATGTTTTTAATATTGTGTTAATCTGTTCCGTTTTGTATTTATAAATTCTGGTTGGAGCATAGGACGCTATAACATCAATAGGGATTTCTAAACACTAAATAGGACAGACCGACACAATATTTATTTTGAATATAGGTGAATGAAATAATTTTGCCTATTATATTTTCTATATATCAAGTAATAAATTTTTAAATGATATATATATTTGGTTGAAATATATTGGTTGTTAGATAGTGTATTCTATAAATATTAGTGAAGTAGGATTTGAAAATGAAATAAATGAAATCAGAAACTTAGAACTTTAGTTCTGAGGTTTCGAAAATTTCTTTTGAATGATTTTGAAATATTAAAATAATATTTTAGAAGTATTTCTTGATGTAAATATTCAGTATAATTTGAAAGAATTGTTTTAAAGAAACTTTGGAAAGAAATAAGTTGTACTCCCTTCTCTGTCGTTGGAAAATAATTTCGTTGATGAGTGCACGCATCATCGACGTTCATTTTCGAGTTTCAAAGTGGGACTACAGAGTTGTTTTGATAAACAAATATAAAATTTAAATTAATAATTAGATATATATGTTGCCGATACATACATTTATCTATTATTTTAAAATAATTTAAAGAAAGCCTGGTATTTAATTCTTAAGTTGCATTAATTAATAGTTTCAATTATTATAGTGAATTGGAACGTAGGAAACTAATAATTTAAACCTCTAAAGGAAATAAGAGATTTAATGCTAAGTTATAAATTAAATAAAAAGAAAATTTAAATTTGTAACATATAAAACAAAGGATATTATTATTGAACATTTAATTAATTAGAAAGAATTGAGAAAACTTGTGTAATTTTCTATTACATTCTTATAAGGCATATATAACTTACCAAAGATTTAAAAGTTGAAATGTTAATAAGAAATGTAATGGGTGTTATACAAGTAATGAACTGGAAGTAATGAAAGGTATTGATTAAATTCTTTAATAAATAAGAATTTATTGTTCTAGTGTTATAAACTTAAGTATAATTGAAATACTACTAATTAAATATAATAGAAGGCATGTATTATAAGTAAGAAATTTCAAAATTAAGTAAATGAGTTCAAGTTATTTCTAAATAAAATTATAGGGAGTACCTGCCTTCTTTATAATAAATGTATTGGTATTTCGGACATTTTGGCGCTGGTTTGGATGAATTTGGAGACTGTTTAAATTTTGGATTCAAATTTGATTTAATTTCAATTGAAATTCAAAAGGTGAGTGTTTTAACCCACTCACAGCTTCTAAATTTCTTTTGTTTGTTAAATTTAATTTATGTTATGATTCTGCATTTATTTATGACTGTTTCATATATTTTAAATCATCATCTCAGTTAATTGCATTTATTTAAATTAAATCTTTATTTAATTTATTATTGAATATAACTGCCAGTTAAATACTTGTTATCTATTATCAGTTATATATTGATATTAATTGATAGTTTTGGATGATGGTTGTAATGGATGTGTGATTTGCTGATGGATAAATGGATATTTATTTTATATCATTAAAATCTACTAGTTCTGCCTTTAATTTGTTATTATTTATTCGGGATTGCGGTTTGAAATGATATACAACCGTATTTTTATTTTTTATATTATGGATTGAAATGATAAATATCTGTATCACTTGACCATAGGATAGAAAATTTTATACAAACACCGTTGGTCTATATATAAAAATATTTTGAAATGATTTCTATGGTTTTGTAAAGAAATATATGATTTTATGAGATATTGATTTGGATATTTTGTAGATGTTATTTTACATATAGTTAAATTCTGGGTTTTAAGCTATGTATAAAATTGATTTGAAGTATAAAAGAAGTTAATAATTAAGTTTGATTTTATTAAGATAAATATGATTAAGCATTTATTTAAATTAAATTTTTGGTTTTTATAATGACTTAAATGAGAATATGGTTGGAAGATGATTATGGAATTTATTTGGAATTTAATAAAATATGGAATTTTAAAGTGTATAATTTTTATAACTTGAATTTTAGTTTAGAGTGATTTAAATGAACATCAAGTTGATTTAAATGAATATATCAAGTTAAATAAATTGAAAGAATATCCACTTGTTTGAAGTTAAAAGTTTTACTTAAACTGTATTAGATTTATTAACAAAACATTTCAAATCTAAATAATAGTAGTTAAATTTGATATATATGGAATTATCAAAGAATTAGTTTTGAAATGGTGGAATATTTAAAGCTTTGAAATATATGGAAATTGAAATGGTTTAATTGGAGGTTCAAATCGGTATTTGGAATAAATGTTGTGAAATTTAAGAAGCTATTTTATTATATAAGGTAATTTAATATTTGAACCATTAAAGTATTAGGAGTTATGTTTCAAAGCTATGGGTTTCAAGGTATATAGATTTGAAGTGCTAAGATTTTGGGGAAAGGATATATTTTGAAATAAAAATGGTATCATATTGATTTGGGTTTTAAAACGGAAATGATATCGTATTTATATGGTTTTGAAATGGATATTTTATTCTAGTTTTGAAGTATAAATTATTATGAAATGACCGCGGTGTTATAATAACGTTTGGTTGTTGATGTGACCGGGATCGGAAGTTGTCATACTCTCTACCAACTCTGAAAGCCACTTTAACAACCGTGTACGCGGTGGAGATTGCAGAATGAAGCAGGATGGTAGCAGCGTTTCCTTTGAGGTAAATACGTGGACCCGACTCCCGTGAGTTGGCATAAGGTGGCTAAAATAGGACCGATCGACGGGTTAAGAAGGTAGCCCCTTTTATCGGACACATCCCTTCGATATTATACTCTAACTTTGGATTGATTTTGTGGCCACTTTTGATTTTTGATTTGGGGGTGTGGCTCGAGGTGGGCGGTAGCTGCACGCTACGCGTTACCACTGACCCGGAAGCGTAATTGGTATATCTACCCTGGCATTGCCCAATTGTGCCATGTCACCTACCCTAGCGCGCCTTGTACGAGTTTGGTTTTCTCCCGTAGCCTGTGTGGTACCCTCCGGTGGCTTCCCGATCAAGAGGGACTATGATATTGGATGGACTACTGGGACTATTACGCGTTAAGGTGGAAAATGTAAAGCCTTAATGCTATTAAAAAGTAAGTTTATATTACTATAGACATTATTATAATAGCGAAATATTACTACACAGTTAATAGTTTAACGGATCCTTAGGAGATATGAATCTCGAGCACCTCTTAAGTTACTACACTCACATTTATTTCTGTTGATTTAACTCACATAAGATATCTTAGTTCTGACTCGAGTGTTTTGTCTTTTCAATTCGCTCGGGTCAGCCTGAGCATTTTAGGATTCGAAGACTTTTGCTCTGGAGGAAGAAGACAAAGATTTATATTACTATTATTTATTATACTCCACTACACCATTTTATTCCGCTGCATTGTTATTGATTATTCTCTAGTATATGTAACTCTGATATGCATTGTATAAGTACAATCAAATGTGTTTTGTAAAACAACTTCATGAACTATTTATTTGATTATTATATTTTATCGTTCCGCTGCAAGATTCTATTTTGTTTTTTTCTTTCTCTGCTTATTCTTATTTACCCCATAACAATCCGCCCTTCTGTGTGGTTTAAGTCTGACGTGTGTGGTTTATCGTCGATTTAAAGCATACAAAAAGGTGGGACGTTATACCTTGTCGTTGACGCAGCGTCCCAAACTCCAACCTCGACCAAAACTGAGTTAAAACCCTACTTAGACTTCGTTCGGCCACCACGGTGGATGAGAATTCCTCCTACCATTTTTTTCGTGACCTCCGACCTTCCAACTTGCTTCAGTAATGGCGTCGACCAACCAGTTCACTCCGATCACCAGAAATCTACACAAACATGAATTTCATTCATCCCTCGATCTCTCTCGAATTACAACCTTAAAAATCATGATTCTTTCTTTAAAAATCATAGTTTTCGAAGATAACACAGATTATATCCATCAAACAAAAAAATTATTCAGATCGAGATTTCGATAAAATTTAAGTTTCGCTGTACTTCTTCCTTCTTGTTAAAACTAGCCCTAGATTCAACTTGAAAATATTTTCAAAATTGGTATCTTGTTATAACAAACAGATTTTGTTTATATTGAAGACTAAAGAAAATAAGGGGAAGAGATATGAATTTTTTATCAAGTTTTGTAACCTGTATAATAAGAATAGAGCCAACATTCTGTATACACACATGCACATCCATATATTCAGATATACATACATACAATTCATATTTAAAAATCATGCAAACAATTATCACACTTTACTTCAAATATTTATTGCATTAATCCAGATTTTAAAACATATTTGAACCCTTTAAAGAAAATTGTTTACTCACCTGATAATTATAAACAGAGGATAGGACTTTACTTTTGAACTAGAATTGGAACTTAATTTTGATTTGATCTACTTGTGTTTTGAAATGAATTTGAACCGAGCTTGATGATCTTTGAACTACTTGATTTTTGTTTGCTAGTTTTTGTTTTGATTTCTTTTCCTGGTTTGATTTACCAGGTTCCTCCCTTTTTTTTTAGTTTTTCTTTCATTCCATGTTTTAGTTTTTGAAGATGAGAGAAGGGTTTAGAAATTTTTTTATAAGCCTGGTTCAAAACTTTCTTATTATTTACATTTTCAAGTTTAAAAGGAAGATGAGATATGCCACTTGTAATTTCCAAGGCATGTACAAACTACACATGTAATATGCATGTATTCTTTAACTTACATTTGTTAAACACAATTATTTTGTAATACTTTCTTATGTTTACTAATATACGTATCATGTTTGCATATGTTTTTATATAATTCTATATTATATTTCTATTTAGTTTAATATATTTCTTTTATCTACATTTATAAAATCCTTTAAAGAATATAAAAATAGTTATATACTAATAAAAATCAAATATACATTATTTTTAAATCCAATTTATTTTAAGATATTTACCTTTTTGAATTTCAAATCTCAAATTCAAATTTAATTTTAAATTAGCTCATATAAATATATATTTTTAAACAAACACATATTTAATTTGTTTGAAAATTATAATTTTTCCCATTTTAAATAATTATATTAGGAGATTATCAAATAAATATTTATCCATATGTAAATATTTATTAACAGATTTGTTTGTTCAACTTATAAATCAGTGTTTTCAATAGTTAAAATCATATAATTATCCAATTACCTGGTGCTTGAAAATCCGGATTATTACAGTTCACTTCCAATTTATAACTCAATATCTGATTTTTATCTCAAAAATCACTTCTTCTAATTTTTTTAAGTTCAAATTCCTTTTAAATTCAAGCTTGGATTTAATTTCCTTTACCAACATATCAACAAATTTTATTTTGGGTTTTCTATCTCGCTCTTCACTTTTATAAATCGCACAACTTATTTTTCACATTTCCACCAATTCTATACTCGAATATATCCACATTTTATTTTTGATTCGAGATTATACGTTTATTAATAGCCCAATAAATTTTTATTCCATAAAGTTCAATTTTTATAAGCTATTCCAATTTATTTGTTCACAATTTTAATTTTTCACTTGAATTTTATTCCATTCAAAATCTTATCCATATGGCTTTATAATATTCCATAATTCAAATTTTATTTTTACTTCAATTCGATATTATTACTAATCCAATTCAAATTTTATAACTGATAGTTATATAGTCACTTTATAATTCACATTTACATATTTCAATTCAATTCCATATAATTCAAATCCTATTCACTTTTCATTTAAATTTCAATTCTTCTTTACCATCATTCCAAACCATACTTAATTTAAATTCTACCCCAAGCAAATTTGCTTTTTAATTTGTTCAATTTAATCGAGTAGGAATTCAATTCCAATTTCAATTTTTTTCTACTTCCTTACTCATATTCTATGACGACCTGGAATTTCTAACAAATTAAATTTGAATAGCTAATCGATTGTTAACGCTAAAATTTGAACGCTAACACCCCGGTGTATGAAGTGAAGTTGTGAAAGCACCACCCGATGATTTGGGAGCAGAATATGAGCAGAAGATCACAGAAAAAGCAGTAAACAACAGCAATTTTATAGTGGTTCGGCTTAAGAGAGAGCCTACGTCCACTTTGAATATCTTTATTGACGATTTGATTACAAGTCGATGCAATTACACTTCGATTACAACACACTTCGAGTTACAAGTGACTTAGAACAAGTAGCCTAAACTCCAATGTCGATCAAAATCTTCGAACTCATGTTGGACATGCATGATTTCTTCGTGAAGTTCTTTGAGGTTTTTCTTTGTATCTCAAAAGCTTTAAGTGTTGGGGTAGTTCGGAATGCAGCAGAGTAACGGCGCTTGAAATGAATGAGCCAAAAAGTCCCCTGCTAGTTGGAACTAGGGTCGTATTTATAGGCATTTTTCGGAGTAAGGTCGTAGGTCGTGACCGACCTAAGTAAGGTCGTAAGTCGTCACCGACCTAGGAAGCCCTGGCTCCCCTTCTGTAAGTATATGCGTGCTTCCTCTAAGTTCTAGGTCGTGCGCGACCTAATACACAACGGCCCAACGAAAGCGGCTTCTTCATCTATGTATTTAGGTCGTTAGCGACCTATCATAGATCGTGAGCGACCTATCATAGGTCGTGAACACCTTCCTGTAGCCATAGCTAGAGCCTTTAGGTCGCAGAATTCCATAGGTCGCAGCTTCCCTTAGGTCGCAGCTACTTTTAGGTCACTTGATCAGTTAAGTCGCTAGGCCGCTCCATCTCTTAGGTCGCTAAGGACTGAAGGTACTAGGTCGCATAAAGACTTTAGGTCGTTAAATCCTTTGACTCATTAGGTCGCTTGCTTGCTCATCTGGTTAGGTCGTGAACTAGACCATTGAGTTTGATAGGTCGCCTACCAATTGAGCCGTTAGGTTGCGACTTTCTATAGGTCGCTAGGCCATTCCTGTACTTAGGTCGCTCCATATCTTTAGGTTTTAGGTCGCTAACGAAGAGGAGTTAACATTTACCCCTCGAAGTACGGGCCTATGACATAGGTCGCGTGCTTCGACCTGACTTAGCTAGGTCGTGAGCGACCCAACACTTGTGCCAATACGCGTGCCTATTTGTCTTCCCATTTTTGCCTCATATAAATCTGTTAGGTCGCTAACTCTTCCTCATTCCATTGCTCTAATCTCCTACCGCCATTAACGATTCTCTGAGCTTCCAAAGGCGAATTCAACCCATCCAGTCACCGATTCATCTTTATCATTACATCTCGTAAGTGAATCTGGTCTTCATCCCACCATAATCGCCGTTGAATTATGAATTCCCACTTTCCGACCTTAGTTCAACTCCATGTATCACGCTTTATTTCGAGTGATTGTTGCAATCGATTTTCGGTCGTCATTTGACTGATTTAGGAAGTCATGGCAATGCATTGAATCTATGATGGATCGGGGATTTTTGATTAGTTTTTGGAATGATCTGGTGGTATGAAGAGATGGTAAATTTCATGGAGAGGACGATGAATCCCTTCGGGTAGTTGATGGCGGGTTATCGGGTCTGGTGCAGAGAGGAAGTTAGGCGACCTAACGAATTTGAGTGACAAAAGATGCTTCACGACCTTAGGGCCCTTGAGACCTAAAGAAAATTTTCGACCTACGCTAGGTCGCTGAACGACCTAAAGCTTGCATAACCAAAATGTCATACGACCCACTGATAGCTGAACGACTTAAAACTTGCATGACCTAATTTCTGCAGCATAGGTTTTTAGGTCGCGACCGAGTTAGAACTTGAATAAATTTGCATTGCTTTGGACCTCTTTAATTTGCACAGTGCGACCTAAAGGAGCTCTGACCTATACTAGGTCGTTGGACGACCTAGGACTTGTGAAATTTTTTCTGAAAAAATTCGATTGAGTTGTTTGGACTTGAATTTTGTTGTACTTCTTTGTAGATCCCTTTAAAGTTGTCAACCTGCTAAATATGACATTTGTAGAAAAATGGGACGAATATACTGTCACTGACCACCCACATCGAATGACAGATTAGTCGATAAAGAATAATCAACTTAAATGAATTGTGTGAGTGAAATGCTGTAACTCAACCGACTCAAATGAAGTGTTAAAGCAAAGCTAGAATTTGTTTGGATTAACACTGCACTTGAGTTTTAAATTAACAAGTCCTGAAATCTCACAATCGATCAGTTGCTAACTAGTTTAATTCCAGTTATTTTGCTTGTTATTTTTATTAGTTTTGCACAACACTTCACACTTTTAGGAAATGTGCACCTTCACATCTGAACATCCAGTTGCTCATGTAGAATGACGTCTCAACAAGAAGAGATGATAGAACACGTCGAAGGGGCTTTCCCGATTGCTATTCCACTAGAGAACCCTCCGGAAAGGACTCCTACCCTTCTGAAACAGCGGGTGCTTAATCAATTATGCGTTCAATTTGGCATTGCCGAGGCAGAAGTTTTACTCCCTGGACCAAATGATTTTGCTGATAGACCACCTTACGGTTTTGTTTCCATTAATCGCCAAATGTGCTTAAGTGGAGTAATTCCTCCCTTTAATGAATTTCTTCAACAAATCCTTCTTCGACTAACGATCTCTCCTTTCCAACTGCATCCCAATGGCTATGCCATTTTGATGGGATTGTGCGTTCTGTTCAGGAGAACTCTTGACCGTCTTCCGAGTTTTGAGGAAATCTTTTACTTGTGCACTTTTGCGAAGAACAAGGACCACCCTTCAATTGTACTTTTAAGAGGTGCGAGGAACCGCAAACTAATTTTGGATTTGCCGGAGAGTGCACATGGTTTTTTGAATCAATTCTTCTACATTCGTTGCCCCACAGGATTTTACGCAGACTGGAGAGTAGGAAGTGAGATCTTCTTTTCCTTCTTTCTTCAATTTTTTCTAAGTTTCTCATGGTTCGTATTGCTAGATGCTGATTCCATTCCTTGTTTTTACAGCACTTCCTCCTCCTTCTAGAGATTCCAGTCATAAGCCAGTCTTTGAAAGGCTAAGCACTGTGGCTGCTGAAGAAAGAAGTGCAAAATTTCTATTGACAGAAGAACTTCTTTATCGGTTTGAGCTTCTACATTCTTCTCGTTCCACTCAAATTCATGAAGTCCCCGATTCTCCAGCGAAGGCTGAAAAGCTTATGCCAAAAGATCCCTCCACTGAAACTCTACTGGTGAAGTGCCCCACTCTCATTGATGTTGCGGGGCCGTCTAGCAATTTGACACTTTCCCCAGTTATCGAAGAGGAAGAACCTCCACGATCTTCCGGGAGATCTGCTGACGAAGGAGTTGAGAAAGCAAGTCCTAAAAAGCGTGACGGTGATGCTGTTTTTGAGGGGTTGAGCGACCTAATTGTCACTTCACAAGAACTTTTTAAAGATGATGTTTCCAAAACTATCTCTTCTGTAATCGAGGCGACATCTTCTCTACAACAAATGCCAACTCCTCCTACCCAAGTTATCACCTCCTCTACTCCACAGAGTGGTCATTAACTTGATGCGTGTAGTTTACACATTACACAACACTTAGGATTTTCCAGCACTTGTTTGTGTTTGAATTCTTTTTTCTAAAGGCTTTTAAGAATTGTCTTTTTGCCTTTCAGATCCTTCAATGGGGCGTAGCGGTAGCGGCTCTTACTATAAAGACTTTTAGCGCTACGGAGGGCGTGGCAACTATGATTACAGACGCTACCTTACTGGTCCCAGAGAAACCGACGAGCAGAGAGCTGCTTGAAAAGCTAGAGAGAGGAGAGAATATGAAGAACGTCACTAGAGGGTAGATGTGCGACATGAGTCTTCTTCAAGAGGCGATGACTCCCACAAACGTAAGACACATGATGGTCGGGGGAAGAGCCACATTGTTGAGGACCCGAGCAAGCGGGCCAAGCCTAGTGAGAAACACGCATCTGCAATATCTGAAAAGTTTAACGCTCCCATCTCTATCGACATTCCTTTCAAATCCCCTGCTCTTGAAGGAAGCGCTATTCAAACACTTCTTAATAGGCCTTCATATCGTGTCGAAAGGGGCCCACCAACCCTACAGAGCCGGTTCCCGAATTGGTGTTTAAAGGGAGTTCGCTTCGATCTTGATTTAGTTCCCATTGATAAGGAAGCCATGTACCAAAATTTTGATGCCGTTAGACGCGATATTGAAAGAATGTCTGGATGGCAAAAACTCGTTGATGAACTCCAAAGGGTCAATCGAGCCAATATCGAGCGATGCTAACCATGGAGAACGATAAGTCGAAATGGCAGAAGATTCTTGACCAGCACAACATTGAGATGAAAAACATAACTGAGTATAACGAGAAACTTGAAGCTGAAGTCAAGCAGCTTAAAGACGATCTTGCCACCTCTTCTAACACTTATACTCAAAGAGAAGAGGTACTACAAAAACAAGTGTGGGATGCACATGCTGGCCAAAGAGATGCCGAAGCTAAAGTTGAGAGGCTAGAAGAGGTTGTAGAGAATTACCGCACTGATGCCGCTCAGTTGCGAAGTAAAATGAGCGCCCAAGACATGGAGATTGAAGCATTAAAAGCTCAACTTGCTCAAACCGAAAAAGAATGAGATGAGGCCATGGCCGGCAAAGCTGCAGCTGAAGAATCTATTCAAGCCATGGAAGCCAACGTCAGTTCAACTTTATTCGACTTTTACTTGCACAACGTCTTAGGGCATGGCAGTCTCTCTTTTCTCGGTCCTAAATACGAAATCGCTTTGGCTGAAGTGTGGGAAGCTGCTCTCGACATGTTCAAAGGCCCCGGGTATACCGAGGAAGAGCTTGAGGCGCGCTACCTAGATGAGGAAACTCGCGCTGCTCTTGCGAAGGGAAAAGAGCAACTCGCCAGAGTGCGGACTGGGATGGCGGAAGAGGAATGTTCTGAAAAAGAATTACCACCTACTACCTCCGATCGTCCTTTAGTTTCTCCTGAAGTTGACATCACAGGTTCCAGTGCTCATTCCCCGCCTCCTACAAGAACCGGGGTAATTATCCCTACTGATGATGAGGCTTTGGAGGATATTGGAGCTCAAAATTATGAGATTGAACTAACGAAGCAAATATCTTCAGGTAATTTTGACATTGGTTCGATTCAGGTGGATTGCCTGCTTGCTCCTCAAAAGTTTGATGAGCTTCTCGACTACTTCTTGAATCTCGACGAACCCATATCTCCCTTCTTTTGGGGAGATACTAATATTTTTAATTTCTCTTCTTCTGCAGTTGAAACACCAAGTGTTGTGCAAACTTCGCCTCCTCCGGTTATCCCTCCTCCGTCTCTTCAGGTGGCTCCTCCTTCTGCTTCACAGCCCGGGTCACAAGAGGAGCAAATTGAGGCTCTTCATGGCTTAGATGACCATATTGCTTCGCAAGAGCAGAAAGACGAGGGACTTGAAGGAGGCGAGATCTCTCCAGAGCGGACTCCTTCTGATGACGTAATTTTGTCTGCTCTTGTTACTCCAGGGAGTGAGTCTTCTTCGAAGAGGAGAAAGAAGCACGGAACATCGAAGAGGAGGGGGAAGAAAATCATTGCTACAGAAGAGGAACCGGAAATTGCACCAGTTGCACCTCCCTCTCCTTCTTCCCTTATGCCTTCAGACCGTCCTGAAAAGCTAACCATTCGGCCGGGCAAAGGGTCTAAAGGTGGCAAGAAGAAACGAAGATTTCAACTTTTAGCTTCTTGTCTTTTGTATGTACTGGTCGAGAACTGTGCGGGCACCGGCCCCTGCTTTTTATTTTGAAACTTGTATCTGCAATACAATTGAATAAATTGATCCTTTATTTGTACAGACTCCTGTTTGAATTTGAGAATGCATTTATTATTCATTTTTGCACAAGTTTATTTATATGATATTGCAGTGGGCTTATGGCATGTTGTTTGAGCATTACTTTTGCCGATGTGGCTATACCATATTGTATATAACTATATAGCATGTTGCCCCCATACCATAAGCTTGCTGCAATATTTTATACTTCGAGGGGACTTGCACTCTTATTTTCTGAAGAATAATTATATCATTCTTGAAGAAATCCTTCGTAGAGTGCAACTCCCTTCATATAAGTTTTTACGCTTTGTTCTTCGAAGAAATCACTTTTCTTTTGCTTATGTACACGTTTTACCAAGTGAATTCTTCTATGAGGTAAAGCGGGCCTCTGAAGGGTACTTTAACTCTTTTTTTTTTTTTTGAGGAAGGTTATTTTCCAGAATAGGTAAATCACTCTTCCTTTGAAAGTTAAAGTGTGCCCTTGATGAGGATTTTTTTTTACATAGAAAATTGTACCTCTGAGGAGGGATTTTTTCATGTTTCAGCACTTGGAAGTTTTATTTCAATCTCGGTGAAACGTGTACCTCCAAAGAGTTGTGCCTTTGAAGGAAGCCTTTTCACGTTTCAACACTTGGAAGTTTTATTTCAATCTCGGTGAAACGTGGGCTTCCGAAGAGGTCTTTCTTCTTGATTGTGTCTCCGGGAGGAGGTTTTTTTTTATAGAAAAGTTGTACCTCTGAGGAGGGATTTTTTTCACGTTTCAGCACTTGGAAGTTTTATTTCAATCTCGGTGAAATGTGTACCTCCAAAGAGTTGTGCCTTTGAAGGAAGCCTTTTCACGTTTCAACACTTGGAAGTTTTATTTCAATCTCGGTGAAACGTGTGTTGAATATGCGCTTATATGATTTTTGTTTGATGATAATAAACATATATACATTCGTTTAAATGTATTTGATAATATACTATTTATTTTCACAGATTAAATAAATATTTGCTGAATAAAATAAATAACACGAAATTTGAATTCAAACGAATATTTTATTCAAACAAATATTTATTACATCTTTGAATAGTACAATTTCAAGCTCTCACTATAACTATACAACTTTGATTACAATAACATCACATTTCACATTTACAATTCACCTCACTACATATCACTCACACTCGTAATTATCTTCAACTTCATTCCAGTTTGAATCCAGCATCTGAGCGATCTGCAAAAATATAAACTAACGCAGTAAAATTGAAAAAGAAATATTTTTCCAGTATAAAATAAAACGTGAATTTTAAAAATATAATTTGCCTCAGTTATTTGGGTTGTTCGTCATCATTTAAATTTGAATTCATCATACACGAACAACTTGTGACATACACAGTGTATCACTGTATATGCCACAAGGCCGTGCACACCGATATATACACTTGATAATGCTACAGGGACAGGTGAGCACAGGTCAAACCCAAATGCAAAGCCGGGTTCAACGCACGTGCAATATATTTAAAATCACGACACAAGCACAAGGTCAAATCCTATTTTTGAAACTGGATTCAACACAAGGCGACATGATTTGAATGCAACGAAGATCAACATCAAAATCAAACTGCAACAAGGCAACTAGGAATGAACAGAACATAACAGCAACCCAACTGCAATACTGCGACAACAAGGCATTGCAACCAGCAGATTACTGCAAACCAGAGTACAACTACTGAAGCTCAAGTATACCACAATATCAACAAACCCAAATGCCCAGACCAACAACAACAAATACAACTTTAATGCAAACAGTCAAGTTAATGCACAATGATGAACAAGGCAACAGTGAAGTACAATATCAATTCCAATGAATTGAAACTCAACTGTATGAAAAGTGTTTCAGTAATGAACAAAGACCAGGCTACACAATATCAAGGTGAAACCAAATATACACAAGTGCAGTGACCAGAAACTCAAGCTTCAAAAAGCTACAGCAACAATGCAAACTACAGGAATTCCAGTTACAACAAAGTACAGGTGCAAGTGTACATAAGAGAAGTACAAAATGACCTAACAGCAAGTTCAAACCAAAGCACAAAAGTGCACAGCATCATCACTGCAGTGGATAGCAAAGACAACATGCCACAAGACATAGTAATGCAACAGTGGCTAACCAGAAGTGAAGATTGCAGCAACATCAAGTGAAAATGCAAACATATGTACATCAACCCAATAGTGACAATGCAACAATCAACTCAACTGAGTACAGAGAAATGCACAAAAGCATGATGCAAACTAAACAAATATGCAACCATACAGCAGTCATGTATGCAACAGGTTCAAGGGCAGAAGGTGGAGACAACTCAAATGAACACAATGTTCACAAATGCAAAAGAACAGTGAAGCATGTACAAACTGTAGTGAATACAGACAGTAAACCAAGCTTCACAATAAACATCTCATGAATATAAGATGTCGAAGCCAGCAGTATCAATGACTATATGCACTGAAGTCATAATCAAAACATGAATGAACACTTACACTTACAACATGCAAATGCATCAAAACAATGTCGAATACATGAACAAGTGTAGCATCTGTATCAAAGCAAATGTCGCAGACTCGAAGCATCAGTGGACACAAATAAACACAGTGACACAGTGCCACAGTGAACACAAGTCAAGGAGCAGTTTCAAAGTGTAGTGGTTGTTTATTTTTCGTGAAACCATGAGAATAAAATCAACAGAAATATGATCGGAGCTGAAGCCGTGGATAAGTTTGGAACAAGTCAAAATCAAGCCGAAGCCTAGTCAATCAGCAAATCGAACCAAGTAAAGATTAACGGCGTATTGGTCAAGGAAATTGAACAAGTCAAAGTTTAAAGCCGTATGATTCAAGTAACATGAAATAGTCAGAATAAATCATCAAGCATCAAAGTGAAATCAAACGGCCGAAGACGAATTCAATCAAAAATATATGAACGCAAAAATAGGAAATCAAATCCTATATATAACCCAATCATCATCGGCAATCAAAGCATCGAATTCCAGAAAGCATAAATCAGAAAAGAAAAACCACATAATTACATACCGGAGTTCGATCAACGAAGCAGCCGCGGTGAGCAAATCAAAGAGTCTCGAAGTAGCCAGAGAGAGCAACAACAAATCGATCGAGCAACGCAACTCTCGAACAAACATATATTCGATCGAACAAAAGTCGGCTCTTCGAAAGCCCTAACTGGCATCAAGGAGGAAACCCTAATTTCGCAAGGAGGAACGAACAATTGAGACAGAGGAACGGCCGCGTACGAATAAGAAATAAAAAGAGACGGTCAAATTAAAAAGGGGGCCGGCCTTACTATTTTTATAAAAGGGGTTTATATTAAAATTAGTTTTATTTTAAATTTGCTTTTAATTTGTATTTTCTTTTTAACCGTTTATATTTTCTAGTCGTGTGACTAGGGTACAAGCTGCGGTGTGTAGCTTGAGAATTCGCAGCTCGGTAATTGAGTTGTGGCAGGGTTTTGAGCGTAGAGTTAGATTAGTCAATAGCGGTGTATAGCGAGTTTACGTGTGTAAGCGAGGGACTATCTAATTTCTAGTAGAAACCTTGGGGGCAGCACGTAGGCAGGGTTTTGCCGAAGCTGGGTAAATTCTGTGTTGTTCTGTTTTATTCTGTTATTTATATTCTGCAATATCTATGCTGCTATTCTGTGATCTGAATTGAAATTAATTTATAAGCTTCCGCGATTAATTTTAATAATTAACACCATCACCCTATTAACCCCCCCTCTAGGGTGAAATCGATCCTACAAGTGGTATCAGAGCTAGGAATAGAAGTTAACATTTGTTTTAAAAATTCTATTTTTTTTGAAAAAATCAGTTTTTGTTTAAAAATTCGAATGTTTAAAATGGCTTCTTTTAATAATGCTTTTGCAGAAGGTCAATCCATAGTTAGACCACCAATGTTCAATGGTGAATATGCTTTTTGGAAAAATAGGATGAATTTTTTTTTGAAAACCATTGACGCTTGGGATATTGTTGAGACAGGTTATAGAATACCAACTATAACTGTAGATGATCAGGAAATAGAGAAACCAAAGGAACAATGGACAGAACTAGAAAATAAATTACAGAATACTAATGCCAAAGCTATGAATTCTATTATCTGTTCATTAGATCAATTTGAATTTAATCGTGTCTCACATTGTCTAACTGCGCAGGAAATATGGCACATACTAGAAGTGACTCACGAAGGAACATCTCAAGTCAAAGAATCTCGCCTTGCCATGCTAAGCAGCGAATACGAGAACTTTACAATGGCAAAGGAAGAAAATGTCAAAGAGATGTACGGTCGACTTTCCAATATCGTATACAAATCAAAAGCTCTCGGAAAAACATACACCGAATTGGAAATAGTCCGGAAAATTCTCAGAGTTCTTCCACGAAGCTTTGAAGCAAAAGTAACTGCCATTCAAGAATCGAAAGATTTAAAACAACTTAAAGTTGAGGAACTCATCGGAAATCTCACCACTTATGAGCTTGAAATGAAATTCAAAGAAGAGCGTGAAGGAGGTGACACTCAAAAGAAATCAATAGCTCTCAAAGGAACAACCGAAAGTGATGATGATAACGATGAAGATGATGGAGCAGCAGAATTGGAGCTGTTAATAAGGAAATTCAAAAAATGGAATCAAAAACATGGAAATTCAGCTCGAATTCAAAAGGCAAAAAGCAGAATAGCCAAAGCACTAGACTACTCAGAAGAACAAAAGTTTATTTGTTATAATTGCAACAAACCCGGCCATATCAAGCCCGATTGTCCACAAATTAAATCCAGCCACGGAAAGAAACAGAAAAAGAAAAGTTTTGCAGCCACTTGGGATGAAATAGACGAGAATGATCAAAGCACTGGCAGTGAAAGCGAAAAGGCAGAATTGTGTCTTCGAGGTGATACAACTGACAGTGACGATGACGAGCCAAGTGAGGTATCAAAACTTACCCATTCTGAGTTGCTTATATATTTTCATGAAGTAAACGGTTGTTTTGAACGACTTAGGGAAAAATACGCCAAACTTGAATCTCAAAAAGATACTTTGATAGAATGTAATAAACAACTTGATCAATTAGTTAAAACCTATCAAAGTAGGATCCCTAAGTGTGATAAGTGTCCAACATTTGATAAGGAAATTAAAAAATCAGAAATTAAAATAAAATCGCTTGAAAATGAAATTCTGATTTTAAAGGAGAATGAAAATACTAGGAGAGAGAATTCTATTAAAAAGTGCACACAGTTGTTAAACGAAAATGAATTTCTCAAATCAAAAGTCCAACAATTGTCTACGACTTTAGATAAATTTTCAAAAAGTGAAAAATCGTTGAATATGCTATTAGGAAAGCAAACTGTTAATACGGTTAGACAAGGACTTGGATTTAATAATTCGAAAATTGTTGAAAACAAGATTAATCAAGTTAATTCTATGTGCACAATTTGTAGAAAATTTGGACACGATCACAATAATTGTTGGTATAGACCCAAACATGTGAAAACTATACCGATTTGGGTTCCAAAAGGCACAAATATAAAATCTCTCAAAGTTAAACAAATTTGGGTGCCAAAGGGAACAATTATAAATAGTTTTGGGTCTACACAAAATTATTTTTCAAAATTTTTTGCCACTAACAACCATGGACCTATAAAAACAAATAGGTCACATAAAATTTTCATCGTGTAGGTGTGGTGGCGGGCTAAGGAACAACAATAGTGTTATCTGGATTTTTGGCTGTTCCAGAAACACAACGGACGACAAAGCTAAGTTCCTTAGCCTAGTATAAGGGTGACAGAATCACAATGAACAACGACGAGAAATATCGTAAAGGTAAAGACAAGTAAAAGTATATTTATTTGTACGATATATTAAATGTGATAATCTGTACCATTTTCTGAATAAAACCAGCCAATTATGCGATGATGATATGATGATGATTTAATGATGAATTTGATTCTGACTTTATTCAAAATTGATTAGCCATTTATATTCTTATGCCAAAAACACTATAAAATTCTCTAGAATTACTTGATATATAAGTTTGAGAGAAAAATAGTGTTTTGATTGGATAATAATATTGTTGTTATAATATTTTTGGCTAAATCTGTATTCATGTTTTGACACGGCCTCGATTTAAAATCCTAATGAATTCTATTTTAAAAATTGTAAAAAGGATTTTAAATTTTTTTTGAAAGTATTGAAATTTTTAAGAAATTGCCTTGAAATAAAAATAATGTTTGATGGCTTCTAAAATTGACACTTTAATATATGTTTGTTTGTTGACACGGTTTTTCATTTCAAATCTAAGAGAATTTCATTTAAAATTTGTTGATAATAATCATGAGAAAATTTGTTGAAATTTCTTAATCTGGTCTTTGACATTAAACGAGTGAATTTTGAGTGAAATTTAAATTCAGATGCAGATTACACTGGTAATATGGTTGATAAAAAAATTATTAGTGTAACGTGATTAATTTTTGAAACATTCATTTGCTGCATCATTTTTTTTCAAAGAAAATATCTGCATATTCTTCATTTCAAATAATTTTCAAATAGCAGAAAATTTTCTTTTAAAACCCCCTGGAGAAAATCATTTTTGACCATATTTTCAGATTATTCATTTTTGAAAAATTAATTTCATAATTATTTTTGAATTTGATTTTAAATGACTATTATGACTAATCTGACTCCCAAATGATTATCGAAAAGAAAAATAGTGATTGAAAAAGTGATGAGTGTTGATATTGATTATATGTTATAACTCGAGATGGTATAATTAATAAATTTCTTTAGAAATTTAAACAAGAGTTATAAAACTGTTTGTTGGTAAAAATTCCATGACCATCTCTATATCTATCATATTTCTAACGACCATCACTCATCAAAATTCTATATAGTTTGTCAATATGTGGTATTTTAAACAGGAATCATTCGTTTTTCATTTTCACATTTTAAAAAAAAAAAAAAAAATTAAAATAAAAACAAAAATAAATAAATACCAAAGTATTCACTCTCATTTAAAAGTCCTCACGGTTATGCATGGGTGAATTACTTGGAATTTGTTATGTGCTTCCATGCTCATTTAAAAGTCCTCACGGTTATGCATGTATGGAACGCATATCAAAAGTTGATTTTTTTTCTTTCTTTTAAAATAAACAAGTTGATTCTAATCCCATTTAAAAGTCCTCACGGTTATGCGTGGTTAGAAGATACTTGAATTCATTTTTTTTAAAAATAAAATTGGAATACTACTAATCTCATTTAAAAGTCCTAACGGTTATGCATGATTAGTAGATATTCAAATTCCTGATATAAAAATACCACAAATAGACACAATTGTATGGTTTTATATGATGACATCATCTCCATCATTCTAAAAGTGGAATATGCGCCTAACAATATTTTTATGATTTTTGTTTGATTTTCTATTGAAATTTAATATTTATATTCAATTGGGTTTTAATGTTGGATTAATATCGATTACTTTATCTCTATTTTTCTCTATTTCTATTATTCTTTTGCTGATAACAAAAGGGGGAGAGAAAAGTTAAGATTTTGTCAAATAGAATCAATCAAAGGTCAAACAATTTTCCATTTGCATCTAGGCTCATTTTTATTTGTATGCATATATGTAGGGGGAGTATTGTGTAGAGAGGAGCATTTAAATAGGGGGAGCAATTAGGATATAACTATGATCAAATACATTTAATATATTCAAAATCTTAAATATATGTTTGTTATCATCAAAAGGGGGAGATTGTTGAATATGCGCTTATATGATTTTTGTTTGATGATAATAAACATATATACATTCGTTTAAATGTATTTGATAATATACTATTTATTTTCACAGATTAAATAAATATTTGCTGAATAAAATAAATAACACGAAATTTGAATTCAAACGAATATTTTATTCAAACAAATATTTATTACATTTTTGAATAGTACAATTTCAAGCTCTCACTATAACTATACAACTTTGATTACAATAACATCACATTTCACATTTACAATTCACCTCACTACATATCACTCACACTCGTAATTATCTTCAACTTCATTCCAGTTTGAATCCAGCATCTGAGCGATCTGCAAAAATATAAACTAACGCAGTAAAATTGAAAAAGAAATATTTTTGCAGTATAAAATAAAACGTGAATTTTAAAAATATAATTTGCCTCAGTTATTTGGGTTGTTCGTCATCATTTAAATTTGAATTCATCATACACGAACAACTTGTGACATACACAGTGTATCACTGTATATGCCACAAGGCCGTGCACACCGATATATACACTTGATAATGCTACAGGGACAGGTGAGCACAGGTCAAACCCAAATGCAAAGCCGGGTTCAACGCACGTGCAATATATTTAAAATCACGACACAAGCACAAGGTCAAATCCTATTTTTGAAACTGGATTCAACACAAGGCGACATGATTTGAATGCAACGAAGATCAACATCAAAATCAAACTGCAACAAGGCAACTAGGAATGAACAGAACATAACAGCAACCCAACTGCAATACTGCGACAACAAGGCATTGCAACCAGCAGATTACTGCAAACCAGAGTACAACTACTGAAGCTCAAGTATACCACAATATCAACAAACCCAAATGCCCAGACCAACAACAACAAATACAACTTTAATGCAAACAGTCAAGTTAATGCACAATGATGAACAAGGCAACAGTGAAGTACAATATCAATTCCAATGAATTGAAACTCAACTGTATGAAAAGTGTTTCAGTAATGAACAAAGACCAGGCCACACAATATCAAGGTGAAACCAAATATACACAAGTGCAGTGACCAGAAACTCAAGCTTCAAAAAGCTACAGCAACAATGCAAACTACAGGAATTCCAGTTACAACAAAGTACATGTGCAAGTGTACATAAGAGAAGTACAAAATGACCTAACAGCAAGTTCAAACCAAAGCACAAAAGTGCACAACATCATCACTGCAGTGGATAGCAAAGACAACATGCCACAAGACATAGTAATGCAACAGTGGCTAACCAGAAGTGAAGATTGCAGCAACATCAAGTGAAAATGCAAACATATGTACATCAACCCAATAGTGACAATGCAACAATCAACTCAACTGAGTACAGAGAAATGCACAAAAGCATGATGCAAACTGAACAAATATGCAACCATACAGCAGTCATGTATGCAACAGGTTCAAGGGCAGAAGGTGGAGACAACTCAAATGAACACAATGTTCACAAATGCAAAAGAACAGTGAAGCATGTACAAACTGTAGTGAATACAGACAGTAAACCAAGCTTCACAATAAACATCTCATGAATATAAGATGTCGAAGCCAGCAGTATCAATGACTATATGCACTGAAGTCATAATCAAAACATGAATGAACACTTACACTTACAACATGCAAATGCATCAAAACAATGTCGAATACATGAACAAGTGTAGCATCTGTATCAAAGCAAATGTCGCAGACTCGAAGCATCAGTGGACACAAATAAACACAGTGACACAGTGCCATAGTGAACACAAGTCAAGGAGAAGTTTCAAAGTGTAGTGGTTGTTTATTTTTCGTGAAACCATGAGAATAAAATCAACAGAAATATGATCGGAGCTGAAGCCGTGGATAAGTTTGGAACAAGTCAAAATCAAGCCGAAGCCTAGTCAATCAGCAAATCGAACCAAGTAAAGATTAACGGCGTATTGGTCAAGGAAATTGAACAAGTCAAAGTTTAAAGCCGTATGATTCAAGTAACATGAAATAGTCAGAATAAATCATCAAGCATCAAAGTGAAATCAAACGGCCGAAGACGAATTCAATCAAAAATATATGAACGCAAAAATAGGAAATCAAATCCTATATATAACCCAATCATCATCGGCAATCAAAGCATCGAATTCCAGAAAGCATAAATCAGAAAAGAAAAACCACATAATTACATACCGGAGTTCGATCAACGAAGCAGCCGCGGTGAGCAAATCAAAGAGTCTCGAAGTAGCCAGAGAGAGCAACAACAAATCGATCGAGCAACGCAACTCTCGAACAAACATATATTCGATCGAACAAAAGTCGTCTCTTCGAAAGCCCTAACTGGCATCAAGGAGGAAACCCTAATTTCGCAAGGAGGAACGAACAATTGAGACAGAGGAACGACCGCGTACGAATAAGAAATAAAAAGAGACGGTCAAATTAAAAAGGGGGCCGGCCTTACTATTTTTATAAAAGGGGTTTATATTAAAATTAGTTTTATTTTAAATTTGCTTTTAATTTGTATTTTCTTTTTAACCGTTTATATTTTCTAGTCGTGTGACTAGGGTACAAGCTGCGGTGTGTAGCTTGAGAATTCGCAGCTCGGTAATTGAGTTGTGGCAGGGTTTTGAGCGTAGAGTTAGATTAGTCGATAGCGGTGTATAGCGAGTTTACGTGTGTAAGCGAGGGACTATCTAATTTCTAGTAGAAACCTTAGGGGCAGCACGTAGGCAGGGTTTTGCCGAAGCTGGGTAAATTCTGTGTTGTTCTGTTTTATTCTGTTATTTATATTCTGCAATATCTGTGCTGCTATTCTGTGATCTGAATTGAAATTAATTTATAAGCTTCCGCGATTAATTTTAATAATTAACACCATCACCCTATTCACCCCCCCTCTAGGGTGAAATCGATCCTACAACGTGGGCTTCCGAAGAGGTCCTTCTTTTGTTTTACATTTCAACTCTGGTGAAGTGAAATTCCGAAGAGCGGTTGTAACACTTCAACTCCTAGTGAAATGGGCCTCCGAAGAGGGCTTTATTTTGTTTTACATTTCAACTCTGGTGAAGTGAAATTCCGAAAAGCGACTGTTACACTTCAACTCCTGGTGAAATGGGCCTCCGAAGAGGGCTTTTATTTTGTTTTACATTTCAACTCTGGTGAAGTGAAATTCCGAAGAGCGGCTGTTACACTTCAACTCCTGGTGAAATGTGCCTCTGAAGATTGCCTGGAAGTTACTCTCTCATGGTTGGAGGGTCATGACTCCTCCAATCTTTTTTGGTTGAGTAGAGAACTTTCTTTTTTATGGCATATGCTTCGTTTGAGGTCTTTATCCTCCGAAGAGTTGTGCCTCCGAAGAGGACTTTAGTTGTTCCTTGTCCACTTGCTTATGCCTTTCCAGTGATTCTCTATTTTTTTTTTCTTGCACTCCCTTCCCTTACAAGTAGCCTGTTTAATCCAAAGAAGTGTACTTCATTGCTAGGCCAGTTCACGAGAACGGACATAAGCTTCTTAATTGGATGTTTGTTTGTTCAAACTTCTCAATTTATTAGCTAAAGCCCGTTTTCGGCGAAATCATTGACTGTTCAATTGAAGCGCTTCTTATCTAGGATTTAAGCTTGGGAATTTTGCGACTTGGAATTTGTTTGTTGAATGATAACAAGAATCACTTGGTCTTCTAATGTGCAAGTTTTGTTTTCATTGCCTGCAAAAATTTAAATCGATATTTCAGTAATACATTTAATGTACTTTTCATATCGAAAATAAAGCAAACATGTAATAATAATAAGGAACACAAGATTTATAGTGGTTCGGCCAAGAATTTGGGCCTACATCCACTTTATAGTCTTTCATTATTCACTTGCATCAGTTTTACAATCGCTTTCAATTACAGGAATCATACATTCATAATTCTTTTTACAATATTTCAACAAAGCTATCAAGTAAAGTATGGACGCAAGTGATTGCTGTTCCAAGCTCTTGGAATTTGATCTCCTTCGACAGTAGTGAGTTTGTATGTGCCGTCCAGAAGCTTCTGACCTATGACATATGGTCCTTCCCAATTTGGCCCAAACACACCTGTTGCTGTCATAATTCTCTTTAGGACTAGATCTCCAATTTCAAAGCTGCGTTGGCGAACTTTGGAATTGAAATGTCTGGCTATCTTTTGCTGATGAGATGCAATTCTGAGCTCAGCCTCTTCTCTTTTTTCATCAAGGAGATCTAGTGCCTCAAGCTGTAGTTTCTCATTCTCCGCTTGATTGAAATGGATTCTTCTATGTGAAGGGACCTCTGTTTCTACCGGAATCATTGCCTCTGATCCGTATGCCAATGAAAACGGAGTATGCCCAGTCGCAGTTTTGTGGGTAGTTCTGTATGCCCATAGTGCCAGCGGTAGCTTATCGACCCAACCACCTTTTGCTCTTTCAAGTTGCTTCTTGATGGTTGACTTGATAATTTTATTTACTGCTTCCACTTTCCCGTTTGCTTGCGGATGGGCTACCGCTGAGAAGCTCTTTCGGATTTTGAACCGTTTGCAAAAATCTTGGAATTCTTCACTTTCAAACTGAATACCATTGTCCGTAATTATTTTTTGAGGCACACCGTATCTGCAAATGATGTTTTTAGTCACAAAACTTATCATCTTCTTTGAGGTGATAGTAGCCAGTGGTTCAGCTTCTGCCCACTTAGTAAAATAATCTACAGCAACAATGGCATATTTAATTCCAGATTTGGCAGTTGGTAATGGTCCTACAAGGTCTATCCCCCATATTGCAAACGGCCATGGACTGACCATCTGCGTGAGTTCAGTGGAAGGAGCTCTAGGAATCTTGGCGAATCTTTGGCATCTGTCACATTTTCGGGAATAATCTGCTGCATCTCGATTAATTTCTGGCCAAAAATATCCGTATCGGAGAATCTTTTTTGCTAAAGTTTGACCACCTAAATGATCACCACATTCTCCCCCATGCACCTCAGCTAGGATTGTTTTGGACTCTTCCCTGGATACACATCGGAGTAACGGCATTGAGAATCCCCGTCTGTATAACTGGCCATCCTGGACTATATAGCGAGAGGCTTTCCTCAGTAGCTTCTTTCGTTCTTTTGAACTTTCCGGTAATGATCCGTTGAGCAGATATTCTGTTATTGGAGTCATCCATGATTCTTGCTCTTGAGACACGCTCATGATGCAATCAATATCCATCTCATCAATGCTCGGAGTCGACAGGACCTCCACTGGAGTTAACCCCAGAAATTGAGCTTCTCCTGTGCTAGAGTACTTTGCGAGAGAATCTGCTTTCATGTTTTCTTCTCGAGGAATGTGACTTATCGTGTAATGATCGAAATCACCCAGGAGTTCCCATGCCTTTGACAAGTAGGCAGGCAGATTTCCCCCTTTTGCTTGGAATTCCTTTTTAACTTGGCATACAATAAGCTGAGAATCACTGAAGATCTGTAACGCTCGGATGTCTAATTCTTTAGCAATCCTCAAGCCAGCGATAAGGGCTTCGTATTCTGCTTCATTGTTTGTCGAAGGAAATTCCAATCTTAGTGCGTAGCATAATGATCGACCTTCAGGGGTCTCGAGTACAACTCCGGCTCCAGAACAGTTGTCGTTTCTCGCGCCATCGACATATAACTTCCATTGTATTGGGGAATCGTCGATCGTTTCCTCCTCACCGTTACCCTTATCCGTGAATTCTGCGATGAAATCCGCTAAAGCCTGTCCATTGATTGCTTTTCGGGGATGATAAGTGATGTCATATTGACTGAGTTCAATATTCCACTTTAGAAGACGACCTAAAGTCTCAGGGCGAAACAGGACTTGCTTTAAAGGTTGATCAGTGAGGACTCTGATAGGATGAGCTTGGAAATATTGCCTCAACTTCCTAGATGCAATTAGTAGGCAATAGGCGAGTTTTTCCAACTTAGAGTAATTCATCTCTGCCCCAGTGAGTCTTTTGCTGATATAGTAAACTGGATGTTGAATCCTCTTGTCTTCTCGTATCAGCGCTGCACTTAAAGCATGAGATGATACTGCCAAGTATATAAGAAAATCCTCGCCATCGCCAGGCCTAGAAAGTATTGGAGGCGTTTCCATATGGCGAATCAATTCATCAAAGGCTTTTTGGCATTCGGGAGTCCAATTGAAGTTTTTCTTTCCTTTCTTTAGGGCGTCAAAGAATGGGATGCATTTATCTGTGGCCTTGGAAATGAACCGACTCAAGGCGGCGACTTTTCCATTGAGACTCTGCAATTCCTTCTTTGTTCTAGGAGCTTTGACTTCCTTTAAGGCGGTAATTTGAGCTGGACTAGCCTCAATGCCCCTAACGCTCACGATGAAACCTAAAAACTTGCCGGATTCCACTCCAAATGAGCATTTTAAAGGATTGAGCTTCATTCCGTATTTTCGGAGGACTGCGAACATGTCTGCTAAGTGTTCTATGTGATCCACTGCTTTCTTAGACTTTACTAACATGTCGTCGACGTAGACTTCCATAGTCTTGCCCAATTGCGGTTTGAACATAGCATTAACAAACCTTTGGTAGGTTGCCCCTGCATTTTTCAGTCCGAAGGGCATAACTCTGTAGCAATAAAGACCAACATCGGTGATAAAGCTCGTGTCCTCCTGATCAGGCTCATGCATCATGATCTGGTTATATCCGGAGTAGGCATCCATAAAAGATAACAACTCATGTCCTGCTGTTCCATCTACCAGTTGATCGATCCTGGGTAATGGGAAGCAATCTTTGGGGCAAGCCTTGTTTAGATCTGAAAAGTCGATGCACAATCTCCATTTTCCATTAGCTTTCTTAACCAGCACTGGATTTGACACCCAATTCGGATAAGTAGATTCTTTGATGAAGTTATTTTCCATGAGTCGATCAACTTCTTCTTTTAATGCTGCTGACCTTTCTGGACCTTGGGTTCTTCTTTTCTGTTTCACAGGCGTAAACTTTGGGTCAATATTCAGAGCGTGTGCTGCAACTTCTGGGGATATTCCACACATATCGGCATGAGTCCAAGCGAAGACATTCATATTTCCTTTCAGGAAAGATATCAAGAAATTCTAAATTGACACATTAAGCTGTGAACCCACATTCAATACCTTATTTGGGTCCTTCGGGTCAATAGGTACAGGTACCGTCGTTTCCACCGGTACTACTCTATTCTCCCCTGCACTGGCTTTTCTAGGATCCATCTCTTTTCGTTCCCCGCTATGCTCGCCAGTGCAGGGTCCGCCCCGTAATTGCTACAAGGCCGGTTCTTTGATGCGGACTGGGGTTGCCGCATCCTTTCCCATTTCTCTTTTTCTGGTTTCTCGTAGCTCTGTTAGATAACATTCCCGCCCCGCATTTTGATCCCCTTTTATAACTCCCACTCCATTATCTGTGGGAAATTTAATGGTGAGGCACCATGGGGCCAGATCAACTTTGAATGCTGCGAGAGTTGGACGGCCAAGGAAAGCATTGTAAGCAGAAAATTCGTCGACAATCACAAAAGTTTGCTTGCGAACCACTTTTCTCTCTCCTTATCCAAGTTCCACAAACAAATCAACGGTTCCTATCGGCTGTTTTGGCTCCCCAGTGAAGCCAGCGATTTTCTTCGATGAGGCCTGCACATCAGCCATAGGGATCTTCATCTGATCGAATGTTTTCTTGAAGAGGATATTGCAGGATGCGCCACAATCAATGAGAACTCTTCTGACAATAGCTGGCCCGATACCAGCCGAGATGACTAAGGGATCCAAGGTAGGAGCTTCAATACCTGCGGAATCCCTGGCTCTGAACACAATATCATCATTGAAGGTTCTTTGCTGCTTCAGGGGCATAGCACCTTCCAAAACGAATACATCTTCTTCGGTCGGTACGTATTTCAAAGCTCGGGTATACCTTTCCATCTCACCCCAACTTCTGCCTGCTGGGTGAGGTCCTCCTGTAATGACATTGATAATGGGCCTTCCAGATTCATGCCCTGCTGCCTTCTCACCTATCCTAGGCTGATGAGCAGGAGCTTGTTGCCCCTGACTAGACGAAGCAGGATTGTTGCTATTCTTTTTCACAAATTGCTGCAGCTTGTTTTCCCTTAGCAACTCTTCAATCAGATTTTTCAATTGGCGGCATTCGTCAGTATCATGACCAGGTTGATTATGAAAGCGACAGAACTTCCCACTTTGCACAGCTTTCCTCCCGGTTCTCAGGACAGGAGGTTTAGGATATTCAACAGAATCTTTATTGGCAAGGTATATATGCTCTGGTGTATCTGATAAAGGAGTATATTCCGATGGTTTGAAGGAACGAGGCCTCTTCAGACTTTTCTGTTTCTTTCCATCGTTATTTTCCCTTTTCTGTCCAGCAGAATCACTCTTGCATGGAGCAGCAATGTTATCTTCAGCTTTTTCTAACACTGCCTTTACCGGTACAGGACGGCTTTCCAGGCGTATGAACTCATCTGCTTTCTTTCAGAATTTTTCAAGGGAATTTGGTTCCTTCATGTTAAGCCATTTTCGAAATTCGCTCGACTTGTCGATGGCCCTCATCAGATAGGTCAAGATCATCCGTGGTTCTGCATTATCTACCTCGGCCAGCGCTATATTAAAGCGATTCAAGAAAGATCTGATAGTTTCACCCGGATTCTGTTCTAAACTTGACAACGACATAATATCTTTGGCTTTTGAAGCTTATAGTCTGAACTGCTCCTTGAATTTCCGGGTTAAGTCAGAAAACTGATCGATAGATCGGACTGGCAGCTTGGTGAACCAAAGCAGAGCTACACCTTCCAGGTATACAGGAAAATATCGGCACTTTATTTCATCAGAAGCCCTGGTACCTGTCATGTGCCAATCATACTTATACAAGAATTCGTTCGGATCACTTGTTCCTTTGTAAGCTGGAATGGTTGGAGGGACAAACTTCCTTGGGAATTCAACCTTTAAGATTTTCTCAGTAAATGGAGTTTTACTTGGGGCAAAAACCCATTCTTTCTCGTCTTCAACCCTCTGCATACTCTCTTTCATGATTTGTCGGACCATCCCAGAAAGATACTCCTCATCATGTCGAGTTCTAGATCCACCAACCTCAGGAAGTGTTTGTTCAAAGGGGCTAGCAGCCCTTTCAGGAGCATTCCTTTCTTCAGCATCATGAATGTTGCCAGCAAAGTTCCTTTCATTACCTGCCGGTTGACGGTTTGCCCCAAGCAAATCGTTCAACCTATTCAGAATTAGGGCATTTTGGGCACTCTGAGCCTCGAATTGTGCATTTTGGGCATTTATCTGTTGGTTCAGCCCTAAGATTGCAGCATCCAGCTTTGCCTTTGTAACTCCGACAGATGGAGTTGCTTGATTCGATACAGGGGAAGCGGAGGTTCTCTCATGAACATTTCCAGATCTCACAGATCTACTCTTTCTACCCGGAGCCATGATTTCGGATAAACTTCTAGTCTTTAGAGAGGTTACTTCAACAAACTTTCGTGGAGCAATGATGACGATTTGCCTGAGTTCAATTCTCAGTGAGAGCACCAAAAATGTTAACCCTAAAATTTGAACGCTAACACCCCGGTGTATGAAGTGAAGTTGTGAAAGCACCACCCGATGATTCGGGAGCAGAATATGAGCAGAAGATCACAGAAAAAGCAGTAAACAACAACAATTTTATAGTGGTTCGGCTTAAGAGAGAGCCTACGTCCACTTTGAATATCTTTATTGATGATTTGATTACAAGTCGATGCAGTTACACTTCGATTACAACACACTTCGAGTTACAAGTGACTTAGAACAAGTAGCCTAAACTCCAATGTCGATCAAAATCTTCGAACTCATGTTGGACATGCATGATTTCTTCGTGAAGTTCTTTGAGGCTTTTCTTTGTATCTCAAAAGCTTTAAGTGTTGGGGTAGTTCGGAATGCAGCAGAGTAACGGCGCTTGAAATGAATGAGCCAAAAAGTCCCCTGCTAGTTGGAACTAGGGTCGTATTTATAGGCATTTTTCGGAGTAAGGTCGTAGGTCGTGACCGACCTAAGTAAGGTCGTAAGTCGTCACCGACCTAGGAAGCCCTGGCTCCCCTTCTGTAAGTATATGCGTGCTTCCTCTAAGTTCTAGGTCGTGCGCGACCTAATACACAACGGCCCAACGAAAGCGGCTTCTTCATCTATGTATTTAGGTCGTTAGCGACCTATCATAGATCGTGAGCGACCTATCATAGGTCGTGAACACCTTCCTGTAGCCATAGCTAGAGCCTTTAGGTCGCAGAATTCCATAGGTCGCAGCTTCCCTTAGGTCGCAGCTACTTTTAGGTCACTTGATCAGTTAAGTCGCTAGGCCGCTCCATCTCTTAGGTCGCTAAGGACTGAAGGTACTAGGTCGCATAAAGACTTTAGGTCGTTAAATCCTTTGACTCGTTAGGTCGCTTGCTTGCTCATCTGGTTAGGTCGTGAACTAGACCATTGAGTTTGATAGGTCGCCTACCAATTGAGCCGTTAGGTTGCGACTTTCTATAGGTCGCTAGGCCATTCCTGTACTTAGGTCGCTCCATATCTTTAGGTTTTAGGTCGCTAATGAAGAGGAGTTAACATCGATTTTTCAATATTCAAACGTTAATTTTAACTTGAATGCCAAATATTAATATTTACTTAATAATTAAATTATTGAATTATATAATTCAAAATTGGGTAAAATTTTGAATATGAAATTTTAAGCCTGTTAAATTATAATTTGAAGGCTTATAAAATTTATAATGATGATATTGAAGATAATAGAATGGTTAAAATTTAACTCAATGGTGATTTGTTCAGTTTTAATAATATATCGTTAAATTGAATTTAAAAATAGCCTTCCGAGGCACAGTCTCGGAATTCAACGAAACCAGTTCCATTGGATGCGTAATAGTTAGTTATTATCGGGTCTCAAGTTTCGTATTGTTTGGGGTTGTTGTGAGAGCGTTCGAAATATGAACGCGCTAAATTTTTTAACGAAATATTTTGAACACTTATTTATTTATATACGTATTGACCAAGTCAACTATGGTTCCTTCTCGAATACGCCTGCTCTCTTCCTTTTATCACGCAATCTTTCTTTCACCCTTAAAAATCAAATCACCTCGTCCTTACCTTCTGAAGGAAGCCAAAGCCTTTGTTACTTTAATCGAAACCTGCCCCTTCTTAGAACGCATGTCGCAGATTCATCACTAAAACAAAATGGCCGAGAAAAATCTACAGCCTCGTTCGAATTATTATTAAAAAAAGGGGGGATTTTAAGCTCAAGCCGATTTGGAAAAATGGGGGAAGGGCTCAGCATCGCTTGTTCGGCTCGAACTCGCGATCGAGGATCAGGAAATCGGGGGAGCGCGTGTGAGCTCTGGAGGATACGTTGTGGCGATTGAGAAGCGGTCGCGTTAGTGGCAGTAGGCGATTTAGGGTTCGTTTTCTTGGGTCATGGGCTGCTCGTGAGTGCTTCGAGAGGGCAGCGACGAAGAGGGGGTTGCGAAGTCGACTGTGATGCTCGATTTCTGGAGGGGGGTCGGTGGTGTGTTCAATACAAGCTGAAGGTATAATCTGACCTAAATGTTTTTTTTAAATCAATTTAGAATTAGTTAATTATAGAAAAATTTGAATATAGGTAATCTGGGATTTGATTCTAAGTGTTATTAGTTTATTTAATTTTAGATCGAAGAAAAATAATAAATACTTTAAGATAAGTGTATTTTTTTTCCAATTTATATATTCCAGTACAGAAAAGATTTTATATAGAAAGGATTTGAAAGCAATATATAGGAATTATAAATAATTTAAAAGTTTATTATAAAATTAGACATTGAATCGTTACAATTTAAGTTTTAAAATATATGTAGTTTTAAAGGAAGTAAAATAAAATAAAAATACATTTACACATTTTCATGTACTAGTTTGTTTTAAACAATATTTGGGAGATTAACTTATTAAATTTATTTTTGGAACTTAAAATTTATTTATTAAAAGAAAAGGAAATTTGTTTAAATAAAATTTTGGATTAATTAAATTTATTTAAGGGAGATTAATTGTTCGGTTAATTCAAGTATTAATAATCACCTAATGTTTATACAAGGTCCATATATCGTGAAGAAAATAGTCGGGAATGAAGTGGATTTGCAAATTTAAGGAGCAAAGGTGAGTAAATCTCATGCTTTGGATTTCTATTTAAATTTAAATGGTTAAATTTAAATATTTGGTGGAATGATTGAATTGATGTGCACTGTGAATTGATGATGTGACTAGGGTTTGGTTGATTCTCGGGTTAATTGGGTTTGACTCAAAGTGTTGGGGTTTTAAGCTGTTTTAAATTTAAATTATAAATAAGAAAATGCTTCATTTTAATGTTAATAAGGATTTAATGATTTGTGATTCATTAAATTAATAGGGTAATTGAAATGGATAATTAATTAATCTAATTAATTAATGATTTGGGTTAATTAATTTAGTAATTAAGGGTTTGAATTAATTAATAAATTAAGTTTAAGTTAATTAATTAAGTGTAAGTAATTCAGAATTATCATTTGATGGTTTGATAAATAATTACTTAATGAAATTAATAAAATATAATTACTTTGTGTAATTAATCAAGAGTTAATTAAGATGGTTAATTATGAAGAAACTTATTTATTTAATGAAGTAAATAAACAGATAGTTAATTACAGGTTTAGAGAAATCAAGAACGATTAATATTGTGGTTTAATTAATGTAATTAATTTAGATTAGAATAAATTAAAATATAATTGGAAATCATTAATTTACATAATCAATGACGAAATTAAAGATTGATTTATTTAATAAAGTAATCAGTATTAAGTGACTTATGAGAAGTTAATTAGTATAAGTAATTAAGGATTAATGTAATTAATATTGTTAATTAATTTATGAAGTAATTAGGATTACTTATTGATTTGTGTTAAGGATACTTAACAACGTGAAATTAATTAAAGATAATTACTTGAATTTAATTGAAAAATAATTAATCCAGGGTGATTAATTAAGATGAATAGTGTTGGGTTGACTAATTAATTGATTTGGAATTAATTAATGTAAGTGAAGAAATTTAAGTGATTGAGTTTTGAAATTCAATTAGAATCAATTGAATTGATTTGTGTGATTCAGCTTTGCTTATGGATGATTGAATGGTATTGGATATTTTGGATGAGTTAATATCTCTGATATGAAATGTTGTGTATTTCATTTGAATATCTTGGGTTAGGATAACATGATTTTCGAAGAGACCGGGGTCGTGTATGGGGAAATACCCGAAACCACTTCGAATTTTTATAAATTGATTTGTGAAATCAATAGGCTGGAATGAAATGGTTTAAGTGAATTGGATTATTTTATCTAAGTTTGGTACTTAGAAGTTGATATGTGGAAAAAGTGTTGTCTATAGAAAATTGTGAATTGGTTAAATTGATATAAGTTGCCCCGGGTTTATATAAGTGGTTTGCTTTGGTATTTCAAGTTAGTTGGGTTTACTCACGCTGGTTTCCAGCCTGACCCGGGTGTTACTTTGGTGTAATGCTCAGGTCATACCGAGTATTACAGATTTTCAGGTAAGTACGTTCTGGCGCCCAGGAGGCGAGCTGGATGCCAGGAGCATATAGAGTATTTCCGCTGTATTTATATATTCGTTAATCTGAGACATGATACTTGTATTTATTCAGTGACTGTATATGTGTGAAACTCTGATGTATATTAAATGTAATCAACAGATATAGCATTCTTTTGTAAACTGTTATTTATTATTATATTTTATCCGCTGCGAATGGGAGTTGTTGATGATGTTTCTGTTCTTCTTCTTCTATCTCTTTCTTTTTTTCATAACTATCAGGAATTTTCGGGATCAAAAATTTTGGGTCGTTACATTTGGTATCAGAGCTGAAGGTTAAGCGAGAACCTTGGCTCTGGTGTGTGTACTCATTAAGGATAGGGTCAATAGTACCCTAGAATGAGTTGAGTGTGTGTGTGTATATATATATATATGAGCGCGTACTTGTTATTTTCTTATATAAAGGTTTTAAATGATTTTATATAAAAATATATTGTGATATATAAAGCAATATTTCCCTCTAATAAATAGTAAGGTGATTGGTTGTTAAATCATTGGAATTAAATTAAGCAGTAATATAATACAACCAAATTGAAATCTTGAATTGGAATTAAAATAGGTGATAACAGAAATACAACCAAATTAAAATTTAATTAATTGAAAATGAAATTCTGGGATTAGAACTCGAAAATTAAATTGTTTAAAAACTTTAAATGAACAAAGTTAATTTGGTTTAAAAAGTTAAACCAACCTTTGAGAATTCAACTCGAATTTATATAATTCGAGATGGTTTAAAAGTGAGATTGAAATTGAACGTAGTCTTATTGTAAAACAAGAAATGTTAGGAAGATTTTTAAGGGGTTTTTTTTTAGATTAACACCAAGGGTGGTTTAAAATTTAAAGGTAATCTAGTGTGTAAAGGACATAAATATGTATATATATACGGATATACATTATATCAAAGATAATTTGAAATAAACTCTAAATGTTGAGTTTTGATTTTCCCTGAAGTGCGATGGAAAACCCAAAGTGATATAAGTTTAGAACTTATAAGAGGGAAAGAATTTTGAAATTTGAAGTGGGAATTCAAATTGAGTAAGATTGATTGGATTAGGCAAATTGAAATTTAACTTGGGAGAAGTTAAATAAGTGTGAATGAACAACTTGAATTGGGAATTTCAAGATGAAATTGAGATTTAACTTGGATAGTTAAGTGGTAATTTGAATTAGGAATTTGTGTGATCATAAATGGGTTTGAGATCTGAAAAATGAAAATTAATGGATGTTTTAAATAAATTGGATGATACCATCCTATTGTTGTTAAAAATCTTTAAATTGTAGATTGGATTTGTTTAAATGGATGAGAAATGAAGTGTGGTAATATATCCATTATTGAGATAAAAGAAAAATCTAACGTTAATTCGAAATTAAAGATATAGAATTACTTTGAACTGGAAATTTGAAAAATTAAACTTGTTTAAGAATTGGTTTCAAACTAGAAGATAAAATTGGGTAATAAATTAAAATTTTAAAATAAAATTATTGAACTGTCATGTAAACTTTGAAATAAGTAAGTAAAGATATGTGACGACCGCCCATGACTCCCGTACGAAAACAAGGGAATGGTGCGCTGAAAAGTGTGCCAGGCAGCCATGGACAATAGTCAGGGTAAGATAAAACACAATAGTCTATCGTATTACTCACAGCGCAGGGATAAAATACAATAGAAAAGTATACATAATGAAGCTCATTGAACAGAATCTTATCATATAAACTCATAGTAGTCTATTACAAACATCTGAATAGTCAATACATCAAGCCTCACTACATAACACTCAGAGTATCAAACAAACAGCGGAACATCCAGTACATATAGTAAGAAAACAATATGCAAAAGCCTCCAGCTCGTCTTCGTCATCAACAGCGTTGGTTACTAAGAACAACACTTGTCCCCTGCTACCTAGTCTGCCCATCCCAACATGGATGAACAACCCAAGGTAATAAGAGTTAAACATAAAACCTTGAGTCAGACAAAAGTCTTAGTGAGCAGTAAATTAACAATCAAACATACCAAAAGAGCATAAAGGGTAAAAGGAATAGGAACCCAACCATCCCACTCCACCTCCTTCTACAGTGATAGCCCTAGACACACTAACCAGAAGCAAATATAGCAATTCAGACATTCAAAGAAAAGTAATTATCACTTGAGTCAAGGTCGATGTTTTTCAAGTACAAACCCCCAAGGCCTAAACCAAGATCAGACAAGCACTCTGAAAACATCTCTCTTGGCCCAAGCGACGATACAACCAACATCCAAACATCCATGACTCTGGCTATCACTGTTATCATTGCCTTGATTTCATCGTTAATTGAATGACCATCACATTTTCTCTTCCATCCGCCAAGGGCTAATGGCAACCCCGATTCTAGACATAACTCCGCACGTCGTCGCAGCCCGTGCCTAGGACTATCGAATCTGCCCAGAGTACTAGCACGTCGTCGCAGCCCGTGCCTGGAACGTCGTCGCAGCCCATCCCAACGTACTCCTGCTTTGAGCATGCTAGAACCTTCAATAACGATGAAATCTCAGCCTCCTAGACATCCTCCTCGACGACTATTCTCATACTAGCTCAAGCGCCTCTCGAGCCAACCATTATCCACAAACTCGAACCACGTCATCGAGTGTCATCATGCTTGGGATGATCCCGTCTGGATTAAACCAAGGCTTTCTCACATCTTACTTTGCTTCTTCGCATCATAGCAAAGTTCCATCTCAACATCATGGTTTGCCTCATCGCATCATGACAAAGTCTCATCTCAACATCATCATCAAGTCTATCCATATGAGCTTCAACATCCGCTTCATATGCCACAAGCAGCTTTCCTTATTCAAGAGCCTTTCCACTTAGCTTTTGAATCATCTTCGACCAACTTGTCCAAATCAAGTTATCAATCAACTAATCCCTCAAATCAAACATTAATCCAAGTGATCAATCATTCAAACAAGATCTAAATAAACAATTACAACAATAATGGCAATTTCGTAAATAAAGAGTCCAAATCTAACATGCATTCTAACAAGCATGAATTATGAACAATATCTCTACAACTTGATGAATGAACTTGCATAAGTGAACATGTAGTAAAATAGATGTCAAATCATCATGAACAATAGATCTACATGCAGACTTGAGAAAAATGCACGAAATCACTCTCTTTAGCACATAAACAAACCACCGATCCAATATACTCCTTTGGGTCCGTGTGAGAGATAACCACCACTCACCAAAACACCTAAACACCTCAAAAGATAACAACTTCAGATCTGGATAGCGAAGAACTAAGCTTGATCCGGCAAACTCTCGCTTCAATCGATGAAATCTCTCTTTGAGGAATGTAGATCTTCAACTTTGGATCTTGGATCTTCAACCTTGATCTTCAATCTTGGATGGATGTAAGCACTAGATTAGAGTGGAGAAAAGAAGTGAAGAAATGTTGTAGTCGGGCTCTCAAAATGGCAGCACTTCGTCGCTTCAAAATCCGGTGCCAAATAGTGAAGATAGGTGCCTCTATTTATAGGCTGAAAATCCCTTAAGTCGCCGCCCCTTAAGTCGCCGTCGACCTATCCCATGAGTCGCCCCCGACCTAAGACTCACGACCCATAACCTCAACGACCTAAAACCTAAAGCATGCGGCATACGACTTAACACTAAGCATAAGCTTCAATGACTTACGACTTAACAGGTCCTACGACCTAACACACACAGGACCAAACGACTCAACACATGCAGTGCCTCGACCTAACGACCTAAGCCCTTAAGTCGTTTGGACGACTTAACGACTTAGCAGATATACGACCTAAGCCATAACAAACGTGCGCGACTTACGACCTAACTGGGATGCCAACCTAACCACTACAGCGACCTAACTACACAAGGCAAACCACCATAGGTCGCATACGACCCAGCGACTTACGACCTAACACTAAGTCGCTTGCTACCTTAGGTCATCTCACGACCTAAGTATAACCCGACACTCACCACTAGGTCGCTAACTCGCTTCAACCGACCTCTCCCTAAGCCGCTAGCCACTAACTCGCTAACTACCTTAAGTCGCTCCATACTTAGGTCGGTCGAAACCTTAAGCCATTAACCCCTAACCAACCTATCTCCTTAGGTCGTTAACTCGTAAGTCGCTGACTTCTCTTAGGTCGCTAATCACCTTAACTCGTTAACCCGCTAGCTTCCTTAGGTCATTCCAAAACTCCACCGACCTATCTATCATACGACCTACCTCCCTAGCTCGCTCTACCTCACTAAGTCGCTAGTATCTATAGGTCGGTCCAAATCCTATAAGTCGTTACTTCTATAGGTCGCTCCACTCAACCTAACTCTCACACGACCTAAGCTCCACACGAGCTAATTCTTCACGGGCTAACTCACACATGACTGAGGCTCTAGATGACACTTAATACTAACAAACTAATTATAATTATACTACGATTTATCGACACGTACAGTACGGGTCGTTACATTCTCTCCCCCTTAGGAATTTCGCCCCCGAAATTCCTAACAAACAAGAGCAATCAAAACTATTCTGCATGCCTACCATCCATAGCAACCAACAAACCATGCATCCAATTACTAGCCTAGCATGCAGAATTCTAAGACTAGAACAAGCTACAAATTCATGAGATGTCACGACACCTTAGAGCCATACCTCGAAGAGTTCAGGATGAGCTGCCTTCATCCTCTCTTCCTCCTTCCATGTACAGTCGTTAACATCATCACTCCATTGTACCTTGAGCAACGTAATCGTCTTCCTCCTAAGCTGTTTCGTGTCGGTTTCCACAACACGAAGCGGCTTACGAGGTCTCGTAACAACTGGATCAACCTTTAAATCTTCATAGCTATCAGCAGAAACCACTGTATTCGAGTCGTGCACATACTTCCGTAGATACGATACATGAAAAACATTGTGCACACCCGACATCTTTTCTGGTAACTCCAATCTATAGGCGAGCTTTCCAATTCGCTCGATGATCGGGAATGGTCCAACAAACCTCGGAGTCAATTTCCCTTTCTTCCTGAATCGAATAACATTCTTCAATGGAGAAATCTTCACAAAAACCATATCACCTACGTCGAACTCCAAATCCTTACGACGCTTATCAGCATAACTTTTCTGACGATCTTGGGCTGCCGTCATTCATCGCCGAATGATCTCTATACAATCTGTAGTCTGCCGAATCATTTCTGGCCCAAGTATCAGCTTTTCTCCAGTTTCTAACCAACATGTCGGAGAGTTACACGGCCTTCCATACAATGCTTCAAATGGTGCCATACCAATGCTTGACTGATAACTATTATTATACGCAAATTCCACCAAATGAAGATGATCTTCCCATGATCCTCCGATATCCAAAACACATGCTCTCAGGAGATCTTCCAAAACTCGGTTGACTCTCTCGGTCTGACCATCTGTTTGGGGGTGATAAGATGTACTCAAACACAACTCGGTTCCCAAAATTTCCTGGAAGCTCTTCCAGAATCCACTAGTGAACAATGGGTCTCGATCGCTCACTATACTCTTCGGAATACCATGGAATCGAACTATCCACTTAACATACAACTCAGCCAATTTCGATGCAGTCCTAGTAGATCGAACAGGAATGAATCTTGCACTCTTAGTCAAACGATCTATGATGACCCAAATCCCTTCATATCCTGCCCTGGTTCTAGGTAGACCATCGATAAAATCCATCGATATTTGCTCCCACTTCCATGTAGGAACTTCTAATGGCTGAAGCAATCCACTTGGCTTCTTCTGTTCGGCTTTTACCAACTGGCAGTTCATACATTTGGAAATAAAATTTCCAACATCCTTCTTCATACCTTCCCAATAATAGGGGCTCTTCATATCCCGATACATCTTATTTCCACCTGGATGAATTGTCAACTTCGAGTGGTGACTTTCCTTAAGAACTTCATCTCTCAATTCATCTATATCGGGAACAACCAGTCGTCCTTGTTTCCGAAGCCAACCCTCTCGATCGACTTCAAATCCCTTATCCTTTTCTGGATTCAATCCAGATTCCAAATCGCGGATAATCTTGACAAGCTTATCGTCTCGCTTTTGGCTCTCGCCAATTCTTTCCACAAGAGTAGGTCTTATTGATAAGTTTGCCAACATCTCAAGTTCCAGTTCACATCTGGGCCTGAAATCAAATCTAGCTAAATACTCAAGACTCTTCCATTCTGAAAACATGGCTCCCAATCCTGCATGTCTTCGACTTAACGCATCTGCCACTGCGTTACCTTTTCCCGGAGTATAGGCTATACCAAAATCGTATGATGCTAAAAACTCTAGCCATCGTTGCTGCCGAAGATTCAAATCCTTTTAGGAGAAAAGATACTTCAACGACTTATGATCTGTAAACAACTCAAATCGAACTTTCAATAGATAATGTCTCCACATCTTCAGAGCAAATACAATCGCCGCTAACTCCAAATCATGAGTCGGATAATTCCTTTCATGCGGCTTTAGTTGTCGACTTGCATATGCAACAACTTTATCCTTCTGCATTAGCACTGCTCCAAGTCCAATACCACAAGCATCGGTGTAAACCACCATCTCATCATTCCCACTCGGAACAGTCAAAACAGGCGCACTAGTTAGTCGCTCTTTCAGGATTCCGAAAGCTTGCTCACACTTAGCATCCCAACTGAATACCTGATTCTTTTTCGTCAATCCTGTTAATGATGCAGCTATCTTGGAAAAGTCTTCGATAAATCGACGATAATATCCTGCTAATCCAAGAAAACTTCTCACATCAGATGCATTCTTAGGTCTAACCCAATCCTGGATTGCTGCCACCTTAGCGGGATCAACCGCTATTCCATTTCCAGAGACAACATGGCCTAAGAACCTAACTTCACTCTTCCAGAAGTGACACTTTGAAAACTTAGCCTTCAGCTGATGTTTCCGCAAGATTTCCAAAACAATATGCAAGTGCGTCTTGTGCTCTTCTTCCGTTCTGGAATAAATCAGAATATCATCCACGAACACAAGTACGAACTTGTTCAACTGATCTCTGAACACTCTATTCATAAGATCCACAAAATATGCTGGTGCATTGGTCAATCCAAACGGCATTACCAGCCACTCATAGAATCCGGATGGTGTCCTAAAAGCAGTCTTCGGCACACTATCCTTCACCACTCTTAACTGGTGAAATCCCGTTGCCAAATCCATCTGAGAAAACACCTTAGCTTCGTGAAGCTGATCAAACAAGTCATCTATTCTCGGCAATGGATACTTGTTCTTTCTAGTCACTTTATTCAGCTCACGATAATCCACACACAACCTCAACGATCCATCCGCTTTGGTTGCGAACACAACTGGTGCACCCCATTCGGACACGCTACGCCGAATGAATCCTTTCCATAAAAGGTCATCAACTTGCACCTTCAACTCTTGCTGTTCCCTAGGCGCCATCCGCCTAAGAGGCATCACAACAGGTCTGGCTCCTTCAACTAGATCGATACGAAACTCGATCTCTCTATGCGGCGGCAACCCTTTGACTTCATCAAAGATGTCCTCAAATCCATTCACGACCGACATCGATGACAGTCCATCCCGTGGAACAACCAGCGAATACATGAAGCTCATGAAGACGCCTTCTTCAAGCTTACATCGTATCACAACTTTTCGCCCTTCCACATTCCCGACTGTCACTTCCAGCCTCTCACAATCAATCCTTGCCGCACACTTCCTAAGCCAGTCCATACCCAAAATAATTCCGAACCCCGCAAAGTTCAGAACAAAACAATCACAAACAAAAGAGCAATCATGACTCGATACAACTAGACCACGGCATACCATACACAAACAAGACGAACCCCCAACTGGATTAGTCACAACCAATGGTCTATCATCAATATCCGGTTCCAAACCCAACCGGCCTACAAGTTCACTACAAACAAAAGAATGCGACGCTCCAGTATCAAACAACACCCTAACTGGAACACCACAAATGGAAAGAATACCTTGAACCACCACAGTTTTCCTTTCTCTTCCACAGTAGGAGCTTTCAAAGATGATGGAACAGACCCCAAAGCATAGGCTTGCACAATCTGCTTGTCCTTCCTCGGTTTCGGACAATCCTTCCTAAAATGCCCCGTTTGTCACAGTTGTGGGACTTCGCCGGCACTTTCGGTTTCTTGCAATCCCTGGAGAGATGACCCTTCTGCTGACAGTTGTAGCAAGTCACTTCACCCTTTGGTTTCTTCTGGCCATCCTTACCCTTTTGCTGCTGCTGCTTCCTCTTCTTGTTTCCATTTTGCTCCTTGGTCACAACAACAACAGATCCTTCTTTAGGAAACAAATTCTCATGCCTGAGAGCTTTCTCCACAAGCTTCTCAAATGGATCATCCAGATGATCCACCAACTGCCTCCCAAGTTAAGTGTCCAGGTCTGTCACAAACTTCTCGTTCTTCTGATAAGGGGATTCAATATACGACCGAGCATACTTGGACAAAGCTTCAAACTCAGAAACATACTCAAGAATTGGTCTTCCACCTTGCTTGAGTTCCACAAACTTCTTAAACAAAACAGATTTCTGAGCTGTAGAAATGAACTTAGCTTCGAATCTAACTTGGAATTGCTCCCAAGTAATCTCTTCCTCTGGAGTATCAATGGTGATAGAGTTCCACCAATCAGAAGCTCTTCCTTGAATCTGTCTTGATGCAAGCTTCCTCTTAGTTGCATCCTCAATTCCCAAATCACCGAAAATCCTTCTACAAGCATCAATCCATCTCTGAACTTCAATGGTTGATTCGGTTCCCAAGAAAACCTTTCCTCCAAGAGCAGTATAGTCCTTACAAAACTTAGCAAAATCCACTGGTCTTGGGGCTTGAACTTCAACTCCAACATCAACTGATGGCCCCGAAGCTGGCATACTTCTTATGATCGAAGTCATCATAGCTTCGAACATAGCAGCATAATCACCAACTCCCTCCACAGCACGGCTTTCCCTAGTAGCTGGTCTCCCTCTTCGACTCATCCTTAATATCTACAAAAAGGAATGACTTAGAACATCTTGAGAAACAACTGCATAAGGAGTTCAAATCCTTCTAAACTACTATATTATATATAGTAATCATCCATCAAAATACAATTACGTCTCTCTTACGTAGTTACGTCAGCGAGCGTTGGCTAATCGATTAACCAAAGCTCTGATACCAAATGTGACGACCGCCCATGACTCCCGCACGAAAACAAGGGAATGGTGCGCTGAAAAGTGTGCCAGGCAGACAATAGTCAGGGTAAGATAAAACACAATAGTCTATCGTATTACTCACAGCGTAGGGATAAAATACAATAGAAAAGTATACATAGTGAAGCTCATTGAACAGAATCTTATCATATAAACTCATAGTAGTCTATTACAGACATCTGAATAGTCAATACATCAAGCCTCACTACATAACACTCAGAGTATCAAACAAACAGCGGAACATCCAGTACATATAGTAAGAAAACAATATGCAAAAGCCTCCAGCTCGTCTTCGTCATCAACAGCGTTGGTTACTAAGAACAGCACCTGTCACCTGCTACCTAGTCTGCCCATCCCAACATGGATGAATAGCCCAAGGTAATAAGAGTTAAACATAAAACCTTGAGTCAGACAAAAGTCTTAGTGAGCAGTAAATTAACTATCAAACATACCAAAAGAGCATAAAGGGTAAAAGGAATAGGAACCCAACCATCCCACTCCACCTCCTTCTACAGTGATAGCCCCAAACACACTAACCAGAAGCAAATATAGCAATTCAGACATTCAAAGAAAAGTAATTATCACTTGAGTCAAGGTCGATGTTTTCCAAGTACAAACCCCCAAGGCCTAAACCAAGATCGGACGAGCACTCTGAAAACATCGCCCTTGGCCCAAGCGACGATACAACCAACATCCAAATATCCATGACTCTGGCTATCACTGTTATCATTGCCTTGATTTCATCGTTAATTGAATGACCATCAAATTATCTCTTCCATCCGCCAAGGGCTAATGGCAACCCCGATTCTAGACATAACTCCGCACGTCGTCGCAGCCCGTGCCTAGGACTATCGAATCTGCCCAGAGTACTAGCACGTCGTCGCAGCCCGTGCCTGGAACGTCGTCGCAGCCCGTCCCAACGTACTCTTACTTTGAGCATGCTAGAACCTTTAATAACGATGAAATCTCAGCCTCCTAGACATCCTCCTCGATGACTATTCTCATACTAGCTCAAGCGCCTCTCGAGCCAACCATTATCCACAAACTCGAACCACATCATCGAGTGTCATCATGCTTGGGATGATCCCGTCTGGATTAAACCAAGGCTTTCTCACATCTTACTTTGCTTCTTCGCATCATAGCAAAGTTCCATCTCAACATCATGGTTTGCCTCATCGCATCATGGCAAAGTCTCATCTCAACATCATCATCAAGTCTATCCATATGAGCTTCAACATCCGCTTCATATGCCACAAGCAGCTTTCCTTATTCAAGAGCCTTTCCACTTAGCTTTTGAATCATCTTCGACCAACTTGTCCAAATCAAGTTATCAATCAACTAATCCCTCAAATCAAACATTAATCCAAGTGATCAATCATTCAAACAAGATCTAAATAAACAATTACAACAATAATGGCAATTTCGTAAATAAAGATTCCAAATCTAACATGCATTCTAACAAGCATGAATTATGAACAATATCTATACAACTTGATGAATGAACTTGCATAAGTGAACATGTAGTAAAATAGATATCAAATCATCATGAACAATAGATCTACATGCAGACTTGAGAAAAATGCACGAAATCACTCTCTTTAGCACATAAACAAACCACCGATCCAATATACTCCTTTGGGTCCGCGTGAGAGATAACCACCACTCACCAAAACACCTAAACACCTCAAAAGATAACAACTTCAGATCTGGACAGCGAAGAACTAAGCTTGATCCGGCAAAATCTTGCTTCAATCGATGAAATCTCTCTTTGAGGAATGTAGATCTTCAACTTTGGATCTTGGATCTTCAACCTTGATCTTCAATCTTGGATGGATGTAAGCACTAGATTAGAGTGGAGAAAAGAAGTGAAGAAATGTTGTAGTCGAGCTCTCAAAATGGCAGCACTTCGTCGCTTCAAAATCCGGTGCCAAAAAGTGAAGATAGGTGCCTCTATTTATAGGCCGAAAATCCCTTAAGTCGCCGCCGACCTATCCCATGAGTCGCCCCCGACCTAAGACTCACGACCCATAACCTCAACGACCTAAAACCTAAAGCATGCGGCATACGACTTAACACTAAACATAAGCTTCAACGACTTACGACTTAACAGGTCCTACGACCTAACACACACAGGACCAAACGACTCAACACATGCAGTGCCTCGACCTAATGACCTAAGCCCTTAAGTCGTTTGGACGACTTAACGACTTAGCAGATATACGACCTAAGCCATAATACACGTGCGCGACTTACGACCTAACTGGGATGCCAACCTAACCACTACAGCGACCTAACTACACAAGGCAAACCACCATAGGTCGCATACGACCCAGCGACTTACGACCTAACAATAAGTCGCTTGCTACCTTAGGTCATCTCACGACCTAACTATAACCCGACACTCACCACTAGGTCGCTAACTCGCTTCAACCGACCTCTCCCTAAGCCGCTAGCCACTAACTCGCTAACTACCTTAAGTCGCTCCATACTTAGGTCGGTCGAAACCTTAAGCCGTTAACCCCTAACCAACCTATCTCCTTAGGTCGTTAACTCGTAAGTCTCTGACTTCTCTTAGGTCGCTAATCACCTTAACTCATTAACCCGCTAGCTTCCTTAGGTCGTTCCAAAACTCCGCCGACCTATCTATCATGCGACCTAACTCCCTAGCTCGCTCTACCTCACTAAGTCGCTAGTATCTATAGGTCGGTCCAAATCCTATAGGTCGTTACTTCTATAGGTCGCTCCACTCGACCTAACTCTCACACGACCTAAGCTCCACACGAGCTAATTCTTCACGGGCTAACTCACACATGACTGAGGCTCTAGACGACACGTAATACTAACAACCTAATTATAATTATACTACGATTTATCGACACGTACTGTACGAGTCGTTACAAGATAATTTAAAATGGAATTTGATTGAAATTCGGAAAGAAATTGAGAATTAATTCAACTTGAATTGGGGTTAAACCAATTTCAGTGGAAATTCTAGTTATTTAAATTGGAATTGGAAGTTGGGAAAGTTGAACAATTTTGGCTCTGGACTATTTTCAATATAAATTGTTTTAATATAAACTTATTTTTACAAGCTACTTAATACATATAATTTTTTAAAGGCCAAATTATTTTACACTTGTTTTACAATTATTTTTGGAGCTATTTAACCATTTTTCAATGGTTTTCTAAACTAATTACTATTTTTCAACTATGTTACAAATTAAATACTATTTTACAACTATTTTGCAATTATCTAAAATTTCTAAAACTTTTTAATTATTTTCAAACTATTTTACAATTAGTTAACTATTTTACACTTATTTTGCAAACTAATAATTATTTTTCAACTACTTATCTATTTCAAATTTTCAAACTATTTTCCAAAAAATAAACTGGTCGGAGTTCAAACTGTTATTGGTAAAATACCCAACTGAGATGGGAATCGAAGTGATAATCCAAATGGGGACTAAGGTAAATGTGGATAAGTGAATGAAAATTTAAGTGAATGTGAATGGAAAGGAAATTGATTTGGCTAATAATAAATGAAGTTAAATACATAGGGTGTACGTATATTATTCTATTCGCATAGTGATACGATACAGATTCGAGCACAGAATTTCGAGATAGTTTATCGATCCGAGTTGGGATTTTTCACTCGATTTTCGACGGCGAGCCTGGATATGGATTGTTGATTGGTTCTGGATGTTCTCTATCATAGTTATAGCTATGCAAGGAGAATGACGGTTTTTGATCAAGAAACCAGATCGGTATCCGCACTAGGAAGTCGGGTGGACGATACTAGTTCGGAAGTGAAATTGTGCGATCGAACGAGCGATCAGATTGATATGGCGTACGGATGGTATGTGTACATCATACGGATTTGAATGAAATTGATGTTGAGAAGAGTAATGAAATTGGAATATTTGATTTTGAATAAACAAAGTTATACATCTTTGTTATATAAGATAAAGCTCCCTTGTTGAATTTATTGCTGGAAGAAAAGGATTTTTGAAAATGTTTGAAATATAGAAAGAGTTTTATACAAGTTGAAATGATCCAAAATTTTAAAAAATTATAAATATTTTTGAATATATATATATATATATATATATATATATATATATATAAAGGATCTTATGAGGATTTTGGAAAAGGTTTTGGGAACCTTTGGATTTGGAAAGGCTTTTGATTTTTGGGTAAAATCAATATTGGTATTTGGAAAGCCTAGTTTGAGAATTATCGATTTTGGGATAATCGATTTTGTGTAAAGGAGCTTTGTATGAGATCATACTGGGTGTATGATTTGAAAGATACTATATGTATATAGTATAAAGTGTTTTGATGATGGCTCTGGGAAAAAAGGCGCTTCCTTAAAATGAACTTCTCAGGAGTGCCATCGGGTGGTGCCGCCTTGATCCCCAAGGGGGGGTTCTAAAGTTAATCCTGTGAGGAGTCCAAACAAAACTTGTTCCTGGGGATCTTGAGTAGAGTTTACCATAGCGAAAGTCGTGTGTGTCGCTGAGAGCCAACAGTTACATGGACTTTTCCTGCGACGGGAACGTAACCTAGGATGTAACTGCGACTTATGGTAACATAGCGAAAGTCGTGTGTGCCGCTGAGAGCCAACAGTCTGCGTTTGATTTTATATCGGTAGACTACGACTTATGTAGGAGTGGAGAAGTTTCATTTTGACAGTGAAAATCGTGTGTGCCACTGAGAGCCAACAGTTACATGGACTTTTGCTGTGACTGCAACGTAACCCTGGAATGTAACTGCGATCTGTTGTGGGATCCATGGCGTAATCGAGAGGCCGCGGAGAGCCTGTAGTTACATGGACTTTTGCTGCGATGGCAACGTAACCCTGGTATGTAGCTGTGACCATGGATGGGGGTGATGATTTCCATAACATTCTCACCAAAAATATATCCTCTATTTTCAAAAATTGTTTTCTATATTTTCAATAAAATTAATTTTCAAATATTTTCACTGGATGTTGAAAACGGGTTTACCAAGTACTCATAGATTTTCAGTCCTACGCCTGATCAACGTATGACTGAATTTCTGTGGGAACAAGGATGGACTGGTTGAGACATCGAGTTATAAGAAGTATTTTATAAAGAGCTATATTAATAATATTATGTGAATTTTAAAGCATTTCTAAAATTTTAAAATAAAAGTGATGGAATTTTGGGAAATAAAAGGAAATCCAAGCTGGAATTTTAAAGAAGTGATTTTGTAATTAAAATCGAATATTGATTTAGAAATTGGAAGAAAGCTAATTGGTTAAATTATTATTCGATAGAGTATATTAATAAAGTTCAACTCGGTTAAATAAAATGGATTATAAGTTGATAATGGGTTGGGAATGAATTCGAATTTTAAATAGAATTCAACTTAGTTTTGATAATGAACTAAATAAGAGGAGATTTTGTAAAATAAAAATAAAATAGAGTTGGATTGAAAAATGTGATGGTTTGAATAACAAATAAAATTCAAGGGTGATTTAAATAATATTTAATGAAATTGGCAAGTAACTTAGATATAATGGAAGTGTTGTCGAATGAAATGAAAGCGAATTTTAATAGAAATGATTTGAGTTGCAAACAAAAACCCAGGTGAGTAGAAATAAATTGAGAATGGCTTTGTATTCATAAAAAATTCAAAAATGAATTAAGTAAGTGAATTAAAAATTTAAATATGGGGTGGATAAATGAGTTATTAGAATGGAAGGTAATTAAATATAAGGTTTGGGTTAAATTTATTTTTGGGAAATGGATATTAGTATAAGCATTGAATGTTGTGAAGCTCAATGAAATAGTTTTAAAATGAAACCAAGGCGGAGATGAATGAAATGCAATGTATGATTGGTGAATAAATTGGAAATGAATGGAATTAAATAATAAAACGAGTTGAAAATTAATTTAAAGTAGTTATAAACTAAAATAAATACTCTATTAGGCGAATATTGCCAAATTTGCATAAAATGAATTGTCATTTGACGTAAATGAAAGAAATTAAAATTCTTTGGGTTCAGAGAAGTTAAATAACTTGATTTTGAAATTCATTGGATGGAATATTAGCTTGTTTGGGTTAAAATAAATTGGATGTAAGCCATTGAGTTGTAAACCATTTGTATTGAATGGAGATGTTTGCGAACTGGTTGTAAACAATTAAATTTTAAGTCAGAACCCCATAAGTGGCTTATAAAGATTGTTTAACCTGTATTGCTTATAGAAACTTGTATGTTTGCTAGTTAAATATGTTAAATGTTGTTAAAATTACATGATTTTAGTGCTTACATATTTAAATTGAGTAAGTACAGGTACCTGAAGGCCGTTTGGCTGGGTTTGGTTGCGCTATTTGCTAAAATAAATAAGCTGCTTGCTTAAAATGCTAAATAAAGGTACGCCTACGTAATAAAATAGGAAATATGAACTGTTTTTGATTTTTTCGACCGTGTGGGTCGATGTATATATATTTATATCTCTTGTCAAATTGCAAAAGCTCCTCCGTATAAAGGAGACTTTGCCAAAAAATTTCGAAAATTTTGGGACTTAGGAAATTTTTGAAAATTTTTGGGAAAATTTTCGTTAATGGCTAAACAATTTCAAATTGGTAATTAAAATAAATTAGTAAATGAAATTAATATGAACCAGTTATAAATGGAAGATAAAATACAATATTTAAATTGACGACGAATTGAATCCATATGGGAATGGGAAAACTAATTTGAAATAGATATGAAACTTCTGTAAGGAATTGAATGAAATGATTTTAATGGGCTATGATTGGGTGTCATTGCTAGGTAAGATATGCAGGTACTATAAAGGGAATGGAAAATTGATTGTGATTCCAAAAGATAAATTTGAATTGCCCGGCTAAAAGGTATGTATTCAAATTTCTGTATGAAATTGGATTGGGTTTTTGATCTAGCCACTTGGATTTTGTTTTCTTTTGGAATTTGGGAGCCCGTAGAGGCCTTTTGTAGTTGTACCGAGCTAGCCGCGCAAAGGAGACGCTGGCAAAAATTTTCGAAAATTTAAAGAGTTAGAAAATTTTTGATAATTCAAAATTTGATTCTAAAATTTAAACTTTAATAAGTGGAGTAAATAATGTTGTTGGAAATTAAAGAATATTTCGGAAAGTTGGTTGTAGTAATAGTGGATCTTTAATAAAAGATATGTTATGGCAAGTTGATATAACAGTTTGGTTTTGGGAAAAAGTAAACCGGTATAGTACGATTCTTCCTGATTAGTAATTTCGGGGACGAAATTCTTTTAAAGGAGGGAGGAATGTGACGACCTGGAATTTCTAACAAATTAAATTTGAATAGCTAATCGATTTTTCAATATTTAAAAGTTAATTTTAACTTGAATGCCAAATATTAATATTTACTTGATAATTAAATTATTGAATTATATAATTCAAAATTGGGTAAAATTTTGAGTATGAAATTTTAAGCCTGTTAAATTATAATTTGAAGGCTTATAAAATTTATAATGATGATATTGAAGATAATAGAATGGTTAAAATTTAATTCAATGGTGATTTGTTCAGTTTTAATATATATCGTTTAAATTGAATTTAAAAATAGCCTTCTGAGGCACAGTCTCGGAATTCAACGAAACCAGTTCCATTGGATCCGTAATAGTTAGTTATTATTGGGTTTCAAGTTCCGTATTCTTTGGGGTTATTGTGGGAGCGTAAGACATGTGAACGCGCTAAAATTTTTAACGAAATATTTTGAACACTTATTTATTTATATATGTATTGACCAAGTCAACTATGGTTCCTTCTCGAATACGCCTGCTCTCTTCCTTTTAACACGCAGTCTTTCTTTCACCCTTAAAAATCAAATCACCTCGTCCTTACCTTCTGAAGGAAGCCAAAGCCTTCGTTATTTTAATCGAAACCTGCCCCTTCTTAGAATGCATTTCGCAGATTCATCTCTAAAACAAAATGGCCGAGAAAAATCTACAGCCTCGTTCGAATTATTATTAAAAAAATGGGGGGGGGGGGGAGGGGGGTTTTGAGCTCAAGATGATTTGGAAAAATGGGGGAAGGTCTCGGCATCGCTTGTTCGGCTCGAACTCGAGCTCGAGGCAGTGACGCTCGCGATCGACGATCCAGGAAATCGGTGGAGCGCACGTGAGCTCTAGAGGATATGCTGCGGCGATTGGGAAGCGGTCGCGTTAGTGGCAGTAGGCGATTTAGGGTTCGTTTTCTTGGGTCATGGGCTGCTCGTGAGTGCTTCGAGAGGCGGCGGCGAAGATGGGGTCGCGACGTCGACTGTGATGCTCGATTTCTGGAGGGAGGGTCGGTGGTGTGTTCGAGACAAGCTGAAGGTATAATCTGACCTAATTTTTTTTTAAAATCAATTTAGAATTAGTTAATTATAGAAAAATTTGTATATAGGTAATCTGGGATTTGATTCTAAGTGTTATTAGTTTATTTAATTTTAGATCGAAAAAAATAATAATTACATTAAGATAAGTGTATTTTTTTCCAATCTATATATTCCAGTACAGAAAAGTTTTTATATAGAAAGGATTTGAAAGCAATATATAGGAATTATAAATAATTTAAAAGTTTATTATAAAATTAGACATTGAATCGATATAATTTAAGTTTTAAAATATATGTAGTTTTAAAGGAAGTAAAATAAAATAATATTACATTTACACATTTTTATTTACTAGTTTATTTTAAACAATATTTGGGAGATTAACTTATTAAATTTATTTTTGGAACTTAAAATTTATTTATTAAAAGAAAAGGAAATTTATTTAAATAAAATTTTCGGTTAATTAAATTTATTTAAGGGATATTAATTGTTCGGTCAATTCAAGTATTAATAATCACCTAATGTTTATACAAGGTCCATATATCGTGAAGAAAATAGTCGGGAATGAAGTGGATTTGCAAATTTAAGGAGCAACGGTGAGTAAATCTCATGCTTTTGGATTTCTATTTAAATTTAAATGGTTAAATTTAAATATTTGGTGGAATGGTTGAATTGATGTGCACCGTGAATTGATGATGTGACTTAGGTTTGGTTGATTCTCGAGTTAATTGTGGTTTGACTCAATGTGTTGGGGTTTTAAGTTGTTTTAAATTTCAATTATAAATAAGAAAATTCTTCATTTTAATGTTAATAAGTATTTAATGATTTGTGATTCATTAAATTAGTTGAGCAATTGAAATGGATAATTAATTAATCTAATTAATAAATGATTTGGGTTAATTAATTTAGTAATTAAGGGTTTGAATTAATTAATAAATTAAGTTTAAGTTAATTAATTAAGTGTAAGTAATTCAGAATTATCATTTGATGGTTTGATAAATAATTACTTAATGAAATTAATAAAATATAATTACTTTGTGTAATTAATCAAGAGTTAATTAAGATGGTTAATTATGAAGAAACTTATTTATTTAATGAAGTAAATAAACAGATAGTTAATTACAGGTTTAGAGAAATCAAGAATGATTAATATCGTGGTTTAATTAATGTAATTAATTTAGATTAGAATAAATTAAAATATAATTCGAAATCAATAATTTACACAATCAATGATGAAATTAAAGATTGATTTATTTAATAAAGTAATCAGTAATAAGTGACTTATGAGAAGTTAATTAATATAAGTAATTAAGGATTAATGTAATTAATATTGTTAATTAATTTATGAAGTAATTAGGATTACTTATTGATTTGTGTTAAGGATACTTAATAACGTGAAATTAATTAAAGATAATTACTTGAATTTAACTGAAAAATAATTAATCCAGGGTGATTAATTAAGATGAATAGTAATGGGTTGACTAATTAATTGATTTGGAATTAATTAATGCAAGTGAAGAAATCTAAGTGATTGAGTTTTGAAATTCAATTAGAAACAATTGAATCGATTTGTGTGATTAAGCTTTGCTTATGGATGATTGAATGGTATTGGATATTTTGGATGAGTTAATATCTCTGATATGAAATCTTGTGTACTTCATTTGAATATCTTGGGTTAGGATAACATGAGTTTCGAAGAGACCGGGGTCGGGTATTGGGAAATACCCGTAACCACTTCGAATTTTTATAAATTGATTTGTGAAATCAATAGGCTGGAATGAAATAGTTTAAGTGAATTGGATTGGATTATTTTATCTAAGTTTGGTACTTAGAAGTTGATATGTGGAAAAAGTGTTGTCTATAGAAAATTGTGAATTGGTTAAATTGATATAAGTTACCCCGGGTTTATATAAGTGGTTTGCTTTGGTATTTCAAGTTAGTTGGGTTTACTCACGCTGGTTTCCAGCCTGACCCGGGTGTTACTTTGGTGTAATGCTCGGGTCAGGCCGAGTATTACAAATTTTCAGGTAAGTACGTTCTGGCGCTCAGGAGGCGAGCTGGATGGCAGGAGCGCATAGAGTATTTCTGCTGTATTTATATATTCGTTAATTTGAGACATGATACTTGTATTTATTCAGTGACTGTATATGTGTGAAACTCTGATGTATATCAAATTTAATCAACAGATATAGCATTCTTTTGTAAACTGTTATTTATTATTACATTTTATCCGCTGCGAATGGGAATTGTTGATGATGTTTCTGTTCTTCTTCTTCTTCTATCTCTTTCTTTTTTTTATCACTATCTGGAATTTTCGGGATCGAAAATTTCGAGTCGTTACATATTCATATAGCAATTATTATCTCAATTTTTGATAAATTTATTTAACTTTCCTTAAGTTAAATTCAATTCACACAATTGTATTTTAACTTATTTAAGTTAAATTTATTTCTCAAAACTCAATTTCTATATTTTCCATTCTTATTGGAATCATCCCCTCTTTAAACACCCGATATATATTTTAAATCACCTTGAAATCAAAAACAAACACACATACTCGTTTTGGTTTAGCAAACCACTTCCTTCGAATTTAAAAATCACCCCGATTTTATCTAAAACAATTTCCTTGGAACTTTCAAAACACCACTTGTTTTCACCAAAATCACCATATTCATTTACTAAGGTACCAATTCATCACTTAGAAACTCGAAAATGAACACTGAGGATGCGGCCGTCACCACCAAAGTTATTTTCCAACGAATGAAGTGAGTTCAGTTCTTCATTACTTCCAAAATCCATTTAAAACAATTTTCTATTCAAAATATCTCCAAAATAATATTACTACTATTTATTTCAAAATACTCTAGAAAACATTTCCAAAAATCTTCGGGATTTAATTTACAAATTTTGGTTTGAATAGATTTTTAGTTTTTACACATTTGTATAATACATGCTTATACAATATCTATTTGGTTATATAAACCATTTCAAATTTTATATTCTTATTTTGATTACAATATCCAAACATGTCAATTTATAATACAATAATTATAGAAAATTATTTATTTTATATAAAAATATAATTTGGGTAAAATTATTTCATTTACCCGCTTCAAAACTATACAGTGTCGAATTACTCTATTCAAGTGTTTAGAAACTCCTATCGATTTAGTGGCGTCCCAATATTCGCTCAGAATTTATATACCACTCAACCAATTAATCAACACAATATAAAACCATTTTATATTCACTAACAAATACGCAATCATATATATTATTATACTCAAACTCATCCTAAAGTACTAATGAATCTGTCTCTAGTGAGTAATTCCCACCAGAGCCAAGGTTCTCGCTTAACCTTCAGCTCTGATACCAAGTGTAAAGGCCTATAAATCCATTCCCCATTGAGCCGACCATAATTCACATCAGTTCAACTCAAATTGAATGGAAAATCGAATCTTTAGGGGATATGAAGAAAAAGTAGAAGAAGAAATAGAAAACAATGTCGCAGAATCTTACAATCGTAGTGGAACAAAATATAATATATAACAACAGATTTCAAAAAATCTGCAACAGTTTATGTAACGACGTGGAATTTTCGACCTCAAAAATTCGACACTAATACGTTCACTATGGACGTGCTGAGTAATCGAACGCTGGAAATCCTGACAAACAATATTTTTCTGGTGGAGATGCTATTATTCGATATTTTAACAAAAAATCGACCACAATTTAACAAACAATATAACTTCTATCGACCATAATTTAACAAACAATATAACTTCAAACAATATAACTTCTATCGGCAGTATAACTTCTATCGACCATAATTTAACAAAAAATATAACTACACCACAAAAAATCGACCATAATTTAACAAACAATCGAGCTGGACGTGCCGAACAATCGACCATAATTTAACAAACAATATTACTTCAATACACAGCGAAAAAACTCCATACGTTCCTGCCGTCCAACTCGTCGCCTGAGTGTTAGTCCTTGAGATGATGGTTTTGATGATAACAGCCTTAGAATAGGATTATAAAATATAAATACTAACATTATAGTTTAGAAATATATGTATATGCAGGATTTAACCATGTAGGTACCAAGAATGAAGACTGTACAGTATAGAGTTTCAAGATATCAAGATTGAAGACTCGTGAGTATCAAGAATATCAAGATTATCAAGAGTTCAAGAATAAGTAATTTAATTAGGAATTTTGTTAAAACTCCTAAAAAAGCACTAGCATCTTAAAATTCAATTTATTCGTGGTAGGAATCCACTTTGAGCCCGTTAAAGGGATGGAACCTACGAAAAATCTAGTGGGACATTGTTTTGTATCCACTAACTTTTATTCATAATGATTTTACAAAATTATATCTTGGTTTCAAAATGATTTCAAAACCTTCCTTTGAAAAGAATCAAAATCATCCATCCTGGTTTTAAATACTTTTTGCCTCAAAATAATCTTTTATTTCAAAATCAAATTATCCTTAGTTTTAAACTATATATTAATAATAATATATTTAACTTTTTATATTTATACTTAGATTTAAATATAAAATTATAGTAAAATTTTATATATACCAAAGTATTATTCTCTATATTTATTTATGTATTTTAACTATAGTTAAGTATATTTATAAAAGTATAAAATGGTTTTAATATAAGATAAAAGTTATTTTCAAAGAAAAACAAAACACCAAAATTTCCTTTGGGATGCCGACATACCCAAGTTACCCATGTCGACATAGTGTAAGTTGATTTCAAAAATTTGAATTTCAAAAGAAGAGTCTATTCGTCATATCTCTTCACGAATGGACATGGCTGTTGTTCTTCTCTACCTAGGGGCTTTTTTCATCGAATTCCTAATCATATTTTTCTGGTTTTCGCTCCTCTTCTTCTTCCATATTTCTTTATACATATTCTTACCATTACTCTGTCGAAATCAACATTGAATCTAACTAGATCATTTCTGGTTTGATTCTCTATCACTATCTCAACAAGATCTTCAGTTCTATTCAGAGTTATAGGCTTCTTTGTAATCATTTCTATGAGAAAAGGTGTGATTGTACCCTTGGAAATCAATCAAGTGAGAAAAGGTGTAATTGTAGCCCTGGAAATCAATTGGGTGAACTTTTTACCGTGAAATCAAGTATCTCTACCCAGAGGATTGTGAATCTGGAGGGTGTACCTCGTAGCCTTGAAATCAAGGTTGTAATTGTACAATTTCTGTTGAAAGGAAATCCATACTTGTGTGCGGGACTGGATGTAGGATAACTCCGAACCAGTATAAAATCCAGTGTGTTTTTTGCTTTATTGCTTTTACTTTATTTCTGCATCTGTGTTTGTTTCTGTGATCATATCTGTGTTTGAATATTGCATACATTTGTGTTTAAGTTAATAAAAACTCTAAAAGATTTAGTAATTTCTTAAAACACTATTCCCTCCCTCTAGTGTGTATCCTAGCCTTAAGATCCGTAATCCGCATTTCTCACACTGAGCTCTAGAACGTACTAACTTGAAAATATGTAATACTCATTCTGACTCGAGCATTACATCAAAGTAACACCCGAGTCAGGCTGGAAACCAGCATGAGTAACCCATATAACTTGAAATACTAAGTTATAAGACATAATAGAAATCCCGGGGTAAGTCGTACCACACTACGAGTTCTATCTTGTTATAGTCAAACACTTATTTCATAAGGTAATATCTAAGTAACATTAATTAGTTTCAATGGTCCATTTTACTTAATTTATCACATTCTAGCCTATTTGATTTTATAATCAAATCTATAAAGAATTATAGCAGATTACTAATCGAAGTAGTTTCGGGTATTTACTGATACCCGACCCCAGTCTCTTCGAATCCAATATCATCTTTAATCCAAGTTGTTTAAGTGAATACAATTCAATATTAAATACAGGATGTCATATTTACACATCAATTCATCATAGATAGATAACTTACACATCATAGTTCAACTAAGCATTTCATATCACAGAGTATCACAAATCACATATCAGAGATATCAACAATCCATGGCATTCAGTTATAGTTTATCACGTATAAGCAAGATTAAATAGTCATTCAATTCCTAATTAATTTAATTTAATTTCCAAATAAACTAAATTAATTTCCCATAAATCCTGCTTAATTAACCTTAATTAATTTTAAAATCATTTATTATTATTTTAATTAATTAATGAGATTAATTAATCATCATATGATTATCCACCTTAATTAATTATCCTTAATTACTATAATTAATTAATCATCCTTAATTACTTACATTAATTAATTCCTTTAGATAATTTCATTAAGTAATTATCCTTTAATTACCTAAGTTAATTAATTAACCCTTAACTTAAGTTCTTAATAATCAAAGATAAACTATTATCTTAATTAATTAGTTAATTGTCATTAAATTTTTATTTAAATGTTTGAAATTAATATGCAGAAAATCACTTCTTTGATTAATTATAAGCTTAAACCTTTATTTTTTCTTAACCAACGTTAGGAATTAATTTAATTAATCAACCTAATATATCATTATTTCAAATCAACAACTTAAATTCAAAATCATTTGACTTTATAATTTAATTTTATGAAGCTTGTTTGAGAACTTGTTAAATACCTTTTACCTTGAAAACTTATTTCATATTTTTTTCTTTACTTTTATTTTTTCTTTTCTTCTACTTCACTTTTCCTTTATTTTTCTTATTCCGTCCTTTCACTTATTTCTTTTACTTATCTTTTTTTTCCATTCAGGCCCAAACCCCGGCCCATTCTCCTTCTTCTTTCTTCTCTTCTTATTTTTAAAACTTAGCTAATTTAATGTTGATAGACCCGAGCTAAACCCAATTGAATCCTTATGCAAACCCAAGTCCTACCCTCAATCTCCCCGTCTCTCTCTCTTACTATATCCTAACCCCCACTTCACAGCCACAAACCCAGACGTATCAAAATCTTGTGCACATGCATACATGGTTGGACCATCTCCGACCATCGTTGCGACCACTAACAAGATGCTCATGGCATGCTCGATCGCCTCCACTACCCAGTAACCTCAATCAATCCCAAAGTAAAAAAAAAGCATCACGAACACCACAGGAACAAAACTGACCTCCCAAAAACCAACTTGCATCACCTAACCCCGGTCGTCTGAAGCCTCACCATTGAGCCCACACCTTCGCCAGAGCTTCACGCTCCTTCTCTCCCTGCTTCGATCAAGTTCATTACGATGATGATGTCGCAAATGCCAGAAAACCCACCTCTTCCAAAAAGCGAGCCTAAACCCTAACCTTCTTTCTACTTTCCTCCTCGATCATCAGTAAATTTCCCAGCCATTTTTCCCAAACTCCTTGACTCCATGGCTACCTCCTGACCCGACGCCTTACCCTAGACATCATCGTGCCACCGAGGATCTCACGAAATCCCAATTCCCGTTCAGTTCCAAAATTTGCACCTAATTCACCACTAAACATCGTGATTTCTATATTGAAAATCATAACATTCAATAATGAATCGGATTACCAAGATGAAACTTGAAATTACAATGTTTGATTTTCCTGATATAATACATTCTTACTGTAGTTTCTATTTCCTATAGAAAAATTCTAACAAATTACACCCAAAACTACTTTTAAAAGCAAGATTTAGTTAATTAGAACATAATTCCTTTATACATCCTAGCCTATAAAAGAGTAGAGAAAAAGATTTGAATTTTTGAAATTTTTTTAGATCTGTAAAACAAAAAAAGGGGCTTGTTTTACCTGTACACAGATATGCATATAAATAATCTTCAATCACATATACATGCAAGCATATTTACATTCATGCAAACATTTCTCACAACTCTACTTCAAAAATTTATCACTTTCATCAGTAAATAATGATGATTTATTTTAAAAGGTTTGAGGTTTTACTCACTTGTATTTTGAAGTAGCTTGAGATTTGAAACTGGAATTTTCTTTTGATTATTGAAACTGGTGTTTGATTTTGATCTGTAGCTTGATGTTTGTTTTGAATCCATTTTATGCTGAGTTGATCTTGAATCTACTTTGTTGCTTTAGCTAAGCAGAAATTTGAAAGGAGTTTTGATTATTTTTTCTTTTTAGTTCCGTTTTGGTTTGAGAGAAGATGAAAGAAAGAAAGCAATGAGATGGTAAATTATCAATAGCCTGGTTCTTCTAAACATGTTTATTATAATTAAATTAAAAAAGAACTAAGCCACTTGTAAATCTGCATGTTATCTTAGCTACAACTGTCCTTATGCATGCCTTTATATTTTTATGTTAATTTATGTGTTATGTTTTATTTATTTATACATATAAACTATATTTATTATGAATAAACTTAAAAGAAAGTAAATAAACCTTTTATTAAATCCTATTTAAGCTATCATACTTTTAAAGTAATAAATATTCATCTTTATAATTTAAAAGAATGTAGAGTTTTACCTTGAATAACCTTTAAAAATTATTATATTGAATTTTAACCAATGCTTCCAAATCACCAATATATGTATATATATATATATATATATATACATATTGTAATTAGAAACATATTTTTATCAGTTTTGAAAAGGAAAAATTTACTAATTAAATAATTATGTTAGGAAGATTATCAAACCAATATTCATCCAAATATATATTTTTATTATCAGAATTATTTATTCAACTTATAAATTAGTATTTCAATAGTTAAAATCATTTAATTATCCAATTAACAAATGTCCAAAAATCCGGATTATCACATTCCTCCCCCTTTGAACTTTTCATCCTCGAAAAGGAACGAAGCCAGAATTTTATTACAATGTTTATTATTAGTTAAATTATTCATAAACAATTTTTAACCCTTAAAACCTTTTTATTTAAATTTTTAAAACACTTTAAAAATCTACATAATATTATCAAAATAATTTTATATAAATACTTTTTATAACTCGATGTTTCAACAAGTCCATCCCCGTTCTTACGGAAATTCGGTCATACATTGATCAGGCGTAGGGCTGAAAATCTATAAGTACTTGGTAAACCCGTTTTCAACACCCAATGGAAAAAATTCGAAAACTTTTATGAAAATATAGGAAACATTTTTGAATATAGAAAACATTTTTAGTGAGAATGCTCTGGAAATCATCACCTCCTCCGTGGTCGCAGTTAACCTGATGGTTACGTTGCCATCCTGGCAAAATCCATAGAAAACTGTAGGCACTCCGTGCCCCTCGATTACACCATGGAACCCGCCACAGATCGCGGCTACACCCATGTTTTATGACGCCATCATGGAAAAAACCCATGTAATTGTAGGCATCAACGCCCTCGAATTTCATTGCCAAATGAAACTTCACCACTCCTATATAGATCGCAGACTACATCAGTCGAGTCCCAATGTAGCCTGTAGGCACTCACTGCCACATGACTTTCTCTATGTCTTCAGAGATCGTAGTCTACCGATGTTACGTCGCCTTCACGGTGAAATCAAACGTAGACCATAGGCACTCACTGCCCTTCACTTCCGTTATCCACACACAATCCTCAGGAACTTCAGTTTGTCCGAACTTCCTCCCAGGATCAAATTTAGTACTCCCCTAGGGCTCGAGGCAGATGCTCCTCGTGGATCTCCTAAGAAGTTCATTTCAATGGGAGCGCCTTTTTTTCAAAGTCAATCTCAAAACATTTTATGCTATACATATATAGTATCTTCAAATCATGCTCTTTATGATTCACATAAAACTCCTTTACATCAAATCGATATCTCAAATCGATAGCTCCTAACTTGGCCTTCCAAATTTCCAAAATTGATTTTTTCCAAAAATCAAAAGCCTTTCAAAATCAATGGGTTCCAAAAATCTTTTTCCCAAATCCATTCCCATAAAATCATTTATATATAGATATATATGACCTTGAAAAATCTTTGGATCACTTCATACTTACAAAAATTTCCTTTTTATACTTTAAATGATTTCAATGTTTTTTTCTTCTGGTTCTAGATTCAACAAGGGGGAGTTGATCATATGTTACAAGTATATATAACTTTATTTATGCCAAATTAAGTATTCAAGTTTGATTTCCCTTATAGAGTTATTTACCATATTACTTACTTTTCAAAATGTGAATTTCAATCATAGAAATATCCAACTTCCACTTTTATTCATCATATATTTCTTAAAATATACTTCTCTATTTCAAAAATCATTTTTACATTTCTTCCAAAATATCTATTTCATTCAAGCACGTACGATGGACATATATCATCTGTATGCAATATCAAATCCGATTGCTCGCTCGATCTCACAATTTCACTTCCAAACTAAAATCGCCCACCCGACTTCCTAGTGCGGACTCAAATCTGGTTTCTTGATCAGAAACCGTCATTCTCCTTGCATAGCCATAACTATGGTAGAGAATTTCCAAAATCAATCAAAAATCCATATCCAGAGTTTGCCGTCCAAAATCGAGTGAAAAATCCCAACTTGGATCGATATATTATCTTGAAATTCTGTGTTCGAAATATGGATCAAATCATAATGCGAATAGAATAATATACGTACATCCTACATATTTACCTTCATTTATTATCAACTAATCATTTTTCTTTTTATTCACCTTCATTTTAATTCTATTCACTTATTCACAATTGCTTCAATTCCCATTTGGGTTATCACTTCATCTATAAATAGTTTGTACTCTGACTAGCTTAAATTTAGAAATAGCTTGAAAAGTTAGATAAGTAGTTGTAAAATAGTTATTAGTTGTAAGCAGCAGTAAAATAGTTAAGTAATTATAAAATAGTTGTAAAGTAGTTAAATAGTTGTAGAATAGTTGGATAGTTGCAAAATAGTTATAAAATAGTAATAAGTTTTCAAAATAGTTGTAAAAGAAGTATAAGATAGTTTGGGTTTTAAAAAGAATGGTTCTAAAGTAAATAGCTAGGAAAATAGATTTAAAATAGTTTATATTAAAATAATTTATTTGAAAAAAGTTTCAGAGTCAAACTGGTTAAATTTCCCAATCTCCACTTCCAATCAATTTCCAATTTGTACTTGCTTTTTAAATTGATTCAATTCCAATTCAATTTGAATTAACCTCGATTCCCATTCCAAATTCAAATCAATTCCTATTTGAATTTAAACTTAATCAACTTCAATCACATTTCCCATTTAATTCAAATAAAATTCAATTTGAACTAATTTCAATCCCAGTTTCAACTTTAAACCATCTCGAATTATATAATTCGAGTTATATTTTTTAATGTTGATTTAATCCTTTAAATAAGATCAACCCTTACTTTAAATTTAACAACCTAAGTTTTTAAACAATTAGTATTTGAGTCCAAATTTCAAATACTCACTTTAAATTACCTTTACTTAACTTATTCAAAGTTTAAGTAGGAGTTCAATTTTTTTTAAACAATTTAATCTTCAGAATCCAATTTATTTTCCAATTTTGACTTATAATCTTGAAACCAATTCTTAAACAATTTCAATTTGCAAGTTCATTTTTAACATTTAAATCTTAAGTTCAAAGTGATTTCATTTTCATAAGTCCAGTCTTTATCTTAAAAAAACAAAATCATTTAAATGGTGTAACAACCTGACATTTTTCACCAATTTATAATCATCGTTAAATGGTTAATGGCGATAGCTAATTGCTATTTGGAGTTTATAAAACCCGGTTTAAATCCCTTTCAAAAATTTGTTGAAATGGTTGCGGGCTTCTATTGAATTTGGCCCACGTTCTTTTGATTTGGGGATGTTCCTATTAACAAAGGCAAGTGACCGTTCCTCCATTCCCCATTATCCACTTCGCAACCCTAAAAACATACGAAAAGGAAAAGATAAAATGGTGGCAGCCTCGTTCCTTTGTCTCTGTAAAATGGTGTTCTTCGTTCCTTTTCTCCTTCGCTCGAGAACTAGGGCTTTGAGAAATAAGACTGTCGGCATTTGTCGATCGTTCGTCTCTCGAGATGCTTCAACTCCTTCCACGACTTCGACTTGAACGGCTCGAGCGATTGATGACTTCGTCTCCTTGCTTGGCTCTCGGCTGCTTCGACTGTGACAATGGTGAGTGATTTTAAATTGTTACTCACATCTAACTATAAACTTTATTGATTTGGAACTTGCGATTTCGTGATTTCTTGGCTTGTTTTGGGTTTTGCTGATGTTGATTCCGTTCTTTTTGGCTTCCGTTTGTGATATTGTTTATGTGTTGATGCCTGACTTCGGGTTGCACTGATTTTTCTTGATTCACTTGATCCTTAGTGAAGTTGTTGTTGCTTCTGTACATTTGCCTGAGTCAATTGTAACTGCTGTTACATGTTGTTCGGTCTTGTTGATTTCGACTTTGTTTATGATTGCTGCATTTGGACTAGATTGTGCATAGACATGTGCACACTTTGTTGATTCAGTCTGTTTTCGAGCCTGTATTTGATAGTGCTGTGCACTTGATTTCTTATCACTAGACTTCGAGTGGATAACTCTGTTGCTTCTGGCATAAATGAATCATTACTAATTTGTTTTGTCACTTGGCTATCACGGTTTGACCCGTGCCTTGCCTGATTCAACGTTTCGTTTGTTATGCTGTTCTCTTTGCAGTTTGCACTTTGCTGGCCTCGTTTCATTGTGTACATATGTATGCATGTACCTTTATATGCATACATGTACACTTGCATTAAAGTGTTAATCCTGGTCCACTGGTGCATCCTTTGTCCTGCATGGATTATTGGATTCATTGCTACATATACGAATTGTAGCCTATTTCACATGTACACCCTGTTCATGTCATTCTGATATCTGGTCCATACTTGCAGTTCACTGAACTGTTGTATCACTTATGCTTTCCATTATCATGAGTTAATATTGTAGTGTCCTTAAGTCTGGGCATGGTTGCTTCATGTAGTCTTCACTTTTAACTCTTGACTTCATGTAGCATTTTCTGTTATCTGTTGGCATTGAGTCTGGACGTTGTACTTCACTATTTTGATAATTGTCTTAGGTTGTTCTCGAGTTTGATACATTGCATTGATGCATTGTATTCATTTATATTTGGTCAATTGCATTCATTTGTTTGTGTGTTGTGGTGCTATATCTTTGGTGCCCTCACCTTCACTCTACTCTTGTAGTTTGTACCACTACCTGTTCACAGTGATGTTCTCACTGCTGCACTTCCCCGACCTATTGCAGTGTAACCTTCATGCGAGCCTTTGTGCTTTGCATTCGAGTTGAGTTGCTTTGCAGTTGTGTTGAGTCAATGACTTGACCTCTGCAGTTTCGATTTACTGTCATAGCTGGGTCTGCACTTTGGTATTATGTAGCCAGTCTGGATCACATTTATGGACTTGAGTCTTTTGTGCTTGTACATTGATTTGTACATTGAGTCGAATCCAGCTTAAATGCTTGGGTTTGACCTTGTGCTCGCGTTGTGATTTTATTTGAATTGCATTTGTGTTGAATCTGACTCTTTCTTGGGTTAGATCCTGTTCTCGTTTGTGAACTTCCATTGAGCTTTTGTGTAATTCATCACTGTAGTGGCGAGGTAGTACACGCGTGCGTGTACTGTAGCCAAATCACAGTATTGTCGTTTTGAATTGATATTCAATTACTTGAATTATTTCGTGTTCAATTCAATATTTTGAAATTCTTATTTTTATTTGGTTTCCAAATTTAATCGATTCGTGTTAATTTCCCGATTTGTTGTTATCATTTATTAGCGACTTTAATGACATTTTCTTCGAGATTTTTGTGAACATACTTTTTGATGGATTCGGTATCGATTTCTTTGGATTCACATCTTCATATGTGAATTCTTATGATTGATTGTTTCTACAATCATTTTGTTGATTTATCACTTTAAAAATATAAAGGTTTCAATACTCGTAGTAAATATCAAAACTCTTTCATCAAAGCGATTTCAACACTATTTTATTATAAAGCTCTTTTCATAAACCGTTTTCCAATCTATTAGTATATACAAACCGTTACCTCAGTCGTATGAGAAATTGAATTAAACGGCTTAGTAAAATGAGTGGTATGAAACGCTTGCGTTCGCTTCGTCTATTTACTAGCTAATTGACACTTCTTTGTGATCAATGACGATCATTTTTGTGATTTAGACTAGCAATTGTGCGATGTCTCTTTATCTATGAGGGAGACTAAACCCCGTTTGTGTGATGTTTCGAGTCACATATGTGGGGTAGCGCCCCACGGTCCTCGGGCCATTCTTGTGGAGCCTCGGCTATTAATGGTTAGCTACCATGAGATAGCGTCTCGTTTTGTGATACATGTGTTAGTGAGTTTTCATACTCCCGTTTTGTGATACATGTGTTAGTGAGTTTTCATACTCCCGTTTTGTGATAGGCCTCCCCCTTTTTGTGATTTCTGGATTTCTTGTGTAGATTTCTAGAATTTGTGCTTCACCAATTTTCGTGATTTCCGTTGATAAGTTTTATCAATTTTTGTGCATTAGTGAATTTGTGTGTCATTGACTTTTGTGAATAAAAGTTTTAGGGTATGATATCCGTTTTCTATCTTTGAGAAGATTGTTGTGATACTGATTAATCTCTTGTTGATGTTCGTTTACATACTTATCATAGTATGTCATTATGGTTATTATACGTTTATGCCATATCTCTTATTCTATATCATTTCATCCAAAATTTAAAGTTAGACTGATCTGTTTATTATTTTCTCTTAAAATAATACTCGGGTCAGACCGAGATGTTACAGGTACTCTTGCTTGACTCCTCATCTTGGATTATTACTCTGACTTTTGGCAGCTTCTTAGATTAGTAGTTTGTCTTGTATTATACATTTGTGATATAGACATCATGATGTACACTTATTCTTTTGTTAAACACCTGTATCTATTCTTTTGTGACATTTTGGATCTTGTTAGACCATTACTCTGATGTAATATTCATATTTGTTTCCGCCTATGAGATATGAACTTCTGTGACTGATTTGTGTTATGTTTATTTCTATATTTGCTTTCGAAGGTTATATATAGCCACTATGTGATAGCTTTGAGTTTGTGTCGGTATGTCGGATTTCCTCCTTTAATGAAATGCATGTTATACTATCTGACATATCGGTGCTCGCACAAAGCAATTACACGGATGGTCGCTCCTCAATAGCCTTATTCTCCGTGCTATTTGACAGCATTACACCATAATGTTCTTAGCTAGCGTGGGTATAGAGGTGGGGCGTCACAGCTTGGTATCAGAGCCAAACTTCGGAACAATGTAAAATAATCTAGCGAGGATCATGTCCTAAGTCTTTCTTAGGAGTTGTGCCTTAGGATTTTATTCGAGTCTTCGCATTATTTTATCCTATTTTCTTTTGTGATTCCTTGTTTTATCAATCAAGTTTGATTGAAATTCATTTTTTTTTGTGAATACCATTTTCTTCTTCTTTCTTTCTTTTCTTAAAGAAGAAGAAATGGTTAGATCTGGCAGTCTTAGCGCTAGTCAATCCAGTAGTCCTTCTCTGGATGGCGTATTCATGTCTGCCCAACAACTTTTGGATCTTGTAAAGAATCAAGGTTTATCTGTGCTTTGAGTAAGAACCCCGAAATGGTTTTACCTTTGAAACTTGAAGTTCCTTTCAATCAGCTTGTGGATATCACTCTTCGTCATGAAGAGGTTGGTAATGGAAGTGATAGTGATATTGGGATTTCCAAGAAGTGGCATTTCAGAAGCCCTTATCCCAATAAGAAAGTGAAGCAAACTACTTTGGTAGCAAAGACTCCAATACCTAATCGTGGAGGATGCTACAATTGTAATTCTATGGAACACTATGTAATTAAGTGTCCGAAACCCCTCACTTGTCGCTATTGCAAAAATCTGGGTCATCATTTATTTTCTTGCCCTAAACTTCAAAGCAAGAGAGAGGGAGCTGGACAACATTTCTCTTAGTCAAGGTATTTCTCATTCAACCTATGATGAAATTTGTTTTGGGATTATCCTTTTCGAGTTCTTGTTGACATGGGTTCATCTCATTATTTTATATCAACAGAACTTGTTGGTCCTTTTTCTTTAAACATTTTTGGGCTTGTTAACTTCTCGGAGAATTGCGAATCCAGTTGGTGGATCTGCAACACTCAATTCGCTTTGATTTGATGTCGAGATTATTTTATGTGATTTTTTCCTTCCGAGCCGATGTGCATGTTATGCGTTACTTAGGCTTCGGAATTTATTTTTTTGAAAGGATTGGCTTATTGTGAAGCCCATATCCTATTTTCCATAAGGACTATTCATCTTCGACATTTTCAATCTGTTAAGCAGATTTCTATTTTACTTTGTGATTTTGATTCCAATTTGATGGCATCATTCTATTCTGTAAGTCCTCATGATGAGGAAAGTGTTATTTCTCTCATTCATATAGTTTGAGAATTTTCTGATATTTTTGACCTTGTCTTTGGATTATCACCTAAGGAAATCTATTGAGTGGTGTTAAAGTTCGACCTTACCACCGAATTTCAACTGCTACGAGTTGCGGAAGTTAGCATTCTACTTATTGCATTCTGCACTCGTTATGATTCTTATGAATGACTTATTATGTCATTTAGTTCATCCAGTTTATTTCATCCATTTCATAAATCGAGTATTCTACGAATATGTCTATGACTCCATTCTTGTATTTATTGATTTTGGATGAAAACAACAACTTAAAAATTTTGCAAATCTTTTTCATAAGATTTATTTATAAGTATAATTGGATTTTGTTCTTAAACGAGCAAAGAATATTCTTAAAACTTTTAAGAGATATTTTTATCATATAATAGATGATTTTTTGCTTGTGTTGCCCATTGAGTGCTTTAAGAATTCTGGTCGATGCGCTTGATCGGCGTTATCGATAGAAATCCCCTAAACCCTTTGATGAGACAATCAGACACGATATATTGACTTGAAAAATGTAATTTTTTCTGAAAAGATAATTACATAAAGATAGTTGTAATTTTGAAAGTTTTAGCTTTTCGGGAAAGAATATTATTTAAAAGAACTCTTTTCCGATACTTCTATCCTTGTGATTCCCGAAGGGAACCAAGACTTTATCTTTGGTACCAATGCTAATCATATTGGTTTAGATGCCTTTCTCTTGCAAAAGAAAACGTGCTATCACTTGTGCTTCTAAATCATTAAAGCCAATCGAGACTAGGTATGCCACTCATGATCTAGTGCTCGCGGCTATCATTTTCGCTTTTAGAATTTGGCATCATTATTTTTGGGTGAGAAATTTGTTCTCTACACTGATCATAAATCTTTGGAATATTTAATTTCTCATAAGGAACTTAATTTGCATCAACCTTGTTGGCTCGAGTTCCTTGCATCTTATGGTCTTGATATTCTTTGTATTCTCCCGGAAAGGGGAGAATCGTGTTGCCAATGCACTTAGTCGTAAGCAACAAGTGATTATTTCTTTGATGATGTCCGAATGGAATTATCTTTTTACCAAGTTCATCGTACGTTTTGATGTATTTCGTTTTTATTGAGCTTCGTCACATTTCCTTTATGGACTAGCCTTCGATGTTCTTTTAGGGTGATCGGTTCATTGGATGAACCATTATTGTACTACATCGATGTCCCGACTTTTCGGTTCATTGAACATACCATCATTGTACTTCATCGGTGTTCTGAATTATTTGAGCTTCGGTTCATTTGACTACCGGTTGTACTACGCCGTTGCACCGACTCAATTTTCAATTATTCATGACGTTTTCTCACGTCTTCCTACTACGGAAATGCCTTAGGGATTTCGATTTTTATTCTTGAGCCCGGTATTATTGAAGAAATTGAAGTTTCGTCGAATTTAACTTATGAGCAGCATCCTATTCGAATAACTGCTTCGGAGGTCAAACGACTTCGAAATAAAGATGTTCCGCTTATGAAAGTTCAATGGTCCTCAAATGCTAAAGATTGTTCTTGGGAATCTAGAGAATTCACCGAGCGAACACATCCGGACTTAATTTCTCATGCTCTTTAAGGTGAACTTTTTGTTTCAAATTTCTTCCTTTTGTGTTGATATGCTCTTATGGTTGTTACCTTTTGTCCATTTATTCCTTATGATTGCGAGGACGCAATTTCTTTAAGGAGGGGAGTCTGTAACAACCTGAGATTTTTCACCAATTTATAATCATCGTTAAATGATTAATGGCGATAGCTAATTGCTGTTTGGAGTTTATAAAACCCGGTTTAAATTCCTTTCAAAAATTTGTTGAAATGGTTGCGGGCTTCAATTGAATTTGGCCCACTTTCTTTTGTTTTGGGGTTGTTCCTATTAACAAAGGCAAGTGACCATTCCTCCATTCCCCATTGTCCACTTCGCAACCCTAAAAACATACGAAAGGAAAAGATAAAATGGTGGCGGCCTTGTTCCTTTGTCTCTGTAAAATGGTGTTCTTCGTTCCTTTTCTCCTTCGCTCGAGAATTAGGGCTTTGAGAAATAAGAGTGCCGGCGTTTATCGATCGTTCGTCTCTCGAGATGCTTCAACTCCTTCCACGACTTCGACTTGAACGGCTCGAGCAAATGATGACTTCGTCTCCTTGCTCGGCTCTCAGCTGCTTCGATTGTGACAAAGGTGAGTTATTTTAAATTGTCACTCACATCTAACTATAAATATTATTGATTTGGAACTTGCGATTTCATGATTTCTTGGCTTGTTTTTGGTTTTGCTGATGTTGATTCCGTTCTTTTTGGCTTCGGTTTGTGATATTGTTTATGTGTTGATGCCTGACTTCGGGTTCCACTGATTTGTCTTGATTCCACTTGATCCTTAGTGTAGTTGTTGTTGCTTCTGTACATTTGCCTGAGTCAATTGTAACTGCTGTTACATGTTGTTCGGTCTTGTTGATTACGACTTTGTTTATGGTTGCTGCATTTGGACTAGACTGTGCATAGACATGTGCACACTTTGTTGATTCAGTCTGTTTTCGAGCCTGTATTTGATAGTGCTGTGCACTTGATTTCTTATCACTAGACTTCGAGTGGATAACTTTGTTGCTTCTGGCATCAATTAATCATTACTGATTTGTTTTGTCACTTGGCTATCACGGTTTGACCCGTGCCTTGCCTGATTCAACGTTTCGTTTGTTATGCTGTGCTCTTTGCAGTTTGCACTTTGCCGTACTTTGGTCTTTGCTGGCCTCGTTTCATTGTGTACACATGTATGCATGTACCTTTATATGCATACATGTACACTTGCATTAAAATGTTAATCTTGGTTCACTGGTGCATCCTTTGTCTTGCATGGCTTATTGGATTCATTGCTACAGATATGAATTGTATCCTATTTCACATGTACACCCTGTTCATGTCATTCTGATATCTGGTCCATACTTGCAGTTCACTGAACTGTTGTATCACTTATGCTTTCCATTATCATGACTGAATATCGTAGTGTCCTTAAGTCTGGGCACGGTTGCTTCATGTAGTCTTCACTTTTACCTCTTGACTTCATGTAGCATTTTCTGTTATCTGTTGGCATTGAGTCTGGAGTTGTACTTCACTGTTTTGATAATTGTCTTAGGTTGTGCTCGAGTTTGATACATTGCATTGATGCATTGTATTCATTTATATTTGGTCAATTGCATTCATTTGTTTGTGTGCTGTGGTGCCATATCTTTGGTGCCCTTCCCTTCATTCTACTCTTGTAGTTTATACCTCTACCTGTTCATAGTGATGTTCTCACTGCTGCACTTCCCTGACCTGTTGCAGTGTAACCTTCATGCGAGCCTTTATGCTTTGCATTCGAGTTGAGTTGCTTTGTAGTTGTGTTGAGTCAATGACTTGACCTCTGTAGTTTCGATTTGCTGCCATATCTGGGTCTGCACTTTGGTATTATGTAGCCAGTCTGGATCACATATGTGGACTTGAGTCTTTTATGCTTGTACATTGATTTGTACATTGAGTCGAATCCAGCTTAAATGCTTGGGTTTGACCTTGTGCTCGCATTGCGAATTTATTTGAATTGCATTTGTGTTGAACCTGACTCTTTCTTGGGTTTGACCCTGTGCTCGTTCGTGAACTTCCATTGAGCTTTTGTGTAATTCATCACTGTAGTGGCGAGGCAGTACACGCGTGCGTGTACTGCAGCCAAAACACAGTATCGACGTTTTGAATTGATATTTCAATTACTTGAATTATTTCGTGTTCAATTCAATATTTTGAAGTTCTTATTTTTATTTGGTTTCCAAATTTAATCGATTCGTGTTAATTTCCCAATTTGTTGTTATCATTTATTAGCGACTTTAATGACATTTTCTTCGGGATTTTTGTGAACATACTTTTTGATGGATTCGGTATCGATTTCTTTGGATTCACATCTTCATATGTGAATTCTTGTGATTGATTGTTTCTACAATCATTTTTTTGATTTATCACTTTAAAAATATAAAGGTTTCAATACTCGTAGTAAATATCAAAACTCTTTCATCAAAGCGATTTCAACACTATTTTATTATAAAGCTCTTTTCATAAACCGTTTTCCAATCTATTAGTATATACAAACCGTTACCTCAGTCGTATGAGAAATTGAATTAAACGGCTTAGTAAAACGAGTGGTATGAAACGCTTGCGTTTGCTTCGTCGTTAATTCTTAGACTTGTTCGATTGAACCTTTTGTGACAATTTCTAGTGAAGATCTACAACTTGTTCGTAAATATTTAAGTTAAGCAAGTGGTTATAGGACATGAAGCTAAACTCATATATTTACTAGCTTAGTGTAATTGACACTTCTTTGTGATCAATGACGATCATTTTTGTGATTTAGACTAGCAATTGTGCGATGTCTCTTTGTCTACGAGGGAGACTAAACCCCGTTTGTGTGATGTTTCGAGTCACATATGTGGGGTAGCGCCCCACGGTCCTCGGGCCATTCTTGTGGAGCCTCAGCTATTAATGGTTAGCTACCATGAGATAGCGTCTCGTTTTGTGATACATGTGTTAGTGAGTTTTCATACTCCCGTTTTGTGATACATGTGTTAGTGAGTTTTCATACTCCCGTTTTGTGATAGGCCTCCCCCTTTTTGTGATTTCTGGATTTCTTGTGTAGATTTCTAGAATTTGTGCTTCACCAATTTTCGTAATTTCCGTTGATATGTTTTATCAATTTTTGTGCATTGGTGAATTTGTGTGTCATTGACTTTTGCGAATAAAAGTTTTAGGGTATGATATCCCTTTTCTATCTTTGAGAAGATTGTTGTGATACTGATTAATCTCTTGTTGATGTTCGTTTACATACTTATCATAGTATGTCATTATGGTTATTATACGTTTATGCCATATCTCTTATTCTATATCATTTCATCCAAAATTTAAAGTTAGACTGATCTGTTTATTATTTTCTCTTAAAATAATACTCGGGTCAGACCGAGATGTTACAGGTACTCCTGCTTGACTCCTCATCTTGGATTATTACTCTGACTTTTGGCAGCTTCTTAGATTAGTAGTTTGTCTTGTATTATACATTTGTGATATAGACATCATGATGTACACTTATTCTTTTGTTAAACACCTGTATCTATTCGTTTGTGACATTATGGATCTTGTTAGACCATTACTCTGATGTAATATTCATATTTGTTTCCGCCTATGAGATATGAACTTCTGTGACTGATTTGTGTTATGTTTATTTCTATATTTGCTTCCGAAGGTTATATATAGCCACTGTGTGATAGCTTTGAGTTTGTGTCGGTATGTCGGATTTCCTCCTTTAATGAAATGCATGTTACACTATTTGACATATCGTTGCTCGCACAAAGCAATTACACGGATGGTCGTTCCTCAACAGCCTTATTCTCCGTGCTATTTGACAGCATTACACCATAATGTTCTTAGCCAGCGTGGGTATAGAGGTGGGGCGTCACAGCTTGGTATCAGAGCCAAACTTCGAAACAATGTAAAATAATCTAGCAAGGATCATGTCCTAAGTCTTTCTTAGGAGTTGTGCCTTAGGATTTTATTCGAGTCTTCGCATTATTTTATCCTATTTTCTTTTGTGATTCCTTGTTTTATCAATCAAGTTTGATTGAAATTCATTTTTTTTGTGAATACCATTTTCTTCTTCTTTCTTTCTTTTCTTAAAGAAGAAGAAATGGTTAGATCTGGCAGTCTTAGCGCTAGCCAATCCAGTAGTCCTTCTCTGGATGGCGTATTCATGTCTGCCCAACAACTTTTGTATCTTGTAAAGAATCAAGGTTTATCTGTGCTTTGAGTAAGAACCCTGAAATGGTTTTACCTTTGAAACTTGAAGTTCCTTTCAATCAGCTTGTGGATATCACTCTTCGTCATGAAGAGGTTGGTAATGGAAGTGATAGTGATATTGGGATTTCCAAGAAGTGGCATTTCAGAAGCCCTTATCCCAATAAGAAAGTGAAGCAAACTACTTTGGTAGCAAAGACTCCAATACCTAATCGTGGAGGATGCTACAATTGTAATTCTACGGAACACTATGTAATTAAGTGTCCGAAACCCCTCACTTGTCGCTATTGCAAAAATCCGGGTCATCATTTATTTTCTTGCCCTAAACTTCAAAGCAAGAGAGAGGGAGCTGGACAACATTTCTCTTAGTCAAGGTATTTCTCATTCAACCTATGATGAAATTTGTTTTGGGATTATCCTTTTCGAGTTCTTGTTGACATGGGTTCATCTCATTATTTTATATCAATAGAACTTGTTGGTCCTTTTTCTTTAAACATTTTTGGGCTTGTTAACTTCTCGGAGAATTGTGAATCCAGTTGGTGGATCTGCAACACTCAATTCTCTTTGATTTGATGTCGAGATTATTTTATGTGATTTTTTCCTTCCGAGCCGATGTGCATGTTATGCGTTACTTAGGCTTCGGAATTTATTTTTTTGAAAGGATTGGCTTATTGTGAAGCCCATATCCTATTTTCCATAAGGACTATTCATCTTCGACATTTTCAATCTGTTAAGCAGATTTCTATTTTACTTTGTGATTTTGATTCCAATTTGATGGCATCATTCTATTCTGTAAGCCCTCATGATGAGGAAAGTGTTATTTCTCTCATTCATATAGTTTGAGAATTTTCTGATATTTTTGACCTTGTCTTTGGATTATCACCTAAGAAAATCTATTGAGTGGTGTTAAAGTTTGACCTTACCACCGAATTTCAACTGCTACAAGTTGCGGAAGTTAGCATTCTACTTATTGCATTCTGCACTCGTTATGATTCTTATGAATGACTTATTATGTCATTTAGTTCATCCAGTTTATTTCATCCATTTCATAAATCGAGTATTCTACGAATATGTCTATGACTCCATTCTTGTATTTATTGATTTTGGATGAAAACAACAACTTAAAAATTTTGCAAATCTTTTTCATAAGATTTATTTATAAGTATAATTGGATTTTGTTCTTAAACGAGCAAAGAATATTCTTAAAACTTTTAAGAGATATTTTTATCATATAATAGATGATTTTTTGCTTGTGTTGCCCATTGAGTGCTTTAAGAATTCTGGTCGATGCGCTTGATCGACGTTATCGATAGAAGTCTCCTAAACCCTTTGATGAGACAATCAGACACGATATATTGACTTGAAAAATGTAAATTTTTCTGAAAAGATAATTACATAAAGATAGTTGTAATTTTGAAAGTTTTAGCTTTTCGGGAAAGAATATTATTTAAAAGAACTCTTTTCCGATACTTCTATCCTTGTGATTCCCGAAGGGAACCAAGACTTTATCTTTGGTACCAATGCTAATCGTATTGGTTTAGATGCCTTTCTCTTGCAAAAGAAAACGTGCTATCACTTGTGCTTCTAAATCATTAAAGCCAATCGAGACTAGGTATGCCACTCATGATCTAGTGCTCGCGGCTATCATTTTCGCTTTTAGAATTTGGCATCATTATTTTTGGGTGAGAAATTTGTTCTCTACACTGATCATAAATCTTTGGAATATTTAATTTCTCATAAGGAACTTAATTTGCATCAACCTCGTTGGCTCGAGTTCCTTGCATCTTATGGTCTTGATATTCTTTGTATTCTCCCGGAAAGGGGAGAATCGTGTTGCCAATGCACTTAGTCGTAAGCAACAAGTGATTATTTCTTTGTTGATGTCCGAATGGAATTATCTTTTTACCAAGTTCATCGGACGTTTTGATGTATTTCGTTTTTATTGAGCTTCGTCACATTTCCTTTATGGACTAGCCTTCGATGTTCTTTTAGGGTGATCGGTTCATTGGATGAACCATTATTGTACTACATCGATGTCCGGACTTTTCGGTTCATTGAACATACCATCATTGTACTTCGTCAGTGTTCTGAATTATTTGAGCTTCGGTTCATTTGACTACCGGTTGTACTACGCCGTTGCACCGACTCAATTTTCAATTATTAATGACGTTTTCTCACGTCTTCCTACTACGAAAATGCCTTAGGGATTTCGATTTTTATTCTTGAGCCCGGTATTATTGAAGAAATTAAAGTTTCGTCGAATTTAACTTATGAGCAGCATCCTATTCGAATAACTGCTTCGGAGGTCAAACGACTTCGAAATAAAGATGTTTCGCTTGTGAAAGTTCAATGGTCCTCAAATCCTAAAAATTGTTCTTGGGAATTTAGAGAATTCACCGAGCGAACACATCCGGACTTAATTTCTCATGCTCTTTAAGGTGAACATTTTTTTTTCAAATTTCTTCCTTTTGTGTTGATATGCTCTTATGGTTGTTACCTTTTGTCCATTTATTCCTTATGATTGCGAGGACGCAATTTCTTTAAGGAGGGGAGTCTTTAACAACCTGAGATTTTTCACCAATTTATAATCATCGTTAAATGATTAATGGCGATAGCTAATTTCTGTTTGGAGTTTATAAAACCCGGTTTAAATTCCTTTCAAAAATTTGTTGAAATGGTTGCGGGCTTCAATTGAATTTGGCCCACTTTCTTTTGTTTTGGGGTTGTTCCTATTAACAAAGGCAAATGACCATTCCTCCATTCCCCATTATCCACTTCGCAACCCTAAAAACATACGAAAGGAAAAGATAAAATGGTGGCGGCCTTGTTCCTTTGTCTCTGTAAAATGGTGTTCTTCGTTCCTTTTCTCCTTCGCTCGAGAATTAGGGCTTTGAGTAATAAGAGTGCCGGCGTTTATCGATCGTTCGTCTCTCGAGATGCTTCAACTCCTTCCACGACTTCGACTTGAACGGCTCGAGCAATTGATGAATTTGTCTCCTTGCTCGGCTCTCAGCTGCTTCGATTGTGACAAAGGTGAGTTATTTTAAATTGTCACTCACATCTAACTATAAACTTTATTGATTTGGAACTTGCGATTTCATGATTTCTTGGCTTGTTTTGGGTTTTACTGATGTTGATTCCGTTCTTTTTGGCTTCGGTTTGTGATATTGTTTATGTGTTGATGCCTGACTTCGGGTTCCACTGATTTGTCTTGATTCCACTTGATCCTTAGTGTAGTTGTTGTTGCTTCTGGACATTTGCCTGAGCCAATTGTAACTGCTGTTACATGTTGTTTGGTCTTGTTGATTACGACTTTGTTTATGGTTGCTGCATTTGGACTAGATTGTGCATAGACATGTGCACACTTTGTTGATTCAGTCTGTTTTCGAGCCTGTATTTGATAGTGCTGTGCACTTGATTTCTTATCACTAGACTCCGAGTGGATAACTCTGTTGCTTCTGGCATCAATGAATCATTACTGATTTGTTTTGTCACTTGGCTATCACGGTTTGACCCATGCCTTGCCTGATTCAACGTTTCGTTTGTTATGCTGTGCTCCTTGCAGTTTGCACTTTGCCGTACTTTGGTCTTTGCTGGCCTCGTTTCATTGTGTACACATGTATGCATGTACCTTTATATGCATACATGTACACTTGCGTTAAAATGTTAATCTTGGTTCACTGGTGCATCCTTTGTCTTGCATGGCTTATTGGATTCATTGCTAAAGATATGGATTGTATCCTATTTCACATGTACACCCTGTTCATGTCATTCTGATATCTGGTCCATACTTGCAGTTCACTGAACTGTTGTATCACTTATGCTTTCCATTATCATGACTTAATATTGTAGTGTCCTTAAGTCTGGGCACGGTTGCTTCATGTAGTCTTCACTTTTACCTCTTGACTTCATGTAGCATTTTCTGTTATCTGTTGGCATTGAGTCTGGAGTTGTACTTCACTGTTTTGATAATTGTCTTAGGTTGTGCTCGAGTTTGATACATTGCATTGATGCATTGTATTCATTTATATTTGGTCAATTGCATTCATTTGTTTGTGTGCTATGGTGCCATATCTTTGGTGCCCTTCCCTTCATTCTACTCTTGTAGTTTATACCTCTACCTGTTCATAGTGATGTTCTCACTGCTGCACTTCCCTGACCTGTTGCAGTGTAACCTTCATGCGAGCCTTTATGCTTTGCATTCGACTTGAGTTGCTTTGCAGTTGTGTTGAGACAATGACTTGACCTCTGTAGTTTCGATTTGCTGCCATATCTGGGTCTGCACTTTGGTATTATGTAGCCAGTCTGGATCACATATGTGGACTTGAGTCTTTTATGCTTGTACATTGATTTGTACATTGAGTCGAATCCAGCTTAAATGCTTGGGTTTGACCTTGTGCTCGCGTTGCGAATTTATTTGAATTGCATTTGTGTTGAACCTGACTCTTTCTTGGGTTTGACCCTGTGCTTGTTCGTGAACTTCCATTGAGCTTTTGTGTAATTCATCACTGTAGTGGCGAGGCAGTACACGCGTTCGTGTACTGCAGCCAAAACACAGTATCGACGTTTTGAATTGATATTTCGATTACTTGAATAATTTCGTGTTCAATTCAATATTATGAAATTTGTATTTTTATTTGGTTTCCAAATTTAATCGATTTGTGTTAATTCCCCGATTTGTTGTTATCATTTATTAGCGACTTTAATGACATTTACTTCGGGATTTTTGTGAACATACTTTTTGACGGATTCGGTATCGATTTCTTTGGATTCACATCTTTATATGTGAATTCTTGTGATTGATTGTTTCTACAATCATTTTTGTGATTTATCACTTTAAAAATATAAAGGTTTCAATACTCGTAGTAAATATCAAAACTCTTTCATCAAATCGATTTCAACACTATTTTATTACAAAGCTCTTTTCATAAACCGTTTTTCAATCTATTAGTATATACAAACCGTTACCTCAGTCGTATGAGAAATTGAATTAAACGGCTTAGTAAAACGAGTGTTATGAAACGCTTGCGTTTGCTACGTCGGTTAATTCTTAGACATGTTCGATTGAACCTTTTGTGACAATTTCTAGTGAAGATCTACAACTTGTTCTTAAATATTTAAGTTAAGCAAGTGGTTATAGGACATGAAGCTAAACTCATATATTTACTAGCTTAGTGTAATTGACACTTCTTTGTGATCAATGACGATCATTTTTGTGATTTAGACTAGCAATTGTGCGATGTCTCTTTGTCTACGAGGTAGACTAAACCCCGTTTGTGTGATGTTTCGACTCACATATGTGGGGTAGCGCCCCACGGTCTTCGGGCCATTCTTGTGGAGCCTCGGCTATTAATGGTTAGCTACCATGAGATAGCGTCTCGTTTTGTGATACATGTGTTAGTGAGTTTTCATACTCCCGTTTTGTGATACATGTGTTAGTGAGTTTTCATACTCCCATTTTGTGATAGGCCTCCCCCTTTTTGTGATTTCTGGATTTCTTGTGTAGATTTCTAGAATTTGTGCTTCACCAATTTTCGTGATTTCCGTTGATAAGTTTTATCAATTTTTGTGCATTGGTGAATTTGTGTGTCATTGACTTTTGTGAATAAAAGTTTTAGGGTATGATATCCCTTTTCTATCTTTGAGAAGATTGTTGTGATACTGATTAATCTCTTGTTGATGTTCGTTTACATACTTATCATAGTATGTCATTATGGTTATTATAAGTTTATGCCATATCTCTTATTCTATATCATTTCATCCAAAATTTAAAGTTAGACTGATCCGTTTATTATTTTCTCTTAAAATAATACTCGGGTCAGACCGAGATGTTACAGGTACTCCTGCTTGACTCCTCATCTTGGATTATTACTCTGACTTTTGGCAGCTTCTTAGATTAGTAGTTTGTCTTGTATTATACAGTTGTGATATAGACATCATGATGTACACTTATTCTTTTGTGAAACACCTGTATCTATTCTTTTGTGACATTATGGATCTTGTTAGACCATTACTCTGATGTAATATTCATATTTGTTTCCGCCTATGAGATATGAACTTCTGTGACTGATTTGTGTTATGTTTATTTCTATATTTGCTTCCGAAGGTTATATATAGCCACTGTGTGATAGCTTTGAGTTTGTGTCGGTATGTCGGATTTCCTCCTTTAATGAAATGCATGTTATACTATCTGACATATCGGTGCTCGCACAAAGCAATTACACGGATGGTCGCTCCTCAACAACCTTATTCTCCGTGCTATTTGACAGCATTACACCATAATGTTCTTAGCCAGCGTGGGTATAGAGGTGGGCCGTCACAGCTTGGTATCAGAGCCAAACTTCGGAACAATGTAAAATAATCTAGCAAGGATCATGTCCTAAGTCTTTCTTAGGAATTGTGCCTTAGGATTTTATTCGAGTCTTCGCATTCTTTTATCCTATTTTCTTTTGTGATTCCTTGTTTTATCAATCAAGTTTGATTGAAATTCATTTTTTTTTGTGAATACCATTTTCTTCTTCTTTCTTTCTTTTCTTAAAGAAGAAGAAATGGTTAGATCTGGCAGTCTTAGCGCTAGTCAATCCAGTAGTCCTTCTCTGGATGGCGTATTCATGTCTGCCCAACAACTTTTGTATCTTGTAAAGAATCAAGGTTTATCTGTGCTTTGAGTAAGAACCCCGAAATGGTTTTACCTTTGAAACTTGAAGTTCCTTTCAATCAGCTTGTGTATATCACTCTTTGTCATGAAGAGGTTGGTAATGGAAGTGATAGTGATATTGGGATTTCCAAGAGGTGGCATTTCAGAAGCCCTTATCCCAATAAGAAAGTGAAGCAAACTACTTTGGTAGCAAAGACTCCAATACCTAATCGTGGAGGATGCTACAATTGTAATTCTATGGAACACTATGTAATTAAGTGTCCGAAACCCCTCACTTGTCGCTATTGCAAAAATCCGGGTCATCATTTATTTTCTTGCCCTAAACTTCAAAGCAAGAGAGAGGGAGCTGGAAAACATTTCTCTTGGTCAAGGTATTTCTCATTCAACCTATGATGAAATTTGTTTTGGGATTATCCTTTTCGAGTTCTTGTTGTCATGGGTTCATCTGATTATTTTATATCAACAGAACTTGTTGGTCCTTTTTCTTTAAACATTTTTGGGCTTGTTAACTTCTCGGAGAATTGCGAATGCAGTTGGTGGATCTGCAACACTCAATTCGCTTTGATTTGATGTCGAGATTATTTTATGTAATTTTTTCCTTCCGAGCCGATGTGCATGTTATGCTTTACTTAGGCTTCGGAATTTATTTTTTTGAAAGGATTGGCATATTGTGAAGCCCATATCCTATTTTCCGTAAGGACTATTCATCTTCGACATTTTCAATCTGTTAAGCAGATTTCTATTTTCCTTTGTGATTTTGATTCCAATTTGATGGCATCATTCTATTCTGTAAGCCCTCATGATGAGGAAAGTGTTATTTCTCTCATTCATATAGTTTGAGAATTTTCTGATATTTTTGACCTTGTCTTTGGATTATCACCTAAGAAAATCTATTGAGTGGTGTTAAAGTTCGACCTTACCACCGAATTTCAACTGCTACGAGTTGCGGAAGTTAGCATTCTACTTATTGCATTCTGCACTCGTTATGATTCTTATGAATGACTTATTATGTCATTTAGTTAATCCAGTTTATTTCATCCATTTCATAAATCGAGTATTCTACGAATATGTCTATGACTCCATTCTTGTATTTATTGATTTTGGATGAAAACAACAACTTAAAAATTTTGCAAATCTTTTTCATAAGATTTATTTATAAGTATAATTGGATTTTGTTCTTAAACGAGCAAAGAATATTCTTAAAATGTTTAAGAGATATTTTTATCATATAATAGATGATTTTTTGCTTGTGTTGCCCATTGAGTGCTTTAAGAATTCTGGTCGATGCGCTTGATCGACGTTATCGATAGAAATCTCCTAAACCCTTTGATGAGACAATCAGACACGATATATTGACTTGAAAAATGTAAATTTTTCTGAAAAGATAATTACATAAAGATAGTTGTAATTTTGAAAGTTTTAGCTTTTCGGGAAAGAATATTATTTAAAAGAACTCTTTTCCGATACTTCTATCCTTGTGATTCCCGAAGGGAACCAAGACTTTATCTTTGGTACCAATGCTAATCGTATTGGTTTAGATGCCTTTCTCTTGCAAAAGAAAACGTGCTATCACTTGTGCTTCTAAATCATTAAAGCCAATCGAGACTAGGTATGCCACTCATGATCTAGTGCTCGCGGCTATCATTTTCGCTTTTAGATTTTGGCATCATTATTTTTGGGTGAGAAATTTGTTCTCTACACTGATCATAAATCTTTGGAATATTTATTTTCTCATAAGGAACTTAATTTGCATCAACCTCGTTGGCTCGAGTTCCTTGCATCTTATGGTCTTCATATTCTTTGTATTCTTCCGGAAAGGGGAGAATCGTGTTGCCAATGCACTTAGTCGTAAGCAACAAGTGATTATTTCTTTGATGATGTCCGAATGGAATTATCTTTTTACCAAGTTCATCGGACGTTTTGATGTATTTCGTTTTTATTGAGCTTCGTCACGTTTCCTTTATGGACTAGCCTTCGATGTTCTTTTAGGGGGATCGGTTCATTGGATGAACCATTATTATACTACATCGATGTCCCGACTTTTCGGTTCATTGGACATACCATCATTGTACTTCGTCAGTGTTCTGAATTATTTGAGCTTCGGTTCATTTGACTACCGGTTGTACTACGCCGTTGCACCGACTCTATTTTCAATTATTCATGACGTTTTCTCACGTCTTCCTACTACGGAAATGCCTTAGGGATACCGATTTTTATTCTTGAGCCCGGTATTATTGAAGAAATTGAAGTTTCTTCGAATTTAACTTATGAGCAGCATCCTATTCGAATAACTGCTTCGGAGGTCAAACGACTTCGAAATAAAGATGTTCCGCTTGTGAAAGTTCAATGGTCCTCAAATCCTAAAGATTGTTCTTGGGAATCTAGAGAATTCATCGAGCGAACACATCCGGACTTACTTTCTCATGCTCTTTAAGGTGAACTTTTTGTTTCAAATTTCTTCCTTTTGTGTTGATATGCTCTTATGGTTGTTACCTTTTGTCCATTTATTCCTTATGATTGCGAGGACGCAATTTCTTTAAAGAGGGGAGTCTGTAACAACCTGATATTTTTCACCAATTTATAATCATCGTTAAATGATTAATGGCGATAGCTAATTGCTGTTTGGAGTTTATAAAACCCGGTTTAAATTCCTTTCAAAAATTTGTTGAAATGGTTGCGGGCTTTAATTGAATTTGGCCCAATTTCTTTTGTTTTGGGGTTGTTCCTATTGACAAAGGCAAATGACCGTTCCTCCATTCCCCATTATCCACTTCGCAACCCTAAAAACATACGAAAGGAAAAGATAAAATGGTGGCAGCCTTGTTCCTTTGTCTCTGTAAAATGGTGTTCTTCGTTCCTTTTCTCCTTCGCTCGAGAATTAGGGCTTTGAGAAATAAGAGTGCCGGCGTTTGTCGATCGTTCGTCTCTCGAGATGCTTCAACTCCTTCCACGACTTCGACTTGAACGGCTCGAGCGATTGATGACTTCGTCTCCTTGCTCGGCTCTCAACTGCTTCGATTGTGACAAAGGTGAGTTATGTTAAATTGTCACTCACATCTAACTATAAACTTTATTGATTTGGAACTTGCGATTTCGTGATTTCTTGGCTTGTTTTATGTTTTGCTGATGTTGATTCTGTTCTTTTTGGCTTCGGTTTGTGATATTGTTTATGTGTTGATGCCTGACTTCGGGTTGCACTGATTTGTCTTGATTCCACTTGATCCTTAGTGTAGTTGCTGTTGCTTCTGTACATTTGCCTGAGTCAATTGTAACTGCTGTTACATGTTGTTCGGTCTTGTTGATTACGACTTTGTTTATGGTTGCTGCATTTGGACTAGATTGTGCATAGACATGTGCACACCTTGTTGATTCAGTCTGTTTTCGAGCCTGTATTTGATAGTGCTGTGCACTTGATTTCTTATCACTAGACTTCGAGTGGATAACTCTATTGCTTCTAGCATCAATGAATCATTACTGATTTGTTTTGTCACTTGGCTATCACGGTTTGACCCGTGCCTTGCCTGATTCAACGTTTCATTTGTTATGCTGTGCTCCTTGCAGTTTGCACTTTGCCGTACTTTGGTCTTTGCTGGCCTCGTTTCATTGTGTACACATGTATGCATGTACCTTTATATGCATACATGTACACTTGCGTTAAAATGTTAATCTTGGTTCACTGGTGCATCCTTTGTCTTGCATGGCTTATTGGATTCATTGCTACAGATATGAATTGTATCCTATTTCACATGTACACCCTGTTCATGTCATTCTGATATCTGGTCCATACTTGCAGTTCACTGAACTGTTGTATCACTTATGCTTTCCATTATCATGACTTAGTATTGTAGTGTCCTTAAGTCTGGGCACGGTTGCTTCATGTAGTCTTCACTTTTACCTCTTGACTTCATGTAGCATTTTCTGTTATCTGTTGGCATTGAGTCTGGACGTTGTACTTCACTGTTTTGATAATTGTCTTAGGTTGTGCTCGAGTTTGATACATTGCATTGATGCATTGTATTCATTTATATTTGTTCAATTGCATTCATTTGTTTGTGTGCTGCGGTGCCATATCTTTGGTGCCCTTCCCTTCATTCTACTCTTGTAGTTTATACCTCTACCTGTTCATAGTGATGTTCTCACTGCTGCACTTCCCTGACCTGTTGCAGTGTAACCTTCATGCGAGCCTTTATACTTTGCATTCGAATTGAGTTGCTTTGCAGTTGTGTTGAGTCAATGACTTGACCTCTGTAGTTTCGATTTGCTGCCATATCTGGGTCTGCACTTTGGTATTATGTAGCCAGTCTGGATCACATATGTGGACTTGAGTCTTTTATGCTTGTACATTGATTTGTACATTGAGTCGAATCCAGCTTAAATGCTTGGGTTTGACCTTGTGCTCGCGTTGCGAATTTATTTGAATTGCATTTGTGTTGAACCTGACTCTTTCTTGGGTTTGACCCTGTGCTCGTTCGTGAACTTCCATTGAGCTTTTGTGTAATTCATCACTGTAGTGGCGAGGCAGTACACGCGTGCGTGTACTGCAGCCAAAACACAGTATTGACGTTTTGAATTGATATTTCAATTGCTTGATTTATTTCGTGTTCAATTCAATATTTTGAAATTCGTATTTTTATTTGGTTTCCAAATTTAATCGACTTGTGTTAATTCCCCGATTTGTTGTTATCATTTATTAGCGACTTTAATGACATTTACTTCGGGATTTTTGTGAACATACTTTTTGATGGATTCGGTATCGATTTCTTTGGATTCTTTTCACGTCTTCGTATGTGAATTCTTGTGATTGATTGTTTCTACAATCATTTTTGTGATTTGTCACTTTAAAAATATAAAGGTTTCAATACTAGTAGTAAATATCAAAACTCTTTGATCAAAGCAATTTCAACAATATTTTATTATGAAGCTCTTTTCATAAACCGTTTTCCAATCTATTAGTATATACAAAACTTTACCTCACTCGTATGAGAAATTGAATTAAATGGCTTAGCAAAACGAGTGGTATGAAACGCTTGCGTTTGCTTCGTCGGTTAATTCTTAGACTTGTTCGACCGAACCTTTTGTGACAATTTCTAGTGAAGATCTACGGCTTGTTCGTAAATATTTATGTTAAGCAAGTGGTTATGGGACATGAAGCTAAAATCATATATTTACTAGCTTAGTGTAATTGACACTTCTTTATGATCAATGACGATCATTTTTGTGATTTAGACTAGCAATTATGCGATGTCTCTTTGTCTACGAGGGAGACTAAACCCCGTTTGTGTGATGTTTCGACTCACATATGTGGGGTAGCGCCCCACGGTCTTCGGGCCATTCTTGTGGAGCCTCGCTCAAAATTAATGGTTAGCTACCATGAGATAGCGTCTCGTTTTGTGATACACATGTTGGTGAGTTTTCATACTCCCGTTTTGTGATAGGCCTCCCCCTTTTTGTGATTTCTGGATTTCATGTGTAGATTTCTAGAATTTGTGCTTCACCAATTTTCGTGATTTCCATTGATAAGTTTTATCAATTTTTGTGCATTGGTGAATTTGTGTGTCATTGACTTTTTGTGAATAAAAGTTTTAGGGTATGATACCCCTTTTCTATCTTTGAGAAGATTCTTGTGGTACCGATTAATCTCTTGTTGATGTTCGTTTACATACTTATCATAATATGTCATTATGGTCATTATACGTTTATGCCATATCTCTTATTCTATATCATTTCATCTGATATTTACAGTTAGACTGATCCGTTTATTATTTTCTCTTAAAATAATACTCGGGTCAGACCGAGATGTTACAAGTGCTCCGCTTGACTCCTCATCTTGGATTATTACTCTGACTTTTGGCAACTTCTTAGATTAGTTGTTTGTCTTGTATTATACATTTGTGATATAGACATCATGATGTACACTTATTCTTTTGTGAAACACCTGTATCTATTCTTTTGTGACATTGTGGATCTTGTTAGACCACTACTCTGATGTAATATTCATATCCGTTTCCGCCTGTGAGATATGAACTTCTATGACAGATTTGTGTTATGTTTATTTCTATATTTGCTTCCGAAGGTTATATATAACCGCTGTGTGATAGCTTTGAGTTTGTATCGGTATGTCGGATTTCCTCTTTTAATGAAATGCATGTTATACTATCTGACATATCGGTGCTCGCACAAAGCAATTACACGGATGGTCGCTCCTCAACATCCTTATTCTCCGTGCTAGTTGAGAGCATTACATCGTAATGTTCTTAGCTAGCGTGGGTATAGAGGTGGGGCATCACAAATGGTTTCAAGATAAAGTCTTATTTCCATTTAATTTCAGCAAAGGATATATATTATCTCAATCCACTTCTTAATTCATCTAAATAATCCAATTCATAGTTCCATAGATTATTAATGCCAACAGGATGATATTAGGTTAAATCAAAGTAAATAAACATCCAAAATATTTAAAACATCCATCAATAGCATCCATCCAACATATATACACATTTATTTCATTCGCACTTCAAGTCATACTTTAAATTTTAAACCATTCTTGGTTTTTAATTTCAAAACAAATTCCTTTTAAAATTTTAAAACAACTCCTGTTTTAAATTAAGATTCCCACATTAAGAAAATATTATTCATTATATCTTTTAACACTTTAAAAAGTTTAAATTTTATGGACTTAGATTTAAAACTTCACAATTTAAATCCCTTCCAATTTACAAGTCATATTTATCTAAATTGTTACTTCTTAAAACATTCCATTTTGCTTTATCATTGTTTATTTAAAAAAAATAAACTTCCTTCTATTAAGATACACTAAACATTTTATGATAATAACCAAGATTATTATATCTGGAAACCAATTCACTATATATTATCTCATAATTTATTGGATAAAATCTGGGTAACTTAATTCAGCATTCTGTAAACACTTTTACAAATTTAAGGATTTTATTTTGTGGTTTGAATCCATTTCAATCTTATCTTATTTGTATAGTTCATATTACCCAGTTCCTATATAATTTCAATAATCAACAATCAATTACCCTAATATATTTAGAATAATTTGTAACGACCTGTAAATTTTCGATAATTTAATTATTAATTTTATTAAATTTTTATTATCTAATATTGAAAAAAATAGAAATTTGAGATTCATTAATGAAATAATAACTCAAATGAGATGTAATAATGCTAAACTAAGTTATTTATTAACTATCTGAATGAAATTACAATTAATGGAATTAGCGTAAATGTTATACTAGGCTACAAATTGAATATAGGAAAAAACATAAATATTGAATTAATTAATGAGTTAATATAATGTTGAATAAAATCAATGTTATGTAAGTAATTATAATATTGATTTGGAAATGATAAACTTATAAAAGTGCGATTGAGAGTTAATGACAACAATTATTATAAGTTACATATATATTTAATCCATTAAATAGAATTTGAATTAATCACAATAAATCTAAATAAAATATTATGTTAATGTAAATCTAGATAATAAATGGGAAATAATGTTAACTTTATTTATAGTATGACAGTTGGTTGAGTAAAAAGAATGGAAGTCAACATTTATCAATTTATTGGAATTTAAACTTAATAATTGGATTAGTTGGAATTTTTGGAAATTAAATTTATAATTTCTGAATTTAATGAAATCGAAATTAAATACTGAAATTGAGGAATTAATCGATTTTAAATCAACAGCTAAATTTGCTTAAATTATTTATGAATGGTTAAGAAATCAAAATTGATAGAAGTTGTAAATTATTAAAATTTAAATTGGAAAATGATTAATTAATTTAATATTAATTTATTTAATTAACTGGAAAATAGCCATTTTAACCACTGACTCGGATTTCGAAAAAACAAGTTTCATCGGATCCATAACGGTGAAATGTTGTAGGATTTCAAGTTTTATAGCAATCAGACTTGTCGTTTGATCGTACGGACTCGAAACGCCTAGAAATCAATGAAATTGAAATCAATTTAAATCAATTTGAAATAACTTGATTTTAGCATAACTTCTTCATACGATGGAATTTGGACCTGAAACCTATTCCATTGATTTCAAAATGTTTCAAAACGTCTGTTTTGATATATGGGTTAACCGATTTCGTTCCGGAGTCGAAACGGGCTTTTTGGACCATTTTATCATTCAACGTATAAGTAAACCTTGTCCATATATTCTAATTTCAGCTTCGTCTATAAATACCCTGTTATAAACTTTAATTCATTTCTATTTCTCATTTTCCGTATGTACAAAAATTTCTTTTCCTCCTCTTTCCAATGGCTGAAAACCCTAAAACGCCTCAGTTCAATTCCAATTCAAATTTCAACTTCAAAATTAAAACTCTTCAACTATATCATATTTTATATCGTCGCAAAGCTCTCAACGAGAGCATCTCAGATTTGTAATTCAATTTCCAATTTGAAGCTCTGTTCATCTAGAAATTGATGATCAATTCTCGACCGTTCATCACGCGACGATCAACTTCACTAGATTGTCGAATCGACCATATCGTATTGTGGAGAGGACCAAGGGGATCGCATCCATGTGGATTTTTTGATGAATTGATGGTCAGATCGATGTGGATAATTCAATTAGGGTTGAAAGACCAACCAACGATGCGAGTTTCAGGAAGGCCGGAGGTCGTCGGGGTGGGGTCGTTGTGCTCTGCTCGTCGAGGGTGTGGCAATGGTGTAGGTTGGCGTTGCTGTAAATGGCTGTGGCGACGAGCGTTTGCGGTCAAAGCTTCAGTCAATTGTGGGGTATTGGGCTCAAATGGAGGCGGTCTGGGGAAGAAAACGTGCGCGTTCTAGAAGCCTGATGATGTGGCTGTATGTTGAGTAATATTATTTATTCTTTTTCTATTTAATTTTGATTTCCAAATCGTCTAATTATCATAATTTTTGCATAAGAGGTCCATTTCACGGGCGGTTTTCTCCGTTGAGATCGTAATAAAATTACGGACATTTTGAGGTAGGTTTGGATGAATTCTGAGACCGTTCGAATTTTGGATTTAAATTGGATTTAAATTCAATTTAAATTCAGAAGGTGAGTGTTTTAACCCACTCACAACTTCTAAAATTTCTTATGCTTGTTAATTTAATTTATGATGCGATAAGAATTTTTTTTTGACCGTTTGACATATTTTTAGTCATCATCTCAGTTAAATTGAATTTTATTATTGAATATAAACTGCCAGTAAATATCTGTTATTTATTATCTATTCTATATTGATGTTATTGATTGAATAGAATGACGGTTGTGATAAATGTTTGATGTTTGATATTGGATGGATGGTTGTTGTATTTTATACTGTTATAAACTGCAAGTTGTTATGGATTTTATTTGATTCGGGATTGCAGTTTGAAACGATATATAACCGTTTTTACATTTTGAATTACGGATTGAAATGATAAATATTCGTATCGCTTGACCATAGGATAGAAAATTATATACAAACACCGCGGTCTAAATATAAAATATTTTAATATGATTTCTATGGTTTTGTAAAGAAATATATGGGTTATATAAATATTGATTTTAGATGTTATATAAATGTTATTTTATTATTGATTTTTTTAAAATATAAAACAAATTAAATAATAAAGTTTGATTGTTTTTTTTAATATGTTTAAGTACCTATTTAAATTATATTGTGTATAGAATTTGTAACGACTTAAATAAAATTAAGGTTTGAAGATAAATATGAAATTGATTTGAATTAAATTGTTTAAGAATTATACTTGAATAAATTTGATTTGAAATTTAAATAAAATTAAGATTTAAAGGGTATGATTTTTATAACTTGATTTTGGTTTAGAGTGATTTAAATGAACATCAAGCTGATTTAAATTAATATATCAAGTTAAATAGATTGAAAGAATATCCAGTTATTTAAAGTTTAAAAGTTTTAGTTAAATTATATTGGATTATTATGTAAACATTTCAAATCTAAATAATAGTAATTGAATTTTATATATGTGGAATTATCAAAGAACTAGTTTTGAAATGGTGGAATATTTAAAGCTTTGAAATATATGGAAATTGAAATGGTTTATTTGGGGGTTCAAATCTGTATTTGGAATTGATTTGTGAAATTGAAGAAGCTATTTATTATATAAAGTAATTTAATATTTAAGCCATCTAAATGGTAGTTATGTTTCAAAATTATGAGTTTCAAAGTATTATGATCTAGAAGTGTTATACTTTAAGTATTTTGATTTCGAAGTGTTAGAACTTCGAAAGTGCTATGATTTTGGACAAAGGATATATTTGAAATAAAATGATATTATATTGATTTGGGTTTTTATAAAAATGATATCATATTGATTTAGGTTTTAAAACGGAAATGATATCGTATTTATATGGTTTTGAAATGGATATTATATTCTGGTTTTGAAGTATAATTATTTTGAAATGACCGCGGTGTTATAATAATGTTTGGTTGTTAAAGAGACCAGGATCGGAAGTTGTCATACTCTGTTCCAACTCCGAAAACCACTTTAACAACGGTGTACGCGATCGAGATTCCAGAATGAAGTAAGATGGTAGCGGCGTTTTCTTTGAGGTAAATACATGGACCCAACTTGTAAAAAAATGTGATTTTATCGGGATCCGAAGGTCGGCATTTTTACATCCACTATATCAAATGCCGCATAATCGAATGCCGGAAAACCGAATTGTTAGGGTTAAAAAGAAGAGGTAGAAGAAAAAGATAGAAGAAGTAAGAAAACAGAACATAAACAATATAAGAATCTCACAGTCATAGCGGAACAACATATAATAGATATATGAATAATCTTTAAAACAAAGAACTATCTCAGTTATTACATTACATCATCATCAAAGTGTACAACAACAATATACAACACAAAAAAACAATAGACAGTTATACAAAGGTGTCCGTACAAGTGAATTTACAGCGGAAAGATAATATCATATACAAGTGGTACGTCTCGCCATCCAGCTCGCCACTTGAGCTCCAAAGCACTTCTGAATCCAGAATGACCTGATAACCTGACTCGAGACTGCCCGTGTGGAAAATGATGGGCGCCTAGAGTTTAGGAAGAGAACAATAAACTCCAGGTCAGTCATGAGACTGGTGTGAGAACTTGAAAACAGTTATTTATCTTTAAAACAACAACAAGGAAGTGGAAAATATCCGCAATGCTTTTGGAAAATGAAACTACCATAAGGCCTCCCCGCACACACACAATGCAAACGCAGAATTGGAGAAGATTTCTCCTTATGACAGTCAAAGATGCTTAATACGCAAATTTCTTTGATATTATTATTATAAGTGCACAGTGGAAAACCTTTCGAAAGTATAATATAAATCTTAGCCAACATACGACCATTATCGTATGCCTACTATAGCTACCATGTTCAATAGCAGGTTACCGCCACATTCCATAGCAGGTTATACAACTAAAACCATACAAGGTTCATATTGTTTCTTTGGATTTCCAACAAATGGTCAGGCTAAGGAACTTCCTACTGCCACATGGGATCGCCTCTAGCGGGACGCCGCGAGAACCTAACCGGATCTCTTCCAACACAAGGCCGGGTTACCTTTGTAACTAGGTAACTACTACTCGAGTATGCCACTCCCGGTCCTTTGGGACCTTTATCCGATGGCCTTCGCTCACAAAGCAACAACCACACAGAAAATGAGATTGGAGCAACCACATAGGTTAAGCATCAGGGCTCCATACCTGACACCGCCCTTTTCCAGAAGGAAATGACATACCCTAAAGGGCGCGACCCTCATAACCTTGCCGCATATTCCTTTTTTGACCATTTCTGGGGTGTGAGGTCTGACGAAGTCTCGTCCACAAAGCTACGATTTTTCACAAAGCCACGCTTGATCAACAAATGATCAATAAATAATCATCACACAGCAACACTCAGCATGCCACATTACCAAATTGGGAGTATGTCGCTGATAACCTTCAACTACAAAACCTCTGAACTCGTACATTTCAAAGAAGGGTGTTAAGCTAAGAGAATAAATTCTCCGCCACCAACAGAGATGTATTTGAAAGAAATATGCTTTATATCTCAAAATGTAATGTCAAACACGTAACCATACAAGTCTGTTCCGGTTTCGAACAGAACCGAAGGCACTTCCAAAGAAGCCCTTGCAATCCGGGTATTCACAATCCCGATCGAATTTCCCATCACAAAGGAAATCTCCATACCGTAGCTAACGGTGCAGAAAAAATCGATAGGTCATCCTATCGTTTTCACAAGTACCCGGTCTTCAACGCCGGCCTTCAATGCTATCCATTACGTCGTATCACTATTCGAAATGGGTAATCCAAATAACGAGCACAATAATTTAAAAATAAGTGTAGCATTCAATTTCAACCAATTCACAACAATTAGCCATTTAAGGGTCAATATTGATAGTCGGTTATTTTACTATCAATCAATATTCACAACATAACCCGATTACTAATAATCTTTCCAAATTATTTATTTTCAAAATATCTTTATAAGATATATTTTCCACACTTTAACTATTTGAAAACAAATTTCAAATCATTTTTCACCTTTACAACTTTCATTTCAAAATGGTTCATTTAAACCAATTAAATAAATCCTTACCGATTTACTTTAAATTTACGATCAAAATCCGTAAATTTATTTCCACACTTTAAAAAATAAATCAATGTTTATTTTTAAAACAAATTTCCCTTATAAATTTCCATTGTGAATTTACATTTCCAAATATTCACTTTTTATACGATTTTTCAAATCGATTTCAATTATTCATTTTCAATTTATCTTTAAAAGATATAATCTCAAAACATTCACTTCATGTTGGAAAACATTTCCATACTTATTTAATAATAAGTAATTCACCAATTTATTTATTTTCAATATTTGGGAAATATTTAATATACTTAAATCACAATTAAGTATATATTTTATGCTTTAAGAAAACATCCTCTTAAACCCATTTATTTGGGTCAAAACGAATGTTACGTAAAAAATCGTTACGACAACCCAAAATCACTAGTATAGGGATTCGAAATTAAGATAGATATATAAACCCCAATACTATATAAAACATTTCCTTTCGAAAATCATTTACTATATCAACAGTGTTATAGTCCACTATTTCCTTTTATTTCTCGAAAACGTCTATTTCAACAATGAATGTTGAAATCTATGGTTTCGATACTTAATACATTTTAAAATATCTTTAAATTGTTTTACATTCTATTTAAAATATCACTTTCCCAAAACATTTCTTTACTATACCATTTACTGTCCAAAATCGTGAATATACTTCATTTACCAAATTCATCATTTCTACATATTTTATTCAAAGGATTATCCACTGTCCCAAAATCGTGAATATACTTCATTAACCAAATTCAATTTCTACATATTTTATGTAAAGGATTATCCACTGTCTCAAAATCGTGGATATATCTCCTTTAGTAAGCTATAATAATTAAACTTATTAAAATAAGTCGATTTTCGAATTTATAAAACAACGTTTATAAATTCCATTTATACTTTATAACAACTTCAACTTATAAAATCACTTTATTTACAAATTCTATCCATATCCCATTTACACGCCCAAATCCAGTTTATAAGTTAATTACTTATAAATATTTTATTTACAAAATCTATTCATTTTATAACTTCATAATTTATAAATCTATAGGTTTCATTCACTTATGAAATCCATTTATACTTCATTTTAATACTTACAAAAACCCGTTTTATAATTTCAATATTTTAATTTATAAATATCAATTTTATAAATCTTTTATATAAATCATTTATAATAATTCAAAAATCCCAGTTTAAACCGTTTTATAAATTAATCAACTACTTATTTCAAAAATCACATTTTGGTTATATTTCACAAAAATCATAATTTTCATAACATAAAAATTACAACGTTTATTTATTTAAAATGAATCAATTCCAAAATTAAATTTTATTATGAATTCTCAACTTAAATTTTCAAAAATCAAATTTTATTTATTTTCGGCATCTAACGATACCAAAAATATATTCAGCTAAATTTTAGCCTTTAACGATTTCAATCACAAAGATAATCATGCAGAATATAAATAGATCAACACACAACATTGAAACCAATTCAATCATTTGAGGAATCCAGTTGGATCCCTCCAAACTGTTTCCCTGCATCCACAGATGTTAGCACAATATCAATTCCGCTTCAAGACGGAATATCGTGGTATATGGGATTTATAAAATACTATCCACTATTATGCGGCGCAATAGGGTCTCATCCGCTATATAATGCGGGAAATCAACTCCAAATACATATATAATACCAATTCCATACACGTTGGAATTATCGCGGTATATGTGTTTAATAAATAACCTCCGCTTAATATATGGCGTATATGGTCTATCTCAATACAATAGATAATAACTATCATCCAATCACACAATCAAGCAATTTTAAATTTAACTATTTAAAATTTAAATCTAAACGCAATTCGATTGAGTGAGAAGTTCTAACCTTGAGTTTCCGATAACAGTTGTAGCGTTTTATTTCGAATAAAATTAAACGTGCGTTTAATTTTACCCGAAATTATCACTAGCTCCAAACGACTCCAAACCGGCTCCACTGCGTAGTGCTCAACAAAACTATTGCAACGCAATTCGTTTCGTAAATTTCCGACCTAGTATGGACAAGTTATGATTTTTAGAAGTTTATACAATTTTTTTATATAATTTAATATACAATTCCTTTTAAAAAATTTTAAACCTATTCACATCTGGACCCTTCATTTTCTTCCATCCAATCTAGGTCGTGCGCGATCTTTCTTCCATCTCCGGTTTAATCACACGCGACCGAAGAAAAACCCATAGCCGTTCGACATGCCCTAATCATCGCACCCACCACGCCTCGTTTGAAGATGATCGAAGACATGGGTTTCGAAGCCCAATGCAAAGCTTCCCACGGCCAAAGCCACTTGGAGCTCGGCCTCCCCATCACGTCGAAAAACGCGCGCAATCCCTAGGCAAACGCGGTCCCATAACTCCTTCATCGTTGCGTTTCAGACGATCACCACCGTTAGATTTATAGAGTTCGACGTGCTCTACAAAGTTGTGTTGATAATTTTTGGAAATAGTGTGTGGATTTGAAGAATGAGAAGAAAGAAAACAAATCATCTTCGGCCATTAAATGTATAGCCGGCGGCTATGAAAGAAAATTTAGGGTTTTCTGAAAATTGAAGATAGGTGGTCCTTTTATAGAAATTTCTCAAATTACTATTCATCCGAAATTTTCCAAACTCCAAACGAAGCGTGCTGGCTGGCGTTTCTAGGGTTTAACCCGCGTTCCGGACACAATGGAATAGGCATCGCGAGCCAATTCGATCATCTGTGCGAGTTACGGCAATAATCGATCAAATTTAAATTAAATCGAGTAAACCAAATTCTATGCATTTTGGCTTGCCCCGGACAAATCGTAAATCCGATTGACACAAAATTTGAAACCTTACTATAATTTGACATTACGGATCCGATGAAACTGGTTTTGTCGAAATCCAAGACTGTTTGAAACATGACTATTTTCACTAGTCGATTAAATATTAAAATATTCAATTTTCGCAAATTAACTTTTAATTCAATTTTAAAAGTTCACAAACATTGTTCTAACCCCAATATGATTTAATATAACTTTGTAAATCATTTTTAATCACATTAAACCCAATTTCCAAATTTTTACGCAATTTCAAATATTAAATTGTCGATTTAATTATCCAATTAAATGCAGATATTCGAAAAATAAATTATTCGACTTATAAATTTTACTTATTGATATTTAAAATCAATTAAATATCTGAATTTCAAATGACAGAAATTCTGGGTCGTTACACAACTCCCGTGAGTTGGCATAAGGTGGCAAAAACAAGAGCGATTGACGGGCTAAGAAGGTTGCACCTTTTATCGGACACACTCCTTCGATACCATTCTATTACTTTGTGATTGATTTGGGCCCTTTTGATTTTAGGGGTATGGTTCGAGGTGGGCGGTAGTAGCTGCTACGCGTTACCACCCGTCTGGAAGCGTAATTGGTATATCTACCCTGGCATTGCCTAGTTGTGCCGTGTCATCTACCCTAGCGCGCCGTGTACGAGTTTGGTTTTCTCCCGTAGCCCGTGGAGTATTTAGGGTAGTATGCCGATTTGGAGATGCGTTGATACTGGATGAACTACTGGGACTATTACGTGTTAAGGGCTATATGGGTAACCCCTTAATGCTATTTAAAAGTAAGTTTATTTTACTATTAGACATTATTATAATAGCGTATATTACTATATAGTAAATAGTTTAATGGATCCTTAAGAGATGTGAATCCCAAGCATCTCTTAAGTTATTGCACTCACGTGCTCAGTATTGTATAAACAAGGATCCATTAGCCCGAAGGCAACAAACCCGAAGGTGCAAACCCGAAGGCAACACACCCGAAGGCAACAAACCTGAAGGTGCAAACCCGAAGGCAACACAACCGAAGGCAACACAACCGAAGGCAACAAACCTGAAGGTGCAAACCCGAAGGCAACACACCCGAAGGCAACAAACCTCAAGGTGCAAAACTGAAGGCAACACACCCGAAGGCAACAAACCATAGTGGTGAATGTCCGAAGGCCCAGTACTGGACACCACTAACTGGCAGAATGTGTCACAACTCTCGGAAAGGAATCCGGAAAATGATAACGTGAGTCCCATAACCACCCGTTCGTAATAAACGGTTTACTATCCGTTAGTTAATTTCACACTCAAGTAAAGTTTACCTCATCTCATTGATAAACCAGACCAAAAGGTCAAAACAATCAAATCAAATAGGTCGGGGATTAATCGAAAGGATAAACGCATGGATTCATGGTCCATGTTTTACCTAACCATTTAATCTCCTTTCCACTTCGCTCGAAGTGCGAATTTGTGTGTGTATTTTAAATAGCATTTATAAATTAGAGAATTGAGCTTTTAATACGATTTGAAGAGATCATTTTATACAAACCCGTGTAGGAAATCAAAAATGAATCATCAAAGTCAAAATGCGATAACAACTAATTGGAATCAACCCGAATCGATAAAAGTTGGAATCTCAAGCAAATAGGCATAATAGACCAAAACAAGCAGGTCAGTCGACTGATTCACTCAAAATAGTCGACTGATCCAGAAACATGAAAATCCCATTTCCTGTAGTCAATCGACTGGTTGGAATGGCCAGTCGACTGATTAGAAACAGAGACTTCTTGTCTCTGTCGACGGCGTTGATACGCCAATTGGCTACAACCAGTCGACTGACTGCAAAAGGTCAGTCGATTGATTGAGCCTTGAGGCTGTACCTCAGCCTATCTAATGAAGGAAAAACTCCTCTAAAATGCAATCGATCGAGCAATGATGTTGGGGATTTATGCCAATCGACAACCCAGCGCTATTGACTCTCTTATACAACTCCAAAAAAAACATGATCAAACTCAAAGCTATGATTTTTAGAGTTTTTGACTTCAAAACACCAAAAATTGCAATGTTCACAAAACCAATCTGAATCAAAAGCAATTACCCGTGAATAAGTGTTAGGAATTCATACCTAACATCACTGATATCAAGAGAAGTAGATGTGAGTTCAAAACTCGCCTTTTGAACTCAAGATGAGAATCTCAAATGCAAAGAAAAGACCAACCACTCTTCACTTCTACTCTATAAGCTTCAATCTAAGTTCAAAACATGTATTTCCTAAGTTAGGTTTAGGAAATTTCTGAAATTGAAGAGGAAAAGAGTTGAAGAAGAAGAAGAGGAGGCTTACCAATAGCTTCTCTTGGATTATGGAGCAAGAATTCGAGTTTGCAAGAGGAAACTAGGGCTTGGAGTTTCTAATTCTTCTTCCTTTCCCCTATTTTCAGTTGTGTTGAGCTTGAGAAATGAAAATGAGTGAATGGAGAGAAGAGAGGGGCTGAGTTAGGGTATTAAGTTAAGCCAATGGGCTGAACCCAAACCCAAAACCCAAATAGAAAAAGTAGCAAAATTCTGCTTACTCCAAACATACCAAAGCTTATACTCAAACAGATCGCAAATGCCATTTTGAACTCAATGGAAGTCGTTTCGAGTCCTAATTCAGCAGTTTGAAAAAAGTAACATTTCGGACCTAAATCCAACTAACGACACTATATTTAAATAAAACATTTAAATATGTATAATCGTTAAATATGCCGGTTGTTACAGATCTCCCCTCCTAACAAAATTGTGTCCAAGCAATTCCTAGAGACGATATTTGTAACAACTACATACATACATCATCTAAAAAGAAAAGGAAATGAGCTTAAGATGAATAGATGAACTCACCGTTTCCAAGCAAAGATAGAAAACCTGGATAGGATCGCTCGATAAATTCTCTGGTTTCCCAAGTACAGTCAATGGGATAAGCGGACCATTGAACTTTAATGAGCGACACTTCCTTGTTTCGAAGGTGTCACACCTCTGTGGCAAGCATGCGAATAGGTTGTTGTACAATAGATAAGTCTGGTGAGATCTTAAGCTCTTGCAAATCAGGAGAATCGACAACAGAATCCGACTCACGAAGATACTTCCGAAGTTGAGAGACGTGAAACACGTCATCAATGCCAGATAAGTGAGTAGGACGTGAAACTCTATAAGCCACATGGCCAATATGTTCAGTAATGGAAAATGGTCCTATAAAGCAAGGAGCCAATTTTCCAGTCGTACCGAAGCACATAACCCCTTTCAAAGGAGAAACATGAATAAAAATAAGGTCACCAATCGAGAATTCGAGAGGCTTCCTACGGTTGTCCGCATAGGATTTCTGGCGGCTCTATACCTCTTTCATTCTCAGGTGAATAAGATCAATCTTCTCAGAAGAACCACGAACAGAATCGGGGCCAAGAATAAGCTTCTCTCCATATTCCAACCAACAAGAAGGAGATCACATGGCCTTCCGTATAAGGCTTCGAAAGGAGTTATACCGATACTGGACTGAAAACTGTTGTTGTAGGAGAACTCTACAAGAGGTATGTGATCCTCCCAACTACCATCGAAATCAAAAGTACAAATAAAGAGGAGATCTTCCAAGATACGATTCACTCGTTCAGTCTTATCCGTCAGACTGCGGATGATAAGCTATGCTAAAACTAAGCTTTGTTCCCAAAGCTTGCTGAAGACTTAGCCAAAAATGACTTGTGAATAAAGGATCACGGTCACTCACAATAGAACTAGGAACACCATGAAGTCTCACGATTTCCTTGACATACAACTTAGCCAAATGAGAAGCAGTCCTATTAGACTTAATAGGAATAAAATGAGCAGACTTGGTGAGGCGATCAACAATAACCCAGATAGTAGAATGGCCCAATCTCGAACTAGGTAGGCCGTCAGTGAAATCCATCGAAATCTGATCCCATTTCCACAATGGAATCTCTAGAGGCTGAAGGAGACCCGTAGGACGCTGATGTTCAGCCTTAATACGCTGACAAGTTATGCAATTACTCACATAACTCGCCACATCGCGCTTCATGCCTTCCCAATAATAAAGGTGACGCATATCGGCATACATCTTACTACTTCCGGGATGAATAGTATGCTTAGAACGATGGCAGTCATCCAGACTGTCACGCCTAAGTGCAAAATCATAAGGTACAACAAGATGGTTCTTCTTGCGAAGACACCCATGAAAATCAACGCTGAAATCCCACAATGCCTTTTCATGAGATTTAGTCTCACAATGCTGAATAAGATGCAACAATTCAGGATCACGCCACTGAGCATCGACAATACGATCCAATAAACGGGTCGATCTCCCAAACTAAATAATAGAATAGGAGAATCATAAGATGAAGTTCGATCATGAATTTCACAAAAAATAGAGTCTCAAGAATATTCCATTCTGCGAGCATCAAAGAAACGACAGCCGAATGTTTGCGACTAAGCGCATCAGCAACACAATTACTCTTACCAGGGGTATACTGGATATTAAAATCATAGGAGGCCAGAAACTTGAGCCAACGTTGTTGACACTAATTAAGTTCCTTGTGAGAAAATAAATATTTTAAAAATTTACGATCGAGGTGGAGAATAAATTTTTCCCCCAAAAACAATGATGCCACACCAAAAGTGAAAGCAATAGCCGCGAGCACTAGATCATGAGCGGTATACCTAGTCTCGATAGGCTTCAATTATTTAGAGTCATAAAAGATAGCTCATTCTATTTTGCAAGAGCACGAAACCTAAACCAATATGACTAGTATTGGTTCAAATAATGATTTTTTGATTCCCTTCGGGGACCACAAAGATATGAGTATCGGAAAAGAGTTTTTTTAAATAATATTCTTTCCCAAAAAGCTAAAACTTCCAAAATTACAATTATCTTTATGTGATCATTTTTCTAGAAAAATTTACTTTTTATAAGTCAATTTATTGTGTCCAATTATCTTATCAAAGAATTTAGGAGATTCCTATCGATAACGTTGATCAAGCGCGTCGACCAAAATTCTTAAAGCGCTCAATGGGCAATACAATCACAAAATCATCTTCTATATAATAAAAATGGCTCTTAAAAACTTTATGAATACCCTTTGTTCGTTTCAAGAACAAAAATCCATTTATACTTATAAATATCTTATGAAAAAGATTAGCAAAATTTTAAATTTCCATTTTCCATCCAAAACAATAAATACAAAAAGGAGTCATCAAAATATTCATAGAATACTCGATTCATAAAATGGATGAATAAGCTAGACAAACTGAATAACATAATAAGTCATTCATAAGAATCATAACGAGTACGTAATGCGGTAAATGGAAGGCTAACTTCCGCAACTCGAAGCTAATGAAAACCGGTGGCAAGGTCGAGCTGACAAAGCAATTCACACTTCTCCTTCTGACCTTCCTGACCTTAACACCACTCAAAAGATTTCTTAAGAGTAATCCTAAGATATGCTCAAAAATGCCGAAAATTTTTACAAACTACCCAAATGAGAGAAATAACATTTTTCCTCATCATGTGGGTTTAAAGAATAAAATGATGCCATGAATTTGGAATCAAATCAAAAAGAAAAATAGAAACCTTCCAAAATAGATGGAGATATACCTTATCCCTAAGAAGAACCTCCAGAAGCATCTGCTATATTTAGCTTGCCAGGTTGAGAATTATTCGAAGCAATAGGACAAGTGGAAAGGCGATGGCCTTTCTTCTTGCAGTAGCGGCAGAAGAGAGGCTTAGGACATGCTCGAATCATATGATCAGAAGAACCACAATTGAAACACTTTCGAATGGAAGGTGTTCCAGCAGACTGAGACTGAGAATCAGATTCAAAAGGCTTTTCCTTCTAGGAAGGGAAAAATTTCGGCTTACCGAATGGAAACTTCTTCTTGTTGGTGTTCTTGTGAACCTTAACATCATCCCCACAATCACACTCCTTCTCGAAGGCTTCGAGATGAAGTGCCGAATCAACCAACTCCTCAAAAGAAAGCTTAAGCTGGAGCATTAAAGACTTATTAAGACATTTCTTAAGACCAGATACAAACTTCAGATTCTTCCTATACGAGGTGCTAATGAATTCAAGACCATACTTAGATAAGGCCTCGATTGATACAACATACTCAGAAATGGAAGACTCCCCTTGCTTCAACTCAAGAAAGCGACGGGTCAATAAAACTTTCTCAGATTCAGGAATGAACCTGTGTTCGAATCGTTCCTGAAACTGAGTCCAAGAAAGAGCAGACTCATCAAATTCGGCTAAAAGAAGCTCGTACCAATCAAGAGCACGCTCTTGCAATAAGCTAGATGTTACAAGAATTCTGTCATGATCAGAAAGATCCATGCGAGAAAAAATATGCTCGTACATGTGAATCCAAGCTTGGACCTCAAGAACAATCTCGGAGCCTTTAAATGGCTTCCCTCCAAGATGAGAAAAATCACTGCACTATCGTGCAAAGGCAGACTTGCATGAAGGAGATGTTCGAGTAGGAGTTGGAGGCTTTGTGCTCCTAAACCATTCCAAAAACTGATCGGCAGACATATAAACGCTTTTCGGATGCGAGCCGCTGGATTACCCAGCATCCGAGCGTCGTCCTCCGCCTATTCGAGCCATAAGCTGAAAATTAAGATAAGATAAAGATTATTCCCAAGGTAGATAATTCAATATGGAATACTACAGAATTTAAATGCATTACTTGACGTATTCCCAAATCCTATCTAGCCTTTGGGGTAGAAGGAATAGAGGCATGATGAATCAAAGATTTGTAACACTTAATACACATTGATGTATCGTAATATGTGTTTCTATTCTGTGTTTATCATATTTTGTTCAGAACCTCGCTTTGATACCAAGCTGTGACGCCCCACCTCTATACCCATGCTAGCCAAGGACACTACGGGGTAATGTCGTCAACTAACGCTGAGAATAAGGATGGTTAGGAGCGACCATCTATAGCCTTTCTCTAACTATCTATTGAATACCTCGACAATTGTCATACCAAGCAGATCGACATATCCAATGAATACTTAAAACAAACCCATAGGTGGTTGGAGGATCTATCAGCACAGAATATAACAGCTCACATGTAATATACATCACAGAATAGTAGATCATCAGATACACATATACAGATACATAACAGAGTATACAAAAATGATACATGTCAAGTAGTATAGCAAACCACAATATACAGACGAGCCTAAATGAATACATATCAGAGTTTAAACCAAAAGAACTGCACAAAAAAGCTATAACAAAAAGAAGCTAGCGAAGGAGTCCATTCGGAAGCAAAATAGGCTAAGTCCAAAAGCACCTAACCTGAAACATCTCGGTCTGACCCGAGTATAAATACATGGGTCATTCTAGCTAAACAAATCAGTTAGAAAACTAAACAACAGTAAACCTGCAAGGTCATAAAGTATAACAAATATCTCTAAAAGAGATATAATAATCATCTAACAAAAGATGAATCATAACAAGACAAGCCTTATATCATCGGCAACACAAATAAACAAAGGATATGAATATCCCAAAACAAGCCGAAAAGGCAAATAACAACTACTAATGAAGGTAATACAAGTTCCACAAGGTAACCGCTATATCGTGTTGCTCAAAAAGACCAACACCGAAGGACGATACCTAGGGAATATACATATCAATGAAACAACAGAAAATTGCACGTGCTCAGTACTGTATAAACAAGGATCCATTAGCCCTACGGCAACAAACTTGAAGGTACAAACCCGAAGGCAACACACCCGAAGGCAACAAACCTGAAGGTCTAAACCCGAAGGCAACACACCCGAAGGCAACAAACCTGAAGGTGCAAACCCGAAGGAAACACACCTGAAGGCAACAAACCTAAAGGTGCAAACCTGAAGGCAACACACCTGAAGGCAACAAACCGTAGTGGTGAAGGTCCGAAGGCCCATTACTGGACACCACTAACTGGCAGAATGTGTCACAACTCTCGAAAAGGAATCCGGAAAGTGGTAACACGAGTCCCATAACCACCCGTTTGCACTAAGCAATTTACTATCCATTAGTTAATTTGACACTCAAAGCTGTACAAAGTTTACCTCATCTCATTGGTAAACTAGACCAAAAGGTCAAAACAATCAATCGAATATGTCGGGGATTAATCGGAAAGATAAACGTATGGATTCATGGTCCGTGTTTTACCTAACCATCTAATCTCCTTTCCACTTCGCTCGAAGTGAGAATTTGTGTGTGTATTTTAAATAGAATTTATAAATTAGAGAAGTGAGCTTTTAATACGATTTGAAGAGATCATTTTATACAAACCCGTGTAGGAAATCAAAAAGGAATCATCAAAGTCAAAATGCGATAACAACTAATTGGAATCAACCTGAATCGATAAAAGTTGGAATCTCAAGCAAATAGGCAAAATAGACCAAAACAAGCAGGTCAGTCGACTGGTTCACTGAGAACAGTCGACTGATCCAGAAACATGAAAATCCCATTTCCTACAGTCAGTCGACTGGTTGGAATGGCCAGTCGACTGATTACAAGAAACAGAGACTACTTGTCTCTGTCAACGGCCTTGATACGCCAACTAGCTACAGCCAGTCTACTGACTACAGAACGTCAGTCGACTGACTGAGCCTTAAGGCTGTACCTCAGCCTATCTAATGAAGGGAAAACTCCTCTAAAATGCAATCGATCGAGCAATGACGCTAGGGATTTATGCCAATCGACAACACAGCGCTATTGACTCTCTTGCACAACTCCAAAAAAAACATGATCAAACTCAAAGCTATGATTTTTAGAGTTTTTGACTTCAAAACACCAAAAATTGCAATGTTCACAAAACCAATCTGAATCAAAAGCAATTACCCATGAATAAGTTTTAGGAATTCATACCTAACATCAATGATATCAAAAGAAGTAGATGTGAGTTCAAAACTCACCTTTTTAACTCAAAACAAAGATGAGAATCTCAAATGCAAAGAAAAGACCAACCACTCTTCGCTTCTACTCTACAAGCTTCAATCTAAGTTCAAAACATGTATTTCCTATGTTAGGTTTAGGAAATTTCTGAAATTGAAGAGGAAAAGAGTTGGAGAAGAAGAAGGGGAGGCTTACCAATAGCTTCTCTTGGATTATGGAGCAAGAATTCGAGTTTGCAAGAGGAAACTAGGGCTTGGAGTTTCTAATTCTTCTTCCATTCCCCCATTTTCAGTTGTGTTGACCTTGAGAAATGAAAATGAGTGAATGGAGAGAAGAGAGGGGCTGAGTTAGGGTATTAAGTTAAGCCAATGGGCTGAACCCAAACCCAAAACCCAAAACCCAAATAGAAAAAGTAGCAAAATTCTGCTTACTCCAAACATACCAAAGCTTATACTCAAAAAGATCGCAAATGCCATTTTGAATTCAATGGAATTCGTTTCGATTCCTAATTCGTCCGTTTGCAAAAAGTAACATTTCGGACCTAAATCCGACTAACGACGCTATATTTAAATAAAACATTTAATTATATATAATCGTTAAATATGCGGGTTGTTACATTTTCATTCCGCTGCGAGATTCTGTTTTGTTTTCTTTCTTTCTTCCTTTTTCTTATTCACCCCAATAACAATCCTCCCTTCTATATGGTTTGAGTTTGACATGTGTGGTTTATCGTCGGTTTAAAGCGTACAAAAAGGCAGGATGTTACATCTGGTATCAAAGCTTTGGTTTAGCGATAAACCTTAGCTTTGTGGGGTCTGACTATTTATTAATAGGGTAGTAATAACCTATGATGAGTCGCCGAGAATATATATATATATATATATATATATATATATATATATATATATAAGATAGCGTATTTGTTAGTGTTATAAAAAGGTTTTGGTATCGTGTTAATTTGTGTCTGTTTTGTATTTACAAATTCTGGTTGGTGCATAGGACGCTATGACATCAATAGGGATTTCTAAACACTTAATAGGACAGACCGACACAATATTTGTTTTGAATATAGGTGAATGAAATAATTTTGCCTATTATATTTTCTATATATAAGTAAACTTTTTATAAAGGTTATATTTGGTTGTAATATATTGGTTGTTAGGTAGTGAAATTTATAAATATTGATTGGAAATAAGATTTGAAGAAAATAAAATAAATGAAATTTGAAATTTTAGAACTTAAGTTTCGGGATTTTGAAATTTGCTTTCAAAAGATTTTGGGAAATAATAATATTGTTTATAAGTATTTTCTGATACAAATATTTCAATATAATTTGAAAGAATTGTTTTAAAGAAACTTTGAAAAGAAATAAGTTCTGTACTCCCCTCTCTATCACTGGAAAATAATTTTGATGATGAGTGTATGCATCATCGACATTCATTTTCGAGTTTCGAAGTAGGATGACCAAGGTAGTAGTTTTTACTGCAGATTTATTTTGATAAACAAATATAAATTTCAAATTGTTTTAGATATATAAGTTGTAAATATATATTTATCTATTATCTTAAATGATTGGAAATTAAACACGGTATTTAGTTCTTAAGTTCGATTAATTTATAGTTTGCGTTATCATGGTGAAATGGAATGTAACTAATTAATAATTGAAACCTCTAAAGGAAATAAGAGATTTAATGCTAAGTTATAAATAAAATTAAAAGAAAGTTGAAATATGTAACCTAAAAGCAAAAGATATGTTTATTGAATGTTAAATAAATCAAAGGAAAGAAGAAAGACTTGTATAACTTTCAATTGCATTCTTAGGGCATATATATAACTTACCAAATATTAAAAGTTAAAATGTTAAAGATTTTGTAATGGAAAATTGTACAAGTAAACTTATGTAATGAAAGTATTCAATGAAATTCCTTAATAAATAAGAATTGGATGTTGTAGTTGCTATAAACTTATGTTATGATTGAAATATTACTATAATAAATTTTGATAGAAAGTAAGTATTGTAACAAGTAATTAAAAACTTAAGTAGATGAATTGATATCCTAAGAAACTGAATTAAACATAAATACTATAAATATATGAAGTTATGCAATAATGAATGTAATGCAATAAAAAGAAAATTTATATGCTATGAATAAATAAAAATAATTTATGTAAGTACAAGTGTAAATAAGTGAAATAAACACTGAATTAATGGATGGAAATTTAAATTTTGCAAGAAATAAAAAGATAAATCATTGTATAAATAAAAAAGGAAATCAAACAAAGAATGTATGAAATTGATAAAAATTAACTTGTTCTATTGTTTGGAATGGTTGTTTGTTTGGTTTATGGTTGTTTGGGCACGGATACTTTAAAATTGTTTGGATGGATGAATAATCTATTTAGTTTCATCTAAGACTGTTGCGTAAATGGTGCACTTAGTAGTTTATTTTCCATACTGTACAATTTAAAGTTTTAAACCCGAACAACTACTTGTTTGTTTGCTATGGACGGTTGATTTTATTGGCTTCATATGACGATTGTATTTTGGTTGCATATGATTGTTGTTTATATTGATTATTTGTTAGTGGTTGAAACAATTTTAAGTATTTATTTATATATAATTATTAACTTTTTTTGGATTTTATAAGTGAAAATACAGGTTATGGAACAATTGCTACTGCTTTTGGTTTCATGATTAAACGTTGTTTGCCTGACAAGTAGGCACGTTCTCGGATTATATTATCTTCCCTTGTTGGGATATATATTATTTGGGAAAATATATGTTGTATATTGTTATATTTGATATTATAAATTCTCTCGAGCCTCTCTGTACAAAGGAGACTCTACTGAAATTTTCCGTAAATTTTAGACTTAGAAAATTTTGAAAAAGAGTTTCCAAACTTTATTAATTTGAGTATAAAAAGATTTAATGGTATAAATTGGTATATTTTATTTAAATTAATTAATTTTTTAAATTTATTTGTTTATAAAGTTAGTATTTTTGAATAAGATATATTGATTACTTAATCCCTTCTTTCCCTCCTTTTCCTTTTCGGGGACGAAAAGTCTTGAGTGGGGGAGTGTGTAACGACCCGTAAATTTTCAATAATTTAATTATTAATTTTATTAAATGTTTATTATCTAATGTTAAAAAAAATGGAAATTTGTGATTCATTAATGAAATAATAACTCAAATGAGATGTAATAATGCTAACCTAAGTTATTTATTAACTATTTGAATGAAATTACAATTAATGGAATTAATGTAAATGTTATACTAGGCTATAAATTGAATATAGGAAAACAAACGTAAATATTGAATTAATTAATGAGTTAATATAATGTTGAATAAAATCAATGTTCTGTAAGTAATTATAATATTGGTTTGGAAATGATAAACTTATAAAAGTGTGATTGAGAGTTAATGGCAACAATTATTATAAGTTACATATATATTTAATCCGTTAAATTGAATTTGAATTAATCACAATAAATATAAATTAAATATTATGTTAAAGTAAATCTAGATAATAAATGGGAAATGATGTTAACTTTATTCATAGTATGACAGTGGGTTGAATAAAAAGAATGGTAGTCAAGATTTATCAATTTATTGGAATTTAAACTTAATAATTGGATTAGTTGGAATTTTTAAAAATTAAATTTATAATTTATGAATTTAATGAAATTGAAATTATACACTCAAATTGAGGAATTAATATATTTTAAATCAACAGCTAAATTTGTTTAAATTATTTGTGAATGGTTAAGAAACCAAAATTGATAGAAGTTGTAAATTATTAAAATTTAAATTGGAAAGTGATTAATTAATTTAATATTAATTTATTTAATTAACTGGAAAATGGCCAATTTGACCACTGACTCGGATTTCGACGAAACATGTTTCATCGGATCCGTAACAGTGAATTATTGTAGTATTTCAAGTTTCGTCGCGATCAGACTTTTCGTATGATCGTACGGACTCGAAACGCCTAGAAATCAGTGAAATTGAAATCAATTGAAATCAATTTGAAATAACTTGATTTTATCATAACTTCTTCGTACGATGAAATTTGGACCGGAAACCCATTCCATTAATTTTAAAATATTTTAAAACATCACTTTTGATATATGGGTTAACCGATTTCGTTACAGAGTCGAAACGGGCTTTTTGGGCCATTTTATCGTTCAACGTGTAAGTAAATCTTGTCCATCTATTCCATTTTCATCTTTGTCTATAAATACCCTATTATAAACTCTACTTCATTTCTATTTCTCATTTTCTATATGTACAGAAAAAAAATTTCCTCCTCTTTCCAATGGCTGAAAACTCTAAAACTCCTCAGTTCAATTCCAATTCAAATTTCAACTTCAAAATTAAAACTCTACAAACTATACCATATTTTATATCGTTGAAAATCTCTCGATGAGTGAATCTCAGAGTTGTAATTCGTTTTTCGATTTGAAGCTCTGTTTGTCCAGAAATTGATGATCAATTCTCGACCATTCATCACGCGGCAATCAACTTCAGGAGATTGTCGAATAGAGACCATACCGTATTGTGGAGAGGACCGAGGGGATCGCATCCATGTGGGTTTTGTGATGAATTAATGGTCGGATCGAGGTGGATAATTTGATTAGGGTTGGAAGCCTAACTGACGGTGCGTGTTTCAGGGAGGCCGGAGGTCGTTGAGGTGGGGTCTGTGTGCTCGGTTCGTCGAGGGTGTGGCGATGGTATAGGTCGGCGTTGCTGTAGATGGCCGTGGTGATGAGTGTCGCGGTCAGAGCTTCGATCAACTATGGGGTATTAGGTTCGGATGGGGGCGGTCTAGGGAAGAAAGCTTGCACGTTGTAGAAGCCTGATGACGTGGCTGTATGTTGAGTAATGTTATTTATTCTTTTTCTATTTAAATTAGATTTCCAAATTGTCTAATTATCATAACTTCTGCAAACGTGGTCCGTTTCATGCACGGTTTTCTCCACTTGGATTGTAATGAAATTCTGGACAATTTGACATGGATTTGGATGAATTTTGAGACCGTTCAAATTTTGGGTTTAAATTGGATTTAAATTCAAAAGGTGAGTGTTTTAACCCACACAAAACTTCTAAAATTTCTTATGCTTGTTAAATTGATTTATGATGTGATTAGAAATTTATTTATGACCGTTTGGTATATTTTTAATCATCATCTCGGTTAAATTGAATTTATTTGAATTAAATTGTTATTTAATTGATTATTGCATGTAAATTGCTAGTTAAATTGTTATTTAAATTATTATTGAATATAAACAGCCAATAAATATCTGCTATTTATTATCTATTCCATATTGATGTTATTGATTGAATTGGATGACGATTGTGATAAATGTTTGATGTTTGATATTGGATGAATGGTTGTTGTATTTTATATTGTTATAAACTGCAAGTTGTTATGGATTTTATCTCATTAGGGATTGCGGTTTGAAATGATATATAACCGTATTTATATTTTGAATTACGGATTGAAATGATAAATATCCGTGTCACTTGACCATAGGATAGAAAATTATATACAGACACCATGGTCAAGTATCTGTTTAAATTATATTGTATACAGAATTTATAATGACTTAAATAAAATTAAGGTTGGAAGATAAATATGAAATTAATTTGAATTAAATTATTTAAGAATTATACTTGAATAAATTTGATTTGAAATTTAAATAAGATTGAGATTTAAAGGGTATGATTTTTATAACTTGGTTTTGGTTTAGAGTGATTTAAAGTTGATTTAAATGAATATATCAAGTTAAATAAATTGGAAGAATATCCAGTTATTTGAAGTTTAAAAGTTTTAGTTAAATGATATTGGATTTGCTATGTAAACATTCCAAATCTAAATAATAGTAATTGAATTTGATATATATGAAATTATCAAAGAATTAGTTTTGAAATGGTGGAACATTTAAAGCTTTGAAATATATGTGTTTGCGCCAAAATTGGTCACAAACATCCAATTGCCAATGAAAGCACCAATTCGTAATCGCGGATCACAAGTAAGAAGCAAGTATAGGAATAATGATGCTGACCACTCAAAATATTCAAAAGAAAGCAGTAAACAACACAGATTTTATAGTGGTTTGGCAATCTAGCCTACGTCCACTCTGAACTTGATAACTTTATTGATTCACTTGATGATTTCAATCTGTTATAGCAGATTACAGTAGATTATAGCTCTGAAGTTTTAATACAATGGTGATAGAAAGATGTAGGATCGAATCCGGCAGAGTCTGGAGGTCGAATGGCCAAAAGATCCTCTTTCTGTAGGCTTTGGGGGGCTATTTATAGGCGTAGGAGGCTGATATCGTGCTCAAACTTTGGGAGACTTCTTCTGGCACGTGAGTGGGCCCACGCGACCGACCCCACCAAGTTTCGGCTCGATCTATGATCGATATGAAGCAATTTCGTATCCATCAAAAAATGGTCCAATCAGTTGAAACTTGACAGGATTGTTCTTTAGCTTGTACGTAAGCTCCTATGAAAATTTCATTGCATTTGGACTGGTGGTTTAGGAGTTATGATTGATATGAGTTAAATTTCTTGGTTGGCTGTTTGCGTCAAATCGATCACTTCGAATCCACATTTTCGAATCGATGGATGCACGTGCCTTCGAGACAACGTGGCGCACATATCTCGCATCGATCCACTTTTTGCTCCGAGTTGATCGTGTCGTATCCATGAGTTTTGCCTCGTTTGTATCGAGTGCCATTATACTGTTCGAACCATTCAACCATCTGCACCTCATACCGATCTGCAGTATGTTTAGTTCGAATCGAGATAGGTAGTTCAGCTCGTACCGATGGCAGATTGATGGATATGAATTGGAGCTACCTGATGGATTCAAATAAATGCCTCCTTCATGGGTACGAACTAGACATTGGTCGATCAATATGAAGTGCGTTACTGGTTGATGGATGCAGAGTTGATCGATACGAAACAGTTGCTTGAGTGCGAAACTGATCGATACGAAGTAGGGCCTATCGATGTGTGCGAAGCTGGATGGTCTGATCGATGCGGAGCCGATCGATGCGAAATGGACGGATACAAAAACGTGGCCGTCCTGACCGATGCGTGGTCAATGGTTTCGAACCGAGGCAGGATTGTGGATACGAACCACATCGATACGAATCGATGTGCACTGATGGATACGAAAATATGGCTTTTTCCTTCAATTTGCATCGATCATAACTGGAGCATACGAACTCGGATTGACTTAAAATTCAGAATGCTAGCTTCCATGACTTTGCTTGCCGTGTCCTATCAATTGTAGCTTGATCCGGGCTCAGACAAAATTCATCCATATCCACAGCGAAGTAGTGTATAGCTGATCTTCGGGACGAACTATCTTTGGTTTCTGATCAATCTTTTGGTATCGCGGCCTTGCCAAAAGGCAGGATAACACTTGCCCCCCAAAACTTGCCTTGCGATAGGAAGGTGTGTTTTTTAATGCCATAAGCTGGATGTTCATATCTGGTCAACAATCTGTAAAGAACTCGATTGTTTCAAATGACCTCGAATGACGATCGTTAGGGATCGTATGCCATTTGAGATGAAACAGGACTGTTCGCGGTCGATGCCGTTCGCGACAAATGATGGAATGGAACCGTTCGCGGTCGGGTGTCGTTCGCGGCAAATGATGAAATGGGACCGTTCGCGGTCGGGTGCCGTTGGCGGCAAATGGTGGAATGGGACCGTTCGCGGTTGGATGCCATTCGCGGCAAAGGGTGACCGTTTGAGGTCGGGATACCGCTTCAAACGAAGGGCAGCTATTTGAGGTTGGATGTCGTTCTAGACGATTTGCGATCGGGCCTCGTTCTCGATGAATTGTGACCATTCGCGATCGGAGGCCGCACGAGATAGAATGTGATCGTTCACGATCGAATGCCGCACAAGGCAGAATGTGATCGTTCACGATCGAATGCCGTATTCGGTGAGTTGTGACCGTTTGTGGTCGGGTGCCGCACGAGGCAGTGTTTGATCGTTCGCGATCAGATATCATATTAAGTGAATTGTGACCATTCGAGGTCGGTTGCCGCATGAGGCAGAGTGTGATCATTCGCGATCGGATATTCATTTCTAGAGCCAGATATCACGTTTGGGTGAATTTCTGAACTAGCGGCTTTGGCAGTTCATTGTCGTATAAGTTGTGCTTGTGGATCATTCGTGATCCAACGGGTATTACAAGTAAATTCTTTCATCGAATTGCAAATATTAAAGCAATGTTCACATGAATTCCATGACAGAATTGTCCAGACAAACAAAGTCCAAATGTCCAAACCAAATCAAAACAAAAGCAAGACAGGGATGTCAAAGTGTAAACTCTTACTATGATGCGTTCAGTAGTCATTCAGAGCATTCCCGTGGATCGTTCGCGATATGATACACGTGTAAATGATTTAACAATGTTAGCGAGGATTTTACGACTTGTTCACCGTTATTTCAATCAATTGATAGCCATACGGTGTCCCGGTTCAGGGGCACCCCTAGCTGATGTAGACGGTGGTCATTCTGGCTCCACCGTTGGAGCTCGCCTCCTCACATACTGAAGTAGCCTACCGTTCCTGATATGCCCTTCCACCTCATCCTTCAGATGTCTACAGTCGTTAGTGTTACGACCGTTTAGTTCGTGGAATAAGCAATATTTATCTGATTTCCTCTCGTCAACAGTTGGATCCCTTTGCATTGGTCTGCGATAGGGAACTTGCTCTCTGGTATCCTGATAGATTCACTCCAAACTCTCATTCATCTCAGAATAAGTGGTGAATCGCGGCTCCCTCCACGGCCGCTTTGACCTATCATCATTATTCTCAGCCTTTTGTTTCCATTTACCAGTCTCCACGCCCTTTCCAGGTGGATTTCCGCCTTTGATTGCGTAAACGTCGATTCCTTCTTCTCTTTCTGCACTAGCATCTTCCAATCGCAAAAACTTTTCTGCCTCGTGACAAAATTCTCCTAGATCCATAGGCAGATCCCTAGTTAATGAATTTTTGAACTCTGTGCCATCAGCTATTTCAGACATGGCTGCCATCATAACCATTGATGGATCTTTTTGATCCACCTATGCTGCTGCCACATTGAATCGCGTCAGAAAATTCCTCAAAGACTCCCCAGCTTTCTACTTTAAAGTTGCCAAACTCATCACATTCTTGGGTCTTGCGATGTGAACCCTAAATTGCCTCATGAACCTCTTGGCTAAATCAGCCCACATTCCTATGGAGTTGCTCTCCAGCTGCCTAAACCATAGTGCTGCAATGTCCGTCAGATACAATGGAAAGCACCGGGCCATGACTTCCTATGATGCCCCCAACACTTCCATATGCCTCATATACTTTGTCAGATGGACCGCGGGGTCCGTCCTCCCATCGTACAACTCCACTGATGGTAACTTGAACTCTGGTGGGTTCCTAGCCATCCTAATCATAGGAGAAAAAGGACTCCTGTTCATGTCTTCAAGATCTCCATTTACTTATCCGCCCCTCATGGATCGCCTGACCATCTCCGCCAATCTTTCATTGTCTCCAAGATGCAGTCCTTCTTCATTACTTTCGATCTGCCTCCCGAGTCCGTGAGAGCTTTCAGGAATCTGCCCCCTGGCTGAGCATTTATCCCTCTACTACCACCAGGTTGCTCGGATGCCCTTGTCTCTCTCCCCGGGATCGGATCAACATGCTCCAAGTGTGCGCCCCCTAGTCCTGGTGCTACGCCGGATGGTCCTGCTCCATTCTGAACTCCATGTGCTCCTCAATTTTGCGCTCCAAGTTGCCCAATCTGTTGAAAAAATTCTGGATCAACACTTCTTGTCTCTTTATCATTGCCTCCATCTCATCCATGGTGACGAAGACTGAAGCTTGGTTCGCTCCTGGGGAAGCCTCTTGACTCCCTTTGTGCTGACTCCTATCATCCCTTTGTCTTCTGCTTGATTGTCTCATCATGACTCTTCTGATCTGAATCTCTAAACCTTCTGATTCAACTCTTCAAACGTTAGAACTCCTGAATTAGCCTTCTCAGTGGAAGCACCAAAATGTTTATGCCAAAATTGGTCACAAACACCCAATTGCCAATGAAAGCACTAGTTCGTAATCACGGATCACAAGTAACAAGCAAGTACATGAATAATGATGCAAATCACTCAAAATATTCAAAAGAAAGCAGTAAACAACACAGATTTTATAGTGGTTCGGCGATCTTGCCTACATCCACTCTGAACTTGATAACTTTATTGATTCACTTGATGATTTCAATCTTATACAACAGATTACGGTAGATCATAGCTCTGAAGTTTGAATACAATAGTGATAGAAAGATGTAGGATTGAATCCGACAGAGTCTAGAGGTCGAATGGCCAAAAGATCCTCTTTCTGTAGGCTTCGGGGTCTATTTATAGGCGTAGGAGGCTGATATCGTGCTCAAACTTTGGGAGACTTCTTCTGGCACGTGAGTGGGCCCACGCGACCGACCCCACCAAGTTTGGCTCGATCTTTGATCGATCGAAGCAATTTCGTATCCGTCAAAAAATGGTCCAATCGAGCTGAAACTTGGCAGATTGTTCTTTAGCTTATACGTAAGCTCTTGTGAAAATTTCGTTGCATTTGGACTGTTGGTTTAGGAGTTATGATCGATACGAGTTGAAGTTTCTTGGTTGGCTATTTGCTTCGAATCAATCACTTCGAATCCATGTTTTCGAATCGATGGATGCATGTGCCTTCGAGACGACGTGGCGAACATATCTCGCATCGATCCGCCTTTTGCTCCAAGTTGACCGCATCGTATCCATGAGTTTCGCCTCGTTTGTATCGAGTTCTGTTACACAATTCGAACCATTCAACCATGTGCACCTCGTAACAATCTGTAGTACGTTTAGTTCGAATCAAGATAGATAGTTTAGCTCGTATCGATGGCTGATTGATGGATACGAATTGAATCTACCTGATGGATTCGAATAAACGCCTCCTTCATTGGTACGAACTTGAAATTGGTTGATCGATACGAAGTGCATTGCTGGTTGATGGATGCAGAGTTGATCGATACGAAACAGTTGCTTGTATGCAAAACTGATCGATACAAAGTAGGGCCTATCGATAGGTGCGAAGTGGGATGGTCTGATCGATGCAAAGCTGATTGATGCGAAATTGACGGATACGAAAACGTGACTGTCCTGACCGATGCGAGGTCGATGGATTCGAATCGAGGCAGGATGGTGGATACGAACCACATCGATACGAATCTATGTGCACTGATGGATATGAAAATATGGCTTTTTCCTTCAATTTGCATCGATCATAACTTGAGCGTACAAACTCGAATTGACTTGAAATTTGGAATGCTAGCTTCAATGACTTTGCTTGCCATGTCCTATCAATTATAGCCTGATCTGGGGCTCGGAAAAAATTCATCGATATCCGTAGCGAAGTAGTGTATAGCCGATCTTCGGGACGAACTGTCTTTGGTTTCTGATCAATCTTTTGGTATCATTACCTTGCCAAAAGGCGGGATAACAATATGGAAATTGAAATGGTTTATTTGGAGGTTCAAATCTGTATTTGGAATTGATTTGTAAAATTGGAGAAGCTATTTATTATGTAATGTAATTTAATTTTTAAGCCATCTAAGTGGTGTAGTTATGTTTCAAAGTTATGAGTATCAAAGTATTATGATCTGGAAGTGTTATACTTTAAGTGTTTTGATTTCGAAGCTTTATAACTTTGAAAGTTCTATGATTTTGGAAACATGATATATTTGAAATAAAATGATATTATATTGATTTAGGTTTTTATAAAAATGATATCATATTGATTTGGGTTTTTAAACGGAAATGATATCATATTTATATGGTTCTGAAATGGATATTATACTCTAGTTTTGAAGTATAAGTATTTTAAAATGACCGCGGTGTTATAATAACGTTTGGTTGTTAAAGAGACCAGGATTAGAAGTTTTCATACTCTCTGCCAACTTCGAAAATGTGACACTCGACCTCTATACCTACGCTAGACAAGAACACTACGGTGTAATGTTGTCAACTAGCACGGAGAATAAGGCCGTTGAGGAGCGGACATCCGTAGTTAGGCCTTACACTAGTATTGGTTATCTCGATAGGAGTGGTATATATATATATATATATATATATATATATATATATATATATATATTCCTTCATTTTTCAACTCTGATTTATTTACTCCCATCGACATACACCAATTCCGCTATAAAACGAACTATGATGGTTCATAATAGTTTTGGACAGTAAATATAATAATAACACAGATAATATAAATGCGGAACACAGATAAAACGGAAAGTCTCATATATACAACAACTGATGTCAGTTACAATACATGTGATACAATACATATGATACAACTACAACTGTCGACTCTGGAAGTTACATATACAAGTACATTATTGACAATAATATACATGAATACATATCATCCTATACTATGACACATCTACTCCAAATGATATAAAGAAACTTCACAGCCCTAGCAGCAACCCAAAGCAAGATATCTACAACCTGTAATAACTTGGTCTGACCCGAGTATTAAATTCAAAAGAAAATAATACACGGGTCAATATAATTCAAACTCAGGTATTAGTGCACAGAAGCAATAATAATTAAATAAAAATTAGACGACAGTCACAATAAATTTACCTGTCCGATTCTTAAATAAGGAAATCGGATAACGGTAAATATAACACGTAACGGTGTTAAACAACAAATCAACAAATTCAAATTATTGAATTGGAAACACGAATCATTTCAAACAAATGAAACATCAATTAAAAGGTCAATACGGGTAGGGCTGCAGTACACGCACGCGTGTACTGCCTCGCCACTACAGTAATTAAATACACAAAAGTTCAATAACTCAAAAGCAATAGAATATCAATAAAAGAAATACTGTGTGGCTGCGGTTCACGCTTGCGTGCACTGCCTTGCCACTACAGTGACAAAATAGGAATCGGCACAAGGTCAAATCCGAGCTACCAGTTGGATTCAACTCAAGTGAATTCGAAAATCAAATAAAATGCAAAGGTCAAGTCACTGCAATCATGACTCAACTCAATGCAACAATCAAAGTCAAGGCGACAGGAAGTCAGCAATTCAAACTGCAAATCCAGATCAATGCGCAATGCATACAAATAGCATAAGCAAATAACACAGTAAATTCAAACAATACTCAATGCACAGCAAACTGGTGCCACCAAAATCATAGTGAAGTCAGAGACCATAATCAAGCAACAAATTGAACAGGGTAATGCATCAAAGACAACTGACATGCAAACCAAGATCAAAGTGTGCACAGAAAAAATAACATGATTGAAACCACAAAAGACTGCAACTGGAAATCCTCAATGCAAACAACAATCAGCAGCATGCAAGTGCATACACAAAGAGGCAACAAAGGTCAGGGACCAATTGCAACAGATGCAGTGAAGCAAATGCCATCAAGTGTCAACCAGATCAAAAGCACAATCCAGACCAGGTGAATATGTTGACCCAACCACAAAGAAACCAGTCTCGACCACTTAAACAAAACACACAGTGCACACTAGACACAACATTAACTAGCATGCCAACTGACTCGAATGACTCAAGTGATATAAGAACAATGTTCAAAAGACACAGCAGAATTAAAGTGAATAAACAAGTGGGAAATACATGTACATCAATGCGAACACATAAACTTCAAGCTAGTCTACAATTACGAGATATGGCATCACATCTACCAGCTAGCAAGTACATCATGACCCCAAAGTGCTCAATGCACAGTGCAGACACAATCGGCAGATGCAACAACAAATCAGTAATGAAGCAAACCACTGACTCACGTACACCAGTGACACGAGTGATACATGATAGAGTGCAGACAATCAACACACTGTAGGGAACATCAGTGAACAAAACCTATGGAAGCCGAAGTCATGAAATAGCATATACAAAGACAAAGTCAAGGTCAGATAAATATTAAACCAAGTCAGAATTCAACGCAAGAAAAGAAATGAAAAAGTCAAAAAATAAAATAAAATAGGAAAGTAGCTGTCGTAACAATCAAGGAAGGATCGAACGATCTCAAGTTAAAGCCATAACTGTAAAGTAAGGGAAACATTCGAGTTGAATTCGTCAGTAAAATCCCAAACGTTCAAACAGTGTCAAGTGGCAGATAAAATATTTTGACGAATTCAAACAAGTAATATACGACGTAAATTTAGAAGGTCGAATCCTATAAATAGGAATAAACATCATTGTCAATAAGCATCGATCGAGTTCAAGCATTAAAAACCCCAATCATCATCATCGACACCGTGAGAAAATGAACAAGTCGAGAAATATCATACACGAAGTCAGATGACCGAAGTCATAAAAGAAATCAACAACATTCAACCAAAAATCAATTATATCAGTTTACATTCGAAACCGTGGTAACATCCAACGACTTCAAAAGCAAGGATTCAATGATTTTATGCAACCACAAACAAGAATTAGAAGACGTGAGTGAAATGAATCACTCACTTTTTTATGACAATCTGAAGCAGAGACGAACTCGACAACAGGAGGAGCCGTGAACGATCCGAGCTACTCGCGAGTACCCACCGATCGATCAACAGAGGCGCGACCTCGAAGAATTTCGAAAGCCCTAATTTGGACAAAGAAGAACGAACGGCAGCCATTTATTTTATTTTATTTTATTTTGTTTTTTCTTCGTTTGTTTGATTACTTAGGGTTGCGAAAGGAAGTGATTAAATAAAGGAACTCGTGGTGGCCAAGTAAATGATCACAGCACTATCTAAAAACATGAGCCAAGATTCAATTGAACCCTGCAAAACATTTCAATAAATTTATGAAAAGAATATGAACCGATAAAATTTCCAAATAGCAAATAGCTATCAACATTAATCGTTTAACGATGATTATAAATTGGTGAAAAATTCCTGGGTTGTTACAGACTCCCCTCCTTAAAGAAATTGCGTCCTCACAATCATAAGGAATAAATGAACAAATGGTAACAACCATAAAGAAACATCATCACAAGATGAAGAAATTTGAAATAGGAAGTTCACCATAAAGATCTTGAAAGAGTAAGCCTGAACGTGTTTGCTGGACGAATTCTCAGGATCCCTAAGTGCAAACCTTAGGATTTGAGAACCATTGAACTTCCGCAAGAAAAACATCTTTATTTCGAAGGTGCTACACCCCCGAAGCCATGATGTGATTAGAAGGTTGCTCAAAAGTCAAATAGGCAAAACTTCCATTTCTTCAATAACACTGGGATCAAGAATAAAAATCGAAAATCCCTAAGGCATTTCCGTAATTGGAAGACGTGGAAAACGTCATGAATAATAGAAATTGAGCCGGTACACCGGCGTAGTACAATATAAACACCAAAGAAATCTTTTAATTTCATAAAATAAATTCACAAATTCTCTACAAAATTTAATTATCAAATAGATAATCAGAATACAGAAATCACAAAACAACAATATCTAATCATCGATACGATAACTAGGAGACAGCAAAATCTAATTATCAACAAAGATAATTAGAAAACAAAAATCACAAGTCCCAAAATTGCAAATATTTAATTATCACAAATGATAATCAAATCTCAATTCAACAAATATTTAATTATCAAAAAACGATAATTAAATCTCATATATCTAACTATCACAAGCGATAATCAGAAACAACAAATATCTGATTACCAAAAATGATAAATCAGAAATCACAAACATCCGATTATCAAAACGATAATCAGAAATCACAAACATCCGATTATCAAAAACGAAAACCAGAAATCACAAATATTTCAATTAACGAGTCCGGAATTATCCGAAATAGCAAACGCACATGTCCCATGACCAAGAGTTTTACTAGATCGTTTAATTCTCTTCATCGTTTCCTTGAAAGTGCAAAATCATGTATTCCAAAAATAACATTTCTCATTCTTAAACGGACAAGTACGGAATTAAACGAATCGGTAAAAGAAAGGGGTCATAGTCTACGATTTTTCTGAAACGTTTAAATCGCTTCCTCATTCTTTTGAAAGCGCAAACTGCAAAACTCAAGAAAACAATTTTCATTTATTTTATAAAAGTAATAATTTACATTCTCAAACGTACAAGTCCGGAATTAAGCGAATCAGCAAAAGAAAGGGGTCATAGTCCTCGATTTTGCTAAACGTTTAAATCGCTTCCTCATTCTTTTGAAAGCGTAAACTGTAAAGATTTTAAAAACAATTTTTAGTTTGAAACAAATTTTTTTTAAAACACGTGATTAAAACATCAACATCAATAGCAACTTCAACAAGGAAATTGCACTTCTCAAAATACCATAAAAACGGACAACAAAATCAGCATTGCGGGATAACCGCTTGAAAATCCATTTTAAAATTGACGGTTACTGAAGTTAATACGTCAAAATCTCATCAAGATAGTTGGCATCAAAATATAATACCAATGAATTTTCATTCATCAAAAATGTCACAAGAATCTTCTCAAAGATAGAAAGGGGTATCATACCCTAAACTTGTATTCATAACAGGTCAATGACACCAGAATTCACCAACGCACAAAAATTGATAAAACTTATCAATAGAAATCACGAAAATTGGTGAAGCACAAGTTCTTGAAATCATCACAAGAAATCCAGAAAACACAAATTCTAGAAATCTACACAAGAAATCCAGAAAACACAAATTCTTGAAATCTACACAAGAAATCCAGAAATCCCAAAGAGTGAAAGAGGCCTATCACATGATGGTACGAAGACCATGGGGAGCTACCCAATATGGGTGAGACGGAATCACCCAGATGAGGTCTAGACTAACCAAAAATCAAAAAGGTATGTGTGAGTGGAATCACGCAAGTGGTGTCTAGTCTAACCTCGCAAACAAAAAGAAAATATGTGTGAGTGGAATCACACAGATGAGGTCTAGACTAACCAAAAATCAAAAAGGCATGTGTGAGTGGAATCACACAAATGGTGTCTAGTCTAACCTCGCAAACAAAAAGAAAGTATGTGTGAGTGGAATCACACAGATGAGGTCTAGACTAACCAAAAATCAAAAAGGTATATGTGAGTGGAATCACACAAATGGTGTCCAGTCTAACCTCGTAAACAAAAAGAAAGTATGTGTGAGTGGAATCACACAGATGAGGTCTAGACTAACCAAAAATCAAAAAGGTATGTGTGAGTGGAATCACACAAATGGTGTCTAGTCTAACCTCGCGAGCAAAAAGAAAGCATGTGTGAGTGGAATCACACAGATGAGATCTAGACTAACCAAAAATCAAAAAGGTATGTGTGAGTGGAATCACACAAATGGTGTCTAGTCTAACCTCGCAAACAAAAAGAAAGTATTTGTGAGTGGAATCACACAGATGAGGTCTAGACTAACCAAAAATCAAAAAGGTATGTGTGAGTGGAATCACACAAATGGTGTCTAGTCTAACCTTGCATACAAAGAGACATCGCACAATTTCTAGTCTAAATCATAAAAATGATCGTCATGATAACCGAGAAGTGACAATTACACTAAGTTAGTGCATATAAAGGTTTAGCTTCATGTCCCATAACCACTAGCTAAACTTAAATATTTACGAACAAACTGTAGATCTTCACTAGAAAAATGTCACAAGTGGTTCAATCGAACAAGTGCAGAAATTAACCGACGAAGTAAACGCAAGCGTTTCATACCACTTGTTTTGCTAAGACGTTTAATTAGATTTCTCATACGAGTGAAATCATTGTTTGTATATACTAATAGATTGGAAAACGGTTTAGGAAAAGGGCTTTTTTGTAAAATAGTTTTGAAATCGTTTAGAGAAAAGCGTTTTGATATTTACTACTAGTATAGAAAACCTTTATATTTTTAAAGTGACAAATCACAAAAATGATTGTAGAAACAATCAATCATAAGAATTCACATACAAAGATGTGAATAGAATCCAAAGAAATCGATACCGAATTCACCAAAAGGTATGTTCATGAAAATCCCGAAGAAAATGTCATCAAAGTTGCTAAAAAATGATAGCAACAAATTGGGGAATTAATAAGAATCGATTAAATTTGGAAACCAAATCAATTCACTAAAATTCACATTCGAAGACGGGAATAAAATCCAAAGAATTCGATTCCAAATCCATCAGAGTAGAAATACTCTAAAATTCCAGAAATAGAAGTTATCATAGTCGAGAAAGGTGATAACAACTAATCGTAAAAGAAGAATCGATTAACAATTGGAAAAACAAAGCAAAACGAGCATAAATGCATAAACAACTTCAACAAAAATTAAAATCAAGTCAATTCCAAAGTCAACAATTAATGGCCACAGTCGAGTACAAAACGAATCAACATCATCATCAAAGAATTCAACGGCAAACAAAGTCAGAGTCTTGGAAATCAAGAAATTAGCAATTTCACGAAAACAAAGTAACCGATGTCGAATGGAAATCAAGCCGAGGAAAACACAAAATATCAAGTTCAAAATCGCTGAGATTCGAACTAGATGTGAGTGAAAAATCAAAATCACTCAATTTGCAACCGGTCGAGCTATTTTTCATCACAGTGTAACAGGTACACAATGACACCCATAGCATAGCACAAAAGTGGAACAAAGTCCAGGGGTCAAAATAACTTTAATTAGCCAAATTCGAAAAAAATCAACATCGACTAAATCAATTCAAAGCCGAAAACACAAGAACAAAATCCTCATCATCAAAAACCAAACTTGAGTTCCTAAAGCAAACGGAGGCCGAAGCCAAAATACTTTCACGAAATAAAAAACAAATGCACATGAATAAATGTTAGGAATTCGTACCTAACAATCAAAGATAATCATATACAAATATGAGAGATAAAACTTCGACCAATAGTTGTAACACATGTTCCATCTAAGTTATGTTTTATATTATATCCATAAACCCCAGGCTTTGATACCAAGCTGTGACGCCCCACCTCTATACCCACGCTAGCCAAGAACACTACGGCGTAATGTTGTCAACTAGCGCGGAGAATAAGGCTGTTGAGGAGCAGCCATCCGTAGTTAGGCCTTACACTAGTATTGGTTATCTCGATAGGAGTGGTATATATATATATACTCCTTCATTTTTCACCTCTGATTTATTTACTCCCATCGACATACTCCAATTCCAGTATAAAACGAACTACGATGGTTCGTAATAGTTTAGGACAGTAAATATAATAATAACACAGATAATATAAATGCGGAACACAGATAAAACGGAAAGTCTCATATATACAATAACTGATGTCAGTTACAATACATGTGATACAATACATATGATACAACTACAACTGTCGACTCTGGAAGTTACATATACAAGTACATTATTGACAATAATATACATGAATATAGATCATCCTATACTATGACACATCTACTCCAAATGATATAATGAAACTTCACAACCCTAGCAGCAACCCAAAGCAAGATATCTATAACCTGTAATAACTCGGTCTGACCCGAGTATTAAATTCAAAAGAAAATAATACACGGGTCAGTCTAATTCAAACTCAGTTATTAGTGCACAGAAGCAATAATAATTAAATAAAAATTAGACGACAGTCACAATAAATTTACCTATCCGATTCTTAAATAAGGAAATCGGATAACGGTAAATATAACACGTAACGGTGTTAAACAACAAATCAACAATTCAAATTATTGAATTGGAAACACGAATCATTTCAAACAATTGAAACATCAATTAAAAGGTCAACACGGGTAGGGCTGCATTGCACGCACGCGTGTACTGCCTCGCCACTACAGTAATTAAATACACAAAAGTTCAATAACTCAAAAGCAATAGAATATCAATAAAAGCAATACTGTGTGGCTGCAGTTCACGTTTGCGTGCACTGCCTTGCCACTACTGTGACGAAATAGGAATCAGCACAAGGTCAAATCCGAGCTACCAGTTGGATTCAACTCAAGTGAATTCGAAAATCAAATAAAATGCAAAGGTCAAGTCACTGCAATCATGACTCAACTCAATGCAACAATCAAAGTCAAGGCGACATGAAGTCAGCAATTCAAACTGCAAATCCAGATCAATGCGCAGTGCATACAAATAGCATAAGCAAATAACACAATCAATTTAAAGAATACTCAATGCACAGCGAACTGGTGCCATCAAAATCAAAGTGAAGTCAGAGACCATAATCAAGCAACAAATTGAACATGGCAATGCATCAAAGACAACTGACATGCAAACCAAGATCAAAGTGTGCACAGAACAAATTACATGATTGAAACCACAAAAGACTGCAACTAGAAATCCTCATTGCAAACAACAAGCAGCAGCATGCAAGTGCATACACAAAGAGGCAACATAGGTCAGGGACCAAGTGTAACAGATGCAGTGAAGCAAATTCCATCAAGTGTCAACCAGATCAAAAGCACAATCCAGACCAGGTGAATATGCAGACCCAACCACAAAGAAACCAGCCTCCACCACTTCAACAAAACACACAGTGCACACCAGACACAACATTAACTAGCATGCCAACTGACTCGAATGACTCAAGTGATACAAGAACAATGTTCAAAAGACACAACAGAATCAAAGTGAATAAACAAGTGGGAAATACATGTACATCAATGTGAACACATAAACTTCAAGCTAGCCTACAATTACGAGATATGACATCACAGCTACCAGCTAGCAAGTACATCATGACCCCAAAGTGCTCAATGCACAGTGCAGACACAATCGGCAGATGCAACAGCAAATCAGTAATGAAGCAAACCACTGACTCACGTACACCAGTGACACGAGTGATACATGATAGAGTGCAGACAATCAATACACTGCAGGGAACATCAGTGAACAAAATCTATGGAAGCCGAAGTCATGAAATAGCATATACAAAGACAAAGTCAAGGTCAGATAAATATTAAACCAAGTCAGAATTCAACGCAAGAAAAGAATTGAAAATGTCAAAAAATAAAATAAAATAAAATAGGAAAGTAGCTGTCGTAACAATCGAGGAAGGATCGAACGATCTCAAGTTAAAGCCGTAACTGTAAAGTAAGGGAAACATTCGAGTTGAATTCGTCAGTAAAATCCCAAACGTTCAAACAGTGTCAAGTGGCAGATAAAATATTTTGACGAATTCAAACAAGCAATATAAGACGTAAATTTAGAAGGTCGATTCCTATAAATAGGAATAAACATCATTGTCAATAAGCATCGATCGAGTTCAAGCATTAAAAACCCCAATCATCATCATCTGCACCGTGAGCAAATGAACAAGTCGAGGAATATCATACACGAAGTCAGATGTCCGAAGTCATAAAAGAAATCAACAGCGTTCAACCAAAAATCAATTACATCAGTTTACATTCGAAACCGTGGTAACATCCAACGACTTCAAAAGCAAGGATTCAATGATTTTATGCAACCACAAACAAGAATTAGAAGATGTGAGTGAAATGAATCACTCACCTTTTTACGACAATCTGAAGCAGAGACGAACTCGACAACAGAAGGAGCCATGAACGATCCAAGCTACTCGCGAGTACCCACCGATCGATCAACAGAGGCGCGACCTCGAAGAATTTCGAAAGCCCTAATTTGGACAAAGAAGAACGAATGGCAGCCATTTATTTTATTTTATCTTGTTTTTTCTTCGTTTGTCTGATTACTTAGAGTTGCGAAAGGAAGTGATTGAATAAAGGAACTCGTGGTGGCCAAGTAAATGATCACAACACTATCTAAAATCATGAGCCAAGATTCAATTGAAGCCCGCAAAACATTTCAACAAATTTATGAAAAGAATATCAACCGATAAATATTCCAAATAGCAAATAGCTATCAACATTAATCGTTTAATGATGATTATAAATTGGTGAGAAATTCCTGGGTTGTTACAGATTCCCCTCCTTAAAGAAATTGTGTCCTCGCAATCGTAAGGAATAAATGAACAAATGGTAACAACCATAAAGAACATCATCACAAGACGAAGAAATTTGAAATAGGAAGTTCACCATAAAGAGCTTGAAAGAGTAAGCCTGAACGTGTTTGCTGGACGAATTCTCAGGATCCCTAAGTGCAAACCTTAGGATTTGAGAACCATTGAACTTCCGCAAGAAAAACATCTTTATTTCGAAGGTGCTACACCCCCGAAGCCATGATGTGATTAGAAGGTTTCTCAAAAGTCAAATAGGCAAAACTTCCATTTCTTCAATAACACTGGGATCGAGAATAAAAATCGAAAATCCCTAAGGCGTTTCCGTAATTGGACGACGTAGAAAACGTCATGAATAGCAGAAAATTGAGCCGGTACACCGGCGTAGTACAATATAAACACCAAAGAAATCTTTTAATTTCATAAAATAAATTCACAAATTCTCTACAAAATTTAATTATCAAATAGATAATTAGAATACAGAAATCACAAAACAGCAATATCTAATCATCGATACGATAACTAGGAGACAGCAAAATCTAATTATCAACAAAGATAATTAGAAAACAAAAATCACAAGTCGTAAAATTGCAATATTTAATTATCACAAATGATAATCAAATCTCAATTCAACAAATATTTAATTATCAAAAAACGATAATTAAATCTCATATATCTAACTATCACAAGCGATAATCAGAAACAACAAATATCTGATTATCAAAAATGATAAATCAGAAATCACAAACATCCGATTATCAAAAACGATAATCAGAAATCACAAACATCCGATTATCTAAAACGAAAACCAGAAATCACAAATATTTCAATTAACGAGTCCGGAATTATCCGAAATAGCAAACGCACATGTCCCATGACCAAGAGTTTTACTAGATCGTTTAATTCTCTTCATCGTTTCCTTGAAAGTGCAAAATCATGTATTCCAAAAATAACATTTCTCATTCTCAAGCGGACAAGTACGGAATTAAACGAATCGGTAAAAGAAAGGGGTCATAGTCTACGATTTTTCTGAAACGTTTAAATCGCTTCCTCATTCTTTTGAAAGTGCAAACTGCAAAACTTTTGAAAACAATTTTCATTTATTTTATAAAAGTAATAATTTACATTCTCAAACGAACAAGTCCGGAATTAAGCGAATCAGCAAAAGAAAGGGGTCATAGTCCTCGATTTTGCTGAAACGTTTAAATCGCTTCCTCATTCTTTTGAAAGCGTAAACTGAAAAGATTTTGAAAACAATTTTTATTTTGAAACATTTTTTTTAAACACGTGATTAAAACATCAACATCAGTAGCAACTTCAATAAGGAAATTGCACTTCTCAAAATACCGTAAAAACGGACCACAAAATCAGCATTGCGGGATAACCGCTTGAAAATCCATTTTAAAATTGACGGTTACTAAAGTTAATACGTCAAAATCTCATCAAGATAATTGGCACCAAAATATAATACCAATGAATTTTCATTCATCAAAAATGTCACAAGAATCTTCTTAAAGATAGAAAGGGGTATCATACCCTAAACTTGTATTCATAACAAGTCAACGACACAAGAATTCACCAATGCACAAAAATTGATAAAACTTATCAATAGAAATCACGAAAATTGGTGAAGCACAAGTTCTAGAAATCATCACAAGAAATCCAGAAAACACAAATTCTAGAAATCTACACAAGAAATCCAGAAAACACAAATTCTAGAAATCTACACAAGAAATCCAGAAAACACAAAGAGGGAAAGAGGCCTATAACATGACGGTCCGAAGACCATGGGGAGCTACCTAATATGGGTGAGACGGAATCACCCAGATGAGGTCTAGACTAACCAAAAATCAAAAAGGTATGTGTGAGTGGAATCACGCAAGTGGTGTCTAGTCTAACCTCGCAAACAAGAAAGTATGTGTGAGTGGAATCACACAGATGAGGTCTAGACTAACCAAAAATCAAAAAGGCATGTGTGAGTGGAATCACACAAATGGTGTCTAGTCTAACCTCGCAAACAAAAAGAAAGTATGTGTGAGTGGAATCACACAGATGAGGTCTAGACTAACCAAAAATCAAAAAGGTATGTGTGAGTGGAATCACACAAATGGTGTCCAGTCTAACCTCGCAAACAAAAAGAAAGTATGTGTGAGTGGAATCACACAGATGAGGTCTAGACTAACGAAAAATCAAAAAGGTATGTGTGAGTGGAATCACACAAATGGTGTCTAGTCTAACCTCGCGAGCAAAAAGAAAGTATGTGTGAGTGGAATCACACAGATGAGGTCCAAACTAACAAAAAATCAAAAAGGTATGTGTGAGTGGAATCACACAAATGGTGTCTAGTCTAACCTCGCAAACAAAAAGAAAGTATTTGTGAGTGGAATCACACAGATCAGGTCTAGACTAACCAAAAATCAAAAAGGTATGTGTGAGTGGAATCACACAAATGGTGTCTAGTCTAACCTTGCAAACAAAGAGACATCGCACAATTTCTAGTCTAAATCATAAAAATGATCGTCATGATAGCCGAGAAGTGTTAATTACACTAAGTTAGTGCATATAAAGGTTTAGCTTCATGTCCCATAACCACTAGCTTTACTTAAATATTTACGAACAAACTGTAGATCTTCACTAGAAAAATGTCACAAGTGGTTCAATCGAACAAGTGCAGAAATTAGCCGACGAAGTAAATGCAAGCATTTCATACCACTTTTTTTGCTAAGCCGTTTAATTAGATTTCTCATACGAGTGAAATAAAGGTTTGTATATACTAATAGATTGGAAAACGGTTTAGGAAAAGAGCTTTGTTGTAAAATAGTTTTGAAATCGTTTGGAGAAAAGGGTTTTGATATTTACTACTAGTATAGAAAACCTTTATATTTTTAAAGTGACAAATCACAAAAATGATTGTAGAAACAATCAATCACAAGAATTCACATACAAAGATGTGAATAGAATCCAAAGAAATCGATACCGAATTCATCAAAAGGTATGTTCACGAAAATCCCGAAGAAAATGTCATCAAAGTTGCTAATAAATGATAGCAACAAATTAGGGAATCAACAAGAATCGATTAAATTTGGAAACCAAATCAATTCACTAAAATTCACATTCGAAGACGTGAATAAAATCCAAAGAATTCGATTCCAAATCCATCAAAGTAGAAATACTCAAAAATTCCAGAAATAGAAGTTATCAAAGTCGACAAAGGCGATAACAACTAATCGGAAAAGAAGAATCGATTAACAATTGGAAAAACAAAGCAAAACGAGCATAAATGCATAAACAACTTCAACAGAAATAAAAATCAAGTCAGTGCCGAAGTCAACAATTAATGGCCACAGTCGAGTACAAAATGAATCAACATCATCATCAAAGAATTCAACGGCAAACAAAGTCAGAGTCTTGGAAATCAAGAAATTAGGAATTTCACGAAAACAAAGTAACCGAAGTCGAATGGAAATCAAGCCAAGGAAAACACAAAATATCAAGTTCAAAATCGCTGAGATTCGAACTAGATGTGAGTGAAAAATCAAAATCAATCAATTTGCAACCGGTCGAGCTATTTTTCATCACAGTGTAACAGGTACACAATGACACCCATAGCATAGCACAAAAGTGGAACAAAGTCCAGAGGTCAAAATAACTTTAATTGGCCAAATTCGAACAAAATCAAAATTGGCTAAATCAATTCAAAGCCGAAAACACAAGAACAAAATCCTCATCATCAAAAACCCAACTTGAGTTCGTAAAGCAAACGGAGGCCGAAGCCAAAATACTTTCATGAAATCAAAATCAAATGCACATGAATAAATGTTAGGAATTCATACCTAACAATCAAAGATAATCATATACAAATATGAGAGATAAAACTTCGACCAATAGTTGTAACACATGTTCTATCTAAGTTATGTTTTATATTATGTCCAGAAACCCCAGTCTTTGATACCAAGCTGTCACGCCCCACCTCTATACCCACGCTAGCCAAGAACACTACAGTGTAATGTTGTCAACTAGCGCGAAGAATAAGGCTGTTGAGGAGCGGCCATCCGTAGTTAGGCCTTACACTAGTATTGGTTATCTCGATAGGAGTGGTATATATATATACTCCTTCATTTTTCACCTCTGATTTATTTACTCTCATCGACATACTCCAATTCCAGTATAAAATGAACTACAATGGTTCATAATAGTTTAGGACAGTAAATATAATAATAACACAGATAATATAAATGCGGAACACAGATAAAACGGAAAGTCTCATATATACAATAACTGATGTCAGTTACAATACATGTGATACAATACATATGATACAACTACAACTGTCGACTCTGGAAGTTACATATACAAGTACATTATTGACAATAATATACATGAATACATATCATCCTATACTATGACACATCTACTCCAAATGATATAAAGAAACTTCACAGCCCTAGCAGCAACCCAAAACAAGATATCTACAACCTGTAATAACTCGGTCTGACCCGAGTATTAAATTCAAAAGAAAATAATACACGGGTCAGTCTAATTCAAACTCAGTTATTAGTGCACAGAAGCAATAATAATTAAATAAAAATTAGACGACAGTCACAATAAATTTACCTATCCGATTCTTAAATAAGGCAATCAGATAACGGTAAATATAACACGTAACGGTGTTAAACAACAAATCAACTATTCAAATTATTGAATTGGAAACACGAATCATTTCAAACAATTGAAACATCAATTAAAAGGTCAACACGGGTAGGGCTGCAGTACACGGACGCGTGTGCTGCCTCGCCACTACACTAATTAAATACACAAAAGTTCAATAACTCAAAAGCAATAGAATATCAATAAAAGAAATACTGTGTGGCTGCAGTTCACGCTTGCGTGCACTGCCTTGCCACTACAGTGATGAAATAGGAATCGGCACAAGGTCAAATCCGAGCTACCAGCTGGATTCAACTCAAGTGAATTCAAAAATCAAATAAAATGCAAAGGTCAAGTCACTGCAATCATGACTCAACTCAATGCAACAATCAAAGTCAAGGCGACATGAAGTCAGCAATTCAAACTGCAAATCCAGATCAATGCGCAGTGCATACAAATAGCATAAGCAAATAACACAGTCAATTCAAAGAATACTCAATGCACAGAGAACTGGTGCCACCAAAATTAAAGTGAAGTCATAGACCATAATCAAGAAACAAATTGAACTGGGCAATGCATCAAAGACAACTGACATGCAAACCAAGATCAAAGTGTGCACAGAACAAATTACATGATTGAAACCACAAAAGACTGCAACTGGAAATCCTCATTGCAAACAACAAGTAGCAGCATGCAAGTGCATACAAAAAGAAGCAACAAAGATCGGGGACCAAGTGCAACAGATGCAGTGAAGCAAATGCCATCAAGTGTCAACCAGATCAAAAGCACAATCCAGACCAGGTGAATATGCAGACCCAACCACAAAGAAACCAGTCTCGACCACTTTAACAAAACACACAGTGCACACCAGACACAACATTAACTAGCATGCCAACTGACTCGAATGACTCAAGTGATACAAGAACAATGTTCAAAAGACACAGCAGAATCAAAGTGAATAAACAAGTGGGAAATACATGTACATCAATGTGAACACATAAACTTCAAGCTAGCCTACAATTACGAGATATGACATCACAGCTACCAGCTAGCAAGTACATCATGACCCCAAAGTGCTCAATGCACAGTGCAGACACAATCGGCAGATGCAACAGCAAATCAGTAATGAAGCAAACCACTGACTCACGTACACCAGTGACACGAGTGATACATGATAGAGTGCAGACAATCAATACACTGCAGGGAACATCAGTGAACAAAATCTACGAAAGCCGAAGTCATGAAATAGCATATACAAAGACAAAGTCAAGGTCAGTTAAATATTAAACCAAGTCAGAATTCAACGCAAGAAAAGAATTGAAAAAGTCAAAAAATAAAATAAAATAGGAAAGTAGCCGTCGTAACAATCAAGGAAGGATCGAACGATCTCAATTTAAAGCCGTAACTGTAAAGTAAGGGAAACATTCGAGTTGAATTTGTCAGTAAAATCCCAAACGTTCAAACAGTATCAAGTGGCAGAGAAAATATTTTGACGAATTCAAACAAGTAATATACGACGTAAATTTAGAAGGTCGAATCCTATAAATAGGAATCAACATCATTGTCAATAAGCAACGATCGAGTTCAAGCACTAAAAACCCCAATCGTCAACATCGACACCGTGAGCAAATGAACAAGTCGAGGAATAGCATACACGAAGTTAGATGACCGAAGTCATAAAAGAAATCAACAGCGTTCAACCAAAAATCAATTATATCAGTTTACATTCGAAACCGTGGTAACATCCAACGACTTCAAAAGCTAGGATTCAATGATTTTATGCAACCACAAACAAGAATTAGAAGATGTGAGTGAAATGAATCACTCACCTTTTTACGACAATCTGAAGCAGAGATGAACTCGACAACAGGAGGAGCCGTGAATGATCCAAGCTACTCGCGAGTACCCACCGATCGATCAACAGAGGCGCGACCTCGAAGAATTTCGAAAGCCCTAATTTGGACAAAGAAGAACGAACGACAGCCATTTATTTTATTTTATTTTGTTTTTTCTTCGTTTGTTTGATTACTTAGGGTTGCGAAAGGAAGTGATTGAATAAAGAAACTCGTGGTGGCCAAGTAAATGATCACATCACTATCTAAAAACATGGGCCAAGATTCAACTGAAGCCCGCAAAACATTACAATAAATTTATGAAAAGAATATCAACCGATAAAAATTCCAAACAGCAAATAGCTATTAACATTAATCGTCTAACGATGATTATAAATTGGTGAAAAATTCCTGGGTTGTTACAGACTCCCCTCCTTAAAGAAATTGCGTCCTCGCAATCATAAGGAATAAATGAACAAATGGTAACAATCATAAAGAACATAATCACAAGATGAAGAAATTTGAAATAGGAAGTTCACCATAAAGAGCCTGAAAGAGTTAGCCTGAACGTGTTTGCTCGACGAATTCTCAGGATCCCTAAGTGCAATCCTTAGAATTTGAGAACCATTGAACTTCCGCAAGAAAAACATCTTTATTTCGAAGGTGCTACACCCCCGAAGCCATGATGTGATTAGAAGGTTGCTCAAAAGTCAAATAGGCAAAGCTTCCATTTCTTCAATAACACTGGGCTCAAGAATAAAAATCGGAAATCCCTAAGGCATTTTCGTAATTGGAAGACGTGGAAAACGTCATGAATAGCAGAAAATTGAGCCGGTACACCGGCGTAGTACAATATAAACACCAAAGAAATCTTTTAATTTCATAAAAGAAATTCACAAATTCTCTACAAAATTTAATTATCAAATAGATAATCAGAATACAGAAATCACAAAACAGCAATATCTAATCATCGATACGATAATTAGGAGACTGCAAAATCTAATTATCAACAAAGATAATTAGAAAACAAAAATCACAAGTCGCAAAATTGGAAATATTTAATTATCACAAATGATAATCAAATCTCAATTCAACGAATATTTAATTATCAAAAAACGATAATTAAATCTCATATATCTAATTATCATAAGCGATAATCAGAAACAACAAATATCTGATTATCAAAAACGATAAATCAGAAATCACAAACATCCGATTATCAAAAACGATAATCAGAAATCACAAACATCCGATTATCAAAAACGAAAACCAGAAATCACAAATATTTCAATTAACGAGTCCGGAATTATCAAAAATAGCAAACGCACATGTCCCATGACCAAGAGTTTTACTAAATCGTTTAATTCTCTTCATCGTTTCCTTGAAAGTGCAAAATCGTGTATTCCAAAAATAACATTTCACATTCTCAAACGGACAAGTCCGGAATTAAACGAATCGGTAAAAGAAAGGGGTCATAGTCCACGATTTTTCTGAAACGTTTAAATCGCTTCCTCATTCTTTTGAGAGCGCAAACTGCAAAACTTCTGAAAACAATTTTCATTTATTTTATTAAAGTAATAATTTACATTCTCAAATGAACATGTCTGGAATTAAGCGAATCAGCAAAAGAAATGGGTCATAGTCCTCGATTTTGCTGAAACGTTTAAATCGCTGCCTCATTCTTTTGAAAGCGTAAACTGTAAAGATTTTGAAAACAATTTTTATTTTGAAACAATTTTTTTTAAAACACGTGATTAAAACATCAACATCAGTAGCAACTTCAACAAGGAAATTGCACTTCTCAAAATATCGTAAGAACGGACAACAAAATCAGCATTGCGGGATAACCGCTTGAAAATCCATTTTAAAATTGACGGTTACTAAAGTTAATACGTCAAAATCTCACCAAGATAATTGGCATCAAAATATAATACCAATGAACTTTCATTCATCAAAAATGTCACAAGAATCTTCTCAAAGATAGAAAGGGGTATCATACCCTAAACTTGTATTCATAACAAGTCAATGACACACGAATTCACCAATGCACAAAAATCGATAAAACTTATCGATAGAAATCATGAAAATTGGTGAATCATAAGTTCTAGAAATCATCACAAGAAATCCAGAAAACACAAATTCTAGAAATCTACACAAGAAATCCAGAAAACACAAAGAGGGAAAGAGGCCTATCACATGGCGGTCCGAAGACCATGGGGAGCTACCCCATATGGGTGAGACGGAATCACCCAGGTGAGGTCTAGGCTAACCAAAAATCAAAAAGGTATGTGTGAGTGGAATCACGCAAGTGGTGTCTAGTCTAACCTCGCAAACAAAAAGAAAGTATGTGTGAGTGGAATCACACAGATGAGGTCTAGATTAACCAAAAATCAAAAAGGCATGTGTGAGTGGAATCACACAAATGGTGTCTAATCTAACCTCGCAATCAAAAAGAAAGTATGTGTGAGTGGAATCACACAGATGTGGTCTAGACTAACCAAAAATCAAAAAGGTATGTGTGAGTAGAATCACACAAATGGTGTCTAGTCTAATGTAACGACCCCACTTCCTACGCCCAGGAAGAAGTATCGTTTTTAAGAAAAGAAAGAGATGAGAAAGTAGAAAAGATAGAGAAGAAAGAACAAACAACATCAGAATCTCACAGCGGAATGATAAATTATAATATATCACATAAGTATTTACATAATATACAACTTCAATCAGAGTTATACAGATAATACATCACATACTAGACAGTTATAAACTCCTGTCTAGTTAATACAACTCAATACACAATACAACTCAACAATATGACTCAGAGATACCAACACAGCGGAACCATATGTATAACTATAACGCTGAAGCCTCCTGCTCCATTGCTCCTCCAGAATTCGTTAAAGCTAACCTGGATCCCTTGACTACCCGTAAAAATTTGGGTACCCGAGAGTTTATGAAAAACAAAAATAAACTTCGGGTCAGACATGGGTCTGGTATGAGTAACAGGTTAAAGTTGCTTAATTTTGAAAAATCTTTTGAAAACAAAAGGTATCACGTAAGACTTCCCACACATAAACATGGAAAAGTTTTTACCTTACGCTAACCAAAACATTTCATAGGAAATTCTGTGATATTATAATAGTTTCTAGGGTTTTCAAGTAAAATACAGAAATAGCTGAAATGTTTACATCTCACATTCCAACATAGTTGGGCACAACTAATTCGTACGGTACTTATTGGATTTTGGATTCCATACAATGGCAGGGCTACTGGGGTACCGCCCGTCACAGTACGGGGCCTAGATCACCGTACCGAGGATTACTCCCTTCATCCCCTGCAACACAAGGCCGGAACCATTCCTTACTGAACAGTCCCGAACAAGATAAACCCCGGCAGTTGTCATGACCAACCGCCCACACAGCCGAAAATAAGGGACATCTAGACAGGGGAATATCCTTGTCCTGCTTGGGCATGACCCACCTAACCTTGCCGCACCTCCCCTGTTTTAGCCATTCCCGGTTGATGAGGCTTGAGGTTACGATTACCTTTAGAGAACATAATTCTTAGAATGCTCATCGCCCACCTGACGATGTGTTGAAAGCATTCAATCCATACAAGTTCGTTCCGCGTTTGAACGAAACCGAAGGCATTATCTCGTTACACTCATTTTGGAATCACCCTCAGAGTTAACGACAATAACCCTTGCATTCTGAACCTTCATCTTCACTTCAGATTAACGACCTAACGTTAATTTGGAATCGATGTGGTTTTCGGATGTTCCAAATGCGGAAACCCGATCCCGGTCTCATCGAAATCCAAAACGTGTCTTTTAGGGCCAAGTTGTCTATTTAGCCTTAACAGTTTAATTCAATATACACACAGATGGATATAATATCACAATAGATAGTCACAGATAATCTCATAAACAAATAATCAATAATTTCATCCAAACAGATAACTAGAAATTATCATATTTAAACTAAGCATCCATACCAGATAGATAGTATTCATGTCATATCTAAATTCAACACCATCAAATGAGATATCAATATCATACATCCATAAGCAAAGATTTATAATCATCCCATTTGTAATTAATTTAAATTGAATTAAATTAACTACTTCTATCCCTAATTAATTTAAAGTAAATTAAATTAATTACTTTATCTATAAATCCTGCTTATACAACCATAAATTAATTATAGATCAAATTAGTTAATCATCTTCTAAATATTCTTCTTGATTAAACACCTTTGATTAATCAATCTCTAATTACAATCAGTAACTATTCTTTAATTAATTTCACAAATTAATTATCCTAAATTACTCATAGTAATTAACATTAAATTACTTCATTTTTTGATTAACTACAATTAAGTACATTTATCCTTAATCACTTACGTTATTTAAATATTTCTTAATTAACCCATTTCTTAATTTTCATTTTTATGATCTTTAATTTATATTAAAATTTAATTACTTTGATTAAATTAATTACATTAAGTAATTAATCTTTAATTAAACACCATTATTAATCATCTTGATTTATATCAACCAGTAATTAACCACCCCTAATTTCTTATATAAATAAATTAATTATTCCCATAATTAATTGTCTCCACTAATTAATCCCAAGATTAATTATGAAAGTAGTTATCCAAATTACTTTATTATCACATCATTTTCAGTAATTACATTCAATAATTAACATTAATTACTTCCTTAAGTAATTGTGCTCCATTGCATACACTAAGCAATTACACTTATCAATTATCAAATGACTTTCTTAATTTAATTAAACTAAATTAATTAACTTAAATTAATCATTTATCAAAATTAATTACGATAGGTAATTAATCTCTTAATTACTTTTATCAGGTAATTACATTTAACAATTTTCAATAGATTTTCTAATTAATCTGATTAATTATCAAAATTAATCTTACTAATAAATTACTTAGTAATTTTTAGTTAATTATCTTTAATAACATTACTTAAATTACTTTCTTAAATAAATTTTCAATTATAAATTGATCTAAACTATTAATACATAAGTCATTTCTTAATTAAACTTTTATTCTTTTGATAATTTATTCTTTTATTTATGACTTTATCAACATTACATTTTAAATTTAATTTCAAATATCATTTGAATTTAAGATTCAAAATGACTATAATTTAAATTCAATTTAAAATCCTTTAAATAAATGTAAATAACACTTATTATTTACATATATGAACTTGTAAAAGAAAATATTTAAATTAAATTAATTGAATCTTAATTTAAATTTCCAAAATACATTTATATGTTAACTTGCAATTTTCAAGTTGAACAATTTTATTTAGCATCCATTCAAAAGAACTTGTAAAAACCCCAATTCAAATATTTAATTGCAGACAAATTCTTTTTCAAACGAACTAATTGAATTTATCCTTGATTTATACATTTAGATTTTAGCGCTGATTAATATTTTCAGATTTTGATGTCATTAGTTTAACTTAAAATTTAAAACTTGGTTTTAACTTGCTTTGAAAAAAACTTGATTTTTACTTTTAAATTTAAAATCCAAATTTGTTTCTAAAAACTTATAGTCAAAAGTTCACTTGGATCTATATTTGAACTTTTAAATTTTCAAACACAATTTAAGTTTTGATTCAGATTTTAAACTAAATCTAAAATCTGAAACTGTTAGGTTATAATCCTAACAGTAAAACCATATTTTTATTTGTTTTAAACTTTATTTTAATTTAAATTTGAATTCAAAAGTAAACTTGAATTCGACCCTAAACTATTTTTAACATGTTCCAATTTATTACTTACTTTAGGTTTTATTTTAAATTTTAACACAGAACCCTGTTTCCAGTTTTTAACAAACCTGAAATAATACAACACCAATCCCCTTTCCATTCACTTCGGGTTTTCCCCTAGCCTTACTTCGAGTCACATACTCGATTTACTCGAGTTCTCCCCTAACCAGAAACCTGACACAGCAACAACTCCCCAGTTTTCCACTGCACGGTGCATGTGCACCGTGACTATGGCCATCTCCGGCCATCCACTCAGGCTTCAACACATCACCGGCCACCACCAGACCCAAACACGATCATCCATAGCCACCTTACTTGCTTGAAACAAAATCGAGTTCGTCTCACAAAACCTGGAACCGTAAACAGTTCTTCCCCACGAAACCTGTCAACACTTCGCCACTCCTCCTCCGACCTCCAGAGGACGACCACCACCGGCAACTTCTTTGACTTTCACCCCTCTACCCATTTCCAATTCCCTGTTTAACTCGATGCACCAAGGGAATCGAACAAGCCCGAACTTCAACCCAGTTTAAAATTAGGTTTCCTCAGTGAAATCGAAAACCACCATCGCCACAATGATTGATAGAGCCTCCGGTCATTTTTCTCAACATCTCCGGTCACTCCCCTATCACCAGCCACAGACCCAGCCTCCAAATCCCCTTAGATCACCAGAAACCCCAAAGTTTGTATTTTATATTCAACCCAGAACTGCTCTTAAATGCCCATTCTAAAAATTATAAATTTTACTTAAAAATTCATACTAAAGTATAAGAATTCAGTGTATATTGTTGAATTTGTAAATTAAAAAGATTTGATTTTAATTTGTTTAAAGTTTGCTCAAACATTTTGGTATTCCAGTGACAATTGATAAGTTGGCTTAGCTTAATCAAGATTTTAAAGTTAAATTTCTGTACAAACTAACCCTCTTGGTTTGTATTTATAATTCTGGATATGATTTGAACAAAAGTAAGCATTTGTTTACACATTTTGACCTGAGGAAACAATCAGAGGCATCTCCAAAATTTGTACAGGATATATGCATCCCCACCTCACATATAAGAATATCAGCAATTTTACAACATAAACATTTTTTTTTATACTCAAGCAACTAATTTAGTTCAATCAATAGAATATTGCTCACCACAGTTTTGAAAAGAAACAGAGCAGGTTTTAAAAGGACACAGTCAGAATTTGCAGTTTGAACTGTATAAAATTTTCATCACTCATCACCAGAGTAAAATGATTAATAAATATTCAAACCTTAATCAACATTCAAAACATATACCTAAGCATCCAAATATCTACATACATCAGATTGTAAAACTTAAATAAATTTAGAAAAATGTTACTCACAGCAATTTGGCAGACAGAGTCTTCTTGTGTTTGAACAACTTGAACTTTAAAAGCTAGAAATGTTTTACTTGTTTTTCCCTTTGATTCTTCTTGTTTTTCTCAGTTGTAAGTTACTAAGTTTGTATAATTAAAACTGTTTGCTATTGTTCTTTGTTTCAGTTTTTAATGAACGAACTAAAACAAAATATGAATATATAAAAAAGTTCAGGGGAAGGTGGCATCTGAGACAAGCAAATTTGCAGATTTTTATTTGTGTTTTTGTTTTATTAGGCCAAATCTTTAATTTAGGAGGCTGAGTTGATTTCAACAGATCGAAATGATTTTATTATGTGCTAATAAATGAAAGCATTAAGTGTAAATGTACTAGATGTTTACACTAATCTTATTCTATGTACAAAGATATTTTTTTTTTTGCAGTAAGCTACAGTTGACAATATTTCTCATGTCTGCATATGCTTAAATATTGTACTTAGTGTCTACAACTACTCATTGTTATGTATAGATATTTATATTTTTTTCTTTAAGCTATGCACTCCTCAGCTCTAACCTGCAAATGAAATTTACTTACTTTGCTATGTTCATCACTCTTACAAACAACTTGCAAATGTTTGTACTTTTATTTTGTTTGTTTTCATACTTGATGTTTATGCTTATCTAAGTCTTATTCTATAAGCTACTAACATTTTTATCTTATGTTCTATACTTGTCTGCATATATTTTTCTTTACTTTATTTTATTTTATTTGCCAACATAATTATTGTATAACATGATTACTTGTTTCCCCCTTTTTAGCTTTGCATTCTATTTTACATGTTTATATCCTTGCCTTGTCTATTTCCTTTACAGGCTGCATTTATTTATCTTGCTTTGTTTTTTTTTTCTTTGCTTTGAGTACTTTATTTCAATATTTGATGTGAATGTTTTTGACTTATGTAATTATGTTAACCTCATACATTTAATTCATTCTTAAGTTAAATATTTATAAAGTTTACTTTATTTTAAATTTACAAACCATAGCTTTACAAAATACTTATATATATAAATGAATTTAAAATAACACTTTCTTTTATATTAAAATCTATTTATAAAAAAAATATTGCATTATTGTTATTGTTTAAAAATCACTCATTACTAATTTAAAATGATTCATAAATGAAATCATTACCTAAACAAATTACCTATTTTATAAAGTTGAAGTAAAAAGAACAAAACAATCTTTTTATTTAAATTTAAACTCTAGGCTAAAATCATTTTAAACAAATTAAACTTTATCTTGAGTATTTTAAAGATTATGCTATTATGTATACAATATTAATTTCCAAATTATCTATTAAATTTAAAAACAAAACTGATCTATTTATAATATATACCAATCTATACATATATACATTATAAATAGAAACAATTTAAATTAGCTTTTAAAAGATACATTATCAGTTAAATATTTATTTAAAAGAAGATGATTAAATCAATTTTAATATTATTAACAAATATTGTCAAATCAATTTAATTTTTAATGTAGATCATTAAATTGATATTGCCCCAAATTTTCGGGATATCACATTCTTTCCCCCTTAAAAGAATTTCGTCCCCGAAATTTAAAACAAAAGTAATTTAATAATCTAGGTAAAGATTTATTTTAAAACACAAGCATATATTAGTTATAAGCTAACAATCATAGCAACCAATTCATCCAAACAAACAAATCTAACTATCCAGACAAAATTCTGGATAGAATTTCCTCGAGTTTTCCCAAGTATAAATACCGGGTTACTCGCCCTATAGAATCCCAACAATCAATATTACTAAGCTACAGAGCTTCCACTCATCTAGATGTACAAAACAAGGTGGGATATCAGACTACAGGCAAGTCTGAATCAACAACTACAACTCCCTAAACTGCTGATTCTCCAACCAGAGATAGATTTACACGTACTCCCTCAGAGATACGTGAAACACAACAAATTCCAGTTATCCAAACTAACAATTCAATCCTGTAGACTAAACACTTATCCAAAATCAAATCTCCGACTTCAGAATCCAAATTCGTCCGTCTCTTATCCAGAAGAAATTTAAACAGGTGCACTCCAATCTGGCCTCAGATCCTGAAAAATTTCCTATAGAATTCTCCCATCCAAACACTGCAACATCTAGTTGCTTCCAAACTAAAACAGCTGCCACCATGCTTCCACTGCGCAACTCTGATTGAACAGATGAAAATGCTGATTATGAACTCAAGCACAGACTGGTCAACACATTCCAAAAATAAAACTCAAAAGTTCCTCCAAAATTATGAGCTGCTTCACCAAACTCAATCTTCAGATATTAGCAAAACTTTGGCTCCTTGAAGGCATCCAGAAAAATCTCTGAAACATAAGAGAACACTCAAACTATCGCAAGTCACTTTTGCGATCAATCCAGCCTAATTCCCAAGATACTGCTTTCTCTTTACAAATCAGAACAGCTTACACTTATGTGGCCAACCCATCGAAGAAATGGAACTGCTCTGCAGCTTCTAAACTCCACTGCTGACCTAGAAACCAAAGACTGCTTAATCCAAAGCTCTTCGAAAAACTCGGACCTCAAAGCAAACAGAAACACCCAGCTGAACACAGCGACAACATCGAACAGATATACTTCCTTAACTTGTCCCAAAGAAACATTTTCGGAGACATTCATAGTCACTATGTCTCATCACACAGCTACTACACCTTGATATATCAAGATCTCATGTCTGGCTTCTGTCCACCTGACATATCCAAACTCTAACTTAACCAAATTACACTTCATAGATGAACTCCGAACCTTAATAGGTTTCCTTCAGAGATCGATGAAATCCTTACACCACCCAAAGCTTACTCGAGACGGTATCAGGTCTACAATCTCGACAATTACACTTCCAACCTCAATCATTCAAATTCCAACTATTGGTAGTTATGTTACACACACCACTATCCTATCTACCTTTATAGCTCATTGGAAAACCCGAACAGGTGTAGAAATAATTAAATATATATATAGATAAAAATTACAAGTACGCTCTCTCAAGAAAGAAATCACTTAAGAGCCTAGGTATTCGCTCAACCTAGCGCTCTGATACCACTGTAACGACCCCACTTCCTACGCCCAGGAAGAAGTATCGTTTTTAAGAAAAGAAAGAGATGAGAAAGTAGAAAAGATAGAGAAGAAAGAACAAACAACATCAGAATCTCACCGCGGAATGATAAATTATAATATATCACATAAGTATTTACATAATATACAACTTCAATCAGAGTTATACAGATAATACATCACATACTAGACAGTTATAAACTCCTGTCTAGTTAATACAACTCAATACACAAAACAACTCAACAATATGACTCAGAGATACCAACACAGCGGAACCATATGTATAACTATAACGCTGAAGCCTCCTGCTCCATTGCTCCTCCAGAATTCGTTAAAGTTAACCTGGATCCCTAGAATACCCGTAAAAATTTGGGTACCCGAGAGTTTATGAAAAACAAAAATAAACTTCGGGTCAGACATGGGTCTGGTATGAGTAACAGGTTAAAGTTGCTTAATTTTGAAAAATCTTTTGAAAACAAAAGGTATCACGTAAGACTTCCCACACATAAACATGGAAAAGTTTTTACCTTACGCTAACCAAAACATTTCATAGGAAATTCTGTGATATTATAATAGTGTCTAGGGTTTTCAAGTAAAATACAAAAATAGCTGAAATGCTTACATCTCACATTCCAACATAGTTGGGCACAACTAATTCGTACGGCACTTATTGGATTTTGGATTCCATACAATGGCAGGGCTACTGGGGTACCGCCCGTCATAGTACGGGGCCTAGATCACCGTACCGAGGATTACTCCCTTCATCCCCTGCAACACAAGGCCGGAACCATTCCTTACTGAACAGTCCCGAACAAGATAAACCCCGGCAGTTGTCATGACCAACCGCCCACACAGCCGAAAATAAGGGACATCTAGACAGGGGAATATCCTTGTCCTGCTTGGGCATGACCCACCTAACCTTGCTGCACCTCCCCTGTTTTAGCCATTCCCGGTTGATGAGGCTTGAGGTTACGATTACCTTTAGAGAACATAATTCTTAGAATGCTCATCGCCCACCTGACGATGTGTTGAAAGCATTCAATCCATACAAGTTCGTTCCGGGTTTGAACGAAACCGAAGGCATTATCTCGTTACACTCATTTTGGAATCACCCTCAGAGTTAACGACGATAACCCTTGCATTCTGAACCTTCATCTTCACTTCAGATTAATGACCTAACGTTAATTTGGAATCGATGTGGTTTTCGGATGTTCCAAATGCGGAAACCCGATCCCGGTCTCATCGAAATCCAAAACGTGTCTTTTAGGGCCATTTTGTCTATTTAGCCTTAACAGTTTAATTCAATATACACACAGATGGATATAATATCACAATAGATAGTCACAGATAATCTCATAAACAGATAATCAATAATTTCATCAAACAGATAACTAGAAATTATCATATTTAAACTAAGCATCCATACCAGATAGATAGTATTCATGTCATATCTAAATTCAACACCATCAAATGAGATATCAATATCATACATCCATAAGCAAAGATTTATAATCATCCCATTTGTAATTAATTTAAATTGAATTAAATTAACTACTTCTATCCCTAATTAATTTAAAGTAAATTAAATTAATTACTTTATCTATAAATCCTGCTTATACAACCATAAATTAATTATAGATCAAATTAGTTAATCATCTTCTAAATATTCTTCTTGATTAAACACCTTTGATTAATCAATCTCTAATTACAATCAGTAACTATTCTTTAATTAATTTCACAAATTAATTATCCTAAATTACTCATAGTAATTAACATTAAATTACTTCATTTTTTGATTAACTACAATTAAGTACATTTATCCTTAATCACTTACGTTATTTAAATATTTCTTAATTAACCCATTTCTTAATTTACATTATTATGATCTTTAATTTATATTAAAATTTAATTACTTTGATTAAATTAATTACATTAAGTAATTAATCTTTAATTAAACACCATTATTAATCATCTTGATTTATATCAACCAGTAATTAACCACCCCTAATTTCTCATATAAATAAATTAATTATTCCCATAATTAATTGTCTCCACTAATTAATCCCAAGATTAATTATAAAAGTAGTTATCCAAATTACTTTATTATCACATCATTTTCAGTAATTACATTCAATAATTAACATTAATTACTTCCTTAAGTAATTGTGCTCCATTGCATACACTAAGCAATTACACTTATCAATTATCAAATGACTTTCTTAAATTAATTAAACTAAATTAATTAACTTAAATTAATCATTTATCAAAATTAATTAGATAGGTAATTAATCTCTTAATTACTTTTATCAGGTAATTACATTTAACAATTTTCAATAGATTTTCTAATTAATCTGATTAATTATCAAAATTAATCTTACTAATAAATTACTTAGTAATTTTTAGTTAATTATCTTTAATAACATTACTTAAATTACTTTCTTAAATAAATTTTCAATTATAAATTGATCTAAACTATTAATACATAAGTCATTTCTTAATTAAACTTTTATTCTTATGATAATTTATTCTTTTATTTATGACTTTATCAACATTACATTTTAAATTTAATTTCAAATATCATTTGAATTTAAGATTCAAAATGACTATAATTTAAATTCAATTTAAAATCCTTTAAATAAATGTAAATAACACTTATTATTTACATATATGAACTTGTAAAAGAAAATATTTAAATTAAATTAATTGAATCTTAATTTAAATTTCCAAAATACATTTATATGTTAACTTGCAATTTTCAAGTTGAACAATTTTATTTAGCATCCATTCAAAAGAACTTGTAAAAACCCCAATTCAAATATTTAATTGCAGACAAATTCTTTTTCAAACGAACTAATTGAATTTATCCTTGATTTATACATTTAGATTTTAGCACTGATTTATATTTTCAGATTTTGATGTCATTAGTTTAACTTAAAATTTAAAACTTGGTTTTAACTTGCTTTGAAAAAAACTTGATTTTTACTTTTAAATTTAAAATCCAAATTTGTTTCTAAAAACTTATAGTCAAAAGTTCACTTGGATCTATATTTGAACTTTTAAATTTTCAAACACAATTTAAGTTTTGATTCAGATTTTAAACTAAATCTAAAATCTGAAACTGTCAGGTTATAATCCTAACAGTAAAACCATATTTTTATTTGTTTTAAACTTTATTTTAATTTAAATTTGAATTCAAAAGTAAACTTGAATTCAACCCTAAACTGTTTTTAACATGTTCCAATTTATTACTTACTTTAGGTTTTATTTTAAATTTTAACACAGAACCCTGTTTCCAGTTTTTAACAAACCTGAAATAATACAACACCAATCCCCTTTCCATTCACTTCGGGTTTTCCCCTAGCCTTACTTCGAGTCACATACTCGATTTACTCGAGTTCTCCCCTAACCAGAAACCTGACACAGCAACAACTCCCCAGTTTTCCACTGCACGGTGCACGTGCACCGTGACTATGGCCATCTCCGGCCATCCACTCAGGCTTCAACACATCACCGGCCACCACCAGACCCAAACACGATCATCCATAGCCACCTTACTTGCTTGAAACAAAATCGAGTTCGTCTCACAAAACCTGGAACCGTAAACAGTTCTTCCCCACGAAACCTGTCAACACTTCGCCACTCCTCCTCCGACCTCCAGAGGACGACCACCACCGGCAACTTCTTTGACTTTCACCCCTCTACCTATTCCCAATTCCCTGTTTAACTCGATGCACCAAGGGAATCGAACAAGCCCGAACTTCAACCCAGTTTAAAATTAGGTTTCCTCAGTGAAATCGAAAACCACCATCGCTGTAACGATCCGGATTTTTAATTTAAATTAAATTGATGGTGTAAATAAATTTTGGAATAAAATTGTAAATTAATTTGGATTTTTCAAATTAAATAGGAATTTTTGTTTATTTGAGTATTTATTTTAAAATTTAATTGAGATTTTGAATTTCTATATTTAAAATCTTATAGATAAAAAGTAACATCCCAAAGTTAACAATTTAAATAAATTATATGTTTTAAACTTTTGGAATCTAATTTCAAATTAAATTGGAAGAAAAATCCTAAACAAATAAAAATGAGTGATAGTAATATATAATTAAATCCCAATTTTATTTTGAGATTAAAATATTGAAATAGGAAATATTGTAAAAAGTCATTTAAGTTTAAAATCTTATATATGTGTATATATGTATATTACAAATATGAGTAAATTGAATGCATATGTAAAATTAATTTAAACTTGTTCAAAATAAAGTGTGAATTTATAAATGGATATGAAAGTTTACATTTCAAGTTTGAAATGGAAAATTGAATTTAAATTTGAAATAAATGTTTTAAAATAATAATAATTAAGTAGCATTAGAAATCATTTCTTTCTTTAAAATTAATAAAACAAAATATATGTATATAAAACAAGAAATAAAAGTTTAAATTAAAATAACACACACATATATATAATTATTTGTTTAAAGGATATAATAGTTTTAATTCAAAATATATTGAACTAAGTCTAAAATAATATTGGTTTAAAAAAATAATATAATGAAATTGATTTAATAAATAAATCTACAAATGCTTTATAAACTAAGAAATGCACATGTGAATGGCTTATTTGTTGAGTGTATAAGTTATGATAATCCAATTCTCTTTAAAAAAGTTGTAAAAGCAAAAAAAAAAAAAAATGTAAGTAAATAATTTGTAGATAAATTAATAAAAAGGGTTAAAACATAAAGTATATTTTCATAAGTTAAATTAAAGTAAGAATTTAAAACAAGGGTACAAATAAATGTAAACATATGAACATGAGAGATGGAGTGTAAGAGTTAACAAAATCAAAAGGTTATAATGATTTTTTTTTTTTCAAATGGCATTCACCATATTTAATAAAATAAAATAATAAGATAAAAAAATTACAAAAAAACTCTTCATTTTCCCATACACCACTATTAAACAACTCAGCAAAATCTGAACAATAGTAAACAAAAGATTTGGCACTTCAATCTAAAACACCAAAGAAATTGAAAAAAAATCTAAAGCATGTAAACATGCAAGTTTAAGACCAGGAGTTAAAACTCTTCCCAGTTTTCCAAACTAAAAAGAAATCTCAGAAGGCAATCAAACTTCAACTTGGAATTGCAGATTTATGAAAATACAAAGCAAACTCAGATCTGAAGCATGCATTATGCATTTCAATTCAAACAAGATCATCTCAAAGCAAATCTGGAATTTAGTCTCTGCTTTCTGAAGAAAAGAAAAAGATAAGTAAATTTCTTTAAAAAGCTTTTAATTTTATATTGATAATCAGTAAATAACAATCAATCAATTGCAGGGAATATCAAGTTCAAGGCTAAACTTGATTTCTGGTTTCAAAATTGCAGAAAAGAAAAAAAGAGGAAAAAGCTCTCTGTTCTATTTAAAAATCCTAACTGTAAGAAAATTAAATTTGTTGTTGTTGATCAATTAAATGCATAAATACAATAAGAAGTAAATAAAGATCTGTAACTATGATTTGCAGATCTGAACTCCAATTTAAAATAAGGAAAGAAGAGAAGTTGCAGACTTCATTTTCTTTTTGAAACTGTCAAGAGCCTTCTGTCTTCAAGAAAAAAAAATGTGAGCAAACTCATTTATCTACCTATATGTTCTGATTTTATGGTTGACTCTTGAAGTATGATGGTTTTGATGATTGCATGTTTGAATTTATACATCTTTATGGGTGTAAATGTATGAGTATGTATCAATGCATATCCCTGTTATGAGTCAGAGTACATCTTCTCTGTGCAACAAAATCTGTGAGTAAATTCCTGTTTTAAAATGGTGTAACTCTAATAGTATATGAACTACATATGACTGTCTGTAGCTTGAAAAGAAAAAGAGTTACACAGAACAAAAATTTGCCTAGTGGAAATTTAAATGTTATAAATTGATGATTCAGGGTTTGTCAAAAGAACCCTAATTTAATTCTAGAATTTAAAAAACTAAAATTAAGTTTATAGTGTTAAGAATAAAAATGCAGTTTCAGTTTACTGTATTTTACTTTTGATCAAGAATCAGTTGATCCTTGCATTTGATTGGATTGAAATTGTTTCTGGAAGTAGTTTATATATCATTGATCACAAGAAAATTTTTGAATTGATCTACAATTCAAGTTGAGATTTAATTTGGGGATTTTAGTTGTTGAACCCTAGTTTAGGTGGGTTACAGTTTTGGGTAAATTTTTGAACACCCAAGTGCATCGAGTTCCATGCTATTTTGGGGATTGATGGATGGTGTAGTGATGGAGTTGCTTCCGGAGTTTGGTCGATGATGATGGCCGGAGTTGTGAAATAATGGTGTTGACAGGTTTGTGATGGTGGTGGGGTTGGTGTTGTGCAGTTTCAGGTTTGTGGATATGTTTGGGTTGCAGGGAATTTTGACTCGGGTTGACCTCGGGATTTTTGGGGAATGACTCGGAGCAAGTGGGTTACTGACCCGAAGTAAAATAGGGGAGTACAGGGGGTATGTGTTCAGGTTGTAATCAACAGACCTGTTCTGTTTTTTTTTTGATTTTAAAGAGCCAAGTTTAAATTAAATTTGAAATTTTGAACTTAGAATCAAACTTGAGTCTGAAGATGAATTCAAACTCGAATTCTGATTTTGAAAGATTTGAATGCAGGAATTCAAATTTGGTTTAAAAAAGAAAAAAAAAAGAAACTGTTTCCAGTTTTGTAAAGTTTGAACTTAATGCAAACTAAAATTGAGACTTAAGATTTTGAAACTGAATTTAAGCATGAAATCAAATGAGTTTCAATTCTGTTTCTTTGAAATAATTTAAATTCAGTAAATTTCCAATGTTTAAGTTTTAAATAAAACAAAACTGTTTTCTGTTTTAAATATAAAGGTAAATTCAAATTTTACAGGTGTGGGTTTAAAACTGAGATTTAGTTTGAATTTGAATATGAATTCAAATTTTGATTTTCTGAAATTTGAAACCATTTAAGTTTTAAATTCAAATTTGATTTTAAACTCTCAAGTATAAAATGCATTGTTGTTTTGCATTTGAAGTAAAAGGTTAAGTATTTAATTTAGGAATTCAAGTGAATTCAAAACTGAGTTTTAAATCTGAATTTAAATTTTAAACTTTAGTTTTTAAAATAAGGATTTAAATTTAAATTGTTTTCAAATGATTTGTATTTGAATTGAAGATGTAAATTATAGAAGAGTTTTAAAGAGTTAAAACTAAAATAAGTTTGAAAGTTATATTTCAAATTTTGAAATTTAAAGGATTTTTAAATTTGATTTGAATTTGAATTGAGATTTAAATCCTTTTCAACTTATTTATTTAAGTATATGTTTCTTGTAAACATATAAGATTTAGATTTGTATTATTTTAGAATCTTATTTTAAATAAATTTGAGTCTTGAGTTTAAAGAGAATGTTAAATGGAATTTAATGTAAATTTAAAAACATTTTGTTTTTAAATGCATAATTTAAATAAGGAATGTTTATCTAAAGATAAAGAATTTTTTTTAATGATTTGTAATTCATTTAATTATTAAGGTAGTACAAATGGATAATTAATATAATTAATTAATTAATGAAATGGATAATTAATATAATTAATTAATTAATGAAATGGATAATTAATATAATTAATTAATTAATGAAATGGATAACTAATTAAAGTAATTAAGGGTTTTAATTTGATTAATTAAAGTTAAGATTAATTTTTCTTAGAATAATTAATTTGTAATTAAGAAATCATTAATTGAATGATATTAAATTTTAAATTAATAATTGAAGATTTATTAATTGAATAAATATGGATAGTTAATTAATTAGGGCTAATAAATAAAAGTAATTATGTGGGTAATAAATTTATAACCACACGGTTTATTCATCTTAACTAAAGATGTTTGATTGTTAATGAATATTGTGTGATGGATTGATATATTTGATATGTGATGCTATGTGATGCTTTATACTGAGCTGTTATATATGTGATGTATATATTGTTATATGAATATGCGAACCCCTTTACCTGTAAAATGACATTTAATTTCGATGCGACAGGGAGTCGGATTCCATTTGGTTATCCGAAACCCACATCGAATTGTAATAATTGAATCTGTGCTGATTGATGATGTTGTGCACTATTGTGTAAAACCCCTGGACCACACTATACACACACAAATATGGGTTGCACGTGGAAATGGGTTAAGTCACAGATTTTGAAATAGTTTTAAAGATTGAATTTTTGAATCCAAATTAGTTTTGGAATTAGAATTGAAGCTTTTGAAAATAGTTATTTTGAATAACTTAATTGAGTTTTGAAATTTAAATAATTTGATTTAAATTTGAACTCAATATTTGGGATTGAATTCTATGATTTGGGAACTAGGGTTTAAAAAGAGTTACTCAACATATAAATGGGGTTATATGGGTTTTAAACCATTTTTAAAGATGACGTTTTGGAATTTAAATTCAACACAAGATTTCAACTTGTATAAATTAGATTTGCTTTCCCATAGGAAATGGACTTCCAAGTTGTGTTAAAAGGATTTTCAAGTCTAAAAGGAAAATTGTTTTCCAAGTTATAGATAAATCTTTGGAAATGAGTTTGAAAGCTATAAATCTTTAATTTAAGGATTTAATTGGGTTAATCCAATTGAAATGGGAATTGTTTTGAAATATATGAATAGATCTTTGTGAAATAAATCTTTTTGTTTGAAGATTTTAAAATGGTAATCTGTTTAACCATTTAAAAGAAAAGTTTGGATTTTTAAGTTGTGACTTAACTGAAATCCCATATCTGTAACGACCCCGAATTTTTATTAATTAAAATTTGAATATTTAATTTATTTTAAATATTAATAAGTGAATTTATAAGTCGAATAAATTTTTATTTGATTTATTGGATTTAATTGAATAATTAAATCGATAAATTTAATATGTTAAATTATGGAAATAATTGAAAATCGAGTTGAATATGATTGTAAATGATTTGGAAAATTTTATTTTATCATATGGAAGTTAGAACGATATTTTAGAACTTTTAAAATCGAATTAAAAGTTAATTTGTGAAAATTGAATATTTTAATATTTAATAATCGATTGTAAAATAACCAATTTTTGAACAGTCTCAGAATTGAACGAAACCAGTTTCATTGGATCCGTAATAGTTAGTTATTACCGGATTTCAATTTTCGTGTCAATCGGAGTTATCGTTTGATCGTGGCAGCTCGAAACGCATCGAATTATTTTTAGTTTAAATTTGGCGAGTCAAAATAGCCATTTTTCAAAAAGTCTCGGAATTCGACGAAACTAGTTTCATCGGATCTGTAATGTGATATTATTGTAAGGTTTCAAATTTCAAGTCGTTTGGATTTACCGTTTGTCCGGTACGAATTAATACGCCTAGAAATCGGTTTAAATCGGTTTAATTCAAAATGAGCGTTTACAGCCATAACTCGCACATACTTCCGAATTAGCTTTCGAAACCTGTTCCATTGTGTCCGGAACGCGGGATAAACCCTAGGTACGCTGGTTACGGCGCCTAAATCGGAGTTCGGAATTCCCGGGATGAATAGTGTTTACGCTAGCTTTTTCTATAAATACATCTCACCTCTTCATAAATTAAAAAAAATAATTCCAAACCCTAATTTCATGTTACCAGCCGCCACCCACAAGATGAAGGGCTGAAAATTCATTTCCTTCTTCTTTTAATATATTTCAATCCGTCAAAAATTGATGAAAGTTGTTAACTACAACGTTGTAGAGCGAAGAGAGGGCTTTGATTTCATACGGAGTTGATCGGAAATGGTGCAACGGAGGAGGAGCTAGGGGAGGCCGACCGTGCTGCCTTGCGCACGTTTTCCTAGGCACATGTGCAGGCCGAGCTTGGCATGGAGGGGGGCGAGTGAAGCTCTTGCTGCAAGCTTTCCGTTGGTGTATCCTGATCGAAGTATAGTTGAGCGATGAGAGTGCAAGATGGAACCCTAGTTCATGCTATATGGGTTTGGACGTGCGGCTCCTTCCTGGAGACGAGAACGAAGAAGAAAGGTGTGGGGGGGGGAGGGGACGGTCCAGATCAGGTTGGAGTGGGATCTGATGGCTGTGAATTGATGTTGGTTATAAATATAAAGTAAATGTTGTAAATTAGTTGATTTAAATTCGTGTAAACTTTGAAAATACATAACTTTTTCATACGAGGTCGAAAAAATGCAAACTCAGTTGCGTTGGAATCGTATGGATGAGCACTACGCGATGGAGTTGGTTTGGAGTCGTTTGGAGTTAGTGAGAATTTCGGGTAAAATTAAACGCACGTTTAATTTTATTCGAAATAAATCACTAAAACGGAAATTAAAACCAAGGTGAGAACTTCTCACTCAATCGAATCAGTTTCGATTTTATTTTAAATAGTTAGATTTAAAATATTTGAATGCATGTTTGAATGATGACTGTAAATTATTGATTGTTAAAATAGACATTATACGCCGTTAGTAAGCGGATGTTATTTATTAAAAACATATACCGCGAATATTTCATAAACAGTGAAATTGGTATTATATATAATATCAATATATATATATTGGCATATGTATATATTGCAGTTGTTGATTTCCCGCATTTTTGTTTAGCGGATGAGACCCTATTACGCCGTTATTAAGCGGATAATATTTATTAAGAACATATACCGCGATAATTTCGTACTGGAGCGAAATTGGTATTGTGCTAATGTTTTTGGATGCAGGAAAACAGGTTGGAGGGATCCAACTGGATTCCTCAACAGTTTTTATTTGATTTCAGATATTTTGATATTTGATGGATTTTCATATTGATATATGATATCGTTGTAGTCGTGATTGACTATTTGGTGTGTAGCATCATTGGACCCAAATTTTGGGATTTTAAAATGATTTTAAAAGTGATTTTTGAGAATATACTATATTTTTGGAATTGATCCATTTTAAATAAATAAACGTTATAATTTTTTTTAAAGTTATAAAAAATTATGATTTTGTGAAATATAATTAAAAGCTGATTTTTGAGAAATATGGATTTATGATTTTATAAAATAGTTTAAATTGGATTTTTGAATATATTATAAAAGTTTGAATATAGGATTTATAAAATTTGATTATTTTATAAATCAAAAGGATGAAATTATAAAGAAATTTAAAGACGTTTTAAAAGAATAATATAAATGGATTTATATTAAGAGATTTGTAAATGGATATTTATAAATTGAAATATAGACATTATAAAACGAGTTTTTATAAGTGTTTGAATGAAGTGAAAATGAATTTCATAAATGAATGAAATTTATAGAATTATAAACTATGAAGTTATAGATGAAATTTATAAATAGTAAGATTTATAAATTTGGTGAAATTATTTGAAGAATAGATTGGGTTAAATAAATGAATCTTATAAGTTATAAGATTTATAATTATGAAATTCTAAGGAACGATTTTGTGAAATAATCGTTTATAAGTAGTTAACTTATTATATGAACATTTAGTTTATAATTTAGTTATAAACTGGAATAGGTTAATAAAGGAATTTATAAAAAGGAAGTTTTTATAAATAAATAGAAATGGAATTTATAAACGTTGTTTTATAAATTCGCAAACGACTTATTTTGATAAGTTAATTGTTATAACTTAGAAATAGAGTTATATTCACATTTTGAATAGTGAATAATCCTTTGAATTAAAATGAATAAAAGGATGGAATTTGTTAAAGAAGTATATTCACGTTTTTGAATAGTGAATGATATGTTAAAGAAATTGTTTTTAAATGAGATGTTTGAATTGAATTAAAACGATCTAATGATGTTTTAAAATGTGTTGAGATTTGAAACCATAGATTTCAACATTCATTGTTGAAATAGACGTTTTCGAGAAATAAAAGGAAATGGTGAACTATAATACTGTTGTTATAGTAAATGATTTCCGAAAGGAAATGTTTTGGTTTAGTATTGGGATTTATATATCTATTTTAATTTCGAATCCATATACTAGTGACTTTGGGTTGTCGTAACGATGTTTTACGCAACATTCGTTTTGGCCCAAGTAAATATGTTTAAGTGAATGATTTCCTTAAAGAATGAATTATATACTTAATTCGATTTAAGTATATTGAATATTTTCAAAGGTTGAAAATAAGAAGATTTGTGGATTACTTATGAATAAATAAGTATGGAAATGTTTTCCAATATGAAGTGAATATTTAGAATTTATCTTTTTGAAGATAAATTGAGAATGAATAATTGAAATCGGTTATTCATGGATATTTTTGAAATATAAATTCATTATGGAATTTATATGTGAAAGTGGAATTTGTATGAAAATAAATGTTGATTTATTTTTGAAGTGTTGAAATAATATATCTTGTAAAGATATTTTGGAAAATAAATAATTTGGAAAATTATTTGGAATCTGGTGATGTATGCATATCCATTGATAGTTCAATAATCGACTATCAATATTTCCCTTTGAATGGGTATTTGATGTGAATTGATTGAATTTGAATGCACACTTATTTTTGAATAAGTGCTCACTATTCGGGTTAACCGGGAAAGGACCATGGGGTCGTATAACCCATTCCGAATACGTGATACGTCGTTGTGAATTGCATTGAAGATCGGTGTTGAAGACCGGATATTTGCGAAAGCGATAGGATGAACTATCGATTGACTCTGCACCGAGTTGCTCCGGTATTGAGTTCTCCATATGTGATGGTGAATCCGATCAGGATTGTGGATATCCGGATTGCAAGGACTTCTTTGTAAGTGCCTTCGGTTTTGTTCGATCCCGGAACAGACTTGTATGGATTGTATGTCTGACATTACAATTTGAGATATAAAGCCGATTTCTTTCAAATATATTTCTGTTGGTGGCGGAGAATTTATTCTTTGCTTAACACCCTTCTTTGAGACGCATGTGCTCAAAGGTTATATAGTTGAAGTTATCAGCGATATATTCCCAGTTTGGTAATGTGACATGCTGAGTGATGCTGAAATGATCATTGTGTTGATTATTGTGATAGGATCATTTATTTGATCGTCTATCTTAGTGATCATTGTGTTGATCATTTGTTGACCCAAAGCATGGCTTTTGTATAAAGTATGTTTTGTGGACGTGAATTCGTCGAGCCTCACATCCCGGAAATGGTCAAAACAGGAAAGATGCAGCAAGGTTATGAGGGGTAGCGCCCTTTAGGATATGTGCATTTCCTTCTGGAAAAGGGTGGTATCATGGTATGGAGCCCAGATACTTACTCATGTTGAAACACTTTGTTTTTATGATTGTGTGAATTGATTAGAGAGCGCTCTCGGATAAAGGTCCCAAAGGACCGGGGGATGGCATATTCGGTCAGTTGTTACTCAGTTAGGGGTAACCCGGCCTTGTGTTGGTAGAGATCCGGTTTGGTTCTCGGGGATGTCCATCCAGAGGCATTCTCATGTGGCAATGGGAAGTTCCTTGGCCTGACCATTTGTTGGAAATCCAATTCTCAATACGAAACTTGTACGGTATTAGTTGTAGAACCTGCTATTCACTTATGGTGGTCACCACTGTTTGGATAGTAGCTATAGTAGGCATACGATAATGGTCGTATGTTGGCTAAGATTTATATCTTTATTTTAGAAATGAATTTACTACACTATGCACTAGTAATAATATCAACGTTATTTTAAATGCGTATCAAGCATCTTTGACTATCATAAGGAGAAATCTCCTCCGATTCTGCGTTTGCATGTGTGTGTGTGCGGGAGGCCTTATGGTAGTCTCATTTTTAAAAGCATTGCGAATTGATTTAAAAATATTCCTCTATTTTGATTTTAAAGTAAATAAACTGTTTTGAGTTCTCACACCAGTCACATGACTGACTCGGAGTTTATTGTTTTCCTTCCTAAACTCTGGGTGCCCACCAATTTCCACACGGGCAGTTAAGAGTTAGGTTTATCAGGATATTCTGGATATTCTGGAGTTGCTGGAGGCAAGCTGGATGGCATGGCGTATTACTAGTTTATATAGTATTTCTTTTTCCGCTGCACTGTTTGTTGTTGTATGATGTTGTACACTCTGATGATATGATGTAATGAAATGAATGTAATGTAATAACTGATATAGTTCTTTGTTTAAAGATTATTCATTTATTATTATATGTTGTTCCGCTGCGAATTGTGAGATTTTGATGTTGTTCTGTTGTTTCTTCTGTCCCGTTCTTATTTCCTTTCTGTTCTATTTTTAAAATTCTTCTATCTTCTATTTTCAAATTTTCTATTTTTCTATCTTCCTCTCTCTCTATTTTCTGTTATCTTCTTCTACTTCTCTCTTTTTCTTTTTCTTAATTCTTTTTAAAACCCATAAACATCTCGGTTTTCGGCCTTTGATTTCTCGGCAGTCGATAAAGTGAGTGTCGATGTTGAATTTTCGAAAGTCGAAAATCCCTGACGTTACAATATCCATATGTTTTAAAATATGGCGCTTACTATTCGGTTTAGCCGGGAGAGGACCTTGTGTCATATAACCCATTCCGAATAGTGATACGACGTTATGGATTGCAATTGAAGACCGGTGGTGAAGACCGGGTATTTATGAGAACGATAGGATAACCTATCGATCGACTCTGCACTGAGTTGCTCCGGTATAGAGTTCTCCTTAGTGATGGGAAGTCCGATCGGGATTGTGGATACCCGGATTTGCAAGGGCTTCTTCGGAAGTGCCTTCGGTTCTGTTCGAACCCGGAACAGACTTGTATGGTTGTATGTCCGACATTACACCTTGAGATGTTAACTGATTTTTATCAAATACATTTCTGCTTGGTGGCGGAGAATTTATTCTCTTAGCTTAACACCCTTCTCTGAGACGTACGAGCTCAGAGGTTATGTAGTTGATATTTATCGGTGATATATTCCCAATTTGGTAATGTGGCATGCTGAGTGCTGCTGTGTGATGATCATTGGTTGATCATTTGTGATATGATCATTTGTTTGATCATTTACCTTTGTGATCATTGCTTTGGTTATCTGTTGACCCAAAGCATGGCTTTGTTGCACAAAGCGTAGCTTTGTGGACGAGACTGCATCAGGACCTCACTCCCCGGAAATGGTCGAAACAGGAAAGATGCGGCAAGGTTATGAGGGTCGCTCCCTTTAGGGTATGTCATTCCCTTCTGGTAAAGGGTGGTATCAGGTATGGAGCCCTGGTATTTAACCTATGTGGTTGCTCCAATCTCATTTACTGTGTGGTTGTTGCTTTGAGGCGCCTCGGATAAAGGTCCCAAAGGACCGGGGGATGGCATATTCGTGTAGTAGTTACCTAGTTACAGAGGTAACCCGGCCTTGTGTTGGCAGAGATCTAACCGTAACGTTAGTTTCTCGGGACGTCCCGCCAGAGGCGATCCCATTGACAGTAGGAAGTTCCTTAGCCTGACCATTCGTTGGAAATCCATTCATCCAATACGTGCCTTGTACGGTTTTAGTTGTATTACCTGCCATTCACTTATGGTGGTCACCACTGTTTGGATGGTAGCTATAGTAGGCATAGTTCGGAATGTCTATGCTGGCTAGGATTTATATTCTACTTTCGAAATTGTTTTCTACCCTATGCACTAATAATAATATCAAAGAAATTTTCTCGTATTAAGCATATTTGACTATCATAAGGGGAAATCTCCTCCAAGTCTGCGTTTGCATTGTGTGTGTGGCGGGAGGCCTTATGGTAGTTTCATTTTCTAAAAAGCATTGCGAATTTTCAAATTTAAATCCTTTGCTTGTTTTAAAAGACCAATTGCTTTTGTTTGCTCACACCAGTCCCATGACTGACCTGGAGTTTATTGTTCCTTTCCTAAACTCTGGGTGCCCACTATTTCCCACACGGGCAGTCTAGAGTTGGGATTTTCAGACAATCCATAGTAGGTGTAGATTTGATAGCTTTCAGCCCTTAGGATTTGGCAATCGCATTTTGGATCGAGTTGCTTCTCTTCATCTTGATTTGGAGTTTGAGCTATTTCTGGATTGGTGCTTTGGAGATGGAGATTACTGATACTGGAGTTCTATTCTTTGAAGACCATATTAGAGTTGTTGTTCCGCTGCTAGTGTTATCTTTTATTTCCGCTGCTATTCTTTGTAACTCTGATGTATATTGATGTTCATTGTACCATTCATGTTGTATCAGTTATTGTATCAAATGCTGTATATGAAATATATTATTCTTTTCTTCCGCTGTGTTATTTACTTGATGTGTTATAAGCTCCGGCGAACCAGGTTCGACATTTGGATCTGCGGCATTTGAATACGAGTGTAGTATTCGGTGCCGATTTTTCGAAGGTCGAGTCAGGGTCGTTATAATTGGTATCAGAGCTGATGGTTAAAACCTTAGCTCAGGAGTATAACACATTAGGTAACTCATTAGAGATAGGGTGAAGTAAACCCTAGAATGAGTATCCTTAAGATATCCGTTCGAATGCCTTAGTAAATTCTCTTACTATCCACTGATAGTGAGTATGAGTGCGAGAAGAGGACGAGATAGGGGACAGGGGAGTACCACTACAAATGGTCAATACCCTGCAACAGTGGAAACAATTTTCTTCTCAATTTCCTTTGATTCGATTCTAAATTCTTTCGATATCTTCGTAAAAGCTCCAGAAAGAAGAGTCGGTGCGATGGTGACCTTACGAATCGTTGTAGGAAATCCTTAATTCGTATCTTCATCGTTTTCTTGTCAGTTTTTCGATCTAAACTTTAATAGATATGAATTTGAAATTGAAATTGAAAATATTAAATAAATTGGAAATTTTAAATTAGTAAATTGGTTAACTAATATGAAGATTTGATCCATCTATCTATTCTCTGGGATCCGATATATTCTACGAACGATTAGTTATCTCTTCGAACTAGTCAATGCCCTTGCATATTCGTAGACCGATGGACCCAAATACCTTGTGTAATATTATATGAGTTTGTTCTCATATTATCAATATTCTTATTTGATAAGCCAAATCCAGACTTGATATCCGGTTTGATTCGGAAAGATATCTCTATATCTTTTATCCTTTCTTTGTTGTCTTCCTTGCAATTTCGAGGACGAAATTCTTTTAAGGGGGGAAATCTGTAACGATCCAGATTTTTAATTTAAATTAAATTGATGGTGTAAATAAATTTTGGAATAAAATTGTAAATTAATTTGGATTTTTCAAATTAAATAGGAATTTTTGTTTATTTGAGTATTTATTTTAAAATTTAATTGAGATTTTGAATTTCTATATTTAAAATCTTATAGATAAAAAGTAACATCCCAAAGTTAACAATTTAAATAAATTATATGTTTTAAACTTTTGGAATCTAATTTCAAATTAAATTGGAAGAAAAATCCTAAACAAATAAAAATGAGTGATAGTAATATATAATTAAATCCCAATTTTATTTTGAGATTAAAATATTGAAATAGGAAATATTGTAAAAAGTCATTTAAGTTTAAAATCTTATATATGTGTATATATGTATATTACAAATATGAGTAAATTGAATGCATATGTAAAATTAATTTAAACTTGTTCAAAATAAAGTGTGAATTTATAAATGGATATGAAAGTTTACATTTCAAGTTTGAAATGGAAAATTGAATTTAAATTTGAAATAAATGTTTTAAAAAAATAATAATTAAGTAGCATTAGAAATCATTTCTTTCTTTAAAATTAATAAAACAAAATATATGTATATAAAACAAGAAATAAAAGTTTAAATTAAAATAACACACATATATATAATTATTTGTTTAAAGGATATAATAGTTTTAATTCAAAATATATTGAACTAAGTCTAAAATAATATTGGTTTAAAAAAATAATATAATGAAATTGATTTAATAAATAAATCTACAAATGCTTTATAAACTAAGAAATGCACATGTGAATGGCTTATTTGTTGAGTGTACAAGTTATGATAATCCAATTCTCTTTAAAAAAGTTGTAAAAGCAAAAAAAAAAAAAAAAAATGTAAGTAAATAATTTGTAGATAAATTAATAAAAAGGGTTAAAACATAAAGTATATTTTCATAAGTTAAATTAAAGTAAGAATTTAAAACAAGGGTACAAATAAATGTAAACATATGAACATGAGAGATGGAGTGTAAGAGTTAACAAAATCAAAAGGTTATAATGATTTTTTTTTTCAAATGGCATTCACCATATTTAATAAAATAAAATAATAAGATAAAAGAATTACAAAAAAACTCTTCATTTTCCCATACACCACTATTAAACAACTCAGCAAAATCTGAACAATAGTAAACAAAAGATTTGGCACTTCAATCTAAAACACCAAAGAAATTGAAAAAAAATCTAAAGCATGTAAACATGCAAGTTTAAGACCAGGAATTAAAACTCTTCCCAGTTTTCCAAACTAAAAAGAAATCTCAGAAGGCAATCAAACTTCAACTTGGAATTGCAGATCTATGAAAATACAAAGCAAACTCAGATCTGAAGCATGCATTATGCATTTCAATTCAAACAAGATCATCTCAAAGCAAATCTGGAATTTAGTCTCTGCTTTCTGAAGAAAAGAAAAAGATAAGTAAATTTCTTTAAAAAGCTTTTAATTTTATATTGATAATCAGTAAATAACAATCAATCAATTGCAGGGAATATCAAGTTCAAGGCTAAACTTGATTTCTGGTTTCAAAATTGCAGAAAAGAAAAAAAGAGGAAAAAGCTCTCTGTTCTATTTAAAAATCCTAACTGTAAGAAAATTAAATTTGTTGTTGTTGATCAATTAAATGCATAAATACAATAAGAAGTAAATAAAGATCTGTAACTATGATTTGCAGATCTGAACTCCAATTTAAAATAAGGAAAGAAGAGAAGTTGCAGACTTCATTTTCTTTTTGAAACTGTCAAGAGCCTTCTGTCTTCAAGAAAAAAAAATGTGAGCAAACTCATTTATCTACCTATATGTTCTGATTTTATGGTTGACTCTTGAAGTATGATGGTTTTGATGATTGCATGTTTGAATTTATACATCTTTATGGGTGTAAATGTATGAGTATGTATCAATGCATATCCCTGTTATGAGTCAGAGTACATCTTCTCTGTGCAACAAAATCTGTGAGTAAATTCCTGTTTTAAAATGGTGTAACTCTAATAGTATATGAACTACATATGACTGTCTGTAGCTTGAAAAGAAAAAGAGTTACACAGAACAAAAATTTGCCTAGTGGAAATTTAAATGTTATAAATTGATGATTCAGGGTTTGTCAAAAGAACCCTAATTTAATTCTAGAATTTAAAAAACTAAAATTAAGTTTATAGTGTTAAGAATAAAAATGCAGTTTCAGTTTACTGTATTTTACTTTTGATCAAGAATCAGTTGATCCTTGCATTTGATTGGATTGAAATTGTTTCTGGAAGTAGTTTATATATCATTGATCACAAGAAAATTTTTGAATTGATCTACAATTCAAGTTGAGATTTAATTTGGGGATTTTAGTTGTTGAACCCTAGTTTAGGTGGGTTACAGTTTTGGGTAAATTTTTGAACACCCAAGTGCATCGAGTTCCATGCTATTTTGGGGATTGATGGATGGTGTAGTGATGGAGTTGCTTCCGGAGTTTGGTCGATGATGATGGCCGGAGTTGTGAAATAATGGTGTTGACAGGTTTGTGATGGTGGTGGGGTTGGTGTTGTGCAGTTTCAGGTTTGTGGATATGTTTGGGTTGCAGGGAATTTTGACTCGGGTTGACCTCGGGATTTTTGGGGAATGACTCGGAGCAAGTGGGTTACTGACCCGAAGTAAAATAGGGGAGTACAGGGGGTATGTGTTCAGGTTGTAATCAACAGACCTGTTCTGTTTTTTTTTTGATTTTAAAGAGCCAAGTTTAAATTAAATTTGAAATTTTGAACTTAGAATCAAACTTGAGTCTGAAGATGAATTCAAACTCGAATTCTGATTTTGAAAGATTTGAATGCAGGAATTCAAATTTGGTTTAAAAAAGAAAAAAAAAAGAAACTGTTTCCAGTTTTGTAAAGTTTGAACTTAATGCAAACTAAAATTGAGACTTAAGATTTTGAAACTGAATTTAAGCATGAAATCAAATAAGTTTCAATTCTGTTTCTTTGAAATAATTTAAATTCAGTAAATTTCCAATGTTTAAGTTTTAAATAAAACAAAACTGTTTTCTGTTTTAAATATAAAGGTAAATTCAAATTTTACAGGTGTGGGTTTAAAACTGAGATTTAGTTTGAATTTGAATATGAATTCAAATTTTGATTTTTTGAAATTTGAAACCATTTAAGTTTTAAATTCAAATTTGATTTTAAACTCTCAAGTATAAAATGCATTGTTGTTTTGCATTTGAAGTAAAAGGTTAAGTATTTAATTTAGGAATTCAAGTGAATTCAAAACTGAGTTTTAAATCTGAATTTAAATTTTAAACTTTAGTTTTTAAAATAAGGATTTAAATTTAAATTGTTTTCAAATGATTTGTATTTGAATTGAAGATGTAAATTATAGAAGAGTTTTAAAGAGTTAAAACTAAAATAAGTTTGAAAGTTATATTTCAAATTTTGAAATTTAAAGGATTTTTAAATTTGATTTGAATTTGAATTGAGATTTAAATCCTTTTCAACTTATTTATTTAAGTATATGTTTCTTGTAAACATATAAGATTTAGATTTGTATTATTTTAGAATCTTATTTTAAATAAATTTGAGTCTTTAGTTTAAAGAGAATGTTAAATGGAATTTAATGTAAATTTAAAAACATTTTGTTTTGAAATGCATAATTTAAATAAGGAATGTTTATCTAAAGATAAAGAATTTTTTTTAATGATTTGTAATTCATTTAATTATTAAGGTAGTACAAATGGATAATTAATATAATTAATTAATTAATGAAATGGATAATTAATATAATTAATTAATTAATGAAATGGATAATTAATATAATTAATTAATTAATGAAATGGATAATTAATTAAAGTAATTAAGGGTTTTAATTTGATTAATTAAAGTTAAGATTAATTTTTCTTAGAATAATTAATTTGTAATTAAGAAATCATTAATTGAATGATATTAAATTTTAAATTAATAATTGAAGATTTATTAATTGAATAAATATGGATAGTTAATTAATTAGGGCTAATAAATAAAAGTAATTATGTGGGTAATAAATTTATAACCACACGGTTTATTCATCTTAACTAAAGATGTTTGATTGTTAATGAATATTGTGTGATGGATTGATATATTTGATATGTGATGCTATGTGATGCTTTATACTGAGCTGTTATATCTGTGATGTATATATTGTTATATGAATATGCGAACCCCTTTACCTGTAAAATGACATTTAATTTCGATGCGACAGGGAGTCGGATTCCATTTGGTTATCCGAAACCCACATCGAATTGTAATAATTGAATCTGTGCTGATTGATGATGTTGTGCACTATTGTGTAAAACCCCTGGACCACACTATACACACACAAATATGGGTTGCACGTGGAAATGGGTTAAGTCACAGATTTTGAAATAGTTTTAAAGATTGAATTTTTGAATCCAAATTAGTTTTGGAATTAGAATTGAAGCTTTTGAAAATAGTTATTTTGAATAACTTAATTGAGTTTTGAAATTTAAATAATTTGATTTAAATTTGAACTCAATATTTGGGATTGAATTCTATGATTTGGGAACTAGGGTTTAAAAAGAGTTACTCAACATATAAATGGGGTTATATGGGTTTTAAACCATTTTTAAAGATGACGTTTTGGAATTTAAATTCAACTCAAGATTTCAACTTGTATAAATTAGATTTGCTTTCCCATAGGAAATGGACTTCCAAGTTGTGTTAAAAGGATTTTCAAGTCTAAAAGGAAAATTGTTTTCCAAGTTATAGATAAATCTTTGGAAATGAGTTTGAAAGCTATAAATCTTTAATTTAAGGATTTAATTGGGTTAATCCAATTGAAATGGGAATTGTTTTGAAATCTATGAATAGATCTTTGTTAAATAAATCTTTTTGTTTGAAGATTTTAAAATGGTAATCTGTCTAACCATTTAAAAGAAAAGTTTGGATTTTTAAGTTGTGACTTAACTGAAATCCCATATCCATATGTTTTAAAATATGGCGCTTACTATTCGGTTTAGCCGGGAGAGGACCTTGTGTCATATAACCCATTCCGAATAGTGATACAACGTTATGGATTGCAATTGAAGACCGGGTATTTATGAGAACGATAGGATAACCTATCGATCGACTCTGCACTGAGTTGCTCCGGTATAGAGTTCTCCTTAGTGATGGGAAGTCCGATCGAGATTGTGGATACCCGGATTTGCAAGGGCTTCTTCGGAAGTGCCTTCGGTTCTGTTCGAACCCGGAACAGACTTGTATGGTTGTATGTCCGACATTACACCTTGAGATGTTAACTGATTTTTATCAAATACATTTCTGCTTGGTTGCGGAGAATTTATTCTCTTAGCTTAACACCCTTCTCTGAGACGTACGAGCTCAGAGGTTATGTAGTTGATATTTATCGGTGATATATTCCCAATTTGGTAATGTGGCATGCTGAGTGCTGCTGTGTGATGATCATTGGTTGATCATTTGTGATATGATCATTTGTTTGATCATTTATCTTTGTGATCATTGCTTTGGTCATCTGTTGACCCAAAGCATGGCTTTGTTGCACAAAGCGTAGCTTTGTGGACGAGACTGCATCAGGACCTCACTCCCCGGAAATGGTCGAAACAGGAAAGATGCGGCAAGGTTATGAGGGTCGCTCCCTTTAGGGTATGTCATTCCCTTCTGGTAAAGGGTGGTATCAGGTATGGAGCCCTGGTATTTAACCTATGTAGTTGCTCCAATCTCATTTACTGTGTGGTTGTTGCTTTGAGGCGCCTCGGATAAAGGTCCCAAAGGACCGGGGGATGGCATATTCGTGTAGTAGTTACCTAGTTACAGAGGTAACCCGGCCTTGTGTTGGCAGAGATCTAACCGTAACGTTAGTTTCTCGGGACGTCCCACCAGAGGCGATCCCATTGACAGTAGGAAGTTCCTTAGCCTGACCATTCGTTGGAAATCCATTCATCCAATACATGCCTTGTACGGTTTTAGTTGTATTACCTGCCATTCACTTATGGTGGTCACCACTGTTTGGATGGTAGCTATAGTAGGCATAGTTCGGAATGTCTATGCTGGCTAGGATTTGTATTCTACTTTCGAAATTGTTTTCTACCCTATGCACTAATAATAATATCAAAGAAATTTTCTCGTATTAAGCATATTTGACTATCATAAGGGGAAATCTCCTCCAAGTCCGCGTTTGCATTGTGTGTGTGGCGGGAGGCCTTATGGTAGTTTCATTTTCTAAAAAGCATTGCGAATTTTCAAATTTAAATCCTTTGCTTGTTTTAAAAGACCAATTGCTTTTGTTTGCTCACACCAGTCCCATGACTGACCTGGAGTTTATTGTTCCTTTCCTAAACTCTGGGTGCCCACTATTTCCCACACGGGCAGTCTAGAGTTGGGATTTTCAGACAATCCATAGTAGGTGTAGATTTGATAGCTTTCAGCCCTTAGGATTTGGCAATCGCATTTTGGATCGAGTTGCTTCTCTTCATCTTGATTTGGAGTTTGAGCTATTTCTGGATTGGTGCTTTGGAGATGGAGATTACTGATACTGGAGTTCTATTCTTTGAAGACCATATTAGAGTTGTTGTTCCGCTGCTAGTGTTATCTTTTATTTCCGCTGCTATTCTTTGTAACTCTGATGTATATTGATGTTCATTGTACCATTCATGTTGTATCAGTTATTGTATCAAATGCTGTATATGAAATATATTATTCTTTTCTTCCGCTGTGTTATTTACTTGATGTGTTATAAGCTCCGGCGAACCAGGTTCGACATTTGGATCTGCGGCATTTGAATACGAGTGTAGTATTCGGTGCCGATTTTTCGAAGGTCGAGTCAGGGTCGTTATAATCGCCACAATGATTGATAGAGCCTCCGGTCATTTTTCTCAACATCTCCGGTCACTCCCCTATCACCAGCCACAGACCCAGCCTCCAAATCCCCTTAGATCACCAGAAACCCCAAAGTTTGTATTTTATATTCAACCCAGAACTGCTCTTAAATGCCCATTCTAAAAATTATAAATTTTACTTAAAAATTCATACTAATGTATAAGAATTCAGTGTATATTGTTGAATTTGTAAATTAAAAAGATTTGATTTTAATTTGTTTAAAGTTTGCTCAAACATTTTGGTATTCCAGTGACAATTGATAAGTTGGCTTAGCTTAATCAAGATTTTAAAGTTAAATTTCTGTACAAACTAATCCTCTTGGTTTGTATTTATAATTCTGGATATGATTTGAACAAAATTAAGCATTTGTTTACACATTTTGACCTGAGGAAACAATTAGTGGCATCTCCAAAATTTGTACAGGATATATGCATCCCTACCTCACATATAAGAATATCAGCAATTTTACAACATAAACATTTTTTTTTATACTCAAGCAACTAATTTAGTTCAATCAATAGAATATTGCTCACCACAGTTTTGAAAAGAAACAAAGCAAGTTTTAAAAGGACACAGTCAGAATTTGCAGTTTGAACTGTATAAAATTTTCATCACTCATCACCAGAGTAAAATGATTAATAAATATTCAAACCTTAATCAACATTCAAAACATATACCTAAGCATCCAAATATCTACATACATCAGATTGTAAAACTTAAATAAATTTAGAAAAATGTTACTCACAGCAATTTGGCAGACAGAGTCTTCTTGTGTTTGAACAACTTGAACTTTAAAAGCTAGAAATGTTTTACTTGTTTTTCCCTTTGATTCTTCTTGTTTTTCTCAGTTGTAAGTTACTAAGTTTGTATAATTAAAACTGTTTGCTATTGTTCTTTGTTTCAGTTTTTAATGAACGAACTAAAACAAAATATGAATATATAAAAAAGTTCAGGGGAAGGTGGCATCTGAGACAAGCAAATTTGCAGATTTTTATTTGTGTTTTTGTTTTAGTAGGCCAAATCTTTAATTTAGGAGGCTGAGTTGATTTCAACAGTTCGAAATGATTTTATTATGTGCTAATAAATGAAAGCATTAAATGTAAATGTACTAGATGTTTACACTAATCTTATTCTATGTACAAAGATATTTTTTTTTTTTTTGCAGTAAGCTACAGGTTGACAATATTTCTCATGTCTGCATATGCTTAAATATTGTACTTAGTGTCTACAACTACTCATTGTTATGTATAGATATTTATATTTTTTTCTTTAAGCTATGCACTCCTCAGCTCTAACCTGCAAATGAAATTTATTTACTTTGCTATGTTCATCACTCTTACAAACAACTTGCAAATGTTTGTACTTTTATTTTGTTTGTTTTCATACTTGATGTTTATGCTTATCTGAGTCTTATTCTATAAGCTACTAACATTTTTATCTTATGTTTTATACTTGTCTGCATATATTTTTCTTTACTTTATTTTATTTTATTTGCCAACATAATTATTGTATAACATGATTACTTGTTTCCCCCTTTTTAGCTTTGCATTCTATTTTACATGTTTATATCCTTGCCTTGTCTATTTCCTTTACAGGCTGCATTTATTTATCTTGCTTTGTTTATTTTTTTTATCTTTGCTTTGAGTACTTTATTTCAATATTTGATGTGAATGTTTTTGACTTATGTAATTATGTTAACCTCATACATTTAATTCATTCTTAAGTTAAATATTTATAAAGTTTACTTTATTTTAAATTTGCAAACCATAGCTTTACAAAATACTTATATATATAAATGAATTTAAAATAACACTTTCTTTTATATTAAAATCTATTTATAAAAAAAATATTGCATTATTGTTATTGTTTAAAAATCACTCATTACTAATTTAAAATGATTCATAAATGAAATCATTACCTAAACAAATTACCTATTTTATAAAGTTGAAGTAAAAAGAACAAAACAATCTTTTTATTTAAATTTAAACTCTAGGCTAAAATCATTTTAAACAAATTAAACTTTATCTTGAGTATTTTAAAGATTATGCTATTATGTATACAATATTAATTTCCAAATTATCTATTAAATTTAAAAACAAAACTGATCTATTTATAATATATACCAATCTATACATATATACATTATAAATAGAAACAATTTAAATTAGCTTTTAAAAGATACATTATCAGTTAAATATTTATTTAAAAGAAGACGATTAAATCAATTTTAATATTATTAACAAATATTGTCAAATCAATTTAATTTTTAATGTAGATCATTAAATTGATATTGCCCCAAATTTCCGGGATATCACATCTAACCTCACAAACAAAAAGAAAGTATGTGTGAGCGGAATCACACAGATGAGGTCTAGACCAACCAAAAATCAATAAGGTATGTGTGAGTGGAATCACACAAATGGTGTCTAGTCTAACCTCGCGAACAAAAATAAAGTACGTGTGAATGGAATCACACAGATGAGGTCTAGACTAACCAAAAATCAAAAAGGTATGTGTTAGTGGAATCACACAAATGGTGTCTAGTCTAACCTCGCAAACAAAAAGAAAGTATTTGTTAGTGGAATCACACAGATGAGGTCTAGACTAACCAAAAATCAAAAAGGTAAGTGTGAGTGGAATCACACAAATGGTGTCTAGTCTAAACTTGCAAACAAAGAGACATCGCGCAATTTCTAGTCTAAATCATAAAAATGATCGTCATGATAACCGAGAAGTGTCAATTACACTAAGTTAGTGCATGTAAAGGTTTAGCTTCATGTCTCATAACCACTAGCTTAACTTAAATATTTACGAACAAACTATAGATCTTCACTACAAAAATGTCACAAGTGGTTCAATTGAACAAGTGCAGAAATTAACTGACGAAGTAAACGCAATCGTTTCATACCACTTGTTTTGCTAAGCCGTTTAATTAGATTTCTCATACAAGTGAAATAAAGGTTTGTATATACTAATAGATTGGAAAACAGTTTAGGAAAAGAGCTTTATTGTAAAATAGTTTTGAAATCGTTTGGAGAAAAGGGTTTTGATATTTACTACTAGTATAGAAAACCTTTATATTTTTAAAGTGACAAATCACTAAAATGATTGTAGAAACAATCAATCACGAGAATTCACATACGAAGATGTGAATAGAATCCAAAGAAATCGATACCGAATTCACCAAAAGGTATGTTCACGAAAATCCCGAAGAAACTGTCATCAAAGTTGCTAATAAATGATAGCAAAAAATCGAGGAATTAACAAGAATCGATTAAATTTGAAAACCAAATCAATTCACTAAAATTCACATTCGAAGACGTGAATAAAATCCAAAGAATTCGATTCCAAATCCATCAAAGTAGAAATACTCAAAAATTCCAGAAATAGAAGTTATCAAAGTCGACAAAGGTGATAACAACTAATCGAAAAAGAAGAATCGATTAACAATTGGAAAAACAAAGTAAAACGAGCATACATGACTTCAACAAAAATAAAAATAAAGTCAATGCCGAAGTCAACAATTAATGGACACAGTCGAGTGCAAAACGAATCAACATCATCATCAAAGAATTCAACGGCAAACAAAGTCAGAGTCTTGGAAATCAAGAAATTAGCAATTTCACGAAAACAAAGTAACCGAAGTCGAATGGAAATCAAGCCGAGGAAAACACAAATTATCAAGTTTAAAATCGCTGAGATTCGAACTAGATGTGAGTGAAAAATCAAAATCACTCAATTTGCAACCGGTCGAGCTATTTTTCAACAGTGTAACAAGTACACAACGACACCCATAGCATAGCACAAATGTGGAACAAAGTACAGAGGTCAAAATAACTTTAATTGGCCAAATTCGAACAAAATCAACATCGGCTCAATCAATTCAAAGCCGAAAACACAAGAACAAAATCCTCATCATCAAAAACCCAACTTGAGTTCGTAAAGCAAACGGAGGCCGAAGCCAAAATACTTTCACGAAATCAAAATCAAAATCAAATGCACATGAATAAATGTTAGGAATTCATACCTAACAATCAAAGATTATCATATACAAATATGAGAGATAAAACTTCGACCAATAGTTGTAACACATGTTCCATCTAAGTTATGTTTTATATTATGTCCATAAACCCCAGGCTTTGATACCAAGCTGTGACGCCCCACCTCTATACCCACGCTAGCCAAGAACACTACGGCGTAATGTTGTCAACTAGCGCGGAGAATAAGGCTGTTGAAGAGCGACCATCCGTAGTTAGGCCTTACACTAGTATTGGTTATCTCGATAGAAGTGGTATATATATATATTCCTTCATTTTTCACCTCTGATTTATTTACTCCCATCGACATACTACAATTCCAATATAAAACGAACTACGATGGTTCATAATAGTTTAGGACAGTAAATATAATAATAACACTGATAATATAAATGCGGAACACAGATAAAACGGAAAGTCTCATATATACAATAACTGATGTCAGTTACAATAGATGTGATACAATACATATGATACAACTACAACTGTCGACTCTGGAAGTTACATATACAAGTACATTATTGACAATAATATACATGAATACATATCATCCTATACTATGACACATCTATTCAAAATGATATAAAGAAAGTTCACAGCCCTAGCAGCAACCCAAAGCAAGATATCTACAACCTGTAATAACTCGGTCTGACCTGAGTATTAAATTCAAAAGAAAATAATACACGGGTCAGTCTAATTCAAACTCAGTTATTAGTGCACAGAAGCAATAATAATTAAATAAAAATTAGACGACAGTCACAATAAATTTACCTATCCGATTCTTAAATAAGGAAATCAGATAACGGTAAATATAACACGTAACGATGTTAAACAACAAATCAACAATTCAAATTATTGAATTGGAAACACGAATCATTTCAAACAATTGAAACATCAATTAAAAGGTCAACACGGGTAGGGCTGCAGCACACGCATGCGTGTACTGCCTCGCCACTACAGTAATTAAATACACAAAAGTTCAATAACTCAAAAGCAATAGAATATCAATAAAAGCAATACTGCGTGGCTGCAGTTCACGCTTGCGTGCACTGCCTTGCCACTACAGTGACGAAATAGGAATCGGCACAAGGTCAAATCCGAGCTACTAGCTGGATTCAACTCAAGTGAATTCGAAAATCAAATAAAATGCAAAGGTGAAGTCACTGCAATCATGACTTAACTCAATGCAACAATCAAAGTCAAGGCGACATGAAGTCAGCAATTCAAACTGCAAATCCATATCAATGCGCAGTGCATACAAATAGCATAAGCAAATAACACAGTCAATTCAAACAATACTCAATGCACAGCAAACTGGTGCGACCAAAATCAAAGTGAAGTCAGAGACTATAATCAAGCAACAAATTGAACAGGGCAATGCATCAAAGACAACTGACATGCAAACCAAGATCAAAGTGTGCACAGAACAAATTACATGATTGAAACCACAAAAGACTGCAACTGGAAATCCTCATTGCAAACAACAAGCAGCGGCATGCAAGTGCATACACAAAGAGGCAACAAAGGTCAGGGACCAAGTGCAACAGATGCAGTGAAGCAAATGCCATCAAGTGTCAACCAGATCAAAAGCACAATCCAGACCTGGTGAATATGCAGACCCAAGCACAAAGAAACCAGTCTCGACCACTTCAACAAAACACACAGTGCACACCAGACACAACATTAACTAGCATGCCAACTGACTCGAATGACTCAAGTGATACAAGAACAATGTTCAAAAGACACAGCAGAATCAAAGTGAATAAACAAGTGGGAAATACATGTACATCAATGTGAACACGTAAACTTCAAGCTAGTCTACAATTACGAGATATGGCATCACAGCTACCAGCTATCAAGTACATCATGACCCCAAAGTGCTCAATGCACAGTGCAGACACAATCGGCAGATGCAACGGCAAATCAGTAATGAAGCAAACCACAGACTCACGTACACCAGTGACACGAGTGATACATGATAGAGTGCAGACAATCAATACACTGCAGGGAACATCAGTGAACAAAATCTACAAAAGCCGAAGTCATGAAATAGCATATACAAAGACAAAGTCAAGGTCAGATAAATATTAAACCAAGTCAGAATTCAACGCAAGAAAAGAATTGAAAAAGTCAAAAAATAAAATAAAATAGGAAAGTAGCTGTCGTAACAATCAAGGAAGGATCGAACGATCTCAAGTTAAAGCCGTAATTGTAAAGTAAGGGAAACATTCGAGTTGAATTCGTCAGTAAAATCCAAACGTTCAAACAGTATCAAGTGGCAGAGAATATTTTGACGAATTCAAACAAGTAATATACGACGTAAATTTAGAAGGTCGAATCCAATAAATAGGAATCAACATCATTGTCAATAAGCATCGATCGAGTTCAAGCATTAAAAACCCCAATCGTCATCATCGGCACCGTGAGCAAATGAACAAGTCGAGGAATAGGATACACGAAGTCAGATGACCGAAGTCATAAAAGAAATCAACAGCGTTCAACCAAAAATCAATTATATCAGTTTACATTCGAAACCGAGGTAACATCCAATGACTTCAAAAGCAAGGATTCAATGATTTTATGCAACCGCAAACAAGAATTAGAAGATGTGAGTGAAATGAATCACTCACCTTTTTACGACAATCTGAAGCAGAGACGAACTCGACAACATGTGGAGCCACGAACGATCCAAGCTACTCGCGGGTACCCACCGATCGATCAACAGAGGCACGACCTCGAAGAATTTCGAAAGCCCTAATTTGAACAAAGAAGAACGAACGACAGCCATTTATTTTATTTTATTTTTTCTTCGTTTGTTTGATTACTTAGGGTTGCGAAAGGAAGTGATTGAATAAAGGAACTCGTGGTGGCCAAGTAAATGATCACAACACTATTTAAAAACATGGGCCAAGATTCAATTGAAGCCCGCAAAACATTTCAATAAATTTATGAAAAGAATATCAACCGATAAAATTCCAAACAGCAAATAGCTATCAACATTAATCGTTTAACGATGATTATAAATTGGTGAAAAATTCCTGGGTGGTTGCAGACTCCCCTCCTTAAAGAAATTGCGTCCTCGCAATCATAAGGAATAAATGAACAAATGGTAACAACCATAAAAAACATCATCACAAGATGAAGAAATATGAAATAGGAAGTTCACCATAAAGAGCTCGAAAGAGTAAGCCTGAACGTGTTTGCTCGACGAATTCTCAGGATCCCTAAGTGCAATCCTTAGGATTTGAGAACCATTGAACTTCTGCAAGAAAAACATCTTTATTTCGAAGGTGCTACACCCCCGAAGCCATGATGTGATTAGAAGGTTGCTCAAAAGTCAAATAGGCAAAAGTTCCATTTCCTCAATAACACTGGGCTCAAGAATAAAAATAAAAAATCCCTAAGGCATTTCCGTAATTGGAAGACGTGGAAAACGTCATGAATAACAGAAAATTGAGCCGGTACACCGGCGTAGTAAAATATAAACACCAAAGAAATCTTTTAATTTCATCAAAGAAATTCACAAATTCTCTACAAAATTTAATTATCAAATAGATAATCAGAATACAGAAATCACAAAACAGCAATATCTAATCATCAATACGATAATTCGGAGACAGCAAAATCTAATTATCAACAAAGATAATTAGAAAACAAAAATCACAAGTCGCAAAATTGAAGATATTTAATTATCACAAATGATAATCAAATCTCGATTCAACAAATTTTTAATTATCAAAAAACGATAATTAAATCTCATATATCTAACTATCACAAGCGATAATCAGAAACAACAAATATCTGATTATTAAAAACGATAAATCATAAATCACAAACATCCGATTATCAAAAACGATAATCATAAATCACAAACATCCGATTATAAAAAACGAAAACCAGAAATCACAAATATTTCAATTAACGAGTCCGGAATTATCCGAAATAGCAAACGCACATGTCCCATGACCAAGAGTTTTACTAAATCGTTTAATTCTCTTCATGGTTTCCTTGGAAGTGCAAAATCGTGTATTCCAAAAATAACATTTCACATTCTCAAACGGACAAGTACGGAATTAAATGAATCGGTAAAAGAAAGGGGTCATAGTCCATAATTTTTCTGAAACGTTTAAATCGCTTCCTCATTCTTTTGAAAGCGCAAACTGCAAAACTTCTGAAAACAATTTTCATTTATTTTATAAAAGTAATAATTTACATTCTCAAACGAACAAGTCCGGAATAAAGCGAATCAGCAAAAGAAAGGGGTCATAGTCCTCGATTTTGCTGAAACGTTTAAATCGCTTCCTCATTCATTTGAAAGCGTAAACTGTAAAGATTTTGAAAACAATTTTTATTTTGAAACAATTTTTTTTAAAGCACGTGATTAAAACATCAACATCAGTAGCAACTTCAACAAGGAAATTGCACTTCTCAAAATACTGTAAAAACGGACAACAAAATCAGCATTGCGGGATAACCACTTGAAAATCCATTTTAAAATTGGCGGTTACTGAAGTTAATACGTCAAAATCTCATCAAGATAATTGGCATCAAAGTATAATACCAATGAATTTTCATTCATCAAAAATGTCACAAGAATCTTCTCAAAGATAGAAAGGGGTATCATACCCTAAACTTGTATTCATAACAAGTCAATGACACACGAATTCACCAATGCACAAAAATTGATAAAACTTATCAATAGAAATCATGAAAATTGGTGAAGCATAAGTTCTAGAAATCATCACAAGAAATCCAGAAAACAGAAATTCTAGAAATCTACACAAGAAATCCAGAAAACACAAAGAGGGAAAGAGGCCTATCACATGACGGTCCGAAGACCATGGGGAGCTACCCCATATGGGTGAGACGGAATCACCCAGATGAGGTCTAGACTAACCAAAAATCAAAAAGGTATGTGTGAGTGGAATCACGCAAGTGGTGTCTAGTCTAACCTCGCAAACAAAAAGAAAGTATATGTGAGTGGAATCACACAGATGAGGTCTAGACTAACCAAAAATCAAAAAGGCATGTGTGAGTGGAATCACACAAATGGTGTCTAGTCTAACCTCGCAATCAAAAAGAAAGTATGTGTGAGTGGAATCACACAGATGAGGTCTAGACTAACCAAAAATCAAAAAGGTATGTGTGAGTGGAATCACACAAATGGTTTCCAGTCTAACCTCGCAAACAAAAAGAAAGTATGTGTGAGTGGAATCACACAAATGAGGTCTAGACTAACCAAAAATCAAAAAGGTATGTGTGAGTGGAATAACACAAATGGTGTCTAGTCTAACCTCACGACCAAAAAGAAAGTATGTGTGAGTGGAATCACACAGATGACGTCAATACTAACAAAAATCAAAAAGGTATGTGTGAGTGGAATCACACAAATGGTGTTTAGTCTAACCTCGCAAACAAAAAGAAAGTATTTGTGAGTGGAATCACACAGATGAGGTCTAGACTAACCAAAAATCAAAAAGGTATGTGTGAGTGGAATCACACAGATGGTGTCCAGTCTAACCTTGCAAACAAAGAGATATCGCACAATTTCTAGTCTAAATCACAAAAATGATCGTCATGATAACCGAGAAGTGTCAATTACACTAAGTTAGTGCATATAAAGGTTTAGCTTCATGTCCTATAACCACTAGCTTAACTTAAATATTTACGAACAAACTGTAGATCTTCACTAGAAAAATGTCACAAGTGGTTCAATCGAACAAGTGCAGAAATTAACCGATGAAGTAAACGCAAGCGTTTCGTACCACTTGTTTTGCTAAGCCGTTTAATTAGATTTCTCATACGAGTGAAATAAAGGTTTGTATATACTAATAGTGTAATGACCCAACTTCCACACTCCAGAAAGTCGCATCACTAATAAGAAAGAAGAGGATAGAAAAGAGAAAGAAAGAGAAGAAGAAGAAACAACACATCAGAATCTAAACAGCGGAACGAATAAATTATATTAAATAACATAAAATATTACACAGTTTACAATCATTATCAGAGTACACAGATAATACAATACATACTAGACAGTTATAAACACCTGCCTAGTATTTACAACATAATACAACTCAGAGACAATCACAGAACACACAGTCGAATACTAATATCTAACGCAGAAGCCTCCCGCTCCATTGCTCCTCCAATATTCGTCAAAGCTAACCTGATCCCTTGGCTACTCATAAAAATTTGAGTACCCAAGAGTTTATGAAAACAAAAGATAAACTCCGGGTCAGACATGGGTCTGGTGTGAGTAACAGGTTAAAGTTGCTTAACTTTCAAAAACCTTTTGAAAAGAAAGGTATCACGTAAGACTTCCCACACATAAACATGGAAAAGTTTTTACCTTACGCTAACCAAAACATTTGATATGAAATCCAGTGATATTATAATAGGGCCTAGGGTTTTCAAGTAAATATGAAATAGCCGAAATTGTTACATTATTAAATTCCAGCTACTAGCCACAAAAGTGGGTAATACAATCAAAACCGTTGGCACTTATTGAATTTTGGATTCCATACAATGGCAGGGCTACTGGGGTACCGCCCGTCACAGTACGTGGCCTAGATCAACGTACCAAGGAGTACTCCTACTCCGCTGCAACACAAGGCCGGACCCATTCTTCACTGAATAGTTCCGAACAAGACAACCCCGCAGTTGGTGCGCGATTCCAACTGCCCACTAAGCCGAATAAAAAGGGACCTCTAGACAGGGATCAATCTTGATCTCCAGTGGGTGCTACCCATGAAGCCTTGCTGCACCTCCCCTGTTTTAGCTATTCCCGGTTGATGAGGCTTGAGGCTACGATTACCTTTATAGGACATCAAATCTTAGAATGCTTATCGTCCACCTGGCGATCTTCTGAAAGCATTCAATCCATACAAGTTCGTTCCCGGCTCGAACGAAACCGAAGGCATTATCTCGTTACACTCGTTTTGGAATCACCCTCAGAGTTAACGACGATAACCCTTGCACTCTGAATCTCCATCTCGAATCTATAAGTACTATTCCGTCAAACTCATTACGGAATCACCCACAGAATTATACTGACATATAGCCCTTACACCTCGAGTCTTCACTCTTTACATAAGATTCACGACCTATCGTTAATTTGGATTGATGTGGTTTTCGGATATCCAAATATGGAAACCCGATCCCGGTCTCATCGAAATCCAAAACGTGTCTTTTAGGTCTAAGTTGTTTTAGAGTTTAAAACAATTCAATTATATTATCTATATACACACAGATAGATAATTCATAGATTCGCATCAGATAATTATCATTATCAAAACCACAGATAATCTATATTATCACTATTCAAAGACAATCCATATCAATATCACAATGCAACCAATGCATCCATATCAGTCAACATTACTAATCTCATTTCTGAGATTCAAACCATTCAAGACAACCAATAACAACCATTCATAAGCAATGATCTATAAACATACTATTTATAATAAACTTAAAATGAATTAAATTAATTACATCATCTTTAATTAATTTAAAATGAATTAAATTAATTATTCACACAATATAAATCTTGCTTATATCATCATTAATTAATTACAAATTAATTAATTGATTAACCTCTAATTTATCATCTTAATTAATCAATCCTGATTAATTATACTTTAATTAATTCCACAAAATTAGTTACCCTAAACCAAATACAGTAATTAACCTTTAATTATTTCATTAATTAATTAACTATAATTAATTACAATTAATTAATTATCCTTAATTACTTATTATTGATTGATTAATAAATATTAATTAATCAATCTTAATTACATCATTAATTATATTAATTAATGATTCTTAATTATATTTAGTTAATTACTCAATTAAATTAATTACTTCTAGTAATTAATCTCACTTAATCCATAATTATTAATCACCTTTGATTAATCTCATTCTGTAATTATCTATCCTTAATTAACTACCAAATTAATTATTCCTTAATTAATTTCTTTAATTAATCACTTGATTAATTATACAAAATAATTTAATCCAAATTATTTCACAATCCCAATATCATCTATTAATTACATTCAGTAATTATCTTTAATTACTTCACTGAGTAATCACTTCATTAATTACATCAGGTAATTATTTTCAAATCCCATGTTTAAAACTAATTAATTAATTTAAACCAATCTCAATAACTTCATTAATTACATTAAGTAATTAATGTCTTAATTTAAGTAATTAAACTTAAATAAATTTTACAATTTATTATCGTGAATTAATCAATCTAATTAATTATTAAAATTTAATCATATTAATTAATTACTAAATAAACCTTAGTTAATGACCATCATTAACAATTATTAATTCTTTAATTACTTTCTTAATACTTCTTAATTAATCTCTATTTTAAATTAATTCAAATTATTAATTATAAATTAAAAAAATAAGCCACTCCTTAATTATCTTATTTATTTAATTATCTTATCACTTTAATAATTTCTAAGAAAATCCATTTCTTATTAATAATTTTATTAATATTATGTACTCAGAACATTTCATTTTTAAATTTAAATCCAAATTCCATTTTGAATCTAAAATTCAAAATGATATTTATTTAAGCATAAACCAATTTAAATTCCATTTATATACTTTCTAAAATAAATGTAAATAACATTTATTACTTCCATTTAAAACTTATATAAGATAAGCCTTTAACTAAATTTGTCTAATTTCATTTAAAATTAAGTTTTAAAGTACATTACCATTTAAGTAAATTCATGTTAACAAATCATTTAACTTCTTTTATAAACCTTTTTGTAAATGCCTTATTCAAAAAGAAATCAAATTTAAATATTTGTTTGAAAACACATCTACCCCTAACAAGAAATTTAAATTTAAACTTGTTTGAAAACATTCAAAAATTTAAAACTTATTCAAATATCCAAATTTGAATTCCAAATACTTGAACCCATTCTTTATTTAAATCATTTGATTTTAAACTTGAATTAAACTTTGATTTTTAAACCTTGATTTTAAAATTCGTATTAAATATCCAAATTTCATTTTAAAACCTTAAGATTTAAAAACATTTTGAAAACTGAGCATAGCCTTTGAATTTAAACACTGTTTTAAATTGTGATTCAGATTTAAAATAAAAATTCAAATTCTAGAAAAAAAACTGTCAGATTTCTTCTTTTAAAACTGAAACCCATTTTAAATATTTAAAATGTTTATTTCATTTCAAATTAGAATTCAAATATAAATTTGAATCCAAACTTCAACCTGGATTTAAACTTTGTTTAAATCTTAGTATTCAAATCTAAATTTCATTTAATTTTTCTACAAAATAACAATTACTGTCAGGGTTTAAAAAGAAAAAAACCAGAAATAGACAACTGACTTGAGCAAAACCCTCAATTACTTCGAGTCCACCAACCAGATACTTCGAGCAACCCATCAATTTACTTCGAGTCAACCACCGTTTACTCGAATACAAAACAGAATCAAGCAGCTTCACCTCGACACGATGCACTGTGCACCTGCATCATCACCGCACCCAATTCTGATCGCCAACGTTGATCTTCTCAAGTCAGTGATCACTCTCACACCTAGATATGATCTTCAGATCAACGATACATACTCGAATTCGAATTCGAGTGCTCAACTTCAAACCTGGAACCAATATAACAGAGCCTAGAACCTCCTCCTCAAAAACTGAAAACCGCCTCGCATTCAACCCTCCAATCATCAGAGCATCCTGGCCTCCGGCCACAACTTCGCCGTCACCCAAACTACTTCCTCCCAGAATTCCAATGCACTCCGTCCACAGTAGAAGACGAGAATGATCGATCAACCTAACCTAGTTAAACTAGGGTTCCAGAAGGAATTTCATCACCGCAGCCTCCATGACGACGTTCAACACCAGCTACTATTTTTGCCTCCAACACGATTCACTCCTCCATCATCACAAAGATTTCCAGAACTTCAGAGCAACTAAATCACTAGAATTCCCCTAATTTCCTAATTCCTGACCAACTGGAACTTCATCCTAAATCTAATTCTAAAAATTGTGAATTTAGTTTTAAAAATCATAATTTTGAATAATGTTTTCGATTCTAATCTTGAAATAGTGAATCAAACTTGTTTGAAATTCACTTATATTCAAATTTTCATAGTTATTTTAAGTTTCAGAGACAAATCAATTTTTTTTTTAACTTGAATAAATTTTAAACTTTTTATTCTTGATTCAACAAACACATTTTGTATGGATCTTAAACACAAACATAAACTATAGTATGTGATATTGGGGTTTGACCAGATTCTTGAATCCTGGGGATATAATACAGAGGACATAACATGTTTAAAATTATCCATTCTTACATACTAGAAATCAACTGATATAAATACATATCATTCACACTAAATCAAAGAAATCAACATGCAACATAATAAAATACTTAAATTCATTAAAAATAATGTTACTCATAGATTTTAGTAGCAGAGCCTCTGTTTATTGAAAGCTTTGAAACTGAAGTTGCTTCTTTTATATTTTTAAACTTAAATCTTGATTTTACTGCAATGCTTTCCCTGATAACACTTGCATGCATGCTTTGTTTCTTTAATTTGAAACTGCAGTTGCCACTTGAATAAGAAATGCAGGTTCCAAAACTTGAAATTGCAGGTGTCTTTATATTTGAAAAAAAAATATGCAGGTTTGAATTCCAGAGATGCGGGTATTTGATTTTTGAGATGGTGTCAGGTTGTTATGTGTGAACAGAGATATGTATGAAATAGTTACAGGTTTGCTTTGAAAATGAACAGGGTTTTAGATTAATAGGAATTGATTTACATGTTTGATATAGGAGGTGGATTACAGGGTAATGATTTACAGTTTGCAGGTTTGATTTGAAGTGCTTGTAACAGAATATTAATTTGGAGGGTTGTTTACAGATTTTGAAAAAAAATGGGAAGAATTACTGATTTTGTTTTGAACAAATTTTCAGCTGAAGACTTTATCTTAGCTTTTGAAAAAAAAAATTGAAGATTAGAAAAATGAGAGAATGAAGAAAACATGTTTTGTAAGGGTGAAATTTTATTTATTAAAATAAAAGAAAATCTGAAATGGATGACACTTGTCTATAAATTTAACATTTGTCACCTTAAATGTTTTATTACCTAACACATGTCTCTTTTTAAAAGTTAATTAGTTAAAATTAAGTTAATTTGTATTTTATTTAATGTTAATACAAAATAAATGTAAATCCATGTTTAATTAATTAGTTAACATGTACTTATTCACAAGTAGATAATTTTAAAATGAATGAATCCAATTTTGTTTATAAACTTATACAAATATTTCAAAATCAAAAGAAATTAAAACATTTATAGTTTAGTTTTCAAGCTCGAATTCAAGTTCAAAATAAATTTTGAAGTCCAGTTTATTTACAAATATAACTACATAATTTAAATTTCTGAAGAACAATTATTTTTATTAAAAATTTATTTGTTAAAACAATGCATTATTATATTTTTAGAAATAACAATCATTCAATAACCATAAACAACTTATAAAAGAAATTACTTTCTTTATTCATAAATTATTTATTTTATTCAATTATATTTAAAAGAAACTCAAAATAAACCTTATTCTTATTTATTTAAATTTTAAACTTGAGTTACACATATTTTAAATCATTTAATATTTATCTTAGGTATTTAAAACCATATTTTATTTATTAAATAGCTTTTAAAATGTTTAACTTTTAAATAAAATCATAATTCACAATTTTAATAAAGATATATAATTTATAGAAAACAAGATATATTGATTAATCAGATTAAAACAAGATCTATATACAATATACAATATTTTATATATATTATAAATATAAAACAATTTATTGGAAATAAATAGATAAAATATAACAATTAACTATTTATTTTATTGAATTATTGAATTAATTCAAATCTCATTACAAAGATTATCAATTTAATTTAATTTTTATTGCAGATTATTAAATTGATATTTCTTTAAAATTCCGGGTCATCACATTCCTTCCCCCTTAAAGAATTTCATCCCCGAAATTTAAAACAAAGGTAATTTAATAATCTATTTAAAGATTAAATTTTAAAACACAAGCATATACGAATGATATGTTAACAACCATAGCAATCAATTCACCCAATCAAACAAATCTAATTATCCAGAAAAATTCTGGATAAAACTTTCACGAGTTTCCCCGGTATATAAAAATATCGGGATACTCGCTCTATAAATTCCAAACAATCAATACTATTAAACTATAGAGCTCCTATTCATCTATATCTACAGAACTAGATAACATATCAGACTACAGACGAGTCTGACTCAACAACCAAACTCCATAACTGCTGGTTCTAAAACCAGAGATAGACCATACACATACTTCCTCAGAGATACGTGAAACTCATCGAATCCCAGTTATCCAAACTGGCAATTCAATCCTGAAAACCAAAACTTATAGCTTCTGAATCAGAGTAAACTTCAACAACAACGAAGTGTCCAACCTCGAATTCCAAATTCCTCCTTCCCTGTCTACCAAAGCCTTCAGACAAATCCTAGGCTGCCAACATCCAAACTGATCAGCTTAACCCTTGCTGATTCCTCAAGAACAATCAGAACCAAAAACAACCGATCACAATGATCTCTTCAAGATCAATCCAAAACCAAAACACAATCCTACTCCATAAACAGAAGAAAACTACAAATTTCTCCCAATCCGGAAAAGACAATCGGAAACACCATCAAATTGCTTCCGCTGCACAACTCTGATCCGAAGTAGATAAGAAAAAGCTGACGAAGAACAAAAGCATCAACTAGACATCACCTTCCAAAAATATGGTTCTACAAATCCATAAAGAAAACTTAGAAATTCCATCAAAACTGAGTTGCTTCATCAAATTCCATCTCCAGGAATCATTCTCCAACTAAACAGAACTATCAGTTCCACTCCTGGAATACTAGTCGATAAGAAATCTCAATTTCTAGATGCCGACGAACCTCAGTCTTTCCCAAAAGACATCCAGAAAAAATCTTCAACCATCCAGGAGAACACACAAACAATCGCAAGTCACTTTTGCGATCAACCCAGATAAATTTCCAAATAAAACTGTTCTCTCTTAACAAATAGAACAGCTTACATTGGTCTAGTCAATCCATTGAAGAAAGGGATTCACTTAGCAGCTTCTGAATTCCATCTTTAGAGAAACTACTCATCTAAGACCTCCCTGTCGGCTCGCAGAACACTCCGAGCTGCACTGCTGACACCAATGTCAAACTTCTTAATCCAAAGTTCTTCGAGAAACTCGGCCTTCAAAGCTAACCAGAAAACACCACAACATCCTGCTGAATCCAGCCACAACTTCGGGACAGTCACACTTCCCAAACTTGTTCCAAAGAAAACATCTTCGAAAACAATCCATAGTCACTGCATCTCATCATGCAGTTGCAACTTCCTGAGGTATCAAAATACCAGCACTTACTCCAGCTCAACTGACAAAGCCAAACTCTACTCACCAAACTCTGTACTTCAAAGATGTCTCCGAACCTTACATCTTTCCTTCAGAGATCGATGAAATACTTCACACAACAAAACTTACTCGAGACAGTATTAGGTCTAAAGTCTCGACAGACATACTTCCAATCTCAACATCAGACTCCAATCAATGGTAGTAATCGTGTTACAAACACTACTACCTTATATATCTTTATAACCTATACTGGAAAACCAGAACAGGTAACCCAACATATAGATAGAAATAGATAAATATATATAAAAATATATTTAAAATAACAAATACGCTCTCTCAAAAAAAACACCACTCCAGAGCCTAGGTATTCACTCAACCTAATGCTCTGATACCACTATAACGACCCAACTTGCACACTCCAGGAAGTCGCATCGCTAATAAGAAAGAAGAGGATAGAAAAGAGAAAGAAAGAGAAGAAGAAGAAACAACACAGCAGAATCTAAACAGCGGAACGAATAAATTATATTAAATAACATAAAATATTACATAGTTTACAACCATTATCAGAGTACACAGATAATACAACACATACTAGACAGTTATAAACACCTGTCTAGTATTTACAACATAATACCACTCAGAGACAATCACAGAACACACAGCGGAATACTAATATCTAACGCAGAAGCCTCCCGCTCCATTGCTCCTCCAATATTCGTCAAAGCTAACCTGATCCCTTGGCTACTCGTAAAAATTTGAGTACCCAAGAGTTTATGAAAACAAAAGATAAACTCCGGGTCAGACATGGGTCTGGTGTGAGTAACAGGTTAAAGTTGCTTAACTTTCAAAAACCTTTTGAAAAGAAAGGTATCACGTAAGACTTCCCACACATAAACATGGAAAAGTTTTTACCTTACGCTAACCAAAACATTTGATAGGAAATCCAGTGATATTATAATAGGGTCTAGGGTTTTCAAGTAAATATGAAATAGCCGAAATTGTTACATTATTAAATTCCAGCTACTAGCCACAAAAGTGGGTAATACAATCAAAACCGTTGGCACTTATTGGATTTTGGATTCCATAAAATGGCAGGGCTACTGGGGTACCGCCCGTCACAGTACGTGGCCTAGATCAACGTACCGAGGAGTACTTCCACTCCCCTGCAACACAAGGCCGGACCCATTCCTTACTGAATAGTTCCGAACAAGACAACCCCGCAGTTGGTGTGCAATTCCAACTGCCCACTAAGCCGAATAAAAAGGGACCTCTAAACAGGGATCAATCTTGCTCTCCAGTAGGTGCTACCCACGAAGCCTTACTGCACCTCCCCTGTTTTAGCCATTCCCGGTTGATGAGGCTTGAGGCTACGATTACCTTTATAGGACATCAAATCTTAGAATGCTCATCATTCACCTGGCGATGTTCTGAAAGCATTCAATCCATACAAGTTCGTTCCGGGTTCGAACGAAACCGAAGGCATTATCTCGTCACACTCGTTTTGGAATCACCCTCAGAGTTAACGATGATAACCCTTGCACTCTGAATCTCCATTTCGAATCTATAAGTACTATTCTGTAACAACCCGCATATTTATCGATTCTATATTTAAATATTTTATTTAAATATTTCATCGTTCGTCGGATTTTGGTCCGAAGACCTACTTTTAGCAAACAGTCTAATTGGGACTCGAGACCCCTCCCATTGAGTTCAAAATGCTGTTTGCAACCTTTTTGAGTATAAGCTTCGATATGTTTGGAGTAAGTTGAATTTTGCTACTCTTTTTTTAGGGCTTTGGGTTGGATTTCAGCCCATTAACCCCACTTATAGTCTAGCTCAGCCCTTTCCTCTCCATTCACTCATTCCCACTCTTCAAACTCAAGCTCCAACCGAAAATGGTGGAAAGGAAAGGGAATTAGAAACTCCAAGCCCTAGTTCCTCTTGCTAGCTCAAATTCTTGCTCCAAAATCAAAGAGAACCCATTGGTAAGCATCTCCTTCATCTTTCCCAACTCATTCTCTCTTTGATTTCAGAAAAACTCCTAAACCTAATTTGGGAAATATTTCTCTTTTAAGCTTAGAATCAAGCTTCTTGAGTTGGGATTAAAGGTGGTTGATCTTTCTTTGCTTTCGAGCTTCTTCTTCATTGATTTGGATTCAAAGGTGAGATTTTTATCTCACATCTTTGTCTATAATTATCTTCGATTGTTAGGTATGAATTCCTAACACTTATTCTTGTGCAATTGATTTTGGTTTGGATTGATTTGGTGTAAATTACAATTTTTGGTGTTTTGAAACCAAAATCTATGGAAATCCTTTTATGGACATTTGGACATTGATATTTGAGACATATCGAAGAGCCGTTAAGGCTGGGTTGCCGCTTGGCGTAAATCCTTAGTCGCTGTCGCTCGATCGATCGCTTCTGATATTCGTTTGGCCATTTTTGGCCTAGGTTCAGGGAATGCCCAGAACCCAGGTTTCAGACGTCTGAAACGTAGTGTTCAGACGTCTGAATATTATACTGGGAATTTTTATCCCACGGTATTCAGACGTCTGAATCACTATTTCAGACGTCTGAATTGGTTCATTTGGAACCAGAAAGGAAATAGGCTAAAATGTGCCTATTTCAGACGTCTGAAATCAAAGATTCAGACGTCTGAATTCTGTTTTGGAAAATATTTTATTTTCCAAATTCAGACGTCTGAATACTTGATTTCAGACGTCTGAATATGCAATCTTTTGCCTATTTGCCTATTTGCTTGAGAATTCCAACTTTAATCGATTCGTGTTGATTCCCTTTTGTTATTATCACTTATTATCGACTTTGATGACATTTTCTTCGTGATTTTTGGGAATATCCATTTGATGGATTCGGTATCGATTTCTTTGGATTTTATTCACGTCTTCGAATGTGAATTTTGATGATGGACTGTTTCTACAATCCTTTCTATGATTTGTCACTTTAAATATATAAAGGTTTTCTATACTAGTAGTAAATATCAAAACTCTTTCTTCAAACGATTTCAACTCTATTTTCAATAACAAAGCTCGTTTTCTCAAACCGATTTCCAATCTATTAGTATATACAAACCTTTACCTCACTCGGATGAGAAATCTAATTAAACGGCTTAGTAAAACAAATGGTATGAAACGCTTGCGTTTACTTCGTCGGTTAATTCTTGGACTTGTTCGATTGAAACTCTTGTGACAATTTTCTAGTGAAGATCTACAATTTGTTCGTAAATATTTAAGTTAAGCTAGTGGTTATGGGACATGAAGCTAAGCTCATATATTTACTAGCTTACTGTAATTGACACTTCTTGATGATCATGAAGGTCATTTTTATGATTTAGACTAGCAATTGTGCGATGTCTCTTTGTCTGTGAGGCTAGACTAGACACCATCTGTGTGATTTCTACTCACACATACCTCTTTGTTTGCAAGGTTAGTCTAGACCTCATCTGTGTGATTTCGACTCACACATGTCTCTTTGTCCACGTGGAGGACCGTACCTCATTTTTATTGAGCTTCAGCTCACCAGGAGGAGCTTCGGCTCAAAGTCCGCAATGGGGGACTATACCCTGTCATGAGGAGCTTCGGCTCACCAGGAGGAGCTTCGGCTCAAAGTCCGCAATGGGGGACTATACCCTATCAGGAGGAGTTTTGACTCACCAGAAGGAGCTTCGGCTCAAAGTCCTCAAAATGGGGGACTATACCCTGTCAGGAGGAGTTTTGACTCACCAGGAGGAGCTTCGGCTCAAAGTCCGCAATGGGGGACTATACCCTGTCAGGAGGAGTTTTGACTCACCAGGAGGAGCTTCGGCTCAAAGTCCGCAATGGGGGACTATACCCTGTCAGGAGGAGTTTTGACTCACCAGGAGGAGCTTCGGCTCAAAGTCCGCAGCGGGGGACTATACCCTGTCAGGAGGAGTTTTGACTCACCAGGAGGAGCTTCGGCTCAAAGTCTGCAATGGGGGACTATACCCTGTCTGGATGAGCTCCGGCTCATTTTTTTGGGATTGGCCATCCTTTTCTTGTGATTTCTGGATTTCTAATTATTGATTTCTGGAACTTGTGTTTCACCACCTTTTTCGATTGGCATTGATATCTATGTCATTTTTTGTGGCTCGGTGAAGCAAATAAAGAATATGATATTCTTTTTGATGCTATGAGATTCTTGAGATATTTGTATGATTTTCCTTTATTGATTTTTCTATGTATACTTGTCGCAGTATGACATTTTTGGTTATCATATGTTTTTACTACATCTCTTCTTATATCTCATTTTATCTGATAATTATAGCTAGACTGATCTGTTTGTTATTTTCTTCTTAAATAATACTCGGGTCAGACCGAAATGTTACAGGTGCTTCTGCTTGACTTCTCTTCTGGAGTTATCATCCCGACTTTTGGTTAACTACTTTGATTGTAGTTTATGTTGTATACATTTGAGATATAGACTCGTAGTTGTATTCTTTTGTATTGCACTTGTATCTATTCTTTGTGATATTGTGGATCTTATTTGACTACTACTCTGATGCACACTTTCATGTGTTATATTCATATCTATTTCCTCCTTGGTGATATGAATTTTCGGTGACTGATTTGTGTTATGCTTATTTCTATATTTGTTTCCGAAGATATTATAGCCACTGTGTAGTAGCTTTGAGTTTGTGTCGGTATGTCGGATTTCCTCTTGAAAAGAATGTGTTAGTTATATTTTATCTGGCATATCGGTACTCGCACAAAGCAATTATACAGATGGTCGCTCCTCAACAGCCTTATTCTCCGTGCTAGTTGACGGCATTATACCGTTGTGTCCTTGGCTAGCGTGGGTATAGAGGTGGGGCGTCACAGCTTGGTATCAAAGCCAAACTTCGGAACAATGTAGAATAATCTAGCAAGGATCATGTCCTAAGTCTTTCTTAGAAGTTATGCCTTAGGATTTAATTCGAGTCTTCGTACCGATTCATCCTATTTTCTTTATGATTCCTTGTTTTATCTATCAAGATTGCTTGATATTCATTTTGTGATTAACCTTCTTCTTCTTCCTTCTTTCTTTCTTAAGGAAGAGAAATGGTTAGACCTGGCTGTCCCAGCGCCGGTCAATCTAGTGCTACTCCTCAGGATGGAGTATTCATGTCTGCTCAGCAGCTTTTAGATCTTGTGAAGAATGCTCAAGATGCAGGACCCAATCCAGAGCCTACTCATCCTAGATATGGTTTTGCATGCTTGTGCATATACTATACCGATTTGGGTGGAAGGCCATTCAAAGGATCCGAGAGTGTTATAGAAATTTAGGCTTGGCTCAAATCATGCGATCGGATCTTTTCTCGCATGAACCTTATTGATCTACATCGAGTCCAAGTGGCTTCTAGCATGCTCCAAGAAAGAGCGTTAGATTGGTATGAGCTCTTGACTTCGGAGATTATCGAAGCGGATCTTACTTGGGAGTAATTCCGGGAAAGATTCGAATTGAAATTTGTGCCGGAAGCTGAAAAGGTAACTTTGGCCCGACGCTTTATTGACCTTGTTCAAGGTGGATCTTCAGTGACAGACTATTTCGCATCTTTCGAATCTCTTTCCAAATACGAGGTTGAATACATTAACACCCCATTGAAGAAAAATCAGAGATTTGTCTATGGCTTGAATAAGAATCTTAAGAAGCCATTACTCCTGAAACTTGAGGTTTCATTTGATCAGCTTATTGGTATCGCTCTTCGTCTTGAAGTGGCCGATAGAGAAAGTGATGTCGAGGTTGGGAGTGCCAAACCGAACTCTAACAACAACAAGAAGAGGCATCCCTTTATTAGGTTCGAAAGTCCTAATCCTAACAAGAGGGCGAAACAAGAGACTTTTATGGCAAATACTCCCATCCCTAATCGCAGAGAATGCTACAATTGTGGCTCTAGGGACCACTATATAAATAGGTGTCCAAGGCCTATTTCTTGCCGCTATTGCAAAAGTGCGGATCATTATATATCTTCGTGTCCCAAACGTCAAAAAAAGAGAGAAGGAAAGCTGCAAGCCCCTAACAACACTTCTCTTGGTCAAGCTATTTTACATTCAATCCTTGATGCTATTGTTTTATTTCGTGATCTTTCTATTTGAGTTCTTTTTGATATGGGTTCATCTCATTATTTTTATATCAAAAGAACTTGTTGATTCTTTTCCTTTAAACATTTCTGGGCTTGTTGACTTCTTTGAGGATTGCGAATCTGGATGGTAGATCTGCAACCCTTAATTTGTTTCTTTTTATTGATGTCGAAATTATTTTATGTGATTTTTCTTTCCGAGACAATTTTTACTTAGGCTTCAGAATTGATTTTTGTAAGGATTGGCTCAATCGTTGTGAAGCTCATATCCTATTTTTCGTGTGGACTATTCATCTTCGGCATTTTCTATCTATTTAGCAGATTTCTATTTTTTTCTTGAGATCCCGATTTCAAATTCTTGAAGGCATCATTTTATCCTTTAAGCCCTCAGATGAGAAAAGTGTTATTTCTCTTATCTAAATAATTTGTGAAACTTTTCCGGTATTTTTGAGTTTGTCTTAGGATTATCACCCAAGAAATCTTTTGTATGGTGTTAAGGTCTTTCTAGTTCGACCTTGCCACGGATTTTCATTTGGCTACGAGTTGCGGGAGTTGGCATTCCACTTACCGCATTCCGCACTCGTTACGATTCTTATGAATGACTTATTTTGTCCATCTTATTTCATCCATTGTATAAATCGAATATTCTATGAATATTTCGATGAGACCATTTTTGTATTTATTGATTTTGGACGAAAATAGCAATTTACAAATCTTTGCAAATCTTTTTCATAAGATTTATTTATATGTATAGTTGGATTTTGTTCTTACACGAGCAAAGAATATTCCTAAAGGTTTTTAAGAAACATGTTTATCACATAGAAGATGATTTTGTGATTGTGTTGCCCGTTGAGTGTTTTGAGAATTTTGGTCGATGCGCTTGATCAACGTTATCGATAGGAATTTCCTAACGCTTTGATGAGACAATCAGACACGATATATTGACGTGTAAAATGTAAATTTTTCTAGAAAGATTTTTACATTGAGATAAATGTAATTTTGAAAGTTTTAGCTTGTCGCAAAAGAAGATTATTTAAAAGTAATTCTTTCTTTTCGATACTCTTATTCTTGTGATTTCCGATGGGAACCAAGACTTTATCTTTTGTACCAATGCTAATCGTATTGGGTTGGATGCCGTTCTCTTGCAAAAGATGACGTGCTATCAATTGTGCTTCTAAATTATTAAAAGCCGATTGAGACTAGGTATGTCACTCATGATCTAGTGCTCGCGGCTATTGTTTTCGCTTTTAGAGTTTGGCATCATCATTTTTGGGGAAGAAATTTGTTCTCCACCTCGATCATAAATCTTTGAAATATTTATTTTCTCATAGGGAACTTCATGTTGACTCGAGTTCCTGGCATCTTATGATCTTGATATTCTTTTTATTCCCGGAAGGGAAATCATGTTGCCAATGCGCTTTGTCGTAAGCAACAAGTGGTTGATTCTTCGATGATGTCTGAATGGAATTACCTTTTTATTAATTTCATCGGACGTTTTGATACACTTCGTTTTATTGAGCTTTGTGTCATTCCTTTTATGGACTAGTGTCCGGTGTTCTTTTATGGTGTTCGGTTCATCGGATGTACTGTTATTGTACTACATCGATGTTCCGTCTCATCTGGATCAATGGATGTACCATTATTATACTACATCGTTGTTCCGGTTTATCGGTTCATTGGGCGTACCGTTTTTGTACTACGCTGTTGCACTGGCTCAATTTTCTCCTACTCTTGACGTTTTCTGCGTCTTTTAACTATGGAAAAGCTTTTAGGTTTCCTATTTTTATTCTTGAGCCCGGTGTTATTGATGAAATTGAAGTTTCACCAGACTTGACTTAGGAGTTATATTCTATTTGCATCATTGCTTTGGAGGTTGAGTGCCTTCGAAATAAAGATGTTCTTTTTGTGAGAGTTCAACGATTCTCAAATCCTAAGGATTGCTCTTGGGAATCCAGAGAATTCACCGTGCGAACCCGTTCAGGCTTACTCTTTCATGCTCTTTATGGTGAACTTCCTATTTCAAATTTCTTTTGTGTTGATATGCTTCTATGGTTGTTACTTCTTATTTTCTTCTTAAGTATTGCGAGGACGCAATTTCTTTAAGGAGGGGAGTCTGTAACAACCCGCATATTTATCGATTCTATATTTAAATATTTTATTTAAATATTTCATCGTTCGTCGGATTTTGGTCCGAAAACCTACTTTTAGCAAACAGTCGAATTGGGATTCGAGACCCCTCCCATTGAGTTCAAAATGCCGTTTGCAACCTTTTTGAGTATAAGCTTCGATATGTTTGGAGTAAGTTGAATTTTGCTACTTTTTCTTTAGGGCTTTGGGTTGGGTTTCAGCCCATTAACCCCACTTATAGTCTAGCTCAGCCCACTCCTCTCCATTCACTCATTCCCACTCCTCAAACTCAAGCTCCAACTGAAAATGGTGGAAAGGAAAGGGAATTAGAAACTCCAAGCCCTAGTTCCTCTTGCTAGATCAAATTCTTGCTCCAAAATCAAAGAGAACCCATTGGTAAACATCTCCTTCATCTTCCCCAACTCATTCTGATTTCAGAAAAATTCCTAAACCTAATTTGGGAAATATTTCTCTTTTAATCTTAGAATTGTGACGACCGGCCATGACTCCCGCACCAAAACAAGAAAATAGTGCGCTGAAGAGCGTGCCAGGCAGCCATGGACGATGGTCAAGGTAAGGTAAAAAAGCAAACTCTATCGTACAACTCACAGCGCATGGACAAAATACAATAGAGAAATATATGTATAAAGTGAAGCTCATAACAGAATATCATCATACAGACTTCATAAAGGTTTGATACAAGCATCTGAACAATTAATACATCAAGCCTCACTACATAACACTCAAACATATACAAGCAGCGGAACATCCAGTACATATAGTAAGAAAACTAATATGCTAGCCTCCAGCTCGTCTTCGTCATCAATAGCGTTGGTAGCTAAGAACAGCACCTGTCACCTGCTACCTAGTCTGCCCATCCCAACATGGATGAACAACCCAAGGTAATAAGAGTTGAACATAAAACCTTGAGTCAGACAACAGTCTTAGTGAGCAGTAAATTAACTACCAAACATACCAAAAGAGCATAAAGGATAAAAGGAATAGGAACTCAACCATCCCACTCCACCTCATTCTACAGTGATAGCCCCCAGACCTACTAAGCATAAACAAGCATAGCAAAGCAGACAATTTAAGTAAAGTAATTATCACTCGAGTCAAGGTCGATGTTTTCCCAATACAAACCCCCAAGGCCTAAACCAAGATCCGATAAGCACCCAGAAAACACCTCTCTTGAGTCCGAATGACGATACAACCAAACATACATGACTCTGGCTATCACTGTTATCATTGCCTCGATTTCACCGTTAATTGAATGACCGCCTGTCAAGGGCTAATGGTAACCCCGGTTCTAGATAAACTCTGCACGTCATCGTGACCCGTGCCTAGGACTTACCTACTCTGCCCAGAGTACTCGACCACCTACCTGTAGTCTTTTGGGTGTCCCGACCACCTACCTGTAGTCGTTTGGGCATCCTATGTACTCTTGATTTGAATTTACTAGAACCTTCAACAACGATGAGATCCAAGCCTCCTAGTCATCCTCCTCGACGACTATTCTCATACTGGCCCAAGCTACCTCTCGAGCAATCCATTATCAACCAACTCGAATCATCCCTCGAGTTATCAACATGCTTGGAATGATCCCTGCTTGGATTATGCCAAGACTATATCACATCATGCTTCGGCTCATCTCATCAAAGCAAAGCTCCATCACAACATTGTCATCATATCCGTCCATATGAGCTTCATCATCCGCTACATATACCACGAGCAGCTTTTCTCATCCCTTAGCCTCTCCCTTAGCTTTTGAATCATTTTCGACCATACTTGTCTAGATCCAATCATAAATCAACTAACTCTAAACAATCAATCAAGACAATCATTAATCCAAGCAATCAAACATTCAAACAAGGTTTAATAAACAATCATACAAGGAAATGGCAATTTGGTAATTAAAATGTCCAAATCTAATAATCATGAATAATAGGCAAATGTCTCTACAACTTGAAGAATAAACTTGCATAAGTTAACATGTAGTAAAATAGGTGTCAAAACTTCATAGATGATAGATCTACATGCATACTTAGGGAAAATGCAAGATATCACTATTTTTAACACATAAACAAGCCACCAATCCAATATACTCCCTTGGGTCCGTGTGAGAGATAACTACCACTCACCGAATCACCTAAACACCTCAAAAACAACCAACTCCAGATCTGGACAGCAAGGAATCAAGCTTGATCCGGTAAAATCTCGCTTCAATCGATGAAATCTCTCTTTGTTGGATGAAGATCTTCAACTTTGGCTCTTGGATCTTCGATTTGATCTTCAATTTAGATGGAAGGAATCACTAGATTAGAGAGGAGAAAAGAAGTGAAGAAGTGTTGTAGTCAAGCTCTCAAAATGGCAGCACTTCGTCGCTTCAAAATCCGGTGCCAAAAAGTGAGCCAAACCCCTCTATTTATAGGCTGAAATCCTTAGGTCGCCGCCCCCCCTTAGGTCGTCCATGACCTAACTAAGTCGTCGCCGACCTAACGACCTAAGCCTAAGCACTAATGCACGACCCAACTGCCTAACGACCTAAAACATGCGGCATAGTGACTTAACCCAGACACGACCCACGATTTATCTACACTGTCGTGTTTTTTTTCCTAAGTCTTAAGCCGTATGGTCGACTCAACGACCTAACGACTCATGCGACTTAACTATACTCCACGACCTAGCGTTCTAACAGGGATGCCGACCTAACCACAACTCCTTCACACGACCTAGCAATATACACGACCTATCCTTAACTCGTCCTACCAACCTAAGCTACTAACCTTTAGATCGCCCCTCCTTATAGGTCGCTCACTCTACTAAGTCGCTCGCGACCTATCATAAGTCGCTCACGACCTAAATAGACATCGCTCACTATTATAGGTCGCCCACTATCTTAGGTCTCTACTACTAGGTTCCTCACAACCCTTAGGTCGTTAACTCCACTAACTCGGTAATCCTTAAGTCACTTGAACGACCTACCTCCCCTAAGTCGCTAACCTTCTTAACCGACCTATCTCCTTAGGTCGTTAACTCGGCAACACGACCCAAGCTTCCACACCTTAACTCGGCCACCTTCCTTAAGTCGTTACCTATCTTAAGTCGGCCACTACCATGAGTCGCTCAACACTACTAAGTCGGTCACGACTCATGCCTCCATACAAATCAACTCCGAACGACTTAGGCTACCCACGAGCTAGCTATTACACGGCCTAACCCCTTAAACCGTAAACCCTACCACTTAGGTTCAAAACGACTCAAGCAATACTAACGACTTAATGCAACTATTTTTACGATTTTATCGACATGTAAAATACGGGTCGTTACATTCTCTCCCCCTTAGGAATTCCGCCCCCGAAATTCCAAACAAACAAGAGCAATCAAAATTATTCTGCATGCCTACCATCCACAGCAATCAACAAACCATGCATCCAATTACTAGCCTAGCATGCAGAATTCTAAGACTTAGAACAAGTTACAAATTTGTGAGATGTCACAACACCTTAGGGCCATGCCTCGAAGAGTTCAGGATGAGCTGCCTTCATCCTCTCTTCCTCCTCCCACGTACAGTCGTCAACATCATCACTCCATTGTACCTTGAGCAACGTAATTGTCTTCCTCCTAAGTTGTTTCGTGTTGGTTTCAACAATACGAAGCGGCTTACGAGGTCTCGTAACAACTGGATCAACCTCTAAATCTTCACAGCTATCAGCAGAAACCACCGTATTCGAGTCGTGCACATACTTCCGTAGATAAGATACATGAAAAACATTGTGCACACCCGCCATCTTTTCCGGTAACTCCAATCTGTAAGCGAGCTTTCCAATTCGCTCGATAATCGGGAATGGTCCAACAAATCTCGGAGTCAATTTTCCTTTCTTCCCGAATCTAATAACATTCTTCAGAGGAGAAATCTTCACAAAAACCATATCACCTACGTCGAATTCCAAATCCTTACGACGATTATCGGCGTAACTTTTCTGACGATCTTGGGCTGCCTTCATTCGTCGCCGAATGATCTCTATATAATCCGTAGTCTGTCAAATCATCTCTGGCCGAAGTATCAGCTTTTCTCCAGTTTCCAACCAACATGTCGGAGAGTTACACGGTCTTCCATACTATGCTTCATACGGTGCCATACCAATACTTGACTGGTAGCTGTTATTATACGCAAATTCCACCAAATGAAGGTGATCTTCCCATGATCCTCCGAAATCCAAAACACATGCCCTCAGGAGATCTTCCAAAACTTGGTTGAATCTCTCAGTCTGACCATCTGTTTGGGGGTGATAAGCTGTACTCAAACACAACTCGGTTCCCAAAACTTCCTGGAAGCTCTTTCAAAATCCACTAGTGAACAATGGGTCTCGATCGCTCACTATACTCTTCGGAATACCATGGAATCGAACTATCCACTTAACATACAACTCAGCCAATTTCGATGCAGTCCTAGTTGATCGAACAGGAATAAACCATGCACTCTTAGTCAAACGATCTATGATGACCCAAATACCTTCATTTCTTGCCCTGGTTCTAGGTAGACCATCGATAAAATCCATCGATATCTGCTCCACTTTCCATGTAGGAACCTCTAATGGCTGAAGCAATCCACTTGGCTTCTTCTGCTCGGCTTTTACCAACTGCCAGTTCATACACTTGGAAATAAAATTTCCAACATCCTTTTTCATACCTTCCCAGTAATAGGTTCTCTTCATATCCCGATACATCTTATTTCCACCTGGATGAATCGTCAACTTCGAGTGATGATTTTCCTTAAGAACTTCATCTCTCAATCCATCTATATTGGGAACAACTAATCGTCCTTGCTTCCGAAGCCAACCCTCTCGATCGACTTCAAATCCTTTATCCTTTTCTGGATTCAATCCAGATTCTAAATCCCGGATAATCTTGACAAGCTTATCGTCTCGCTTTTGGCTCTCGCCAAGCCTTTCTACTAGAGAAGGTCTTACCGATAAGTTTGCCAACATCTCACGTTCCAATTCACATCTAGACCTGAAGTCAAATCCAGCCAAATACTCGAGATTCTTCCATTCCGAAAACATGGCTCCCAATCCTGCATGTCTTCGACTTAACGCATCTGCCACTGCGTTACCTTTTCCCGGAGTATAGGCTATTCCAAAATCATATGATGCTAAGAACTCTAGCCATCGTTGCTGCCGAAGATTCAAATCCTTTTGGGAGAACAGATACTTCAACGACTTATGATCTGTAAACAACTCGAATCGAACTCCCAATAGATAATGTCTCCACATCTTCAGAGCAAAAACAATCGCCGCTAACTCCAAATCATGAGTCGGGTAACTCCTTTCATGCGGCTTCAGTTGTCGACTTGCATATGCAACAACTTTATCCTTTTGCATTAGCACTGCTCCAAGTCCAGTACCACATGCACCGGTGTAAACCACCATCTCATCATTCCCACTTGGAATAATCAAAACAGGAGCACTTGTTAGTCGCTCTTTCAGGATTACGAAAGCTTGCTCACACTTATCATCCCATATGAATACCTGATTCTTTTTCATCAATCCTGTTAACGGTGCAGCTATCTTGGAAAAGTCTTTGATAAACCAACGATAATATCCTGCTAATCCAAGAAAACTACTCACATCAGATGCATTCTTAGGTCTAATCCAATCCTGGATTGCTGCCACCTTAGCGGGATCAACCGCTATTCCATTTCCAGAGATAACATGGCCTAAGAACCTCACTTCACTCTTCCAGAAGTGACACTTCGAAAACTTAGCCTTCAGCTGATGTTTCCGCAAGATTTCCAAAACAATACACAAGTGTGTCTTGTGCTCTTCCTCAGTTCTGGAATAAATCAGAATATCATCCACGAACACAAGTGCAAACTTGTTCAACTGATCTCTGAACACTCTATTCATAAGATCCACAAAATATGCTGTTGCGTTAGTCAATCCAAACGGCATTACCAGCCACTCATAAAAACCGGATGGTGTCCTAAAAGAAGTCTTCGGCACACTATCCTTAGCCACTCTCAACTGGTGAAATCCCGTTGCCAAATCCATCTGAGAAAACACCTTAGCTTCGTGAAGCTGATCAAATAAGTCATCTATTCTCGTCAATGGATACTTGTTCTTCTTAGTCACCTTATTCAGCTCACGATAATCCACACACAACCTCAACAATCCATCCGCTTTGGTTGCGAACACAATTGGTGCACCCCATTCGGACACACTACGCCGAATGAATCCTTTCCGTAAAAGGTCATCAACCTGCACCTTCAGCTCTTGTTGTTCTCTAGGCGCCATCCGTCTAAGAGGCATCACAACTGGTCTGGCTCCCTCAACTAGATCGATACGAAACTCGATCTCCCTATGCAGCGGTAACCCTTTGACCTCGTCAAAGACGTCCTCAAATCCATTCACAACCGGCATCGATGACAGTCCATCCCGTGGAACAACCAGCGAATACATGAAGCCCATGAAGACGCCTTCTTCATGCTTACATCGTTTCACAACCTTTCTCCCTTCCACATTCCCGACTGTCACCTCCAGTTTCTCACAATCAACCTTTGCCGCATACTTCCTAAGCCAGTCCATACCCAAAATAATTCTGAACCCCGCAAAGTTCAGAACAAAACAATCACAAACAAAAGAGCAATCATGACTCGATACAACTAGACCACGGCATACCATACACAAACAAGACGAACCCCCAACTGGATTAGTCACAACCAATGGTCTATCAACAATTTCCGGTTCCAAACCCAACCGGCCTACAAGATCATCACAAACAAACGAATGCGATGCCCCAGTATCAAACAACACTCTAACTGGAACACCACAAATGGAAAGAGTACCTTGAACCACCACAATCTTCCCCTTTTCTTCTGCAGTAGGAGCTTTAGAAGATGATGGAACAGCCCCCAAAGCATAAGCTTGCACAATCTGCTTATCTTTCCTTGGTTCTGGACAGTCCTTCTTGATATGTCCCAGCTTATCACAGTTGTAACACTTTCCCGGCACCTTGGGATTCCTACAATCTTTGGAGAGATGGCCCTTCTGCTGACAGTTGTAGCACGTCACTTCGCCCTTCGGCTTCTTCTGGCCATCCTTACCCTTCTGTTGCTGCTGCTTCCTCTTCTTGTTTCCACCCTGCTGTGGCCTAGAACCTTCCTTGGTTACAGCAACAACAGATCCTTCCTTAGGAAACAAACTCTCATGCCTGAGAGCTTTCTCCACAAGCTTCTCAAACGGATCGTCCAAATGATCCACCAACTGTCTCCCAAGATAATAGTCCAAGCCTGTCACAAACTTCTCGTTCTTCTGGTAGGGAGATTCAATATACGACCGAGCATACTTGGACAAAGCTTCAAACTCCGAAACATACTCAAGAACTGGTCTCCCACCTTGCTTGAGCTCCACAAACTTCTTAAACAGAACAGATTTCTGAGCCGTAGAGATGAACTTAGCTTCAAATCTAACTTGGAATTGCTCCCAAGTAATCTCTTCCTCTGGAGTATCAATAGTGATAGAACACCACCAATCAGCAGCTCTTCCCTGAAGCTGTCTCGATGCAAGCTTCCTCTTAGTTGCATCCTCAATTCCCAAGTCACCAAAAATCCTTCTACAAGCATCATTCCATCTCTGAACTTCTATGGTTGATTCTGTCCCCAAGAAAACTTTCCCTCCAAGAGCAGTATAGTCTTTACACAACTTAGCAAAATCCACTGGTCTTGGAGCTTGAACTTGAACTCCAACATCTACTGACGGTCCTGAAGTTGGTATCCTTCTCATGATCGAAGTCATCATAGCTTCGAACATTGCAGCATGGTCAGTAGCTCCCCCAGCAGCACGGCTTTCCCTAGCAGCTTGTCTCTCACTTCGACTCATCCTTAATATCTACAAAAAGGAATGATTTAGAACACTTTGAGAAACAACTACATAAGGAGTTCAAATACTTCTAAACTACTATGTTATATAGCAATCATCCATCAAAATTACAATTACGTCCCTCATACGTAGTTACGTCAGCGAGCGTTGGCTAAAATCGATTAACCAAAGCTCTGATACCAAATGTGACGACCGCCCATGACTCCCGCACCAAAACAAGAAAATAGTGCGCTGAAGAGCGTGCCAGGCAGCCATGGACGATGGTCAAGGTAAGGTAAAACAGCAAACTCTATTGTACAACTCACAGCGCATGGGAAAAATACAATAGAGAAATATATGTATATAGTGAAGCTCATAACAGAATATCATCATACAGACTTCATAAAGGTTTGATACAAGCATCTGAACAATTAATACATCAAGCCTCACTACATAACACTCAAACATATACAAGCAGCGGAACATCCAGTACATATAGTAAGAAAACTAATATGCTAGCCGCCAGCTCGTCTTCGTCATCAACAGCGTTGGTAGCCAAGAACAGCACCTGTCACCTGCTACCTAGTCTGCCCATCCCAACATGGATGAACAGCCCAAGGTAATAAGAGTTGAACATAAAACCTTGAGTCAGACAACAGTCTTAGTGAGCAGCAAATTAACTACCAAACATACCAAAAGAGCATAAAGGATAAAGGAATAGGAACTCAACCATCCCACTCCACCTCATTCTACAATGATAGCCCCCAGACCTACTAAGCATAAACAAGCATAGCAAAGCAGACAATTTAAGTAAAGTAATTATCACTCGAGTGAAGGTCGATGTTTTCCAAATACAAACCCCCAAGGCCTAAACCAAGATCCGATAAGCACCCAGAAAACACCTCTCTTGAGTCCGAATGACGATACAACCAAACATCCATGACTCTGGCTATCACTGTTATCATTGCCTCGATTTCACCGTTAATTGACTGACCGCCTGTCAAGGGCTAATGGTAACCCCGGTTCTAGATAAACTCTGCACGTCATCGTGACCCGTGCCTAGGACATACCTAAACTGCCCAGAGTACTCGACCACCTACCTGTAGTCTTTTGGGTGTCCCGACCACCTACCTGTAGTCGTTTGGGCATCCCATGTACTCTTGCTTTGAATTTACTAGAACCTTCAACAACGATGAGATCCAAGCCTCCTAGTCATCCTCCTCGACGACTATTCTCATACTGGCCCAAACTACCTCTCGAGCAATCCATTATCAACCAACTCGAACCATCCCTCGAGTTATCAACATGCTTGGAATGATCCCTGCTTGGATTATGCCAAGACTATATCACACCATGCTTCGCCTCATCTCGTCAAAGCAAAGCTCCATCACAACATTGTCATCATATCCGTCCATATGAGCTTCATCATCCGCTACATATACCACGAGCAGCTTTTCTCATCCCTTAGCCTCTCCCTTAGCTTTTGAATCATTTTCGACCATACTTGTCTAGATCCAATCATAAATCAACTAACTCTAAAGAATCAATCAAGACAATCATTAATCCAAGCAATCAAACATTCAAACAAGGTTTAATAAACAATCATACATGGTAATGGAAATTTGGTAATTAAAATGTCCAAATCTAATAAGCATGAATAATAGGAAAATGTCTCTACAACTTGAAGAATAAACTTGCATAAGTTAACATGTAGTAAAATAGGTGTCAAAACTTCATAGATGATAGACCTACATGCATACTTAGGGAAAATGCAAGATATCACTATTTTTAGCACATAAACAAGCCACCAATCCAATATACTCCCTTAGGTCCGTGTGAGAGATAACTACCACTCACCGAATCACCTAAACACCTCAAAAACAACCAACTCCAGATCTGGACAGCAAGAAATCAAGCTTGATCCGGCAAAATCTCGCTTCAATCGATGAAATCTCTCTTTGTTGGATGAAGATCTTCAACTTTGGCTCTTGGATCTTCGATTTGATCTTCAATTTAGATGGAAGGAATCACTAGATTAGAGAGGAGAAAAGAAGTGAAGAAGTGTTGTAGTCGAGCTCTCAAAATGGCAGCACTTTGTCGCTTCAAAATCCGGTGCCAAAAAGTGAGCCAAACCCCTCTATTTATAGGCTGAAATCCTTAGGTCGCCGCCCCCCCTTAGGTCGTCCACGACCTAACTAACTCGTCGCCGACCTAACGACCTAAGCCTAAGCACTAATGCACGACCCAACTGCCTAACGACCTAAAACATGCGGCATAGCGACTTAACCCAGACACGACCCACGACTTATCTACACTGCCGTGTTTTTTTTAAGTCTTAAGCCGTATGGTCGACTCAACGACCTAACGACTTAACTATACTCCACGACCTAACGTTCTAACAGGGATGCCGACCTAACCACAATTCCTTCACACGAACTAGCAATATACACGACCTATCCTTAACTCGTCCTACCGACCTAAGCTACTAACCTTTAGATCGCCCCTCCTTATAGGTCGCTCACTCTACTAAGTCGCTCGCGACCTATCATAAGTCGCTCACGACCTAAATAGACATCGCTCACTATTATAGGTCGCCCACTATCTTAGGTCACTACTACTAGGTTCCTCACAACCCTTAGGTCGTTAACTCCACTAACTCGGTAATCCTTAAGTCGCTTGAACGACCTACCTCCCCTAAGTCGCTAACCTGCTTAACCGACCTATCTCCTTAGGTCGTTAACTCGGCAACACGACCCAAGCTTCCACACCTTAACTCGGCCACCTTCCTTAAGTCGTTACCTGTCTTAAGTCGGCCACTACCATGAATCGCTCAACACTACTAAGTCGGTCACGACTCATGCCTCCATACGACTCAACTCCGAACGACTTAGGCTACCCACGAGCTAGCTATTACACGGCCTAACCCCTTAAACCGTAAACCCTACCACTTAGGTTCAAAACAACTCAAGCAATACTAACGACTTAATGCAACTATTTTTACGATTTTATCGACATGTAAAATACGGGTCGTTACAAGAATCAAGCTTCTTGAGTTGGGATTGAAGGTGGTTGATCTTCCTTTGCTTTCGAGCTTCTTCTTCATTGATTTGGATTCAAAGGTGAGATTTTTGTTTCACATCTTTGTCTATAATTATCTTCGATTGTTAGGTATGAATTCCTAACACTTATTCTTGTGCAATTGATTTTGGTTTGGATTGATTTGGTGTAAATTCCAATTTTTGGTGTTTTGAAATCAAAATCTATGAAAATCCTTTTATGGACATTTAGACATTGATATTTGAGACATATCGAAGAGCCGTTATGGCTGGGTTGCCACTTGGCATAAATCCTTAGTCGCTGTCGCTCGATCGATCGCTTCCGATATTCGTTTGGCCATTTTTGGCCTAGGTTCAGGGAATGCCCTGAACCCAGGTTTCAGACGTCTGAAACGTAGTGTTCAGACATCTGAATATTATACTGGGAATTTTTATCCCCGGTATTCAGACGTCTGAATCTCTATTTCAGACGCCTGAATTGGTTCATTTGGAACCAGAAAGGAAATAGGCTAAAATGTGCCTATTTCAGATGTCTGAAATCAAAGATTCAGACGTCTGAATTCTGTTTTGGAAAATATTTTATTTTCCAAATTCAGACGTCTGAATACTTGATTTCAGACGTCTGAATATGCAGTCTTTTGCCTATTTGCCTATTTGCTTGAGAATTCCAACTTTAATCGATTCGTGTTGATTCCCTTTTGTTATTATCACTTATTATCGACTTTGATGACATTTTCTTTGTTTTTTTGGGAATATCCATTTGATGGATTCGGTATCGATTTCTTTGGATTTTATTCACGTCTTCGAATGTTAATTTTGATGATGGACTGTTTCTACAATCCTTTCTATGATTTGTCACTTTAAAAATATAAAGGTTTTCTATACGAGTAGTAAATATCAAAACTCTTTCTTCAAACGATTTCAACTCTATTTTCAATAACAAAAGCTCGTTTTCTCAAATCGATTTCCAATCTATTAGTATATACAAACCTTTACCTCACTCGGATGAGAAATCTAATTAAACGGCTTAGTAAAACAAGTGGTATGAAATGCTTGCGTTTACTTCGTCGGTTAATTCTTGGACTTGTTCGATTGAAACTCTTGTGACAATTTTCTAGTGAAGATCTACAATTTGTTCGTAAATATTTAAGTTAAGCTAGTAGTTATGGGACATGAAGCTAAGCTCATATATTTACTAGCTTACTGTAATTGACACTTCTTGATGATCATGACGGTCATTTTTATGATTTAGACTAGCAATTGTGCAATGTCTCTTTGTCTGTGAGGCTAGACTAGACACCACCTGTGTGATTTCGACTCACACATACCTCTTCGTTTGCAAGGTTAGTCTAGACCTCATCTGTGTGATTTCGACTCACACATGTCTCTTTGTCCACGTGGAGGACCGTACCTTATTTTTATTGAGCTTCGGCTCACCAGGGGGAGCTTCGGCTCAAAGTCCGCAATGGGGGACTATACCCTGTCATGAGAAGCTTTGGCTCACCAGGAGGAGCTTCGGCTCAAAGTCCGCAATGGGGGACTATACCCTGTCGGGAGGAGTTTTGACTCACTAGGAGGAGCTTCGGCTCAAAGTCCTCAATGGGGGACTATACCCTGTCAGGAGGAGTTTTGACTCACCACGAGGAGCTTCGGCTCAAAGTCCGCAATGGGGGACTATACCCTGTCTGGAGGAGCTCCGGCTCATTTTTTTGGGATTGGCCATCCTTTTCTTGTGATTTCTCGAATTTATGTTTCACCACCTTTTATGATTGGCATTGATATGTATGTCATTTATTGTGGCTTGGTGAAGCAAATAAAGAATATGATATTCTTTTTGATGCTATGAGATTCTTGAGATATTTGTATGATTTTCCTTTGTTGATTTTTCTATATATACTTGTCGCAGTATGACATTTTTGGTTATCATATGTTTTTACTACATCTCTTCTTATATCTCATTTTATATGATAATTATAGCTAGACTGATCCGTTTATTATTTTCTTCTTAAATAATACTCGGGTCAGACCGAGATGTTACAGGTGCTTCTGCTTGACTTCTCTTCTGGAGTTATCATCCCGACTTTTGGTTAACTACTTTGATTGTAGTTTTTGTTGTATACATTTGAGATATAGACTCGTAGTTTTATTCTTTTGTCTTGCACTTGTATCTATTCTTTGTGATATTGTGGATCTTATTTGACTACTACTCTGATGCACACTTTCATGTGTTATATTCATATCTATTTCCGCCTTGGTGATATGAATTGTCGGTGACTGATTTGTGTTATGCTTATTTCTATATTTGTTTCCGAATATATTATAGCCACTGTGTAGTAGCTTCGAGTTTTTGTCGGTATGTCGGATTTTCTCTTGAAAAGAATGTGTTAGTTATATTTTATCTAGCATATTGGTACTCGCACAAAGCAATTATACAGATGGTCGCTCCTCAACAGCCTTATTCTCCGTGCTAGTTGACGGCATTACACCGTAGTGTCCTTGGCTAGCGTGGGTATAGAGGTGGGGCGTCACATATTCCGTCAAACTCGTTACGGAATCACCCACAGAGTTATACTGACGTATAGCCCTTACACCTCGAGTCTTCACTCTTCACATAAGATTCACGACCTATCGTTAATTTGGATCGAAGTGGTTTTCGGATATCCAAATATGGAAACCCGATCCCGGTCTCATCTGAATCCAAAATGTGTCTTTTAGGTCAAGTTTTTTTAGAGTTTAAAACGATTCAATTATATTATCTATATACACACAGATAGATAATTCATAGATTCACATCAGATAATTATCATTATCAAAACCACAGATAATCTATATTATCACTATTAAAAGACAATCCATATCAATATCACAATGCAACCAATGCATCCATATGAGTCAACATTACTAATCTCATTTCTGAGATTCAAACCATTCAAGACAACCAATAACAACCATTCATAAGCAATGATCTATAAACATACTATTTATAATTAACTTAAAATGAATTAAATTAATTACATCATCTTTAATTAATTTAAAATGAATTAAATTAATTATTCACACAATATAAATCTTGCTTATATCATCACTAATTAATTACAAATTAATTAATTGATTAACCTCTAATTTATCATCTTAATTAATCAATCCTGATTAATTATACTTTAATTAATTCCACAAAATTAGTTACCCTAAACCAAATACAGTAATTAACCTTTAATTATTTCATTAATTAATTAACTATAATTAATTATATTTAACCTTAATTAATTACAATTAATTAATTATCCTTAATTACTTATTATTGATTAATAAATATTAATTAATCAATCTTAATTACATCATTAATTATGTTAATTAATGATTCTTAATTATATTTAGTTAATTACTCAATTAAATTAATTACTTCCAGTAATTAATCTCACTTAATCCATAATTATTAATCACCTTTGATTAATCTCATTCTGTAATTATCTATCCTTAATTACCTACCAAATTAATTATTCCTTAAATAATTTCTTTAATTAATCACTTGATTAATTGTACAAAATAATTTAATCCAAATTATTTCATAATCCCAATATCATCTATTAATTACATTCGGTAATTATCTTTAATTACTTCACTGAGTAATCTCACTTCATTAATTACATCAGGCAATTATTTTCAAATCCCATGTTTAAAACTAATTAATTAATTTAAACCAATATCAATAACTTCATTAATTACATTAAGTAATTAATGTCTTAATTTAAGTAATTAAACTTAAATAAATTTTACAATTTATTATCATTAATTGATCAATCTATATTAATTAATTACTAAATAAACCTTAGTTAATGACCATCATTAACAATTATTAATTCTTTAATTACTTTCTTAATTACTTCTTAATTTATCTCTATTTTAAATTAATTCAAATTGTTAATTATAAATTAAATAAATAAGTCACTCCTTAATTATCCTATTTATTTAATTATCCTATCACCTTAATAATTTCTAAGAAAATCCATTTCTTATTAATAATTTTATTAATATTGTGTTCTTAGAACATTTCATTTTTAAATTTAAATCCAAATTCCATTTTGAATCTAAAATTCAAAATGATATTTATTTAAGCATAAACCAATTTAAATTCCATTTATATACTTTCTAAAATAAATGTAAATAACATTTATTACTTCCATTTAAAACTTATATAAGATAAGCCTTTAACTAAATTTGTTCAACTTCATTTAAAATTAAGTTTTAAAGTACATTACCATTTAAATTGTAAATTCATGTTAACAAATCATTTAACTTCTTTTATAAACCTTTTTGTAAATGCCTTCATTCAAAAAGAAATCAAATTTAAATATTTGTTTGAAAACACATTTAACCCTAATAAGAAATTTAAATTTAAACTTGTTTGAAAACATTCAAAAATTTAAAACTTATTCAAATATCCAGATTTGAATTCCAGATACTTGAACCCATTCTTTATTTAAATCATTTGATTTTAAACTTGAATTAAACTTTGATTTTTAAACCTTGATTTTAAAATTCGTATTAAATATCCAAAATTCATTTTAAAACTTAAGATTCAAAAACATTTTGAAAACTGAGCATAGCCTTTGAATTTAAACACTGTTTTAAATTATGATTCAGATTTAAAATAAAAATTCAAATTCTAGAAAAAAACTGTCAGATTTCTTCTTTTAAAACTGAAACCCATTTTAAATATTTAAAATGTTTATTTCATTTCAAATTAGAATTCAAATATAAATTTGAATCCAAACTTCAACTTGGATTTAAACTTTGTTTAAATCTTAGTATTCAAATCTAAATTTCATTTAAGTTTGTATTTTTTTTCTACAAATTAACAATTACTGTCAGGTTTTAAAAAGAAAAAAACCTGAAACAGACAACTGACTCGAGAAAACCCTCAATTACTTCGAGTCCACCAACCAGATACTTCGAGCAACCCATCAATTTACTTCGAGTCAATCACCGTTTACTCGAATACAAAACAGAATCAAACAGCTTCACCTCGACACGGTGCACTGTGCACCTGCATCATCACCGCAACAAATTCTGATCGCCAACGTTGATCTTCTCAAGTCAGTGATCACTCTCACACCTAGATATGATCTTCAGATCAACGATACATACTCGAATTCGAATTCGAGTGCTCAACTTCAAACCTGGAACCAATATAACAGAGCCTAGAACCTCCTCCTCAAAACCTGAAAATCGCCTCGCATTCAACCCTCCGATCATCAGAGCATCCTGGCCTCCGGCCACAACTTCGCCGTCACCCAAACTACTTCCTCCCAGAATTCCAATACAGTCGGTCCACAGTAGAAGACGAGAATGATCGATCAACCTAACCTAGTTAAACTAGGGTTCCAGAAGGAATTTCATCACCGCAGCCTCCATGACGATGTTCAACACCACCTACCATTTTTGCCTCCAACACGATTCACTCCTCCATCATCACAAAGATTTCCAGAACTTCAGAGCAACTAAATCACCAGAATTTCCCTAATTTCCTAATTCCTGACCAACTGGAACTGCATCCTAAATCTAATTCTAAAAATTGTGAATTTAGTTTTAAAAATCATAATTTTGAATAATGTTTTCGATTCTAATCTTGAAATAGTGAATCAAACTTGTTTGAAATTCACTTATATTCAAATTTTCACAGTTATCTTAAGTTTCAGAGACAAATCAACTTTTTTTTTAACTTGAATAAATTTTAAACTTTTAATTCTTGATTCAACAAACACATTTTGTATGAATCTTAAACACAAACATAAACTATAGTATGTGATATTGGGGTTTGAACAGATTCTTGAATCCTAGGAATATAATACAGAGGACATAACATGTTTAAAATTATCCATTCTTACATACTAGAAATCAACTGATATAAATACATATCATTCACATTAAATCAAAGAAATCAACACGCAACATAATAAAATACTTAAATTCATTAAAAATAATGTTACTCACAGATTTTAGTAGCAGAGCCTCTGTTTATTGAAAGCTTTGAAACTTAAGTTGATTCTTTTATATTTTTAAACTTAAATCTTGATTTTACTGCAATGCTTTCCCTGATAACACTTGCATGCATGCTTTGTTTCTTTAATTTGAAACTGCAGTTGCCACTTGAATAAGAAATGCAGGTTCCAAAACTTGAAATTGCAGGTGTCTTTATATTTGAAAAAAAAAAATATGCAGGTTTGAATTCCAGAGATGTAGGTATTTGATTTTTGAGATGGTGTCAGGTTGTTATTTGTGAACAGGGATATGTATGAAATAGTTACAGGTTTGCTTTGAAAATGAACAGGGTTTTAGATTAATAGGAATTGATTTACATGTTTGATATAGGAGGTGGATTACAGGGTAATGATTTACAGTTTGTAGGTTTGATTTGAAGAGCTTGTAACAGAATTTTAATTTGGAGGGTTGTTTACAGATTTTGAAAAAAAATGGGAAGAATTACTGATTTTGTTTTGAACAAACTTTCAGCTGAAGACTTTATCTTAGCTTTTGAAAAAAAAATGAAGATTTGAAAAATGAGAGAATGAAGAAAACATGTTTTGTAAGGGTGAAATTTTGTTTATTAAAATAAAAGAAAATCTAAAATGGATGACACTTGCCTATAAATTTAACATTTGTCACCTTAAATGTTTTATTACCTAACACATGTCTCTTTTTAAAAGTTAATTAGTTAAAATTAAGTTAATTTGTATTTTATTTAATGTTAATACAAAATAAATGTAAATCCATGTTTAATTAATTAGTTAACATGTACTTATTCACAAGTAGATAATTTTAAAATGAATGAATCCAATTTTTTTTATAAACTTATACAAATATTTCAAAATCAAAAGAAATTAAAACATTTATACTTTAGTTTTCAAGCTCGAATTCAAGTTCAAAATAAATTTTGAGATCCAGTTTATTTACAAATATAACTACATAATTTAAATTTCTGAAGAACAATTATTTTTATAAAAAATTTATTTGTTAAAACAATGCATTATTATATTTTTAGAAATAACAATCATTCAATAACCATAAACAACTTATAAAAGAAATTACTTTCTTTATTCATAAATTATTTATTTTATTCAATTATATTTAAAAGAAACTCAAAATAAACCTTATACTTATTTATTTAAATTTTAAACTTGAGTTACACATTTTTTAAATCATTTAATATTTATCTTAGGTATTTAAAACCATATTTTATTTATTAAATAGCTTTTAAAAATTTTAACTTTTAAATAAAATCATAATTCAACATTTTAATAAAGATATATAATTTATAGAAAACAAGATATATTGATTAATCAGATTAAAACAAGAACTATATACAATATACAATATTCTATATATATTATAAATATAAAACAATTTATTGGAAATAAATAGATAATATCTAACAATTAACTATTTATTTTATTGAATTATTAAATTAATTCAAATCACAATACAAAGATTATCAAATCAATTTAATTTTTATTACAGATGATTAAATTGATATTGCTTTAAAATTCCGGGTCATCACAAATAGATTGGAAAACGGTTTAGGAAAAGAGCTTTGTTGTAAAATAGTTTTGAAATCGTTTGGAGAAAAGGGTTTTGATATTTACTACTAGTATAGAAAACCTTTATATTTTTAAAGTGACAAATCACAAAAATGAATATAGAAACAATCAATCACAAGAATTCACATACAAAGATGTGAATAGAATCCAAAGAAATCGATACTGAATTCACCAAAAGGTATGTTCACGAAAATCCCGAAGAAAATGTCATCAAAGTTGCTAATAAATGTAGCAACAAATCGGGGAATTGACAAAAAACGATTAAATTTGGAAACCAAATCAATTCACTAAAATTCACACTCGAAGACGTGAATAAAATCCAAAGAATTCGATTCCAAATCCATCAAAGTAGAAATACTCAAAAATTCCAGAAATAGAAGTCATCAAAGTCGACAAAGGTGATAACAACTAATCGGAAAAGAAGAATCGATTAACAATTGGAAAAACAAAGCAAAACGAGCATAAATGACTTAACAAAAATAAAAATCAAGTCAATGCCGAAGTCAATAATTAATGGCCACAGTCGAGTACAAAACGAATCAACATCATCATCAAAGAATTCAACGGCAAACAAAGTCAGAGTCTTGGAAATCAAGAAATTAGCAATTTCACGAAAACAAAGAACCAAGTCGAATGGAAATCAAGTCGAGGAAAACACAAAATATCAAGTTCAAAATCGCTAAGATTCGAACTAGATGTGAGTGAAAACTCAAAATCACTCAATTTGCAACCGGTCGAGCTATTTTTCATCATAGTGTAACAGGTACACAATGACACCCATAGCATAGCACAAAAGTGGAACAAAGTCCAGAGGTCAAAATAACTTTAATTGGCCAAATTCGAACAAAATCAACATCGGCTAAATCAATTCAAAGCCGAAAACACAAGAACAAAATCCTCATCATCAAAAACCCAACTTGAGTTCGTAAAGCAAACGGAGGCCGAAGCCAAAATACTTTCACGAAATCAAAATCAAAAGCACATGAATAAATGTTAGGAATTCATACCTAACAATCAAAGATAATCATATACAAATATGAGGGATAAAACTTCGACCAATAGTTGTAACACATGTTCCATCTAAGTTATGTTTTATGTTATGTCCATAAACCCCAGGCTTTGATACCAAGCTGTGACGCCCACCTCTATACCCACGCTAGCCAAGAACACTACGGCGTAATGTTGTCAACTAGCACGGAGAATAAGGCTGTTGAGGAGCGGCCATCCGTAGTTAGGCCTTACACTAGTATTGGTTATCTCGATAGGAGTGGTATATATATATATATTCCTTCATTTTTCACCTCTGATTTATTTACTCCCATCGACATACTCCAATTCCAGTGTAAAACGAACTACGATGGTTCATAATAGTTTAGGACAGTAAATATAATAATAACACAGATAATATAAATGTGGAACACAGAAAAAATGGAAAGTCTCATATATACAATAACTGATGTCAGTTACAATACATGTGATACAATATATATGATACAACTACAACTGTCGACTCTGGAAGTTACATATACAAGTACATTATTGACAATAATATACATGAATACATATCATCCTATACTATGACACATCTACTCCAAATGATATAAAGAAACTTCACAGCACTAGCAGCAACCCAAAGCAAGATATCTACAACCTGTAATAACTCGGTCTGACCCGAGTATTAAATTCAAAAGAAAATAATACACAGGTCAGTCTAATTCAAACTCAGTTATTAGTGCACAGAAGCAATAATAATTAAATAAAAATTAGACGACAGTCATAATAAATTTACCTATCCGATTCTTAAATAAGGAAATCGGATAACGATAAATATAACACGTAACGGTGTTAAACAACAAGTCAACAAATTCAAATTATTGAATTGGAAACACGAATCATTTCAAACAATTGAAACATCAATTAAAAGGTCAACACGGGTAGGGCTGCAGTACACGCACGCGTGTGCTGCCTCGCCACTACAGTAATTAAATACACAAAAGTTCAATAACTCAAAAGCAATAGAATATCAATAAAAGCAGTACTGTGTGGCTGCAGTTCACGCTTGCGTGCACTGCCTTGCCACTACAGTGACGAAATAGGAATCGGCACAAGGTCAAATCCGAGCTACCAGCTGGATTCAACTCAAGTGAATTCGAAAATCAAATAAAATGCAAAGGTCAAGTCACTGCAATCATGACTCAACTCAATGCAACAATCAAAGTCTAGGCGACATGAAGTCAGAAATTCAGAGTGCAAATCCAGATCAATGCGCAGTGCATACAAATAGCATAAGCAAATAACACAGTCAATTCAAACAATACTCAATGCACAGCAAACTGGTGCCACCAAAATCAAAACTATAATCAAGCAACAAATCGAACAAGGCAATGCATCAAAGACAATTGACATGAAAACCAAGATCAAAGTGTGCACAAAACAAATTACATGATTGAAACCACAAAAGACTGCAACTGGAAATCCTCAATGCAAACAACAAGCAGCGGCATGCAAGTGCATACACAAAGAGGCAACAAAGGTCAGGGACCAAGTGCAACAGATGCAGTGAAGCAAATGCCATCAAGTGTCAACCAGATCCAAAGCACAATCCAGACCAGGTGAATATGCAGACCCAACCACAAAGAAACCAGTCTCGACCACTTCAAAAAAACACACAGTGCACACCAGACACAACATTAACTAGCATGCCAACTGACTCGAATGACTCAAGTGATACAAGAACAATGTTCAAAAGACACAGCAGAATCAAAGTGAATAAACAAGTGGGAAATACATGTACATCAATGTGAATACATGAACTTCAAGCTAGTCTACAATTACGAGTTATGACATCACAGCTACCAACTAGCAAGTACATCATGACCCCAAAGTGCTCAATGCACAGTGCAGACACAATTGGCAGATGCAACAGAAATGAAGCAAACCACTGACTCACATACACCAGTGACACGAGTGATACATGATAGAGTGCAGACAATCAATACACTGCAGGGAACATCAGTGAACAAAATCTATGGAAGCCGAAGTCATGAAATAGCATATACAAAGACAAAGTCAAGGTCAGATAAATATTAAACCAAGTCAGAATTCAACGCAAGAAAAGAATTAAAAAAGTCAAAAAATAAAATAAAATAGGAAATAGCTGTCGTAACTATTAAGGAAGGATCGAACGATCTCAAGTTAAAGTCGTAACTGTAAAATAAGGGAAACATTCGAGTTGAATTCGTCAGTAAAATCCGAAACGTTCAAACAGTATCAAGTGGCAGAGAAAATATTTTGACGAATTCAAACAAGTAATATATGACGTAAATTTAGAAGGTCGAATCCTATAAATAGGAATCAACATCATTGTCAGTAAGCATCGATCGAGTTCAAGCATTAAAAACCCCAATCGTCATCATCGGCACCATGAGCAAATGAACAAGTCGAGGAATAGCATACACGAAGTTAGATGACCGAAGTCATAAAAGAAATCAGCAGCGTTCAACCAAAAATCAATTATATCAGTTTACATTCGAAACCGTGGTGACATCCAACGACTTCAAAAGCAAGGATTCAATGATTTTATGCAACCACAAACAAGAATTAGAAGATGTGAGTGAAATGAATCACTCACCTTTTTACGACAATTTGAAGCAGAGACGAACTCGACAGCAGGAGGAGCCGCGAACGATCCAAGCTACTCACGAGTACCCACCGATCGATCAACAGTGGCACGACCTCGAAGAATTTCGAAAGCCCTAATTTTGACAAAGAAGAATGAACGAAAGCCATTTATTTTATTTTATTTTATTTTATTTTTTCTTCGTTTGTTTGATTACTTAGGGTTGCGAAAGAAAGTGATTGAATAAAGGGACTCGTGGTGGCCAAGTAAATGATCACAGCTCTATCTAAAAACATGGGCCAAGATTCAATTGAAGCCCGAAAAACATTTCAATAAATTTATGAAAAGAATATCAACCGATAAAAATTCCAAACAACAAATAGCTATCAACATTAATCATTTAACGATGATTATAAATTGGTGAAAAATTCCTGGGTTGTTACAGAAAACTACTTTAACAACCGTGTACGTGGTAAAGATTCCAAAATGAAGTAGGATGGTGGCAGCGTTTCCTTTGAGGTAAATGCGTGGACCCGACTCCCGTGAGTTGGCATAAGGTAGCTAAAACAGGAGCGATCGACGAGCTAAGAAGGTGGCACCTTTATCAGACACACTCCTTTGATACCATTCTATTACTTTGTGATGGTTTTGGGCCCTTTTGATTTTGGGGGTGTGGCTCGAGGTGGACGGTAGTAGTTGCTACGCGTTACCACTCGTCCGGAAGCGTAATTGTTATATCTACCCTGGCATTGCCTAGTTGTGCCGTGTCACCTAACATAGCATGCCTTGTACGAGTTTGGTCTTCTCCCGTAGCCTGTGGAGTAATTAGGGTAGTCTCCCGATCTGGAGATGCACTAATACTGGATGGACTACTGGGACTATTACGTGTTAAGAGCTATATGGGTAACCCCTTAACGCTATTTAAAAGTAAGTTTATTTTACTATTTGGCATTATTATAATAGCGTATATTACTACATAGTAAATAGTTTAACGGATCCTTAAGAGATGTGAATCCCAAGCATCTCTTAAGTTACTACACTACGTTAGACACTGGATAAGAGATGTCAAATCCCATAAACATATCCGACGCCGTTCCACTCATATATTTACCAATGATTTAACTTACATAAGATCTTTTAGTTCTGACTCGAGTGTTTTGTCTTTTCAATTCGCTCGGGTCAGTCTGAGCATTTAGGATTTCACGACCTTATTTCTAGAGGATGAAAATGAAGATTGTATTATTACTATTATTTACTATATTGTTATGCCGCATCACATTTTTCTGCTGCATTGTTATTTATTATTCTTTGGTATGTGTAACTCTGCTTCTGTGTCGTAAAAGTATAATCAAATTTTTGTAAACCAGCTTCATGAACTGTTATTTGATTATTACATTTTGCCATTCTGTTGCGAGATTCTATTTTGTTTTCTTTCTTCCTTTTTCTTATACACCCCAATAACGATCCGTCCTTCTGTACGGTTTGAGTCTGACGTGTGTGGTTTATTGTCGGTTTAAAGCGCACAAAAAGGCGGGATGATACATAATTAGAAAAATTATTGCTATATATATATATCAAAATATAAGCTTATATAAAAATCATTTATTTTTTAAAATCATTTAAAATCTTTATATAAGAAAATAACAAGTACTCTCTCATATATATATATATATATATATATATATATATTACACTCAACTCATTCTACGGTACTACTGACCCTATCCTTAATGAGTAAACCCACCTGAGCCAAGGTTCTCGCTTAACCTTCAGCCCTGATACCAAAATGTAACGATCCGAAATATTCGACCTCGAAAATTCGACACTAATACGTTCACTGTAGAAATATCGAGCAATCAAACGCCGGAAATCCCAGATTGTTAGGGTAAAGAAGAAAAAGGTAGAAGAAGAAACAAAAACACAACACAGAATCTCACATTCGCAGGAGATCAAAATATAATGTCGATAATAGAATTTACACAAAGAAAACTGTATCTGTCAATTTATATATAATACATCAGAGTTCATCAAAACTGGAAAGTTGTAACAACTTGTCCCAGAATACAAACAATATAACTTTAATACACAGTGGAATATACTCCATACGTTCCTGCCATCTACCACGCCTCCTGAGCTCCAGAACGTCCTAACTTGAAAATCTGTAATACTCGGTCTGACCTGAACATTACATTAAAGTAACACCCGAGTCAGGCTGGGAAACAGCATGAGTAACCCATATAACTTGAAATCCTAAGTTATAAGACATAATTTAAATCCCAGGGTAAATCGTACCACACTATGAGTTCTATCTTGTTATAGTCAAATACTTATTTCACAAGGTAATATCTAAATACCGTTACTTAATTTATCACAATCTAGCCTATTTGATTTTATAATCAAACCTATAAAGAATTATAGAGGATTACTAATCAAAGTGGTTTCGGGTATTTACTGATACCCGACCCTGGTCTCTTCGAATCCAATATCATCTTTAATCCAAGTTGTTTAAGTGAATACAATTCAGTATTAAATACAGGATGTCATATTTACACAACAATTCATCATAGATAGATAACTTACATCATCACAGTTCAATCAAGCATTGCAATCACAAAGTACCACGAATCACATATTAGAGATATCAAAAATCCAAGGCATTCAATTATAGTTTATCACTTAGAAGCAAGATTAAATAGTCATTCAATTTTTAATTAATTTCATATAATTTCCAAATAAATTAAATTAATTTCCCTTAAATCTTGCTTAATTAACCTTAATTAATTTTAAAATCATTTATTATTATTTCAATTAACTAATGAGATTAATTAATCATCCTATAATTATCCACCTTATTTAATTATCCTTAATTACTTTAATTAATTAACTATCCTTAATTACTTACATTAATTAATTCCTTTAATTAATTTCATTAAGCAATTATCCTTTAATTACTTAAGTTAATTAATTAACCCTTAATTACTTAAGTCCTTAATTAATCTATGATAAACCATTATCTTAATGCATTAGTTAATTGTCACTAAAAATTTATTTAAATGTTTGAAATTAATTTGTAGAAAATCACTTCTTTGATTAATTATAAGCTTAAACCTTTATTTTTTCTTAACCAACCTTAGGAATTAATTTAATTAATCAACCTAATATATCATTATTTCAAATCAACAATTTAAATTAAAAAACATTTGACCTTATAATTTAATTTTATGAAGCTTGTTTGAGAACTTGTTAAATACCTTTTGCATTGAAAACTTGTTTCATATTTTTTTCCTTTACTTTTATTTTTTCTTTTCTTCTACTTCACTTTTCCTTAATTTCTCTTATTCCTTCCTTTCCATTATTTCTTTTACTTATATTATTCAGGCCAAACCCCGGCCCATTCTCCTCCTTTTTTCTTCTCTTCTTATTTTTAACACTTAGTTAATTTACTGGTGATAGACTCGAGCCCAACCCGAAAGAATCCATATGCAAACCCGAGTCCTACCCTCAATCTCCCCATCTCTCTCTCGTACTAGATCCTAACCCCCACTTCACAGCCACAAACCCAGACGTATCAGAATCTCGTGCATGTGCACACATGGTTGGAGCATCTCCGACCATTGTTGCTACCACCAGCGAGGCGCTCATGACATGCTCGATCGCCTCCACTACCTAGAAACCTCAATCAATCCCAAAATAAAAAACGAGCAATACGAACACCACAGGAACAAAACAGACCTCCCAAAAACCACCTCGCATCACCTAACCCCAGTCGTCTGAAGCCTCACCGTTGAGCCCATACCTTCGCCAAAGCTTCACGCTTCTTCTCCCTCTACTCCGATCAAGTCCGTTGCGATGACGATGCCGCAAATGCCAGAAAACCTACCTCTTCCAAAATGCAAGCCTAAATCTTAACCTTCATCTGATTCGCCTCTCAATCATCAGTAAATTTCCCACCCCTTTTTCTCGAACTCCTTGACTCTGTGGCCACCTCCTGACCCGACGCCTTACCCAATACATTATCATGCCGCTAGGGATCTCATGAAATCCGAATTCCCGTTCAACTCCAAAATCCCCACCCAATTCACCACTAAAAATCTTGATTTCTATAATAAAAAATCATAACTTTCAATAATAAATCAGATTACCAAGATGAAACTTGAAAGTAAAATTTTTGGTTTTCCTGATATACATTCTTACTGTAGCCTCTATTTCCTACAGCAAAATTCTAACTAATTACACTCAAAATTATATTTAAAAGCAAGATTTAGTCAATTCAAACATAATTCTTTTATACATCCTAGCCTATAAAAGATTAGAGAAAAAGATTTGAATTTTTGAAATTGTTTTAGATCTGTAAAACAAAAATAGGGGCTTGTTTTACCTTTACACAGATATGCACACAAATAATCTTCATTCACATATACATGCTAGCATATTTACATTCATGCAAACATTTCTCACAACTTTACTTCAAAAATTTATCACATACATCAGTAAATAATGATGATTTATTTTAAAAGGTTTGAGGTTTTACTCATTTATATTTTGAAGACAAAGAAGTAGCTTGAGATTTGAAACTGGAATTTTCTTTTGATTATTGAAACTGGTGTTTGATTTTGATCTGTAGCTTGACATTTGATTTGAATCCATTTTATATTGAGTTTATCTTGAATCTACTATGTTGCTTTAGCTCAGTAGAAATTTGAAAGGAGTTTTGATTTTTTCTCTTTTTAGTCCAGTTTTGGTTTGAGAGAAGACGAAAGAAAGAATCAAAAGAGATGGTAAATTGTCAACAGCCTTGTTCTTTTAAAATATGTTATTTATAATTAAATTTTAAAAAAAAACTAAGCACTTGTAAATTTGCATGTTATCTTAGCTACAAATGTCCTTATGCATGCCTTTATATTTTTATGTTAATATATATATTTTGTTTTATATATTTATACATATAAACTATAATTATTTATGAATAAACTTAAAAGAAAATAAATAAACCTTTTATTAAATCCTATTTAAGCTATCATACTTTTAAAGAAATAAATATTTATCTTTAGAATTTAAAAGAATGTAGAGTTTAACCTTGAATAACCATTAAAAATTATTATATTGAATTTAAACCAATATTTCCAAATCACCAATATACGTATGTATATATATTGTAATTAGAAATATATTTTTATCAGTTTTGAAAAGATAAAATTTGCGAATTAAATAATTATATTAGGAAAATTATCAAACCAATATCCATCCAGATATATATTTATATTATCAGAATTATTTATTCAACTTATAAATTAGTGTTTCAATAGTTAAAATCGGTTAATTATCCAACTAACGGATGTCCAAAAATTCGGGTTATCACAGTTCATATACTTACAACCATCAGAGTACAACAATTAATACATCAAATTGGACAGTTATAACAACTTGTCCTCACACAGCGGAAATATAAATCAAGTATGAAAATACGTCTGAACTCCTCCAGCTCATCTCCTGAGCTCCATAGCATTTAAACCTAAATTTGTAATACTCGGTCTAACCCGAGCATTATAATAAAATAACACCCGAATCAGTCTGGAAAACCAGCGTGAGAAAACAACACTCAATTTGAATTATTAACTTTTCTCAAAAATCGTTTGAAAACAAAGGTATCCCGTAAGACCACGTCACACATAAACACAACTGGTGTTTATCTTACGATAACCAAAATGATTTTTATCAAAATCATCTGTTATTATAATAGCGTCTATAGAAAGTAAATAGAAAATAGCTGAAATGCTTGCATCTCACTTTTCAACATAGTTGGGCACAATCAAAATCGTACGACGCTTATTGGATAATGGATTCCATCGAATGACTAGGCCACTGGGGTACCACCCACCACAGTACACCCTTAGAGCAATGTACCGAGGACCATGCTGGGATCTTTTGCTACACAAGACCGACCTACCCCTAACCTAGATAAACCAAATATATTATCACCCCGGGTGTTCCCACCCTTACTATCGAGCGCTCATTCTTCCATGCACAACCATACCCATAATTAATAGGTTACCAAGGACTTCTAAAAAGTGATAACATACCCTAAATGGGTGAGACCCACTTAGCCTTGCTGCATTTCCCTTATTTTAGTCATTCCCGGTTGATGAGCTCATGGCTAAGCATTACCTTTCAAGAACAAAACACTACTTAGAATGCTCATCGTCCTCCAATGACGATGTTCTGATAGCATTCATCCATACGAGTTGTCCTAGGTTTTGACAAACCGAACCACCTTCTTCATCATCTTCACGGTATTCATTCGTTAGGTTCAAACTGGATCAAAGTGGTTTTTGGATAATTAAATACAATCCCGGTCTCTTCGAAACGATTAATGACATTGGCCAATATTGATAGTCGATTATTTAATTATCAATAAAATATCCGTAAGCAGACACTGGGCCTTATTTTATAATTCTTCAAATCTTTATTTAAAATATCTTTACTAAGACATATATTAAAATTCCTTTCCATATTCCAATATTTGAAAACAGTTTCAAATACTTAAGTCCATGACAGGATATTTCCAAATCAGCTTAACACTTAGAGATATTCCAAAATTTCCAGTTTTCTACTTAGGGAAATATTATAAGCCTCAGTTTCCAAAATCATTTCCAATATCAACCCTTCAGAGAATATTTTCATAACTTATTTCATAAGTCTCTGGAGTTTACATCAATTCCCCAACCCTTTTCAAAATTGATTATATCCACTTATAACCTCTTCTATCTATTTATACCTTCTCTATGAATTCAGATTCAAACCAAACTTTTTAATCCTACTATTTCATAATCTTCCTTAAGTTCCAAGAATTTTATTTTAAGATCTTCCCTTTATAAAATCCTATCCGTTAAATAACTTCGTCGCAATTCGAGAGGATTTATAAATAAAGTTCAATCTTTTAAAACTATATATACAAAATAAGTATTTTTAAAGAATAATAGTTTATTTTTAAAATATGTTTAAGTAAATTTAAAATATCCAACATTTCAAATAACATCGATAACTCCTTTTCAAGTCATTTTTAAATAATTAATTAATTTACAAACCTGGTTAATAAGTTTAGAATTTTCTTTCAATAAATATTAAATATTAGAATAATTAACCTTCCAGAAAATTCTTTATCTAAATAATAGCTTAATTTATATAGCATAGTAATTTAAAATCCCATTTAAACAATTTTTAATTTCTCGATAAAAATCTATTTTTTTTAAAATCCAATATTGCCAATTTTAATTTATAAATCCATCTCGATCCGTATTACATCAATTATATCTCAATTTTATCACCAATCACATATTCAAAAATAGATTCCATTATTTCTTTTCCAAATGTTTTCCATAACTTGATATAAATTCACATCATAACTCTATACTTCTAATTTATCAACTGACCATCATTTTTCTTATTTACAAACGTGTTTATAAATTTATAACTCCTTTGAGTTTCACTTATTTATAAAACCATCTTATTTTTAAAACCTCATTTATAAACCCATTTCTTAATATATTCCCCTTATTTTTCAAATCCATTTTTAATATCAATTGCAACTCCTTTCTATATTTTTCGGAATATCAATTTAAAGTTCGCTATTCAAAATCTTCTATATGTATTATTTTTAAAATCTCTATTATAAATTTTTTCCTGAATAGTTGAGTACAACTCAAAAATCAAATTATATATATATATATATATATATATATATTCCCAAGTCAACTTCTCTTGAAATAGTCTAAATTTCGATAAAAATATTTTATATTCAAAATCTCTTTTAAATCCCTCAAATTTCAAAAATGATATTTATAATATTTTAAAATACCGAAATCAAGGCCGGTGCTACCATAACATCCAATAATTGAAAATCACTACAATATTCTATACAGATTATCTTTACACATCATATATCACTATATATGAAAAATAAAAAATATATTTGAGGAATCCAGTTGGATCCCTCCGACTTGTTTCCCTACGCCCACAGATGGTAATACAATATAAAAAAATACCAATTAACTTCGAGGGGGATATCGCGGTATATAGGTTCATCCGCTATTATGCTGGGCGTATAGGGTCTCATCCGCTCTAATGTGCGAGAATATCACTCCAAATACTAATACATATAGATATATATGTATATATAGACTACTATACATAATATCCAATAGATAATAATTTATTAATTCAAACAACATCCAGTAACTAATTTAACTATTTTAAATTTATTTTCTAGCAATCCAAAAAGAGTGAGATTTACCCACCTTGATATTTAAATTGGTCGATATCCAGATTTTAATTCCAGCTTGTATATCTCTCAGTTACGAATACAACTCATCTTGTTTCCATAATTTTTATACCTCGTAACAACTTTATACCATTTTATAACCACCCTTTTTGTTAAATTAAATTATTTAAATTAACTGAAATTGTTAACAGCAAATTAACCTTTATTAAATTAAAATTTTAATTAACTTAACCATAAAATTAAAATTAACTACACCTTAATACTCATCTTCTCACCACGTTACTAGGCTCGAGACCACCGATCCTTGCTTCATCGATGCTGCTCCGGCCAATATCCATCCATCGTCTCACCTTCAGGCACAAGCCCACTTCCTTACACCTTATGCTAGAGGTCTAGACCTCAATCGGCTCACCCAGCGCTGTGAATACGGCTGTGAACTGCCATTTTCGACCACTCGCACTCAAGCGGGCCTCCACCTATCGCGCGTACGCACTCCATCCCTTCAGCCCCATCATCAACTCATGTCTCTCAAACTCAACCACGATCAAAACCCTAAGTCACGTACCATAACAGCGTCGTCCTCTCCAGCATCGACTTCGACAATGTTTCTCAAGCCCAAGCTCATACTCGCGATTTTAAGCGCATGAATTCCAATGTATGATTTTTTATTCTTTTAAACGAAATCGATTGATTTTGCTCTGTCAATTTTTTTTTTTTGAATGCTAGAATGATTTTCTTTTGAAGGAAGAAGAAGAGAGGTCTACACGGTTTAACTGAGCAATGCTTCTCGAGTACGATTGAAATGTTTTTAACCGGTTTTAACCTTCCAATATTAAAATTTCCATAATATCTCGTTATGGCATTTTAAAATCCCGAATCCCTATCGTGGCGTGTTGCTAGTTGTTTACAATGTTATTCCTCTATTCCAAACGCAATGGAAAAGGTTTCGAGTCCTAATTCAATCTTATGGAGAAGATACCATTTTAGACCCAATTATTGTATTAAATTTTGATATTAATTTCAGCGCGTTTCTATCCCGTACGATCGAACGATAACTCCAAATCTTCAAAATTTGAAATCTGATAATAACACGAAATTATAGATCCAATGGAACAGGTTTCGTCGAATTCCGAGACTGTGCCCTGGATTGCTATTTTAACGCGTCGATTAAATCGATGATTTCGAAAATTCCGAAATCGCTTAAATTTTTTGTTTTAAAATCCTACTAACTAAATTCTAATCCCAATTCCAATATTTAAACCATTTAAATATTCAAATTCGAATGACGAAAAATTCGGATCGTTACAATGGTAAATCCATATTAGTTAATATTTGAATGAAATAGATCCATAGAAATCATTCAAATTATAGTTGATGCTAATTTCCCTATTTAAAAAGTACTATACAATGGATAATAGTGACATCACCTTTTATATTCATATGAGTAGTTCGAGTTCCCTCCTTGGAATTTAGTATCAGTTATAGGAAAATAATCTTTATACAACCCAAGTTGTTTAAATTTTAAGAATGTAATATTTTATACTTAACTCGTTTTTGACATTTCGACCTTATCTATCCCTCACCTAGGTGAGCCCAGGTGAGCCAGGGAACTGATTGCTCCTAAACATCTCCTTGGTTTAAGCACCTTAACTAGATCTCACGAATAGAAAAATCAGGTGTACTCGTCGGCTTATTAGAGCCAAGATTAAAATAATTGCTTATAACAACTTTTCTTTCATTCTTTTATTAAAATCATTTGAAATAAATCATTAAATCTTCAAATCATTTAACTTTTTTTATTATTCATTTAAAAATTTTTATAAAAGATTTTGGAAAGAATTATTAGTTTAAAGTTATATTTCAAAAGTTATTGAAACCTGTTGAAAATGGTGCTTCAAATAGTGTTTTTAAAGTTATATTGATAATGAGACTTTTCTATCATTTGAAAATTTATTTATACAACTCAAATCTTTTTTTTAAACATCTTAAATGATTTACAAAGATTTTTCTATATTTCAAAACATTTATAAATATTAAATTGTAAGAAATCCTTTTCTTGATTCCCAACCGTAATACGTGATTATTTTGAATACTTGTTTTACCTATGTTTCAAAATCTACTTATTGAAATATCGATCGTTTTCGTTTATTTGAAAACTATGGATATAATGGTTTGAAAAAAATCCTTATTACAAAGAATTCCAAGCTATATTCCACCTTATGTGCTCATTTAACTTTTACGACATGAAATCACAAACTACCATTATGCATTGCGCCAAGTTTTGACTCATTTTCATTTCTTATTCAGACTTCAACAAATATGTTTTTTTAGCGTTTATAAAACATATTTAAGTCATTTTAAAACCATTTCAAAATGATTTAATGATTCCATACTACTTTCATACTTTGTGTAACAACCCGCATATTTATCGAGTTTGTATTTAAATATTTTATTTAAATATTAAATCGTTAATCGGATTTTGGTCCGAAAAGCTACCTTTTGCAAACGGTCAAATTAGGACTCAAGACCACTTCCATTGAGTTCGAAATGTCGTTTACAACTTTTTTAAGTATAAACATCGATAGGTTTGGAGTTAGTGAAATTTCACTAACTTTTCCCGCTTTGGACTTTGGGTTAGTTTAGCCTATTAAGCCCAAGTTCCAACCCTCTTCTCCTCACTCTTCATAAATTTCCTAACTAATCAAGCTTTGGCATTAATGGTGGAGGGAATGGGAAATTGAAATTCCAAAACTCAAATTCAATTGCAATCCATCTTTCTACTCCAAATTCAAGAAGAAGACATTGGATTCAAGCTTCTTGTGCTTAGATAGAAGAAGGATTGATTCTTGCTTGCTTAAAACTTCATTTTCATTGATATTTGGTGCAAAGGTGAGATTTTTATCTGACGATTCTAGTCTATAACCATATTGGACTGTTGGGAATGATTCCCTATCACTTTTGCATGAATATTAGCATTTGGTTTGGATTGGATTGGCGAAAAACTCCAATTTTTAGCGTTTTGGTGAATTTTCTACACTTAGGTCGTTATGGCCATTTTTGGTGTTCGGAGTTAGGTCGCTCGCGACCTAACCCTTAGGTCGTTCGCGTGTTATCGCGCTAAGTCACACTGCCTTGAATCTTCACTTCGGAGTTAGGTCGTTTCACGTTAGGTCGTATGGCTTTTAGGTCGTAGGTCGTATGGCTTTTAGGTCGTAAGTCGTATGGCTTTTAGGTCGTAGGTCATTGGCCTTTTCACTGTTAGGTCGCATGCCTTTCTACTTCGATAGGTCGTTCGGCCATGCTTTCTATTTTTAGGTCGCGACATCTTTAGGTTGTGTTACCTATATACCCCTAGATCGAAAGACCTTAGGTCGTGCACCTTTAGGTCGCGAACCCTATTAGGTCGCGAACCTCTTTAGGTCGCCTGTCCCTTAAGCAGTTAGGTCGTTCGTCCTGTGATGCCTTAGGTCGTTTGACCCGTGTTACGTTAGGTCGCGTAACCCCTTAGGTCGCTTGACCTTGTTTCCTGTTAGGTCACGTGACCTTGTTTTCGACCTTAGGTCGTTTCACTTTTAGGTCGCATGACCTTTAAACCGTTAGGTCATTAGACCTATAACTCGATGGGTCGTTCCCCTTTAGGTCGCGAACCACTTTAGGTCGCATGACCTCGTCTCCGTTAGGTCGTGAACCTTGTTAGGTCGCTCATCCTTAGCCCGCGAACCTTCTTAGGTCGCGCACCCCCCTTAGGACGTAAGACCTCATTTTTTGTTTTAGGTCGTTAGCCGCTTGACTTCACTAGGTCGTACCGTTTTGGTCGGGGCGCTGCCCCCTGGACCCCCGCAACCTTACCGGGCAGGTCGAACCCCGTAAGCGGTGGCGTTGCCCCCGCACCCCCACCTTGGGGGGTTGCCACCCCCCCGGACCCCCCCTCCGTAGGGGATCTTATCTGAAAAACATTGAGCTGATTTCCTTGGATTTTATTCACATCTCTGTATGCGATTTTTGTGACTGATTGTTTCTACAATTGCTTCTGTGTCTTGGCACTTTATAATATAAAGGTTTCAATAGTAGTAGTAAATATCAAAACTCTTTTAACAAACAATTTCAACTCTATTTTTAATAACAAAGCTCTTTTCTTAAACCGTTTTCCAATCTATTACTATATACAAACCTTTACCTCACTCGGATGAGAAATCTAATTAAACGACTTAGTAAAACAAGTGGTATGAAACGCTTGCGTTCACTTCGTCGGTTAATTCTTGGACTTGTTCGATTGAACCTCTTGTGACAATTTTATTAGTGAAGATTTATAGTTTGTTCGTAAATATTTAAGTTAAGCAAGTGGTTATGGGACATGAAGCTAAATTTCTATATTTACTAGCTTAGTGTAATTGACACTTCTCGTTGATCATGACGATCATTCTGATGATTTTGACTAGCAACTATGCGATGTCTCTTGTTGCGAGGTTAGACTAGACACCACTTGTGTGATTCCACTCACACATACCTTTTTGCTTTTTGGTTAGTCTGGACCTTAATCTGTGTGATTCCATTCACACATGTGGGGTAGCTCCCCTTGGTCTTCGGACCGTCATGTGATAGGCCTCTTTCTCTTTTCTATGATTTCTGGACTTCTTGCATTGATTTCTAGAATTTATGTCATTGACTTGTTATGAGTACAAGTTTGGGGTATGATGCCCTTTCCGAATCTTTGAGAAGATTCTTGTGATATTGATTATCTCTTATTGATTGATCTTTTGTTGATCATTATTTACATACTTATAGTGGTATGTCATTATGGATATTTTATGTTTATGCCATAGCTTTTATGTTATATCATGTCATCTGATATTTATAGCTAGACTGACCCGTTTATTATTTTCTTAAATAATACTCGGGTCAGACCGAGATGTTACAGGTGCTTCTGCTTGACTTCTTCCCAGGGATTCATCACTCTGACTTTTGGCTAACTGTTTAGATTAGCAGTTTTTGTTGTATACACTTGAGATATAGACTCATAGTTGTACTCTTTTGTATAGCACGTGTTGCTATTCTTTTTTATTATCGTGGATCTTACGGACCACTACTCTGATGTACACTTTCATGTGTTAGTTATATATTCATATCTTCTTCCGCCTTTGTGATATGGATATCCGTGACTGATTTGTGTTATGATTATTTCCATGTTTGTTTTTGAAGATTATTTATAGCCACCGCGTGATAAACAATACATGGATGGTCGCTCCTCAACAGCCTTATTCTCCATGCTAGTTGACAGCACTACACCGTAGTGTTCTTGGCAAGTGTGGGTATAGGGGTGGGGCGTCACAGCTTGGTATCAGAGCCAAACTTCGGAACAATGTAGAATAACTTAACAAGGATCATCGTTCTAGGTCTATCTTAGGAGTCATACCATAGGATTAATTCGAGTCTTCGTACCGATTCATCCTATTTCCTTTATGATTCCTTGTTTTATCTATCAAGATTGCTTGATGTTCATTGGTAAATAACCTTCTTCCTTCTCTTCTTTCTTTCTTAAAGTAAGAGAATGTCTAGACCAGGTCGTCCCAGAACTGGATCATCTGGTGCTGCTCCCCCGGATGGAGTTTTTGTGACTACTCAACAGCTTCTTGATTTAGTAACTAATGCTCAAGCAGCTGGAGCTAACCCGGAACCTACTCACCCAAAGTCGGGATTTGCACGCTTGTGCAGCGATTACACCAACTTGGGTGGGAAGCCCTTCAAAGGTTCGGAAAAATCATCAAGGTCCAGGCTTGGTTAAAATAATGCGATTGAATCTTTTCTCGCATGAACCTTATCGATCTCCACCGCGTTCAGGTGGCTTCCAGCATGCTCCAGGAGAGAGCATTGGACTGGTACGAACTACTTATTTCAGAAATTAATGAAGCGGATCTCACCTGGGAGCAATTTCAGGGACGCTTCGAGTTAAAGTTTGTACCAGAAGCTGGGAAAGTAACCTTGGCTCGACGTTTTATAGACCTTGTTCAAGGTCAATCCTCTGTGACTGATTACGTCGCAGCCTTCGAGTCGCTTTCCAAATATGGGGTTGAATACATCAACACCCCATTGAAGAAGAACCAGAGGTTCGTTTATGGCTTAAATAAGAATCTTAAGAAGCCACTACTCCTGAAACTAGAAGTCGCATTTGATCAACTCGTCGATATCGCTCTTCGTCTTGAAGAGGCTGATAGAGAGAGTGACGTTGAAGTGGAAGGCGCTAAACCAAACTTCAACAACAAGAAGAGGCCAAACAAATTCAAGGGTCCTTATCCCAACAAAAAGGGTAAGCAGGCAACCCCTGTGGCAAAGTCTCCTTCTCCTAGTGGTGCAAGTTGCTTCAACTGTGGGTCTGGGGATCATTATGCGAATAAGTGCTCTAAGCCCAAATCTTGTCGCTATTGTAAGAGCCCGGATCATTACATATATCAATGCCTCAAGCGTAAAGGCAAGAAGGAAGGAAAGTTGAATGTGGCTCAAGCCCCTGGCAACACATCTCGTGGCCAAGGTATTTCTCATTCCATTCTTGATGGTATTATTTTATTTCATGATCAACCTATTAGAGTTCTCTTTGATACGGGTGCATCCCATTCTTTTATATCAAAGGAACTGGTAGACACTTTTTCCTTAAGTGTTACTACATTGATGACTTCTTTAAAAATTGCGAATCCTGTTGGTGGATCCGCAACTCTTAGTTTGCTTTGTAAAAATGTGGAGATTATTTTATGTGATTTTCCATTCCTAGCCGATTTGCATGTTATGCGTTACCTAGGCTTTGGAATGATTTTGGGAATGGATTGGCTTAATCGTTATAAAGCTCATATCCTATGTCCTGAGCGGACTATTCATCTCTGACATCCACTATCTGTTAATCAGATTTCTGTTAATCATAAAGATTCAGAATCCTGTTTGGTGGCATCTTTATTTTCTTTAAATCCTTGTGATAACGATGATGATGATATTATTTCTCGTATTCACGTTGTTCGTGAATTTTCCGACACATTCGAGCCCGTTTTAGGTTTACCACCTAAACGAGCAATTGAGTTCAGAAGTAATCTTGTTTCTAGAGCTCAACCTATTACTCGTCCTCCTTATCGCATGTCCAATAAGGAAAATGAGGAGATGCGCAAACAGTTATCCGAATTGGAGACGAAGCAATTTATTCGCTCTAGTTCCTCGCCTTGGGGAGCTTCGGCTATTTTCGTGAAGAAATCCGACGGTACGCTTAGGCTTTCCGTTGACTACCGCAAGCTTAATGATCTTACTATTAAAAATAAATACCCTTTACCTCGGATTGATGATCTATTCGATCAGCTTAGTGGTGCTAAGGTCTTTTCACAATTGGACTTGGCTACCGGTTTCCATCAGCTTCGTATCGCAGAGGATAGCATTCCTTTGACATCATTCCGTACTCGATATGGATCTTATGAATGGCTTGTTATGCCATTTGGGTTAACGAATGCTCCAGCTTATTTCGTTGACCTCAGGAATTGAGTTTTCAAAGATTTCCTCGATCGATTTGTTCTCATATTCATTGATGATATTCTTGTGTATTCAAAAACCGAGGAGGAACATCTTCGGATTGTATTGGAAACTCTCAGGGGTAATCAATTAAAGGCGAAATTTTCTAAATGCCACTTTTGGCAATCTCGTGTGAAGTTTCTTGGTCATATTATTTCCGAATCCGGAATTTCCATGGATCCTTCAAAGATGGAAGCGATTCAAGATTGGAAAAGACCTGAGAGGGTGACTGAAATCCGTAGCTTTCTCGGATTGGCGGGCTATTACCGTCGTTTTATTAAAGACTTTTCTAAGATTGTCGTGCCTCTTACTGGCTTGACTAAGAAGGGAGTTAAATACATTTGGTCGGACAAATGTGAAGCCTCTTTTCAGAAATTGAAAGAACTCCTTTCCGATGCTCCCATTCTTGTTATTCCCGAAGGGAATCAAGATTTTGTTGTTTATACTGATGCTAGTCACGTTGGTTTGGGTGTCGTTCTTATGCAAAAAGAACGTGTTGTTGCTTATGCTTCTAGGCAATTGAAGCCGGCCGAGACTAGATATGCCACACATGATCTAGAGCTCGCGGCTATTGTTTTCGCCCTTCGAATGTGGCGTCATTAACTATTGGGAGAGAAATTTATTCTTTACACGGCTCATAAGTCTTTGAAATATTTATTTTCTAAAAAAGAACTTAATTTACGTCAACAGCGTTGGCTCGAGTTCCTTGCACCTTATGATCTTGATATTCTTTATACCCCCTGTAAGGGTAATCGTGTCGCCGATGCTCTTAGCCGTAACTAACAAGCAGTTGTTTCTATGATGATATCCGAATGGAACGATCTCGAGATCTTATCTACTTGTGAGATTCGAGAGTGCGTATCCGATTTATGCTCATCATTTGTTTTATGTAGCCTTGAGGCTCATCCTTCTCTCTTAGACCTCATTCTTGAAGCTCAAAGGCTAGATCCTGAATTGGTTTTTCTTGCCAAAATATTAAGGATAGAATTGATATTGAAGGTTTGAAAGACTTTGGTATTGATTCTCGTGACGGCATTCGAAAATTTGGTAGACTTATCGTACCAAATATTGGTGATCTTCGTAAAGATATTTTAGAAGATTCCCATTGTTCTAAATTCACCATTCATCCTGGTAGTAGTAAAATGTACGCTGATATGAAGCGACTTTATTATTGGGAGGGAATGAAATCTGATATTGCTAACTTTGTTAAGTGTTGCATGACTTGCCAACTTGTCAAGGCCGAACATCAGAGGCCTGGTGGGTTATTGCAACCTTTAGAAATTCCAATTTGGAAGTGGGACCAAATTTCCATGGATTTTATAGATGGCCTTCCCCGTTCTCGTTCGGGTCATGATAGCTTATGGGTGATTGTTGATAGACTTACTAAATCCGCCCATTTTATTCTGGTTCGGTCTAACCGAACCGTTCCTCTTTTGGCCAAACTATTTGTCAAGGAAATTGTAAAATTGCATGGAGTTCCTACTTCTATTGTTAGCGATCGTGATCCATTGTTTACTAGTGGATTTTGGAAGAGTCTTCAAAAAGCTTTAGGAAAGAAGCTTAATTTTAGCACCGCTTATCACCCCTAGTCCGATGGACAAACCGAGCGTGTGAATCAAACTCTTGAAGATCTTCTTCGTGCTTGTGTGCTTGATTTTGGTGGAAGTTGGGAAGATCATATTTCACTTGTTGAATTTTCCTATAATAATAGCTTCCAATCTAGTATTAGTATGGCACCTTTCGAGGCACTCTACGGAAGACCATGCCGATCTCCTTCTTGTTGGCTTGAGGCCGGTGAGAAGCTGGTTTTAGGTCCAGACTTTATTCGTGATTCCACGGAAAAGATTGAACTTATTCGACATAGGATGAAAGAAGCCCAGAGTAGACAATAATCCTATGCAGATAATCGAAGAAGGAAATTAGAATTTTCTGTTGGGGATCCTGTTTTTATTCGTGTTTCACCAATGAAGGGTGTTGTACGTTTCAGTCGATCGGGGAAGTTAGCGCCTCGATATATTGGGCCATTTCCTATCACTGAACGTATTGGTTCCATGGCTTATCGCCTTGCATTGCCGGCTCAGTTTTCTGCTATGCATGATGTATTTCACGTTTCTCAATTACAGAAATGCCTTCGGGATTCCAATTCTATTCTTGAGTCTGCTGTTGTGGAAGAAATTGAAGTTTCGCCGTATTTAACTTATGAGCAGCATTCTATTCGAATTATAGCTTCTGAGGTTAAACGACTTCGAAATAAAGATGTTCCGCTTGTGAAGGTTCAATGGTCCTCAAATCCTAAGGATTGTTCTTGGGAATCCAGAGAATTCATCGAGCGCACACATCCGGACTTGCTTACTCCTGCTCTTTGAGGTGAACTTCTTATTTCAAAATTCATCTTGTGTTAATATGCTTTTATGGTTGTTACTTTTTAATTCCATCTTATATATATTGCGAGGACGCAATTTCTTTAAGGAGGGGAGTCTGTAACAACCCGCATATTTATCGAGTTTGTATTTAAATATTTTATTTAAATATTAAATCGTTAATCGGATTTTGGTCCGAAAAGCTACTTTTTGCAAACGGTCAAATTAGGACTCAAGACCACTTCCATTGAGTTCGAAATGCCGTTTACAACTTTTTTAAGTATAAACATCGATAGGTTTGGAGTTAGTGAAATTTCACTAACTTTTCCCGCTTTGGACTTTGGGTTAGTTTAGCCTATTAAGCCCAAGTTCCAACCCTCTTCTCCTCACTCTTCATAAATTTCCTAACTATTCAAGCTTTGGCATTAATGGTGGAGGGAATGGGAAATTAAAATTCCAAAACTCAAATTCAATTGCAATCCATCTTTCTACTCCAAATTCAAGAAGAAGACATTGGATTCAAGCTTCTTGTGCTTAGATAGAAGAAGGATTGATTCTTGCTTGCTTAAAACTTCATTTTCATTGATATTTGGTGCAAAGGTGAGTTTTTTATCTCACGATTCTAGTCTATAACCATATTGGACTGTTGGGAATGATTCCCTATCACTTTTGCATGCATATTAGCATTTGGTTTGGATTGGATTGGCGAAAAACTCCAATTTTTAGCGTTTTGGTGAATTTTCTGCACTTACGTCGTTCTCGCCATTTTTGGTGTTCGGAGTTAGGTCGCTCGCGACCTAACCCTTAGGTCATTCGCGTGTTATCGCGCTAAGTCGCACTGCCTTGAATCTTCACTTCGGAGTTAGGTCGTTTCACGTTAGGTCGTATGGCTTTTAGGTCGTAGGTCGTATGGCTTTTAGGTCGTAGGTCGTATGGCTTTTAGGTCGTAAGTCGTATGGCTTTTAGGTCATAGGTCATTGGCCTTTTGACCGTTAGGTCGCATGCCTTTCTACTTCGATAGGTCGTTCGGCCATGCTTTCTAATTTTAGGTCGCGACATCTTTAGGTCGTGTTACCTATATACCCCTAGGTCGAAAGACCTTAGGTCGTGCACCTTTAGGTCACGAACCTCTTTAGGTTGCCTGTCCTTTAAGCAGTTAGGTCGTTCGTCCTGTGATGCCTTAGGTCGTTTGACCCGTGTTACGTTAGGTCGCGTAGCCCCTTAGGTCGCTTGACCTTGTTTCCTGTTAGGTCGCGTGACCTTGTTTTTGACCTTAGGTCGTTTCACTTTTAGGTCGCATGACCTTTAAACCGTTAGGTCGTTAGACCTATAACTCGATGGGTCGTTCCCCTTTAGGTCGCGAACCACTTTAGGTCGCATGACCTCGTCTCCGTTAGGTCGTGAACCTTGTTAGGTCGCTCATCCTTAGCCCGTGAACCTTCTTAGGTCGCGCACCCCCCTTAGGACGTAAGACCTCATTTTTTGTTTTAGGTCGTTGGCCGCTTGACTTCACTACGTCGTACCGTTTTGGTCGGGGCGTTGCCCTGCACCCCGCCGGGGGCGCTGCCCCCTGGACCCCCGCGACCTTACCGGGAAGGTTGAACCCCGTAAGCGGTGGCGTTGCCCCCGCACCCCCACCTTGGGGGGTTGCCACCCCCCCGGACCCCCCCTCCGTAGGGGATCTTATTTGAAAAACATTGAGCTGATTTCCTTGGATTTTATTCACATCTCCATATGCGATTTTTGTGACTGATTGTTTCTACAATTGCTTCTGTGTCTTGTCACTTTATAATATAAAGGTTTCAATACTAGTAGTAAATATCAAAACTCTTTTAACAAACAATTTCAACTCTATTTTTAATAACAAAACTCTTTTCTTAAACCGTTTTCCAATTTATTAGTATATACAAACCTTTACCTCACTCGGATGAGAAATCTAATTAAACGACTTAGTAAAACAAGTGGTATGAAACGCTTGCGTTCACTTCGTCGGTTAATTCTTGGACTTGTTCGATTGAACCTCTTGTGACAATTTAATTAGTGAAGATTTACAGTTTGTTCGTAAATATTTAAGTTAAGCAAGTGGTTATGGGACATGAAGCTAAACTTCTATATTTACTAGCTTAGTGTAATTGACACTTCTCGTTGATCATGACGATCATTCTGATGATTTAGACTAGCAACTGTGCGATGTCTCTTGTTGCGAGGTTAGACTAGACACCACTTGTGTGATTCCACTCACACATACCTTTTTGCTTTTTGGTTAGTCTGGACCTTAATCTGTGTGATTCCATTCACACATGTGGGGTAGCTCCCCTTGGTCTTCGGACCGTCATGTGATAGGCCTCTTTCTCTTTTCTATGATTTCTGGACTTCTTGCATTGATTTCTAGAATTTATGTCATTGACTTGTTATGAGTACAAGTTTGGGGTATGATGCCCTTTCCGAATCTTTGAGAAGATTCTTGTGATATTGATTATCTCTTATTGATTGATCTTCTGTTGATCATTATTTACATACTTATAGTGGTATGTCATTATGGATATTTTATGTTTATGCCATATCTTTTATGTTATATCATGTCATCTGATATTTATAGCTAGACTGACCCGTTTATTATTTTCTTAAATAATACTTGGGTCAGACCGAGATGTTACAGGTGCTTCTGCTTGACTTCTTCCCAAGGATTCATCACTCTGACTTTTGGCTAACTGTTTAGATTAGCAGTTTTTGTTGTATACACTTGAGATATAGACTCATAGTTGTATTCTTTTGTATAGCACGTGTTGCTATTCTTTTGTATTATCGTGGATCTTACGGACCACTACTCTGATGTACACTTTCATGTGTTAGTTATATATTCATATCTTCTTCCGCCTTTGTGATATGGATATCTGTGACTGATTTGTGTTATGATTATTTCTATGTTTGTTTTCGAAGATTATTTATAGCCACCGTGTGATAAGCAATTACATGGATGGTCGCTCCTCAACAGCCTTATTCTCCATGCTAGTTGACAGCACTACACCGTAGTGTTCTTGGCTAGTGTGGGTATAGGGGTGGGGCGTCACACTTAGATTTAGAAAGTGATTTCCTTGTGTAGGCAAATTTAACGTGACTTGTTTATATATCCAAAGAACAATATTTTCACAACATCCAGACATATAAACGACCATTATAAACAACCATCGCCAAACATATATATCTTCCAACATATATAATATATATAAATAGAGTTCTCACTTTTCATATGACATATCTAACTTTTTGTTACTAATTACTTTCCAAATATCCACTAATTACTAAATTCATCCAATCAAACCTCTTAAGCATTTCAATAGTCATGTTAAACATTTATAACCATTTATAAAGATTTAGGAGTTCTCACTTTTTTAAAACATATCTCAATTTTTGTTACTAATTACTTTCCAAATGTCCAATAATTACTATAATTCATCCAACCAACATCTTAAGCATTTCAATAGTTATGTTAAACATTCGTAACCATTTATAAAAATTTAATTTAGGAGTTCTCACCTTCATTGGATATTGTATTGACTAGATTTCGCTATAGGTTTGCTAACTAGAACTAAAACTCTAAAACTAGAGCCTAGAAGCTCTTGGAATGCTCAGTGTAACGAATCGAGATTTTCAACCCTCGAAAATCGACACTAATACGCCCATTATATCACATGATGAACAGTCAAATGCCAAAAAGCTAGATCGTTAGGGAAGAAAAAGAAGGAAGGAAGAAGAGAACAGAAGAAGAAGAGGTAAAGAAAACTAACAACACAAAATCTTACAACGCATCGAATAATATATATAATATGAAACAGATCTTTTCAAAGAAAAAACTGTAACACACACACACACATAAATATCTATCAAAGTATACTAACCTATTTCAGCTAGGACAGTTATAACAACATGTCCTCACAATTGCTGGTAAATACAACAATGAAATGCAACGAAAAATAACCATATACGTCAATAGGTCTTTGGACCTTCCGCTCATTTCCTGAAGCTTCAAAGAGTCTAAACTAAACCCATTATATGTTCGGTCTAACCTAGGCACTATAATAAAATAACACCAAGTTAGTCTCAGAAAAACACACCTAACTAGATTTTAAAGCTATAAAAAAACCTTTGAAATCAAAATAATCTCGTCAGACCACGACATATATAAACACGTAGGGGTTTTTACCTTACGATAACCAAAACATTTTCTATTGAAAATCCACCTATATCACAAATAATATCAAGGGGTTAAAGTAAAATATGAATACAGCTGAAATGCTAGCATCTCATTTTTATCATAGTTGGACCCAACTAAATCCATAAAGCTCGTATTGGAGAATGGATTCCATACTATGACAAGGTAAGAAACTACCTTCCGATGGTACATCTCTTAATAAAATGCATCGGGGTATGATAAGAACATTTAGTACCTCTACCACATATCTCTGTTAATGCGCCCCAACGCATACATGTGTAAATAGTAATCGATCTAGATCTGGGATGACCATACCCTGATGGGAGCTACCCACTTGGCCTTACTACATGTCTAATTTTTATCATTTCCCAGTTGATGAGGCTTGAAGCTATGCTTTACGTTTAATGGCCAATTTTCTATTAGACTAAAAAAATAGCCAAAATATTTAAATTAAAGTTACCGCAAGCGCGTAGTATACAATTTTAGTACGTGGCGAGTATGGGTCAATCTGTAGGGAATTGTTTAGATTTTAATATTTCTACTCAATCAAATTAAAGCAAGAATTTAAAACTAGAGAAAATGTAAAAACTAACTACAAGCAAAAGTGGAAAAAAATATGAGAGTATGAAGGAAATTTAGAGGCAAATCCTTCTCATGATTACATAAATCAACAAAATGAAATTATGATCTCCCTTTTGGTCATTAGTGAGTTCAATTGATATGTTTATCATAGGTATGGAATATTGTGCCATTAATTAGCCCACTATAAACCATCAAACTTTAACATACCCACTAAACAATTTTTTAACTATCATAAAAGTGGCAATGAACTTGAAAATAAAATCTATTCTAAGCATGATCTATTAACTATTGATTAGAAATATAGACCATCAAATTTTGATTTTAATATTCACTTCGTTATCATAATCATATACAGATGAAGAGGTAATTTGTGTTTGTGTTCGTTTAAGCATAACCTATTTGGTGTTAACAACATAGGCAATCAAATTCAAAGCTAAAACAACAAAGTTTTACCCATTCAAACATTTCCAATAAGCACAAAAAGTGATCAAAAATTATCAACATGTTGAATCAACATGATTAAGAGAGCTTCCTTACCCCTAAATTGAAGGGGTTTAGCCTTTCATATTTGTTATCATTTCAACAACTGTAGCATTCAAAACGAAACAAAAAGCAAAAGGAAAATGCAAGCTAAGTAAGAAGAGAGCTAATTAACATAAAATAAAAGCTAATCTACCTACATAAAAAATAAAACTAAGTTACTTGCATGAATTAAAATTATATAAAGTAAAGAACGTGAAATAAAAGTACTTGAAGTATATTTGCATAAAAAGAAATTTACATGAAAGAAAGAAATGGTTATGTAGCCATAAAAAAGAAAAAAGAGCTTGTTATTTATTTTTAAGGCTCAAACTAAACTAACTAAAGAAGAAGCCAAGAGGAGGCTCAAAGGAGGCTTTTTACATGAACATATGAGGTATTTATACAAGTTTTGAAACCCTAATCCTATTTTTGGGAACTACCCAAATTACCCTTAAGGAAATATGACCACCAAGTTATCACTAGCATTAGATAATAATCCATTAAGTGTGCACGTAACTTTAAAGGCCTTTCAACATGTGCATTAGCTCCTAATTGTACATCCCGGTAAGTGAGTAGGTGAGGTCCTTCTTGATTCATGAAATGAATCATTTCCATCTTCATTTGCTCGTATTCTCTTGTGCATGCGTATTTTCCATGAAGCTTTCATCAAATTTCCATTCAAATTCCTATAAAATAACATAAAAATCCAAGTAAATTTTCTCAAATTAATATATGTACAAAAATGACAATTTTGCCCCTATATAAAGATGAATAAATGATGATTTAAAAATAATTTGAATTTCGGTCTAAACATGTTAAAATAACCAATATGCTCATTTATTTAATTAAATTTAATTAAATTTTAAAGTAAAAATATGCACATTTTTGTACATATTAATTGCCCCTGCAATTATCCTTTTATTTATCCTAGAATAAAAAATAACTAAGATAAATCCATTTTCGTAGGGAGCACGATTACATTGAGCGTATGCATCAAATCGTTAAATCTCAAGGTGTCCTTAGTAGTATGACTGTTCTCTAGTGACGGTTTTCAGCGGATACAACCCACAAAATCCAATTTCGAAATGAAAATATTTACAAAATGAAAAATTCCTAAATGCAAGATTTATTTACAAAATTATGGATGCAAGTTTTTGAAAATATTTATGAATGATAAATTTACTTTCAACTTGACATAAATATGTTAAGTACAGATTCTGATCATTATTGAGAAATTTAAGTCCTTTTACTAGTCAAAATTTTCAATAAAATTATCATCATAAATAGACTCTTGTTTGGCTAGTTGTTTCAATTAATAACATAGTGCAACTATGAAAGAGATCCTTAGTTCAAAATCAAAGTTTTCAAAGGGTATTTTCATTTCTTTTGAATAATGACTTAAATCACATTAGTCAAAATAGTGCTTGGATTTCAATTGCTTACTCTCTCTTATCTGAAATTTTTATTGATATTAATATTATTTATATATGCCTAACTCAGAAAACTCAGGCCAGATATATTACCCATGCAGAGCCTTTTAGGCTTACATGAGGGGAATAAAGAGCATGGTGAGTGTACGCACAAGGGTGTACACCTATCGAATGAAGGCTAACTCAGAAAAACTGTGGCCAGATATACCGATTACGCTCTGCCTTTTAGGCTTACATGAGAAGGGTACAGATTATGGCGAGTGTACACACTTGCGTGTGAAAACATAACTCTAAGTGTTTTTATTTTTGTAAAAACCATTTTTTTATGTTTTATATATACATATATTTTCTTTTTGTTTTTTCCCTCTTTTTTTAAGAGAGAGTTTGGCAAAATCATCTTACACCATTTAACTTAAAAGGTAAAAATTGTTATATCCTTTATTTTAAATTCATCACTTTTTTAAACAATGATTTTCCATTAGGATATACTTTATAATTATAACTCATGGACTGTCCTATATACTAGTTAAACTATAGTTACTTGTAATCAAACTTATTTTTATTTTTGTTAGGACAAATAAATTTTCAAAAATTTCAATTTAATAACTAAAACCTAATATTTATCCTATAGTGTTTCTTTAAAAGTAATTAAAAAGAATTTTTTTGGAAAGAAAATGCAAAAACATAAACCATGTAAAATAAAAAATAGAGATGAGACTCCCCACACTGAATTTTGACTATGTCCCCACAGTCAACTCAAGTGAAAGGAGAGAAATAAAGCAAAAATAAAAATATTACCTATATTTACATGAAAATGAAATGGACATTATTTACACAACATTAGAAAGTATATCGTCAAGGAGTAAATGAAACGGCATTCCAAAGACTAATTGATTTGTCTTATCAAGTATGAGAGACATAGCTTAAGCTCGAAAAAATAGACCATAAAAGATCTCAAAGTTGAATGTTGATTTGGAAAAACGAATGTCGTTTTGTTAATAATCGTATGAGTTGTTTTATTTCCGATGATTTTTGGGGTAGATAAAACAATTAGTTGAAGTTCAAGTTTATTTTCACCAAATTGAAATTCGTAATGACCGATCATTTCGAACCATTCAAATCGATAATAATCCACGCAAATCAGACTTAAATTGCTCAAAACAACCAATTGTTATTTTTATATTGGAAAAATTTAGCATATACAGTAAATAAATCAATCACAGAACCACAGACGCAAAGTAATACAACAATAAGCAGCGGAAATAGATAAATAGTTGTTCATGAAGCTATTATAGAAACATCAGAGTCTAATGTAAAATACAACAGAAATCCCAAATATAAAGAAGTCTCTAAAACATAAGCAAATGACAAGTCTGAACATAATCAACTGAAAATAATTGAAATAACTAAAAGGCTAAATAGATAAAAGATAGATCTCCAAGCAAAGCTCCAAAGGTGAGTCTCAAATGCCATGACACTCAGGCTGACCCGAGCATAGAGCAAAACACAAAACACTCGAGTCAGGATTAACATTCTAATGCCAGTAAATCAACTCAAGTGAAATATCCAAATGGAATGCAATATAACTTAATAGATATTTGGGAGACCCTATCCTTTAAGGATCCTTGGAACTATCTATATACATAACACGATACACTACAAAAATAATGTCTACAGTAAGTAAACCATTAAAATAGCATTAAGTCGTTACCCATATCCCCCTTAACGCATTTTATATAAATGTCGTAGTTTATAAAATACCGTAATTCCTCTGTAAATAGAGGGCTATCAGAGGGCACTCCATAGTGTATGACATAAAACAAACTCATAATGGGCTCGATAAGACATATGACAAGGCACGTGATGCAATGCCCATGGTAGGATACTACCATTTTGTAGAGCCGGACTAGTGATAATGCAAACAGCTATTACAGCCCCACCTCGAGACACACTCCCATAATCAAAGGTGCACACCAATCAAATCATAAAGTAGTAGATATGGTTTCGAAGAAGCATGCTCGATCGGAGGTGTGACTTCACTTGGCCCAGGTATAGCTCCTGTTTTAGTCATATCAAGCAGACCCGAGGGGGTCAGGGCTGCGTTTATACCTCATATAGAATCATTCGCCAAAACTTTCCTACTTCGTTCTGGATTCTCCACCAAGTATTTGAAGTGGTTTTGGGTATCGATAGAGAGTTTGACAATATCTTATCCCGGTCTTTTTAACAACCAAATGCTTATTTCACACTGGTTGGTTCTTTTACATTTCCAAAACTGATTCATAATTGACATCAAAATATCATATTCACTTCAAAATCATATCACTTTCCAAATCATATTCGCTTTCAAAATCATTATTCACTTTAAATAATATTCATTTCGAAAATCATAACCACAAAATAGGTTAAACCATCAAATCAAAGTATTCGCATTTGTATCCATTAAATCTAAATCACAACAGTTCCAACTTAAACAGTTGGAATATTAAATGTTGTTTATATATTAGAGTAGTTACGCATTAAAAATAGTTTATATTTTAAAAATAGGTTATAGATTAAAATAGTTTATATATTAGAAATACTTTATGTATTAATATATATATATTAAAATTGTTTATAAATTTAAAATAATATATATTAAAATATTTTATATATTAGAAATAATTTATATATTAAAATATATATGTAACATTGTTTATAAATTTAAAATTATATATATTAAAATAGTTTATATATTAGAAATAGCTTATATATTAAAATATATATAGTTAAAATTGTTTATAAATTTAATTAATATATATTAAAATAGTTTATATATTTTAAAATAGGTTATAGATTAAAATAATATATATATTAGAAATAGTTTGTATGTAAAAATTTATTATATATATCAAAATAGTTTATTTGGGTAAAATAGTTTATATGTTAAAAGAGTTTATATCGAAAATAGTTTCAAATTAGAATTGTTTCTTCCAATTTCAAAATCAATTCAAGTCAACTTTAGTCCGAAAATTCAATTTAAATCAATCTCAAATCAACTTTCGTTTCAAAATTCAATTTAAATATGTAACGACCCGATTTTTTGACGCCCAAAAGTCAAGACCAATATGACCACTATATCAAATGCCGCACAGTCGAATGCCGGAAAATCATACTATTAAGGTTAAAGAAGAAGATAGACGAAGAAACAAAAACAATAACAGAATCTCACATATCGCAGCGTAACAACGTACAATAGGTAAACTACTAATCTTTAAAACAAAAACACTATATCAGTTTATACGTCACATTATCAGAGTTTTCAACAACACAATACAACATTGACAGTCATCATAACTTGACTACGTGGAAATTTAATTTTCAGCAACCCAAACGCAACTGACAATACATAGTATAAAGATAAGTCTCGCCATCCAGCTTGAACTCCAGATCTCCACAACATCTTTTTCTGACTTCCCTTCCGAATAACTAATAACCCGACTCTAGGCTGCACATGTGGAAAATTATGGGCACCCAGAGTTTAGAAAGGGAACAATAAACTCCATGGTAGTCATGGAACTGGTGCGAGATATTAAAAAACAGCTATTTTCATAAAGAATGGAAAAGATATCCGCTATGCTTTTGGAAAATGAAACTACCATAAGGCCTCCCGCCACACACAAATGCAAACGCCGAATGGTAGGAGATTTCTCCTTATAATAGACAAATATGCTTGATTTGCAAAATCATTTTGATATTATTATTAGTGTATAGTGTAGAAAACATTTCGAAAGTATAATATTAATCTTAGCCAACATAGACATTTCGAACTATGCTACTATAACTACCATCTAAACAGTGGCGACCACCATAAGTAAATGGCAGGTTATACAACTAAAACCATACTAGGCACGTATTGGAGATTGGATTTCCAACAAATGGTCAGGCTAAGGAATTTCCTACTGCCACATGGGTACGCCTCTGGAGGGACGTCCCGAGAACTTAACCAGCTCTCTGCCAACACAAGGCCGGGTTACCTCTGTAACTAGGTAACTACTACACGAGTATGCCATCCTCCGGTCGTTTGTGACATTTATCCAAGGATCCTCAACCAAAAAGCAACAACCGCAAAGTAATAAATATGCACCAACCACATAGGTTAAATATTTGGGCTCTATACCATGATACAACCCTTTTCTAGAAGGAAATGACATACCCTTAGGGGGCGCTACTCCCAAATAACCTTGTCGCATCCTTCCTGATTCGACCATTTTCGGGTTGTGAGGTCCGACGTGGTCTCGTCCACAAAGCTACACTTTTCACAAAGCCATGCTTTGATCAAAAAATGATCAGCAGCACTTCGTATGCCACATTACCAATTTGGGAATGTATCACTAGTAACCATCAACTACATAACCTTTGAACGCATACATCTCAGAGAAGGGTATTAAGCTAAGAGAATAAATTCTCCGCCACTAACAGAAATGTATTTGATAGAAACCAGCTTTACATCTCCAAGTGTAACGTCAGACATGCGTCCATACAAGTCCGTTCCGGGATCGAACGGAACCGAAGGCACTTAAAAGAATCCCTTGCAAATCCGGATATTCACTAATCACGTCCGGAATCCCCATCACAAAGAGTGATAAGATCTCTGTACCGGAGCAACCCGGTGCAGACAAATTCGACAAGTAACCCTTTTGCTTTTGAAAATGCCCGGTCTTCAACACCATCTTCAAATGCAATCTCATTTCGTCGTATCATTATTCGGAATGGGATTTATGACACAAAGTTCTCTCCCGGCAAATTCCAAATAATGAGCGCTTATTTTAAAAATAAGTGTTATATTCAGATTTTAAACAAATCACAATAATTTCCACTTTGATCTTTTAAACAAAGATCCATTACAAAGATTCGATGTGGTTTTCGAATATCCATTTGGAATCCGACCCTCAGTCGCATCGAAATTCAAACGCCGTTTAAGGGCCATTATTGATAATTGGTTATTTAACTATCAATCAATATTCACAACAATCACTAAGATTTAAAATAATTTTCCCCCGTTATTTATTTTCAAAACACCTTTGCAAGATATATTTTTAACACTTCAACCATTTGAAAACAAATTTCAAATCACTTTTCGCCTTTCAGTCTTTTGAAAACAAATTTCAAATCATTTTCCTTACATGGAATATATTTTCAAATATTTATTTAATTCCACTGAAAAATTTCCGAGTTCAAATACTTTAAAAATAATTTAAAATACTTATCCGAAATATACTTGGAAACATTTAAAATTAAACTATTTTAAAACACTTGCTTAAATATTAATTATGAAAATATTATACTAATATTTCATATAAACTTAAGTCCCAAAACAATTTTAAAATAAAATTATTAGATAGAGTTTAATTATTTAAATAACCATTTTCTAATCAAATATCAATTAAATCTTTAAATAATCACTTTTATAACTGATTAAAAAAATCTTTTACTTTAAATATTTAAAAAAAATCTTTAAGAAATGATTTCTCCACAAACATCCTTTTTTAAAAAACCAATTTTAGAAATTTTAATTTATATTTGAAAGCTATTTAAAAAATATACTCGGGCTTTCTAGGGAAAATACACTTTCCATTCTAAAATGGTTCATTTAAATCAATTATTAAATCTTCTCGATTTATTTTAGTTTACATTCCAAATCTGTAAATTTCTTTCCATAGTTTTAAAAATAAATCAACATTTTTTTTTTAAAATTCCCTTTCTTTTATAATATTCCCATTGAAATTTTCCAAATATCCACCAAGATAAGATTTTCAAATTATTTTCCAAATATTCACTTTCAAATACCAAATCAAATTCCAAATTGATCTCCAAAAATTTATTTTAGACACCAATTCAAATTTCAAATTGATTTCTTAAAGATTCATTATTAAACACCAAATAAATTTTCAAATTGATTTCCAAAATCATTTCAAACACCAAATCAATTTTTTAAATTTGATTTCTAAATTTATTTCCTTTTAAAATACATTCCTTTATCTCTTCCAAATTATTTAAAAATCCGAATATTAAATAAATTCTTCAACTATTAAACAATATTATATAAAACCCATTTATTAAATTCTTTCCCGCAATTTGGAATTATTTAATAGTTTTTCAAAAATAAAACCTTATCCTTTTAAAATTCCTTCTTTTAAATTTATCCAATTCTTAAAAATAAATTTTTACTATAAACTTTCAACTTGAATTTCAAGAAATAATTTTTTTTATTTTCGGTATCCTACGATACAAAAATATATTCGGCTAGACTATAGCCTTTAACCATTTTAATCAAAAATATAATCACACAGAGATTATAAATAATCAACACACAACATATGAAACAAATTCAATATTTGAGGAATCCAGTCGGATCCCACCAACCTGTTTCCCTGCATCCACATATGTTAGCACAACAATTAAATACCACTTCCACTTCGAGGTGGAATATCGCGGTATTTGGGGTCAATATAACATCATCCGCAATTATACGGCGCATAGGGTCTTATCCGCTATATAATGCGGGAAATCAATCACTCCAAGTATATATATAATATCAATTCCACTTCGAGGTGGAATATAACAGTATATGGGTTTAATATAATATCATCCACTATTATGCGGCGCATAGGGTCTAATAATTTATCATCCAAGCACATAATTAATAATTTTAAATTTAACTATTTAAATTTAAATCAAAAAAATCAAATTGAGTGAGAGGATCTCAACTTTTTAATCTGCAACCCTTTTTCTAAAGCCGACTTGTCTTCTTCATAGTATTAGACCTTGTATAGACAATTTTATATAGTTGATTAATATCTTTGGCTAATCGAACAATCTATTAGGGTTTAATAATTTAATTTAAACAAATTCTTCTTTAATAAAATATTTTCTAGTTACCAAAATAATCACATAAGTTAACTAAACAAATTAATCTCCATAATATTATTATTTCAAAATAAGCCAATAAAATGTATATGCATATTTATTTTCTTTAGAAACTATATACATACATACATACATATATATATATATATATATATATATATATATATATATTTGTAAAATTATCTTTATAGGTTTCACAAAAATTCCTATTTTTCAAACTTTACCTATTTATATTTGAATATGTATGTGTACTTATATATACCTATTTTTCTATTAAAAAGAAATCTATTTTCTAAACATATACATATTTAAATAAAAAAATCAAAACTGTTTTGAAACCAACAAATTTAAAACTTAAAGCTTTCAAAAACAACATATTAAAACTGATATTAATATATACTACTGCAATTATTATTATTTCAACCAGACAAAGTTCTTATTTTATCTTTATAAATTTTTATTACTCAATAAAAAATATTAAATTAAAAAAAATCACGAATACCTCTCTGCCCATTGTAGGACGAAATTATCACGACCGAAAGCTCACCCTACAACATCTGCTTGCTGACAACTCCACTGTCGACACCCACTGCCCAACATGCATCCCAAAAGCTTCACGAACACCATCGCGAGCTTATCGAACGATCGCCGAGACCTAACTTTGCCAATCACTTTGCAGCAACGCTAGAGAAGAACCCATCTCGATTTCACATGGCCGCGTGGATGCAAACCTTGCGCCGTCGCCTTCTTTTTGCGAGCAACACTGCTCGAGTTCCCCTACAAAGTTGTGAACTCTAATCGCAAATGAACTCTGGGCCAGCGAAGCATGCAACTATGCTAGGAGATCGATTTCTGAATTCAAGCTAAGTGGAAATGAGGATTTAGGGTTTTGAATCGGAGGGGACACTTGATTAAGTCGTCCGCCATTGTGATTCGAATTTTTTTCTTTACGAATTGGTTTTGAAATGAAGGGAGGGGGCTCGGTCGTTTATTTCTTCAATTTACTATTATTATTATTTTCTTTTTTTAAAAAAGAAACGATTAGAAAAACCTGGATGCATTTTAAAATAGCAGGGGAACACATGTTAAAATTTCTCTACGTGTGTTATGCTACAGTGCTTTGCTGCACTAATATGGTTTATATTTAGATCTAAATTTAAAATTTAAATTGTCTTGAAATCGGTGCTTAAAATTCTTACATCTAATCAAGCTGTGCCGCTAGGCGTTTATAATGTTATATGCCTATTCCGAACGGACTGGAAAAGTTTTCGAGTCCAAATTCGATCGTATGGAGAAGATAGCTTTTTGGACAAATTTATTAAATTAAATTTTCGAATAAATTTTCAGCGTGTTAGCTATCCATATGGCTAGACGATCACTCCAAACACTACACAAATTGAAATCCGATAATAAATATTCCAGATCTAATAGAACTGGTTTCGTCGGATTCCGAGACTGTGCCTCGGAAGGCTATTTTTTTAAATATTGATTTAAACGATATAAATTCAAAACTGAACAAACATTTTCAAATTCGATTCTGAAGCTTCCATTATCTTCAATATTATCAATACAAATTTTCTAAGCCTTTGAAATATTTTTAATCAGCTCAAAATTGAAGATATAAATTTTTACCCAACTTCACATTATAAAATTCAACAATTTAATTGCCAAATTCATAGTTATATTTTGAAATTCAAGTGTACAATAACTTTCAAATATTTAAAACCGATTAAATATTTCATTTTCAAATGTCTAAAAATCTGGATCGTCACATTCTTTCCCCCTTAAAAGAATTTCGTCTCGAAATTACTAGTTAAGAAGAATGAACCTTAATCCATTTATCATTTTCCCAAAACAAAACAGTTTTATCAACTTGCTAAAACAAATCTTTTTATTGAGAACCATCATTTCAACTAACTTTCCAAATCTTAACCATAAGTTCCAAACAATTTAATTGTTTTCTCAACAATTCAAATTCAAATTTAAATTCAAATTTAAATTTCCAAAATTTTCTCAAAATTTTTCCAACTCCATAAATTTTCGAAAAATTTCGCCAGCGTCTCCTTTGCGCGGCTAGCTCGGTACGACCACAAAGTGCCACAACGGGGCCTCAGATTTCACAAGAAAATAAAAAGCCAAGTGGCTAGTCCAGAAAATCATCAAATTTCATATAGAAATTCAAATACATACCTTGTCGAGCAATTTAAATTTATCTTCGAAATCAAAATCACAATTCCATTTTCCTTTAACTCATCTGTGTATCTATTTAGTAACCATATCAAATTTCTACATTCAAAAGTCATTTTGCACATTCCATTACAAAAGTTTCAATATATATTTCAATCAAATCCGTACGATATACATACATCAATCGTACGCAATATTAAATTCGATCGCCCACTCGATCACACAATTTCATTTTCGAACTAGTATCGTCCACCCGACTTCCTAATGCGGACTCAAATCTGGTTTCATGATCAAAAACCGTCATTCTCCTTGCATGGTTCTAAACTATGATAGAGTATTCCAGAATCAACCAAAAATCCATACCCAGGTTCGCCATCGAAATTCGAGTGAAAAATCCTAACTCAGATCGATATAACTATCTCGAAATTCTATGCTCGAATTCTGGATCAAATTGCTATGTGAATAAAATAATATACGTACATCCTACATATTTATTTCTCGATTGTTTTTTAGCTATGTCAATTACTTTTATTTTATTCATATTTGATTTTCATTTCAATAGACTTATTCATAGTCGCCATTTCACAATTTCCAGTTTACTTTCCATTCTCTTATAAATTTAGAATATTTCCTCAATCCCAAATTCTACTTAAGAACTTTGCTATTTATTTCTTAAGTTCGATATAAGTATTTTGCATACTTCCTATATTATTCTTCACCTCACCACTAAAGTTTATATCTACTTACATTTGAACTGGATTTCAAATTCCATATGAATTCAATTTTACCTTTCATTTATAATTATTGAATTCAATTCATTTCAAACCATATTTAATTTGTCATTTCTTCAATTCGTTTAACTTACTAATTTTATTTCAATACTGCGCTTTGATTATCACGAATAAAATAAAATTCCAGTTCCATTTCTATTTATTTACGAATTCGAAATGAATTTCAACATTCAATTTCTCTTTCATTTACTTGCATTACAAATTTGTTTATTCATTCACAATTTTATTTTCCAACTTGTTAAATTTTATTCCATAACAATTTTTAACATATACCGTAATCTTTCCAACATTTCAAAATCATTTTTGAAATCAATTCAAATTATCTTTTGAATTCTCAAAACCAACCCAGTATTCCGAACAACTTTAATTTTAAATAATTTGGCAGCAATTCCTCTAGAACTCGAAATTGAACAACGATGATGCTGCAGTCATCATAGAAAGTTTTTCCAATGACCGAAAATAGTTTAGTGCTTTTATCCCTCTAAAAAATATTTTTCCAAACCTTTGAAAATCATTTTCAAATCAAAGGGATTCAAACTTTTCACCAAAATTTCAATTTTCAAATCCTCTCAATTTCTTTCAAATATTTCTCTGGAATTCTATCTCAAATTATAAATCACATTTATAATTTACATTCACAAATCTTATTTCTTAGCTCTTTGTTATGATTTCAATTCCTTATTCAATAATCAATGATAATAATTTAATATTATCACTTTCTAACAACCAAGCAACCATATATAACTATAAAAATTTATGAAAAAATCATTTCCCTTCATATATGAAAATAATTCGGGTATTTTAAAACAATATCGTGTCAAATTATTCTATTCAAATGTTTAGAGATCCCTATCAATAACGTTAATTACTCATATTGACCAGAATCCATATACCACTCAACAAACCAATCAACATAATATAAAACAATTTTATATTCACTAATGAATACACGTTCATATCTATTATTACACTCAATCTCATTCTAGAGTACTACAGACTCTATCTCTAATGAGTATTCCCCACCAGAGCCAGGGTTGTCGCTTAACCAATTGCTCTGATACCACTTGTAATGACCCGATTTTTCGACGTCCGAAAGTCAACATCAATACGACCACTACATCAAATGCCGCACGGTCGAATACCGGAAAATCGAACCATTAGGGTTAAAGAAGAAGAAGATAGAAGAAGAAACAGAAACAATAACAGAATCTCACATATCGCAGCGGAACAACATACAATAGGTAAATGAATAGTCTTTAAAAAAAACACTATATTAGTTTATACATCACATTATCAGAGTTTTCAACAACACAATACAACACTGACAGTCATTTAGCTTGACTACATGGCAATTTACTTTTCAGCAACCCAAACGCAATGGATAATACATAGTATAAAGATACATTTCGCCATCCAGCTTGAACTCCAGATCTCCATAGCATCTTTTTCTAACTTCGCCCTCGAATAACCGATAACCCGACTTTAGGCTGCCTATATGGAAAATTGTGGGCACGCAGAGTTTAGAAAGGGAACCATAAACTCCAGGTCAGTCATAGGACTGGTGTGAGATCTTAAAAATAGCTATTTTCACAAAGAAAGGAAAAGAAATCCGCTATGCTTTTGGAAAATGAAACTACCATAAGGCCTCCCACCACACACACAACGCAAATGCAGAATTGGAGGAAATTTCTTCTTATGATAGTCAAATATGCTTGATACGCAAAATCCTTTTAATATTATTATTAGTGCATAGTTCATAAAAAATTTCGAAAGTATAATATTAATCTTGGCCAGCATAGACATTTCGAACTATGCCTACTATAGCTACCATCCAAACAGTGGTGAGCACCATAATTAAATGGCAGTTTATACAACTAAAACTGTACAAGGCGCGTATTGGAGACTGGATTTCCAACAAATGGTTAGGCTAAGGAAATTCCTATCGCCACATTGGTATTCCTTTGCAGGGACGTCCCGAGAACTTAACCAACTCTCTGCCAACATAAGGCCGGGTTTCCTTATAACTAGATAACTACTACACGAGTATGCCATCCCCCGGTGGTTTGCGACCTTTATCCGAGGATCCTCAACCACAAAGCAACAACCACAAAGTAATAATTTTCAGCAACTACATAGGTTAAATATCTGGGCTCCATACCATGATACAACCCTTTTCCAGAAGGAAATAACATACCCTTAGGCGCCCTACTCCCTAGTAACCCTGCCGCATCCATCCTATTTCGACCATTTTCGGGTTGTGAGGTCCGAAATGTCTCGTCCACAAAACTAAACTTTTCACAAAGCCATGCTTTGATCAACAAATGATCAGCAGCACTTCGTATGCCACGTTACCAATTTGGGAATGTATCACTAATAACCATCAACTTCATAACCACTAAGCCCATACGTCTTAGAAAAGGGTGTTAAGCTAAGAGAATAAATTCTCTGCCACCAATAGAAATGTATTTGATACAAACCAGCTTTACATCTCAAAGTGTAACGTCAGACACACATCCATACAAGTCTGTTCCGGGGTCGAATGGAACCTAAGGCACTTCAATGAAGCACTTGCAAATCCGGATATTCACTAATCACGTCCGGAATCCCCATCACAATGGGTGATAAAATCTCTATACTACAGCAACCCGGTGTAGAGACATTCGACAGGTAAACCATTCGCTTTCGAAAATACCCGGTTTTCAACACTATCTTCAAATGCAATCCCATTTCGTCGTATCATTATTTGGAATGGGTTTTATGACACAAAGTCCTCTCCCGGCTAATCCGAATAATGAGCACTTATTTTAAAAGTAAGCATTACATTTAGATTTCAAGCAAATCACAACAATTTCCACTTTGATCATTTAAACAAAGGCTGTGATGCCCCACTCCGAGACCCACATTAACAAAGAGTATTACTAGGTAATACCGTCTGCTAATGCGGATAATAGAGCTAGATAGGAGCGACCATCTATAGCCTTGCTTTAACTATCAATTGAATACATCGACAATTGTCTTACCAACCAGATCGACATATCCAATGAATACTTAAAACAAAACCATAGGTGGCCGGAGGACCTGTCAGAACAGAATATAGCAACTCAAATGTAATATACATCACAGAACAGAAGATCATCATATACACATATATGGATACATAACAGAGTATACAAACTGATACATGTCAGGTGGTATAGCAAACCACAATATACAGGCGAATCCAAAAGAATACATATCAGAGTTACAACTGAAAAGGACCACACAAAAAGCTATAACAAAAAGGGGATAGCAGAATAGTCCATGCGGAAGCAAAAGAGGCTAAGTCCAAAAGTACCTAACCTGAAGCATCTCGGTCTGACCCGAGTATAGAATACACGGGTCAGTCTAGCTAAACAAATCAGTTAGATAAACCGAACAACAATAAACCTGCAAGGTCATAAAGTATAACAAATATCTCTAAAAGAGATAACACAATCATCTAACAGAAGATGAATCATAACAAGACAAGCCTCATATCATCGACAACTCAACTAAACAAAGGATATGAATATCCCAAAACAAGCCAAAAAGGCAAATAACAAATACCAATGAAGGTAACACAAGTTCCACAAGGTAACTGCTATACAACGTGTGGCTCAAAAAGACCAACGCCGAAGGGCGATACCTAGGGAATATACATATCGATGAAACAACAGAAAATTGCACGTGCCCAGTACTGTATAAACAAGGATCCATGAGCCCGAAGGCTCCAAACCCAATATCACTCGAGCGGTGACGAATGACCAACTCCAAAAGCGATGCAATAGGGCAACACCCGAAGGCACAAACCCGAAGGCACAAACCCGAAGGCAACATACCTGAAGGCAACATACCCGAAGGCAACAAACCTAAAGGAGACAGTCCGAAGACACTATCCCAAAGGCAACAAACTGAAGTGGTGAAGGTCCGGAGGCCCAGTACTGGACACCACTAACTGGCAGAATGTGTCACAATTCTCGAAAAGGAACCCGAAAGTGGTAACGTGAGTCCCATAACCACCCGTTCGCACTGAACGGTTTACTATCCGTTAGTTAATTTCACACTCAAAGTAGTACAAAGTTTACCTCATCTCATCGGTAAACCAGACCCAAAGGTCAAAACGTTCAAACGAATAGTTTGGGAATTAAATGAATAGATGAATGCACGTGTTCATAGCACGCGTTTTATCTAATCATTTAATTCTCCTCCTACTTGGCTCGGAGTGCGAAATTGTGTGTGTTTTAAGTAGAATTTATAAATTGGAGAAGCGAGCTTTTAATACAATTTAAAAGATTATTCTATAAAAACCCGTGGATGAAATATAAAAGGAATCATCAAGGTCAAAGATGAATGATAACAACAATCGAAAAAACCAAAGCGGATAAAAATTGGAATTTCAATCCCAAAAGCAAATTGGGCAAAAGACTACAGATTCAGATGTCTGAAGTATATGGTTCAGACATCTGAATGCGGAAAATTAAAAGTTTTCCAAAATCCCATTCAGACGTCTGGTCCATATAATTCAGACGTCTGAAAATGGATTTTTAAGCCTATTTTCTTTTTGGTTGCAATCGAACCAATTCAGACGTCTGGAACCCTTGATTCAGACATATGAATACTGGGAAATGAAAATTCCCAGTATAATATTCAGACGTTTGAAAATGAGGATTCAAATGTCTGAATCCTGTTGTTCAGGCATTTCCTAAACATAGGCCATTGATAGCCAAAACAAATCGAAAGCGATCGGATGAGCGATGATTACAAAGGCTTACGTCAAACGACTATCTATCCTTAACGACTCACCCTAACACTCCGAACAACATAAACATCAACCATGTAAGGATTTTCTTAGATTTGGCTTCAAAAATAATAAATTGTCACTTTCACCAAATCAAATCCAAATCGAAGCAAATGAACATGTAAACATGTTAGGAATTCATTCCTACAATACAAGATAGTTGTAAACATAGATGTGAGATAAAAATCTCACCTTTTAACTCAAAAACAAGGATGAGAAGCTCAAATGCAAAGAAAAGACCAACCACTCTCCACTTCAACCCTACAAGATTCAATCTAAGATCAAAACAAGTATTTCCTAAGTTAGATTTAGGAAACTTCTGAAATTGAAGAAGGAAAGAGTTTAAGAAGATGAAGAGAGGGCTTACCAATAGCTTCTCTTGGATTATGGAGCAAAAATTTGAGTTTGCAAGAGTAAACTAGGGATTGGAGTTTCTAATTCATCTTCCTTCCCCCCATTTTCAGTTGATCTTGAGTTTAAGAAATGAAAATGAGTGAATGGAGAAGAGAGGGGCTGAGTTAGGGTATTAAGTTAAGCCAATGGGAAGAACCCAAACCCAAAAACCCAAATAGAAAAAGTTTCAAAATTCTACTTACTCCAAACATAACGAAGCTTATACTCAAAAAGATCACAAACGCCATTTTGAAATCAATGGAAGTAGTTTCGAGTCCTAATTTGACGGTTTGCAGAAAGTAACATTTCGGACCTAAATCCGACTAACGACGCTATATTTAAATAAAACATTTAAATATATAATCGTTAAATATGCGGGTTGTTACAAAGATCCATCATAAAAATTCGATGTGGTTTTCGAATATCCATTTGGAATCCGACCCCCGGTCGCATCGAAATTCAAATGCCGTTTAAAGGTCAATTTTGATAGTCGGTTTTTTAACTATCAATCAATATTCACAATAATCACCAAGATTTAAAATAATTTTCCCCAATTATTTATTTCCAAAACACCTTCGCAAGATATATTTTTAACGCTTCAACCATTTGAAAACAAATTTCAAATCACTTTTCATCTTCCAATCTTTTGAAAACAAATTTCAAATCATTTTCCTTACGCGGAATATATTTCCACATATTTATTTAATTCCACTGAAAATTTGCCGTGTTCAAATACTTTAAAAATAATTTAAAATACTAATGCAAAATATACTTGAAAACATTTAAAATAAAACTATTTTAAAACACTTGCTTAAATATTAATTATGAAATATTATACTAATATTTCATATAAACTTAAATCCTAAAATAATTTTAAAATAAAATTATTAGATAGAGTGTATTTATTTAGATAACCATTTCTAATCAAATATCAATTAAATCTTTAAATAATCACTTCTATAACTAATTAAATAAATCTTTTACTTTAAAGTTTTAAAAATAGCTTTAAGAAATAATTTCTCCACAAACATACTTTTTGAAAAAACCAACTTTGGAATTTTTAATCTATATTTGAAAGCTATTTTAAAAAAATACTCGACTTTCCAATGAAAATACACTTTCCATTCTAAAATGGTTCATTTAAATCAATTAATAAATTTTATCGATTTATTTTAATTTACATTCCAAATCTGAAAATTTCTTTCCACACTTTCAAAAATAAATCAACATTTAATTTTAAAATAAAATTCCCTTTCCTTTATAAAATTCCCATTGTGAATTTGAATTTTCCAAATATCTACTGAGATACAATTTTCAAGTTGTTTTCCAAATATTCACTTTCAAATACTAAATCAAATGCCAAATTAATCTCCAAAAATTTATTTCAGACACCAATTTGAATTTCATATTTATTTCCTAAAGTTTCATTTTTAAACACCAAATCCATTTCCAAATCGATTTCCAAAATCATTTCAAACACCAAATCAATTTTTTAAATTTGATTTCTAAATTTATTTCCTTTTAAAATAAATTCCTTCATCTCTCCCAAATTATTTAAAATTCGATGCTAAATAAATTCTTCAACTATTAAAAAATATTACTTAAAACCCATTTATGAAATTCTTTCCTGCAATTAGGAATTATTTAATAGGTTTTTAAAAATAAAACCTTATCCTTTTAAAATTCCTTCTTTAAAAATTATCCAATTCTCAAAAATAAATTTTTACTATAAACTTTCAACTTGAATTCAAAAAAACATTTTTATTTATTTATGGTATCCTATGTATCAAAAATATATTCGGCTAAACTATAGCCTTTAACGATTCTAATTGCAAATATAAACACACGGAGATTATAAATAATCAACACACAACATATGAAAAAAATTCAATATTTAAGGAATCCAGTTGGATCCTCTAACATGTTTCCCTGCATCCAAAGATGTTAGCACAACAATTAAATACCAATTCCACTTCGAGGTGGAATATCGTGGTATATGGGATCAATATAATATCATCTGCTATTATCCGGCGCATAGGGTCTCATCCGCTATATAATGCGGGAAATCAATCACTCCAAATACATATATCATACCAATTCCACTTCGAGGTGAAATATCGTGGTATATTGGTTTAATATAATATCATCCGCTATTATGCGGCGTATAGGGTCTAGTTTAATATAACTGATAACAATTTATCAGCTAAGCACAAAGTCAACAATTTTAAATTTAACTATTTAAATTTAAATCATAGAAATCCAATTGAGTGAGAAAATCTCACTTTTTTAATTTGCAATCTGTTTCCAATCCCGACTTGTCTTCTTCACAGTATTTGACCTTGTATAAACAATTTTATACAGTTGATTAATATCTTTGGCTAGTCGAACAATCTATTAGCATTTAATAATTTAATTTAAACAAATTCTTTTTTAATAAAATATTTTCTAGTTACCAAAATAATTACATAAGTTAACTAAAAAAATTAATCTCCATAAAATTATTATTTCAAAATAAGCCAATAAAATGCGAATGTATATTTATTTCCTTTAGAAACTATATATATATGTGTGTGTGTGTGTGTGTGTGTGTGTGTGTGTGTAAAATAATCTTTATAGGTTTCACAAAAATTCAATTTATATAAACTTTAAAGCCTTTAAAAATTCCTATTTTTCAAACTTTACCTATATATATTTGAATATGTATGTGTACATATATATACCTATTTTTCTATTAAAATGAAATCTGTTTTCTGAATATATACATATTAAAATAAAAAAACAAAATTATTTTGAAATCAAAAAATTTAGAACTTACTGTTTTCAAAAACAACATATTAAAATTGATATTAATATATACTACTGCAATTATTATTATTTCAACCTGACAAAGTTCCTATTTTATCCTTATAAATTTCCTTTACTCGATAAAAATTGTTAAATTAAAAAATTCGCGAATACCTCTCTGTCCATAGTAGGGTGAAATTATCACGATCGGAAGCACACCCCACAACGTTGCTAGCTGACAACTCAACCATCGACACCCACTGCCCAACATACTTCCCAAAAGCTTCACGAACACCATCGCGAGCTTAACGAACGATCTCCGAGACCTGACTTTGCCAATTACTTCACAACAATGCTAGAGAAGAACCCATCCCGATTTCACGTGGCCACGTGGACGCAAACCTTAGCCGTCGCCTTCGTTTTGCGAGCAACATTGCTCGAGTTCCCTCCAAAGTTGCGAACTCCAATCGCAAATAAACTCTGGGCGAGCGAAGCACGCAACTATGCTAAGAGATCGATTTCTGAATTCGAGCTAAGGATTTCGAATTCGAATTGGAAATGAGGATTTAGGGTTTTGAATCGGTGGGGACACTTGATTAAGCCGTCCGCCATTGTGATTACATTTTTTTCTTTGCGAATTTATTTTGAAACAAAGGGAGGGAGCTCGGCCATTTATTTCTTCGATTTATTATTATTATTATTATTTTTAAAAAATAAACGATTAGAAAACATCTGTACCCATTTTAAAATGGCAGGGAGCAGGTGTTGAAATTTCTCTATATATGTTATGCTACAGTACTTTGGTGCACTAAATTGGTTTATATTTAAATTGAAACTCAAAATTTAAATTGTCTTGAAATCGATGCTTAAAATTCTTACATCCAATCGAGGCGTACTGCTAGGCGTTTATAATGTTATATGCCTATTACGAACGCAATGGAAAAGGTTTCGAGTCCAAATTCGATCGTATGGAGAAGATAGCTTTTTGGACAATTTATTAAATTAAATTTTCGATTAAATTTTCAGCGCGTTTGCTATCCGTACGGCCAGACGATCACTCCAAACACTACACAAATGGAACTAGTTTGTCGAATCAGAGACTGTGCCTCAGAAGGCTTTTTTTTAAAATATCCATTTAAACGATATAAATTCAAAACTGAACAAACATTTTCAGATTCGATTCTGAAGCTTCCATTATCTTCAGTTGTAACGACCCAGAATTTCTATTAATTAAAATTTAAATATTTAATTAATTTTAATTATTAATAAGTGGAATTTATAAGTCGAATAATTTATTTTCGAATATTGGATTTAATTGGATAATTAAATCGATTATTTAATAGTTGAAATTTCTGAAATAATTGAAAATCGAGTTAAATATGATTGAAAATGATTTGTAAAATTTTATTTTATCATATTGGAGTTAGAACGATATTTTAGAACTTTTAAAATCAAATTAAAAGTTAATTTGTGAAAATTGAATATTTTAATATTTAAATCGACTAGTGAAATTAGTCAATTTTCGAACAGTCTCAAAATTGGGCGAAACTAGTTCCATTAGATCCGTAATAGTTTGTTATTATCGGATTTCAATTTTCGTAGCAATCGGAGTTTTCGTTTGACTGTGGCAGCTCGGAACGCATCGAAATTGTTTTAATATTAATTTGGCGAGTTAAAATAGTCATTTTTCATACAGTCTCGGATTTCGACAAAACTAGTTTCATCGGATCCGTAATGTGATATATTGTATGGTTTCAAGTTTCAAGTCAATCGGATTTATCGTTTGCCCGGGGCAAGCTAAAACGCCTAGAAATTAGTTAAATCGATTTAATTTTAAATTGATCGTTTAATTCTGTATCTCACACAGATGACCGAATTAGCTCCCGAAACATGTTCCATTGTGTTCGGAACGCGGTGTAAACCTTAGGAACGCCAACCGACACGCTTCGTTTGGAGTTCGGAAAATCCGGGATGAATAGTGTTTGGAATATTTTCTATATAAGCCCCTTATCTTCATAAATTTACAAAAGAAAATAAACAAGGATTTTAACAGGAGCCGCCACCTCCATAAAACCAACGGCCGAAATGCATCTTCCTTCCCCTCCAAATTTCTTCCAATCTACGAACAATTTCGCGAATCCTCCAACTAGCAAAACGTAGATCACATTCTCCTCTATATATCTAACCGTCATGATCGAGTTTCGAGCAACGTGGAGGGAGAAATCGAGGTTTGAACGTGTCGTGTTCGAACACGATTTTCGATGAAACTGGGCGACCGAGTTCAAAGCCCTTATGGTTGAAGGTAGAGCTTGTTGGTGGCTTCAATTTGGTGGTAGTTGATCGATGCAAATACGTTTGTGTTGGGTGCGAAAATTAGGGTTTCTAGGGCGGCTATGGGTGTTGCGTACGATACCTGGAGAGGGGAGAAGAAAGAGCGTGTGCGGCCTCGTTTTTGTAGGAAGATTTGAACGGCAGAGATTAATTTAGGTTATAAATTTGAAAAGAAATTGTAAATTTTATTATATTATAAATTGTTCAATCTTTAAATCGCGATAACTTTTTCATACGACGTCAAAAACGCACGAAACTAGTTGCGTTAGGTTCGTATGGACGAGCACTACGCTATGGATTGGATTGGAGTCGTTAGGAGTTAGTGAAAATTTGAGTAAAATGAAACGCACGTTTAATTTAATTAGAAATAAAAGCTGAAAACGAAATTGAAATCAAGGTGAGAACTTCTCACTCAATCAAATCGGTTTCGATTTTTAATTTTAAATAGTTATATTTAAAATTCTTGAATGCATGTTTGAATGATGATTGTTATCTATTGATTGTTAAAATAGACATTATGTGCCGTTAGTAAGCGGATGTTATTTATTAAAAACATATACCGCGAATATTTCACAGTACAGTGAAATTGGTATTATTTATGTACTTGGAGTTTATTTTCCGCATTATATAGCGGATGAGACCCTATTGCGCCGTCTATTAAGCGGATAATATTTTATAAATCCCATATACCGCGATAATTCCATACTGGAACGGAATTGGTGTTGTGCTAATGTTTGTGGATGTAGGGAAACAGGTTGGAGGGACCCAACTGGATTCCTCAACTGTATTGATTTATTTACAGATATTGTGATATTTGTTGATTATCATATCGATATATGATATTTGGATGTCATGATTGACTATTTGGTGTTGTTGCATCATTGGATCCATTTTTGAAGTTTCAAAAAATGATTTTGGTTTTCAAAAGAATTTTAAAGTGATTTTTGAAAGTATACGTTTTATTTAATTATGAATTGTTAAAATAAATAAACATTTTAATTTTGTGGTTATAAAAGTTATATTTTTGGGAAAATAATACTTAAGTGTAATTTTGGAGTTATATAAGTTTTAAATAACGTTTTGTAAATTAATAAAGAGATTGGTTTATTTAAATTGAGATTTTTGAATTATTATAAACGGTTTATATAAAAGATTTATAAAATTTATATTTTATAAGTTAAAGATATTGGAATTATAAAACGAGCTTTTATAAGTGTTAAAATAAAGTTGTAATTAGTTATATAAGTAAATAAGAATTTTAGATTTATAAACAAAAGATGATATAAAAGATTGGATTTGTGAATAAATGGATTATAAGTAATTTACTTATAAGTTAGATTCGGCATATAAACGAAATATAAATTGGATTAATAAAGGAGATTTATAAATCGAAGCTTATAAATAGAAATGGAATTTATAGACATTGTTTATAAATTCGAAATCAATGGAATTTGATAAATTGAAAGTTGAAATTGGTTAAGGAAGTATATTCACGATTTTGGACAGTGAATATATTATCGAATAAAATGGATATGCTTCGGAAAATGAATATTATTAAATGAAGTTAATCATTTTGACGATGTTTTAAAATGTATTATGGATCAAATACATAGATTTCAACATTTATTGTTAAAATAGACATTTTCGAGAAATAGAAATGTTTTGAGAATTTATCTTTTTGAAGACAAATTGAAAACGAATATTAGAAATCGATTTGGAAATCATATAATCATAAATATTTTGGAATGTAAATTCACTATGGAATTTATAAATGAAAAGGGGAATTTGTTTAAAAATAAACGTTGATTTATTTTTTTAAAGTGTGGGAATAAATTTACGGATTTGGAACGTAAATATAAAGTAAATCGGTAAGGATTTATTTAATTGGTTTAAATGAACCATGTTGAAATGAAAGTATTTCGCATAAGGAAATTGATTGAAATTTGTTTTCAAAAGTGGTAAAGGTGAAAAGTGATTTGAAAATTAGTTTTCAAATGTTGAAGTGTGGGAAATATATATATCTTGTAAAGATATTTTGGAAAATAAATAATTTGAAAAATTATTTGGAATCTGGTGATGTTGAGCATGCCTTTTGATAGTTAAATAATCCGACTATCAATATTTACCTTTAAATAGGTATTTGTTGTGATTGTTTGAATTTGAATGCCACACTTATTTTTGAATAAGCGCTCACTATTCGGGTTAGCCGGGAAAGGACCTTGGGGTCGTATAACCCATTCTGAATATATGATACGTCGTAATGGATTGCATTTGATGACCGGTGTTGAAGACCGGATATTTTTGAAAACGGAAGGATTACCGTTGAGTTGCTCTGCATCGGCTGATCTCCAATATAGAGGTTTTATCACCCTTAGTGACGGGAAGTCCGGGCGTGATTAGAAATTACCCGGAATGCAAGGACTTCTTTGTAAGTGCCTTCGGTTCTGTTCGAGCCCGGAACAGACTTGTATGGATTGTATGTCTGACATTACAAGTTGAGATATAAAGCTGATTTCTTTCAAATATATTTCTGTTGGTGGCGGAGAATTTATTCTCTTAGCTAAACACCCTTCTCTGAGACGTACGAGCTCAGAGGTTATGTAGTTGAAGGTTATTAGTGATGTACTCCCAATTTGGTAGTGTGGCATGCTGAGTGTTGCTATGGGATGATCATTGTTTGATCATTTGTGATATGATCATTTGTTTGATCATTTATCTTGGTGATCATTACTTTGATCGTTTGTTGACCCAAAGAACAGCTTTTGTATAAAGCGTGGCTTTGTGGACGAGACTTCGTCGGACCTCACACCCCGAAAATGGTCAAAGCAGGAAGGATGCAGCAAGGTTATTAGGGGGTAGCGCGCCTTTAGTGTATGTCATTCCTTCTGGATAGAGGTGGTATCATGGTATACAGCCCAGATACTTAACCTATGCTTTTGCTGCAAATTTATTGCTTTGTGGTTGTTGGGAATCGAGGATCCTCGGATAGATCGGTTACGATCGGGGGATGACATATTCGTGTCAGTAGTTACCCAGTTAGGGGTAACCCGGCCTTGTGTTGGCAGAGATCCGGTTTGGTTCTCGGGTCGTCTTTCCAGAGGCGTACCCATGTGGCAATGGGAAGTTCCTTGGCCTGACCATTTGTTGGAAATCCAAATAACAATACGATCTTGTACGGTTTTAGTTGTAGAACCTATCATTCACTTATGGTGGCGCCCCACTGTTTGGATGGTAGCTATAGTAGGCATAAGTGCGAAATGCCTATGCTGGCTAAGATTTATATCTTTACTTTCGAAATAATTTTCCTACACTATGCACTAGTAATAATATCAAATGTTTGTTTTTAATGCGTATCAAGCATCTTTGACTATCATAAGGAGAAATCTCCTCCGATTCTGCGTTTGCATTGTCTGTGTGTGCGGGAGGCCTTATGGTACTCTCATTTTCTAAAAAGCATTGCGAATCTATTTTAAAATTATCCTGCTCTTTGTTTTAAAGATAAACTGTTTTAGTTCTCACACCAGTCACATGACTGACTCGGAGTTTATTGTTTTCCTTCCTAAACTCTGGGTGCCCACCAATTTCCACACGGGCAGTCAAGAGTCGGGTTATCAGTGTATTATGGAATTCAGGAGTTGCAAGAGGCAAGCTGGATGGCATGGCGTATTATTAGTACATAGTATTTCCATTCCGATGTTTGTTGTTGTTTGTTGTTGTACACTCTAATGATGTAATGTAATAACTTATATAGTTCTTTGTTTAGAGATTATTCATTTATTTATTATATGTTGTTCTGCTGCGAATTGTGAGATTCTGATATTGTTCTGTTCTATCTTTTTCTCTCTTCTTCTATCTTTTTCTTCTCCTTTAATCCTAATGACTCGTAAATTTGTTCCTCTTTGGCTGGGTTGTTGTGGAATGTTGTCGGCTCAAAGGAGTACGGATTTGCTGTTCTTTACATTTGGTATCAGAGCTTATGGTTAAGCGACAACCATGGCTCTATTGGGTATTACTCATTAGAGATAGAGTCGGTAGTACTCTAGAATGAGTTTGAGTGTAATAATAGACTTGAATATAAATTGTTTTATATTGTGATGATTGGTTTGTTGAGTGGTATATGGATTTTGGTCAACACGAGTAATTAACGTTGTTGATAGGGATGTCTAAACTATTGAATAGAACAATTCGACACGGTATTGTTTTAATAGGGTAAACGAAATAATTTTATCTTGATTATATTTTATATATAAAGGAAATAATTTTTCAGAATTATTAAAGTGTATATGAATTGATTGTTTGGTTGTTGAATAAAAACAACAATTTTTAAAGAATAATTGTATAAGAAAATGAATTATAAGTATGGAACTATAATTAATGTGATTTACAATCGTGAAATAATCTTATATACAAGAAGTGAAATTATATAAGTAAAAGACTTATAAATGTGATTTATTATCTGAAAACAAAATTCCAGAGAAGTGTTTTGAAAGGATTTGATATTTTGGAAAATTATTTTGGAGAAATTAAAGCTCTATACTCTTTTTGGTCGCTAGAAAATAATTCCGATGATGATCATGACATCATCGGTGTTCATTTTCGGGTTTCCAAAAGAGGGATTGTTGCCAAATTGTTTAAAAAAAAGTTGTTTGGAAAATTTGGATTTGATTTGGATTTGATAAGATGTTTGAAATGGAATATAACTTAAGTGATGTTGAATGAAGTTGATTTTTGGTGTCAAAGTAAATTAATAAGTGAATTAATGAAGTGAAGTCATTAAGAATTTGAACTTGAGTTATATGAATGAAATTCAACTTTATATTGTTAAAGGAATTAACAATTGAATTGATGAAGGGATGAAATATTAATCAATTGAAAGTAAATAATTAGTATGAAACAATGAATATGAGTGTTAATTCATTAAAAGCTAATGTTATTGGAAATTGAATAAATTGAATGAAAGTCAATAGAATATCAAACCAATTGGAATTAAAAGTGTTGGACCAAATTGAATGTAAATTAAATAATTTGGTTATGTCGAATATACATTGGTTGTCATATGAATGTTAGTTGATTGTATATAGTTCATTAAGTGTTAATGAAATTGAACTAGCGAAATTAAAAGCTATGTGATTGAATCCAAATTGGAAGTAATAAATTTGAATAGAATTGGATTTGATTTGGACTGAAGGCGAATTAATGTGAATAAATTAGTGAATGTAAACTAACTGAAATCGAATGAATGAACGTTAGTAAATTCCAATGTTAATGAATCAATTGGAAAACCAATTCAATGAATATTAATGAGAAGTAAAATTATATTGATTTGGTGGTTGCATTTGTTGCTTTAGTTGCATTTTCTATATTATGCAGTTGTTATGTTGCTATATGTTGTATATCGATACTATTGCCTATATACATGTTTTTCATCTGTTTATTGAGTGTTTAGTAGGTGTGGATCGCGTTTGCTTCGCATTTAGAGCTCGCTTTCGCGCTATATTAGTCGTATATGCTCGCTAATAATAAATAAGGTACATATCTCGGATTAAATATCGTACTTTTACACTTTTTTCCCTGTGGGATGCCTCATCACTTGATGAGATGTATATTTGTGATATATATACTGTCATTTTTTTTTCGGATCGAGCCGCGCAAAGGAGACTCTGGCGAATTTTTCTGAAAATTTAAGGTGTTAGAATATTTTTGAGAAAATGGGAAAACTTTTGAAAACTAAGTTTGGATTTGGAAACTTAGTAAAGATTTTGTATGAAGTTTAACTATAGATTTTGGGAAAGTTAAACACTTAAGAGATTTGAAAAATCTAATTTGAATGGTTTGTTTTGGAAAGTTAATGGATTCTGTAAAAAAATTCTTACTTGGTAATTTCGAGGACGAAATTCTTTTAAGGGGGGAAGTCTGTAACGACCCAGAATTTCTACTAATTAAAATTTGAATATTTAATTAATTTTAATTATTAATAAGTGGAATTTATAAGTCGAGTAATTTAGTTTCGAATATTGGATTTAATTGGATAACTAAATCGATTATTTAATACTTGAAATTTCTGAAATAATTGAAAATCGAGTTAAATATGATTAAAAATGATTTGTAAAATTTTATTTTATCATATTGGAGTTAGAACGATATTTTAGAACTTCTAAAATCGAATTAAAAGTTAATTTGTGAAAATTGAATATTTTAATATTTAAATCGACTAGTGAAATTAGTCAATTTTCGAACAGTCTCAGAATTGGGCGAAACTAGTTCCATTGGATCCGTAATAGTTTGTTATTACCGGATTTCAATTTTCGTAGCAATTAGAGTGTTCGTTTGACCGTGGTAGCTCAGAACGCATCGAAATTGTTTTAATATTAATTTGGCGAGTTAAAATAGTCATTTTTCATACAGTCTCGGATTTCAACGAAACCAGTTTCATTGGATCCGTAATGTGATATTATTGTATTGTTTCAAATTTCAATTTAATCGGATTTATCGTTTGTCCGGGGCAAGCTAAAACGCCTAGAAATTAGTTAAATCGGTTTAATTTTAAATTGATCGTTTAATTCCGTATCTCGCACAGATGACCGAATTAGCTCCCGAAACACATTCCGTTGTGTTCGGAACGCGGTGTAAACCTTAGGAACGCCAACCGACACGCTTCGTTTGGAGTTCGGAAAATCCAGGATGAATAGTGTTTGGAATATTTTTATATAAGCCCCTTGTCTTCATAAATTTGCAAAAGAAAATAAACTAGGGTTTTAACAGGAGCCGCCACCTCCATAAAACCAATGGCCGAAATGCATCTTCCTTCCCCTCCAAATTTCTTCCAATCTACGAACAATTTCGCGAATCCTCCAACTAGCAAAACGTAGATCACATTCTCCTCTATATATGTAACGATCATGATCGAGTTTCGAGCAACGTGGAGGGAGAAATCGAGGGTTGAACGTGTCATGTTCGAACATGATTTTCGATGAAACTGGGCGACCGGGCTCAAAGCCCTTGTGGCCGAAGTTAGAGCTTGTTGGTGGCTTCAATTTGGTGGTAGTTGATCGATGCAAAGACGTTTGTATTCGGTGCGAAAATTATGGTTTCTAGGGCGGCTATGGGTGTTGCGTGCGATACCTGGAGAGGGGAGAAGAAAGAGCGTGTGCGGCCTCGTTTTGGTAGGAAGATTTGAACGCAGAGATTAATTTAGGTTATAAATTTGAAAAGAAATTGTAAATTTTATTATATTATAAATTGTTCAATTTTTAAATCGCGATAACTTTTTCATACGAGGTCGAAAACGCACGAAACTAGTTGCGTTGGGTTCTTATGGACGAGCACTACGCTATGGAATTGGATTTGAGTCGTTAGGAGTTAGTGAAAATTTCGGGTAAAATTAAACACACGTTTAATTTTATTCGAAATAAAAGCTGAAAACGAAATTGAAATCAAGGTGAGAACTTCTCACTCAATCGAATCGGTTTCGATTTTTAATTTTAAATAGTTATATTTAAAATTCTTGAATGCATGTTTGAATAATGATTGTTATCTATTGATTGTTAAAATATACATTATGCGCCGTTAGTAAGCGGATGTTATTTATTAAAAACATATATCGCGAATATTTCGCAGTACAGTGAAATTGGTATTATTTATGTACTTGGAGTTGATTTCCCGCATTATATAGCGGATGAGACCCTATTGCACCGTCTATTAAGCGGATAATATTTTATAAATCCCATATACCGCGATAATTCCGTACCGGAACGGAATTGGTATTGTGCTAATGTTTGTGGTTGCAGGGAAACATATTGGAGGGATCCAACTGGATTCCTCAACTGTATTGATTTATTTACAGATATTGTGATATTTGTTGATTATCATATCGATATATGATATTTGGATGTCGTGATTGACTATTTGGTGCTGTTGCATCATCGGATCCATTTTTGAAGTTTTAAAAAATGATTTGGTTTTTAAAAGAATTTTAAAGTGATTTTTGAAAGTATACGTTTTATTTAATTTTGAATTGTTAAAATAAATAAACATTTTAATTTTATGGTTATAAAAGTTATATTTTTGGGAAAATAATACTTAAATGTAATTTTGGAGTTATATAAGTTTTAAATAACGTTTTGTAAATTAATAAAGAGATTGGTTTATTTAAATTGAGATTTTTGAATTATTATAAATGGTTTATATAAAAGATTTATAAAATTTATGTTTTATAAGTTAAAGATATAGGAATTATAAAACGAGCTTTTATAAGTGTTAAAATAAAGTTGTACTTAGTTTTATAAGTAAATAAGTGTTTGCACCAAAATTGGGCAACACCCTTCGGAAGTTTTTGAAGAGATAATAAATGAAGAAATTAAATTGAAAATGAAGATTATCTAACAAAAACTCCAAGACACAGAAAAGTAAATTGCACAGAAGACAACGATTTAGAGTGGTTCGACGATTTGCCTACATCCACTATGAAGTTATATCACTTTATTGATTGATACTTGAAGATTACAAGTGTTCTAAAGCGAAGTACAGCAAATAATAAGCTTAAATTCGAAATCAGCAGCAATCATAATGGTATGGAGTGACTCTGGCAGCGTCCGGGCGTGCTTTTATCTCCAAGAATTCTCCGTCCCCTTTTCTGAATGACCAGGGGCTCTATTTATAGGCGTAGGAGGCTGATATTTCGCCTAAAATCCGGGAAGACCCCTTCTAGCACGTGAGGGGGGCCCACACGCCCGTCCTTAGGAAATTGGGCCCACATTGGGATCGATTCGACGTAGGGTTCGAATCGATCAAGAAAGCATTCAATCGAGGTGAAATTTGGTGTGGGCATTCATCAACATGTATATAAGCTCCTTTGAAAATTTCATAGCATTTGGACTTGTAGATCTCGAGTTATGATCGATTCAAGATTGCGCTTCCGGTCTACAAGCTTTGTTTGAATCGATTCCTTAGGGTCGAATCGATAGGGTCGAATCGATAGGGTCGAATTCGTAGGATCGATTCGACAGGGTCGAATCCATAGGGTCAAATCCATAGGGTCGAATCCATAGGGTTGAATCAATAGGGTCGAATCCATAGGGTCGACTCGATAGGGTCGAATCCATAGGGTCGAATCCATAGGATTGAATCAATAGGGTCGAATCCATAGGGTCGACTCGATAGGGTCGAATCCATAGGGTTGAGTCGATAGGGTCGAATCCATAGGGTCGAATCGATAGGGTCGAATCCATCATAACTTGAGCATACGAACTCGGATTGACTTGAAATTTGAAACGTTCGCTCTCATGGCTTTGCTAGTCATGTCATATCAATTGTAGCTCGATCTAGACTCGGAAAAAATTTACCAACATCCATAGCAGACCTATGCGCTAACGATCTCCAGGACGAACCATCCTTGATCTCTAGTCAAGTTCTTGGTGTCACGGCCTTGCCAAAAGGCGGGATAACATTTTCCCCCCAAAGTACGTCTTGTGTGAACATGACGTGCTTTGATAACTGCCATCTTCATTCTGAAAAGTTCTATCCAATTCACTGAGTAGTTGTTATCTTTTCGTCAAAATATTTTGCCTTTGGTTGATCTTCAGTGACGTAGATGTCAAACTGTTGACTGTCAATGATCATGAAGTGTTTTGTTGTAACCGAGTGTTGAGCACTAGCTATTTGTTGTTCATCATTTTGATTGTCATCAGGTAAGCATTCAATTCCTGGTAACTTTGAAAATTGAGTGTTAGTTTGGCATACATGCACATACGTTAGGCTGACACCTACTCATGTTTGCACATTTGCAGGTCGTCATCAAGTTCTTTAGTTGTTGTTTGGATTGAGTTTGTATCGATCCTCTCCTGGATCGAAGTGAAATTTGAGTTGTAACAACGCTCGATGGTTGTTCTTAAGTCCTTCCTTTCGTATCGATCCTCTCCTGGATCTATTTGAGATGTTAGAATGTATGCTTCGTATCGATGGATACGTAATATTAGGTCTTGGATTGGTGGATATATTGCGCGAATGATTGAGCCTTGCTTCTACTGTGTTTATACTATAGTCCAAGTTGTAAGAGCTAGAGTTGTTTGATAAAAGATCAAATTATATTCATCTCATTTCTCGTGCATGCCCCCAAGTCTGGGGAATATCTGATAAGCAGCAAGGTAGATAATATTCGCTTCAATTTCGCACTCTATCCCATTGAACCGTGATATCGAGTTAACCGATGGAAGGCCGAGCCGTGCCATATTCTGCATTCTATCCTACTTCTTTCCTCTAGGTAGAATACTTCGTTGCCTCATCGACATTCACTTTGTTGCTTAAGTCATCATACTCCAGGCAAAAATTGAAGAGTGAATCGTCCAGTAAGATCCAATGTAGGATTGATACTTCCCTTATCGGATCGGGGGTAAGAGTCGGTGCGTGGACAGTTCTGTTGCACTCGTTGTGAATAGCTCGTTTAGTCAGATCATGGTAAGAGTCGAAGAATGAATGGTCGCATTGCATTCTTTTGGAGTTGGGCGATCAACCACGTCCGTTTCGATTTACGTTCTCCCGTCAGATCTATGGACAAAATTAGCTCAAATGCAGTCAGGTCATGCTCATCCAGTCTCATGCTCTTCCTAGCGGATCGAAGGAAGGCGATGGAGGATGAATGGTCAAGTCACACTCATTCGTGGTTCTATACATGCTTTGGTGGTCGAAGGTATTCGATGGGAGCTCGTGTCACATCGATTTGTAATTGAGGAGGATCGACATTGGCCGTCGATTTAGCGACACAATGTAGAATGTAAGGACCTCATTGCCTATCGACCCATTGGTATGATATGAAAGGTGCAGATCGATATTGCCCGTCGATCTGGGGGTATGACATAATTGGCTCCCCGTAACTTCGCGCATCGTTCTAATTGGTTAGCATTAAGGACTCCTTGCAGTCATTGCCTTAAGTTGTAAAGGACGCTAAGCTAGCGATGTAGCGAGTCACCTTTCACTTCTTTCCAATGATTTGTTATTATGCCCACAGTCGCAGAGTTAGTTTGTGGAGAGTCTAATTGCATCTGTAGCGAGTTTATATTCCTCCCGTCGACTTTTGGTCGGAGTTGGTGAATGAATGGTCGAATCACATTCATTTATTTGTCCACGTTCGTAGTCGTACTTCGGAGATGAGAGTTAGTTGAAGGGCCATTAGTCACACCTATTTGATATTTACATCCCTGTCCACACTCTGGGGACTAAGAGTTTTTTGCAAAAAATGGTCGAACCACATTTTCCTCGATTAATTCCTCTGGCACTAGTCAATGGAGAAAGTCAAAGTGTAGTCAGCCACATTGCGACAACTTTAATTTGATGTTCCTCCTTCTGAATTGGAGAAAGGAGCTAATTGGCGAATGGTTGGGTCATATCCGGCCACGTTGCATGAACAACCCGCCAGATCATTGGCTAGAGTTAGCAGATGAATGGTCATGTCACGTTCATTTGCGATAGGACGGGTAATCACATCCATTTAGAATGAGACGTTCAGTTAGGCCCATTTTTCTAATCTACATCTCGCTGTCGAACCATGGAAGAAATTCTGTCTTGTTCGGTTGGAGTGCATCCCCATAAGATTATGTTATAGGTCCCATGCCGGGGATAAGTGTTGATGCATGAACGGTCGTGTCGTTCCCTCTTAATGCTAGATGGTCAGAGCATTCGATTTTTAATGATAAGTATGCCCCCATGTCAGGGGAAGATAGGAAAGCGGATAGTTGAATCACATCCACTTTTTGTCTACAGGACTTGTTGTGGGATAAGAGTTGATAGATGGACAGTCGAATCGCATCCCTACTGATATTTATATTCCAATTATAGCTTGGAGGACTGGAGTTGGTTGATGGGTTGTCAGTCAAACCCGTTTGGTATTTATACTCCAGTTTGCGCTCTCGGGACTAGAGTTAGTTGATGTTTATACTCCAGTTTGCACTCTGGGAATCTGGAGTTGGCATGTATACTTTGGTTCATGCTCCGGGAACCTGGAATTGATGTTTATACTCCACTTCACGCTCTGGGAGTATGGAGTTATCATGTATATTTTGGTTCGCGCTCCGAGAACCTGGAATTGATGCTTATACTCCACTTCACGCTCTGGGAATTTGGAGTTAGCATGTATGTTTTGGGTTCGCACTCCGGGAACCTGGAATTGATGTTTATACTCCACTTCATTCTTTGGGAACTTGGAGTTCGCATTGATGGGTTGGTTCGCACTCCGGGAACCTGGAATAGATGTTTATACTCCAATTCAGACTCTGGAAAGTTGGAGTCGGCCGATAGATGGTCAGTCACACCTATTTGGGCTTTTTAAGAATTCGTTCAAACTCTGGAAACGATGGATTTGATGTTTATACTCCAATTAGCACTCTGGGAATTTGGACTCCGTTCACACTCTGGGAACGATTTATTGGATGTTTATACTCCAATTCACACTCTAGGAAGTTGGTGTCCGTTCGCACTCTGGGATCGATTTATTGGATGTTTATACTCCAATTCACACTCTGGGAAGTTGGAGTCCGTTCTCACTCCGGGAACGATTTATTGGATGTTTATACTCCAATTCACACTCTGGGAAGTTGGAGTCCGTTCGCACTCTAGGAACAATTTATTGGATTTTTATACTCTAATTCACACTCTGGGAAGTTAGAGTCCGTTCGCACTCTGGGAACGATTTATTTGATGTTTATACTCCAATTCATACTCTGGGAATTTGGAGTCCGTTCGCACTCTGGGAACGATTTATGTGATGTTTATACTCCAATTTGTACTCTGGGAATTTGGAGTTAGTTGTAGGACTGTCGTGTGTCGTTCCAGTTCAGCCTTTGATGTGATGGCTTGTCCCCGAGCTGAGGTTTCACTTAGTGAGTGGCCGGTCATACCACAGTCGCTCGCTATTTGAATAAAATCCGTTGTTCGATGGAACTTAGCTCTTCGTGTGTCGTGATCGTGGAATGTTGCATTTGGTGAATCACAGCTCTAACTTGAAGAGATAGTAATTTATTGCTGGAACGGAAAAACATGGCAAAGTTAGTTCCTTATTACAAATTCAAATTTTAGAATGTAAAGGAAATTGCAAAGTATTCGTAGATTGAATAGAGCCTGTCGTTTGTAACAGTGACGAAGATCCTCGTCGTTCCAGGCTCCTGGCAAAGCGGGTCTGCCACTGACGGCGTTTATCACCAATCTTCCGCGGGGCAAGTGGAATCCTCCTGTCTCGGTCGACCAAGATCATTGTTTTGATTTGATGGGCCCGCTTCTCTAGGCTGCGGTGCCCGTACAAACTATTTCAGCTTCCTTTCTCTGATCAATTTTTCAACGAGATCTTGTAAGTGACGACACTCGTTCGTATTGTGCCCATAGCTTTCATGGAACCTGCAAAATTTTCCTGTCTGGATTTGCCTCTCTGACGACGGTTTTGGTGTAGGTTTTTGGTACTGAATTGTATTACAGGTTTGTAAATACAAATTCTCCAGTGATGTATTCAAAGGAGTATAACTGTCAAATATGGGATTATTGCGCTGTGGGCCACGATTTTGATCTCGTTTTCTATTTTGATTCACGCTCTCCCTCCGCCGAGCTTGTTTGTTTTTCACATTCAACAGAACTTTTTCGGAGCTCTCACCGGACTGTTTGATTTCGACATTGCTTTGGATTCCTTCCGTGCTTGGCCCTGCATCCATTTGCTTCCTAGACTGTTTCGCATCTTCCCTTCTCAGGAATTGAGCCGCCTTGGCATGGAAACGGTCCAATGATGCAGGTGGTTTTCCAGCTAACCAGTTGCCGAACTCAGAATCGGGGTCGATCCCCTTAGTCAACGCCATAAGGATGGAGTTATCGTTCGGATTGCTGATCTCTACACATGCAGTACGGAATCTCTCTAAGTAGTGTCTAAGCGTCTCTCCAGGAGCTTGAGTGATGCTAGATAGAGTGCTGACATCTTTTGGGCTTGCGACGTGCATGCGGAACTGTTCAACAAATTTTGTGGCAACTGGTCGAATGAAGAGACGGATCGTGGATGGTCGGATCACATCCACCCTAAGTTAACAAGCGAGATCGTTAGATGGACGGGTCCATCCTCCTCTAACTTGGTTAGGATACAGCCAAAGTCGTTAGGTGAAGGGATCCACCCTCTTCGAAACCGCATTTATGAGTTTTATACCCCAACTCGCACTCCGGGAGTTTGGAGTTAGTTAAAGATTATCGTGTATAAATCCATTTTTGGCTTCGGTGTGGTGACTTGTCCCCGTGCTCAGGGTTTCACTTAGCAAGTGATCGATGGGATCTCGATTACTTTCCACTTATCTGCTATCAACGAAGGATGAGATTTAGTTTACGGACGGTTGAATCACATCCATCTTCATTTGGATCCCGGTTCTGCCAAGCCTAAGGAGTAAGATTAGTGTTTTGGCAAGCTTTGAGCTCGAGCAGAGGAGAAGATGGCTAAACTACATCTACTTTGAGTTGTGTATTTTCCCTTAAGTTGGGGGCAAGAGTTGGAGAGTAGACGGTCGAGCCACGTCCACTTTACGCTTTGCGCTCTTCCAGTCGAGTTGAGGAAGAGAGTTGGAACGATGGCTCATGATGATTAGCGAGCAAGCAGTCGGTTGTTGATGTCTATAAATTGAGGGTTAACCCCTGATGAAGTCGATTTAGGGCACGATTGTTCTGCGGAATCACAGACGCGAACTGGGGAGTGAATGGTCAAATCATGTCCACTTCAAACAAGTGTTATTAAGTAACCACAAGCGTCTAATGCAGGATTGGATGCATGGATGGTCACGTCCACCCTTGGTATGATTCTGATTCTACTGGGCATCAGAAGAAGCATAAGTATTTTGGCGAGCTTTAAGTACGAGATGGAGAGTGCATTGTTGGTACATATAACTACAAGTCTTTCTCAAATCTCCTAATTAAATTTCATAGGCAAATGGGTGGATGGTCGGTTGCATCCACTTTGTACTGGAGTCCCAACCTTGTCAGTCTCTTTTGCTTTAACGCCCTGCCCCCAAGTCAGGTGCATAGAGCAGCCGACGAGTGGTTGAATCATGCTCGTCATGATGATACCTCAATGATTTGAGCATAGTACACGGAGGTTGTTTTGCACCCATCCTTAAGTACTCGGTTACCTACATCATTTGCAAGTAGTTTAATTCAAGTCGGTCATATTTCACAACATAAACGAAATTGAAATAGAATTAATTCAAAAGAGATCGGATTAAATCTCATTGATGTGTGAAGCAGCGTCGTATGCTTGCTATTGCACTTCAGTCTAGCCCTTCTCTGTTGGATGTCTAATGCAAGTGGCTCAGTTTGACCAAAGTTTGTGACTGATAGGGATCAGGGATTCTCGGCCCTTCGTTTTATAGGGCTCGAACATATTGTTAGAATTATCCTTTCCGTGGCAGCCCTATGGTGTTGCATCCACGGTAGCCATCTAAAGAAGAGGAGCTTCCTGATTTAGAGCATGGATTTTGCATTTGATGGCATTCATCATTCTTCATGGATTCCATGCACCATTCTCCCTTCATGAGATAGTGTCGGAGGTTGAATTTCCATAGTACACTGACATAGTCAGCATGCTGAATTTTTTCTGCAAATTTTGCATGTAGGATGATTTCAATGAATGGGTCCTTACTAGGAGAGACACTAATGTCAACATTATCAAGTTCATTTCAAGGCTACGGGGCCTTGTATACTAGTGAATGATGTATGCCCGATTTCCCAACGTTCGAGCTGTTGGTAATGTCGATTCGATGTGAGTTGGTTAAGATGGGCTAACAGATAGGTAACCAGTATAGGGTATTAAGGAAGTTCTCTGGAGGTTGTATGCCATGCTTTTAGTCGTATAGATGTGGAATGATTAAGATGTGGGCATTTGAAGATGATTCAGTGGTGACCAGCTATGCTTTGAATTGGTAGAGTTGACAGTGTAGAGCAGTTGTCATATTAGCCATCGTACCATAATTGTCAATTCAGGAGTTTTAAAAGCTGGTCAATTGGAGGAAATTGCAGTCCACCTTAGAAGCATGATATATTAATCAACTCCAGTTCTTGGCATACTAGCTAGGTTCTCCAGCCTCTAGGGGCACTAGTTGAGTAGTATTTCAATACCCATTCCTCGATTGCATTTCAACAATTGTTGTTGTAATCTCCTATGTCCAGTCCAGTCATGGAATGATCAGAATGTTTCTTTACTAAGTTGAGTTTTGTATAAAGCGTGGCTTTGTGGACGAGACTTCGTCGGACCTCACACCCCGAAAATGGTCAAAACAGGAAGGATGCAGCAAGGTTATTAGGGGGTAGCGCCCCTTTAGTGTATGTCGTTCCTTCTGGATAGAGGTGGTATCATGGTATGGAGCCCAGATACTTAACCTATGTTGTTAATGCAAATTTATTGCTTTGTGGTTGTTGGAAATCGAGGATCCTCGGATAGATCGGTTACGATCGGGGGATGACATATTCGTGTCAGTAGTTACCCAGTTAGGGGTAACCCAGCCTTGTGTTGGCAGAGATCCGGTTTGGTTCTCGGGTCGCCTTTCCAGAGGCGTACCCATGTGGCAATGGGAAGTTCCTTGGCCTGACCATTTGTTGGAAATCCAAATAAACAATACGATCTTGTACGGTTTTAGTTGTAGAACCTATCATTCACTTATGGTGGCGCCCGACTGTTTGGATGGTAGCTATAGTAGGCATAAGTGCGAAATGCCTATGCTGGCTAAGATTTATATCTTTACTTTCGAAATAATTTTCCTACACTATGCACTAGTAATAGTATCAAATGTTTCTTTTTAATGCGTATCAAGCATCTTTGACTATCATAAGGAGAAATCTCCTCCGATTCTGCGTTTGCATTGTGTGTGTGTGCGGGAGGCCTTATGGTAGTCTCATTTTCTAAAAAGCATTGCGAATCTATTTTAAAATTATCCTGTTCTTTGTTTTAAAGATAAACTGTTTTAGTTCTCACACCAGTTACATGACTGACTCGGAGTTTATTGTTTTCCTTCCTAAACTCTGGGTGCCCACCAATTTCCACACGGGCAGTCAAGAGTCAGGTTATTAGGATATTCTGGAATTCAGGAGTTGCAGGAGGCAAGCTGGATGGCATGGCGTATTATTAGTATACAATATTTCCTTTTCGCTGTTTGTTGTTGTTTGTTGTTGTACACTCTAATGATGTAATGTAATAACTGATATAGTTCTATGTTTAAAGATTATTCATTTATTTATTATATGTTGTTCCGCTGCGAATTGTGAGATTCTGATATTGTTCTGTTCTATCTTTTTCTCTCTTCTTCTATCTTTTTCTTCTCCTTTAACCCTAAAGACTGGTAAATTTGTTCCTCTTTGGCTGCGTTGTTGTGGAATGTTGCCAGCTCAAAGGAGTACGGATTTGCGGTTCTTTACATCAGTATTATCAATACAAATTTTCGAAGCCCTCGAAATATTTTTAATCAGCTCAAAATTGAAGATATAAATTTTTACCCAACTTCACATTGTTAAATTCAACAATTTAATTGCCAAATTCATAGTTATATTTGAAATTCAAGTGTACAATAACTTCCAAATATTTAAAATTGATTAAATATATCATTTTCAAATGTCCAAAATTCTGGGTTGTCACATTCTTCCCCCCTTAAAAGAATTTCATCCCGAAATTACTAGTTAAGAAGAATGAACTTTAACCTGTTTATCATTTTCCCAAAAGAAAACAGTTTTATCAACTTGCTAAAACAAATCTTTTTATTAAAGACCATCATTTCAACTAACTTTCCAAATCTTCACAATAAGTTCTAAATAATTTAATTGTTTTCTCAATAATTCAAATTCAAATTTCCAAAAATTTTCTAACTCCCTAAATTTTTGAAAAATTTCGCCAGTGTCTTCTTTGCGTGGCTAGCTCGGTACGACTATAAAAGGCCACAACAAGCCCCCAGATTTCAAAAGAAAACCAAAAGCCAAGTCGCGAGACCAGAAAATAATCAAATTTCATATAGAAATTAAAATACATACCTTGTCGAGCAATTTAAATTTATCTTCGAAATCAAAATTCCAATTCCATTTTCCTTTAACACACTTGTGTATCTATAGCAACCATATCCAATTTCTACATTCAAAAATCATTTTGCACATTCCATTACAAAAGTCTCAATATATATTTCATTCAGATCCGTACGATATACATACATCATTCGTACGCATTATTAAATTCGATCGCTCACTCGATCACACAATTTCGTTTCCAAACTAGTGTCATCCACCCGACTTCCTAGTGCAAACTTGATCAAATACCATCATTCTCTTTGCATAGTTCTAAACTATGATAGAGAATTTCCAGAATTAACCAAAAATCCATATCCAGGTTCACCGTCAAAAATCGAGTGAAAAATCCTATGTCGGATCGATGTAAATATCTTGAAATTCTGTGCTCGAATTCTGCATCAAATCGCTATGCGAATAAAATAATATACATACATCCTACGTATTTATTCCTCGATTGATTTGTAGCTATGTCAATTACTTTTCTTTTATTCATATTTGATTTTCATTTCAATACACTTATTCAAAATCGCCATTTCACAATTTCCAGTTTAATTTCCATTCTCTTATAAATTTAGAATATTTCCTCATTCCAAAATTCTACTTAAGAACTTTGCCATTTATTTCTTAAGTCCGATATAAGTATTTTACATACTTCCTATATTATTCTTCACCTCACTACTGAAGTTCATATCTACTTACATTTAAACTGGATTTCAAATTCCATATGAATTCAGTTTTACCTTTCATTTATAATTATTTAATTCATTTCATTCCAAACCATATTTAAATTGTCATTCCTTCAATTAGTTTCACTTACTAATTTTATTTCAATACTTCGCTTTGTTTATCACAAATCAAATTAAATTCCAATTCCAGTTCTATTTGTTTACAAATTCGAAATGAATTTCAACATTCAATTTCTCTTTCATTTACTTGCAATGCAAATTTATTTATTCATTCATAATTTTATTTTCCAACTTATTAAATTTTATTCCATAACTATTTTTATTAGATTCCAGAATCTTTCCAACATTTCAAAATCATTTTTGAAATCAATTCAAATTATATTTTGAATTCTCAAAACCAACCCATTTTTCCAAACAACTTCAATTTTTAAATAATTTGGCAGCAATTCCTCTCCTGGAACTCGAAAATGAACATCGATGATGCTGCAGTCATCACCGAAATTATTTTCCAACGACCGAAAAGAGTTTAGTGCTTTTATCCCTCCAAAAATATTTTTCCAAACCTTTAAAAATCATTTTCAAATCAAAGGGATTTAAACTTTTCACCAAATTTTTTTCAAATCCTCTCATTTTCTTTCAAATATTTCTCTGGAATTCTATTTTAAATTATAAATCACATTTATAATTTACATTTACAAATCCCATTTGTATATGAATTTTATTTCTTATCTCTTTGTTATGATTTCAATTCCTTATTCAGTAATCAATGATAATAATTTAATATTATCACTTCCTAACATCCAAGCAACCATATATAAATATAAAAAGTTATGGAAAAATCATTTCCCTTCATATACGAAATTAATTTGGGTAAAATGATTTACCCTATTTTAAAACAATATCGTGTCGAATTGTTCTATTCAAGTGTTTAGAGATCCATATCAATAACGTTTATTACTCGTATTGACCAGAATCCATATACCACTCAACAAACCAATCAACACAATATATAACAATTTTACATTCACTAACAAATATGCACTCGTATCTATTATTACACTCAAACTCATTCTAGAGTACTACTGACTCTATCTCTAATGAGTATTCCCAACCAGAGCCAAGGTTGTCGCTTAACCAAATGCTCTGACACCACTTGTAACGACCCAATTTTTCGACACCTAAAAGTCAACATCAATACGAACACTGTATCAAATGTCGCACAGTTGAATGCCGGAAAACCGAACCATTAGGGTCAAAGAAGAAGATAGATGATGAAATAGAAACAATAACAGAATCTCACATATCGCAGCGGAACAACATACAATAGATAAATGAATAATCTTTAAAACAAAAACACTATATCAGTTTATACATCACATTATTAGAGTTTTCAGCAACCCAAACGCAACGGATGATACATAGTATAAAGATACGTCTTGCCATCCAGCTTGAACTCCAGATCTCCACAGCATCTTTTTCTGACTTCGCTCCTGAATAACTGATAACCTGAATCTAGGCTGCCCGTGTGGAAAATTGTCGGCACCCGGAGTTTAGAAAGGGAACAATAAACTCCAGATCAGTCATGGGACAGGTGTGAGATCATAAAAATAGCTATTTTCACAAAGAAAGGAAAAGAAATCCGCTATGCTTTTGGAAAATGAAACAACCATATGGCCTCCTGCCACATACGCAATGAAAATGTAGAATTGGAGGAGATTTCTCCTTATAACAGTCAGATATGCCTGATACACAAAATCCTTTTAATACTATTATTAGTGCATAGTGCAGAAAACATTTCGAAAGTATAATATTAATCTTAGCCAGCATAGACATTTCGAACTATGCCTACTAAAGCTACCATCTAAATAGTGGTGACCATCATAGGTAAATGGCAGGTTATACAACTAAAATCGTACAAGGCGCATATTGGAGATTGGATTTCCATTAGAACTTAACTAACTCTCTGCCAACGCAAGGCCGGGTTACCTCTTTAATTTAGTAACTACCACACGAGTAAGCCATCCTCCGTCGTTTGTTACCTCTATCCGAGGATCCTCAACCACAAAGCAATAACCAAAAAGTAATAAATTTGCAGCAACCACATAGGTTAAATATCTGGTGTAACAGCTCGCAAACCGTAACCCTTGGAGTCAACACTATTCTCCATCAATCAACTCAAGGTGAACGGAATTACGAACCTTTAAGGTTAAAGAAGAAGAGGTAGAAGGAGAAAATAGAAAACAACATCAGAATCTAACATCGCAGTGGAATAAAATATAATAGATAATAAATGATCTTTACACACAAAAAATACATCTGTTTATACATTGCATCATCTGAGTACAGCATCAGAGTTCAGTACACACAATTTTACACAACTCAGGACGGTTATAATATCCCATCCTTCCAAAAACCGAATACACAACGAAGTATTTCATTAAAAAATAGAAGTACGTATCGCCATCCAGCTCCATAGCATCCTTTCCGGTAATCTTTAATACTCGCTCTGACCCGAGCGTTATAGTTAAATAACACCTGAGTCACTCTGGAAAACCAGCGTGAGAAATCACACTCAAATTAATTATTAAAGTTTTCAAAAATCCTTTGTAAATCAAAAGCATCTAGTAAGACCACGCCACAAATAAACATGTTGGGTTTTTACCTTATGATAGCTAAAACATTTCTTATAAAATCCTCTGATATTATAATAGTTTCTATATACAAATACTTATTCAAATAGCCGAAATTGTTACATTAACTAAATTCCAGCTACTAGCCACAATCGTAGGTAATACAAATAAAATCGTAAAAGGCACGTAGGGAGAATGGATTTCCAACTAATGACTAGGCATTGGGGTACCACCTGTCGCAGTACGTGGCGTAGATCACCGTATCGAGGATTACTCCCAATCCCCTGCAACACAAGACCAGGACTACCCCTTACTGGATAATCTCGAGTAAGATCACCCCATTGTTGGGATCAGCAACCGCACCACTAAGCCGAAAAGGGGACATCTAGACAGGGATGACCTCATCCTAATGGGTGCTATCCATTTAGCCTTGCTGCATAACCCCTGATTTTCAGTCATTCCCGGTTGATGAGTCTTGAGGCTAAGCGTTACCGTTTTGGAATATATCACTTAAAATGCTAATCGTCCTCTTGACGATGTTCTGAAAGCATTCATCCATACAAGTCTGTCCCGGGTTCGAACGGAACCGAAGGCACTACTCCTACTACACCCATTTTGGAAACCCTCAGGATTAGTAGCGACTAGCCCTTACATTGCACTGCTCCATCTTCGAATCCAAACTCTTGTTTTCCACACGAAAACGTTTAAAATGGATCGAAGTGGTTTTCAGGTAATAAATCCTGATCCCGGTCTCTTCGAAAAATCAGCGCATTGGCCAATATTGATAGTCGGTTATTTAACAATCAATTGACATTCACAAACAACCATGAAACAATAAATAATCTCCCAATTTATTTATTATCCTTAAAATATCTTCGCAAGATATATTTCCACTTTTTAACCCTTTGAAGTAGTTTTCAAACCACACTCTTCTTATGAAATGAATTCCCAAATATTTATTTCCACTGAAAACACCAAGTACAACTACTTTAGATTTTTAAAATAATTTAAAAACACTTTATTATAAAATATACTTTAACATTTAAATTGAAAACTACTTTAATACTTTATTAAAAATATATACTTTAGGAATATTTATAATGTGGTTACTTTATAAAATATAAAACTAGATTTTCCTCTTTTTAAAACAAAATACCAAGTCACCTTAAAATAATTACTACGATAACAGATTTGAAAAATACTTACTTTAGAATTTAAATATTTAGAAATAATAAATTTTCTAAAACATGCTTTTTAAACAACTTTAAAACTTTTAAATTATACTTAAAAATTTGCTTCGAAAACATTCTTGGCTATCTTGGGAAATACACTTCTCTTTTGCATCCTTTAAAAATAAATCACTTTTTATTATAAAACAAATTTACCCTTTCCCTTAATAAATTCCCACCATGAATTTATTCTTCCAAATATCCGCTGATATATTGCTTTGCTTTTATAAACCAAGTTTATAAGTTTCATAGACTGGACTTCCTTTAAAAATTCCGATTCCCAATTTACTCCATTTGAAATAAATTTCTTTACTTACTCAATTTATTTCAAAATCCATTAACTTTAGATTTTATCCCCTAATTATGATTTGAAATCTTTTTAATTAAAAACACCAATTTCAAATTTCCCAAATTCCTTCTTTATCCTTTCAAATAAATTTAAATCTTGAATTTAAAGTAAATTCTTTTATTCCTTTAAATAATATCACATAAGTTTCAAAAAATTTTATTACTCTGTTTATTCAAAATCCCCTTTTCCATACTCGGAATATATTTATTAATATTTTAAAATCACTTTTATTCTTTTCCAGTTCATTCTTAAATTTATTCAAATTCTCTATAATTTTTTTACTTAAAAATTCACTCTTTTATTTTCCTTTTCAAAATTCAATTTTATATATTTTGATAACTCCGTGTACAGAAATATATTTAAGCAAACCATAGCATTCAATATTCCAATTATCAATATAATTCATCACAGATTACCAAATATTCGTAACACAGAATATTAAATAATCCAAATAATTTTGAGGAATCCAGTTAGATCCCTCCAACCTGCTTCCCCGCATCCACAGTTGTTAGCACAATACCAATTCACTTCGAGGTGGAATATCGCGGTATATGGGTTTTAAATATAATATCATTCGCTATTATGCGGCGCATAGGGTCTCATCCGCTATATAATGCGAGAAATCAATCACTCCAATATATACTATATATACTACTATATATAATATATCATATCAAATAAATTCAATCATTCAACCAATTATTTAAATTTAACCATTTAAATTTAAATAATACCCACACGAGTGAGATTAACTGTAACAACCCTAGATTTTATGTATATTTTAATTTTGAATTTATTTCATTTTTAAAATTTTTAATTGGTTCCATTTCAAACTTTTCATTTTTAAATATAAACTTTGATTATTATGTGATTTGTAATTCCAAAATGGTATAAATTGAATATTTTCCTGAAATGTTGATTTTTGTAAATTTGGGTCAAACTTTGATTTTTAAATTTCAAATTTAAATATTTAAATTCTTAAATTTTATCTTTTATTATGAAAATAGATTTAATAAATTGAATACTGCTTTTCGTTTCATTGAAAACGGATTTAAATTGTGAAAGTTATATACATTTCAATTTTGAGTATAATTTGTTTTATTTTGCAATTTTGTCTATTTTAAATTATATAAATCATATTTTCTTTGTTATATTTTATTATAATATTTGTTAATATGTTATTTTATGTATATTTTGTCTTTTAATATTTTTAAAGTGATAATAAAAAAAATTCCAAAATTTACTGTATTTATTTCTTACTTTTAAAGGCTGTTTTCTATTTTTCTGCTATTTTCTTCAATCAAATTATATTTAATTAAAAATTATATATTTATTTTGTGAATGAATTTTTATTTTATGTTATTATCTTTGTTATAAATATTTTTTTCATGTACATAAAATTTTTCCAAAAGTTCATTTCATTTATTTTCAAATTTTCAAGACTAGTTTACAATTTTTGCTATTTTTCTTAATTTAATTATATATATTTAATATTTATTTTTTTATTTTTTTTATTTACTAAATTTTCGTGTTTTTATTTAAATTTATAAGTACTTTTCAGTTATTTAAAATTCCAAAAGAAAATATTGAAATTTGAAAGGTTTTGTAACTCTTTATTTGCCTTAGTCTTTTTGTATTCTTGGCTTTTCATTTTCAACCAACTCTTGCATTTACTATTGGCTGACCTTATCATTTTCTTCGGCCAATTACTTCCCTCCATTTTCACGAAAAAAAAAGCTTCCCAACTCCAAAAGATTCGGCCATTCTCTTTGGGAAAAAGTTTGGTAAATTTTATTTCCTTTTCCATTGTTTTTCTGCTTGTTTATGTTGATTTTGTGCACTTGCCTTCACCTATTTTGCTCAGCCCATGCTCCTCCTTCACCATGTCCACCTCCACCACCACCACATCAGGCTTCCACCACCTCCATCCCACTGCCCATCCATGGCCATGCACCACTAGTTGATCAAACTCCACCAAAATTGCAATATCCACCTTGAAAATGTGCATAGCCTAGCTTCTTTGCCTTCACCCCCCTCAAACTCCTCCTTGGCCGACCCATACACCACCACCACCTGCCATAGTTTACCCATACACCTCTTCCATACCTGTAGCTGACCCTACTAGACCTAGCCATGCCCATATTTTCTTGTGATCGTGACTTATGTTGCCTTGAATCCACTTGTGTTGCGTTGTAGTTGTAGTTTCATGCACACATACCATTTGCATCATCTTTTCGTATGTATGACCGACTTGTTGAACCCAAAACCCAATCCAAACCTGATCCAAAACCATCCCATTTTAGTGCATTTACAGCCCATTGCTGAAGCGTATGAGGTTGAAGACAAGTGCAATTGGTTTGGATTTGATTTGTGCTTATATATATAAGTTATTTAAATATATGTGAAGTGTTTATTCATGTATATTGTATTGTTTTGTTTAAATGTTTCAAGGGGTATAGCTTTGACTCTCCACTCTCAAAATTGTAGTAGTGCTGTCGTGCCTTCGTAGTGTCAGTATTGTTGCTTTGGTAGCGATCTCCAGCTTTGAACAAGTGAGTAGATCTCACCAGACTAATATGTACTTATGTAGTGATAAACTGACATCACCTGAATTTGTAAATGCATATCATCCTGTTATAACTGCTATATTATGTTCATATGATGTTCACACCTATATTTACACCTTTTATATCATATGTTACTATTATTTCATGCTATTCTGTTACTTTCATTAGTTTATCACACTGCAAGTTCCCTGTAGACTAGAATCACTATGGGTTGAAATGATACATACCCGAACGGACTTTAGAATAGGTGAAAATCGTTATGGGCTGAAATGATAGGCCTGAATGATTTTCAATTATTTTCTTTTACTTGGGATTACGGGTTTGAAATGATCAAACCCGGGTTTTCTATGTAAATTACGGGTTGAAATGATATATTACCCGTATCACTTTACCTAGGCTAGAAAATGAAATACAGACCCGTTGTTAAAATATGTTTTTCTAAAATTTTTTAAATTATTTTAGAAATGTAAATATTATAATATTTTGTTTAGATTTGATTAAAAAAGATTTTTGTAAAGCATTATTGATTTTCTGAAAATTTGTAAGTGAAATAAATAAAGGGTAAAGTTAGAAATCTGAAATGTAAGTTATTTTGGAAATTATAATTTGGTGATAAATGGAATTTAAATTAAATATGAAAATATGATAAATTTATGATATTTTGAATCAAATGAATTTAAAATGATTTTGTAATACATTAATTATTTTTGAATAAAGTTAAATGTGAAATGAATGAATATTTATGTTGAAATTTTGAAATATAACTAAAATGGGAAATTTGTGAATTTGGCTTAAAAGTGAATTTTAAGTTAAGTAAATAAAAATGAAATTATGTTATATTTGAAAATTTTAAACTTAAGTGTTAAGTTAAATTTAATTTAATGAATTTGAAATTTTATGTTGGAATTTAATAAGTGAATTATTATTAAATTTTGATTTTTGAATGGAGATTTAACTTTATAAAATCATGAATATAAGGGTATTTGAATGATTGTTTTAAAAGTGAAATTATATGATTTTATAAGTAAAAAAATGATTTAAATAAAAATATAATTATTTGTGAAATTATACTGAATATTTGAAGTTAATTAACTGCATTTCAGAAATGCTATTAATTCTAATGTAAATGATATCACAGCATTTTTCTTTATGCTATCTTTTGTTAAATTGAACTGTTTCGAATGTAACTTTCTGTAGCAATTACTAAATGCTGCGAAAGTTGAATTTTCATCTGTTTTAATAAATTAAGTGGATAAATGAATTTTGAAAGACTAAAATTTTGTAAATTTAATAACTTAATTATTAAATATAATAACTTCATTTTATGATTTAAAATGAAGTAATTTGTTTTGAAATATAAACTATTTTGAAATGTGTTTTGTAATGGTATTTAAATTGAATAAAAATGAATGTGGTTTGGAAGATATTATATTTTTGGATATTTTGAAATGGATTTTGAATGATATTGAATTTTGAAATGATATTTGATTTTGAAGTATAAAATACCATTTTGAAATTTTAACCACGGGATGTATTTAATTTATAGTTTAACTGATTCTTAAAGGATGGGCGATCCCAATCATCCTTTAAGTTATTGTGTATTTCTACTACAGTTCACTTGAGTTGGTTTACATTATATAAGTATATACTGTCCTGACTCGAGTGTTTTTTGTTTTACTTTACGCTCGGGTCAGCCTGAGTATTTACAGCTTAGCTTTGGATTTCTTTTCTGGAGCTAGGAAGCGCTGGAGATTCTGCTTGTCTAGTTATCTATTTCCTTTCAGTTACTATTGTTCTATTTCAGCTCTGGTATTTATAAACTTCTATGTATTTGAGATTTCTATTGTATATGTTTCAGACTAATATTATGTATTATGTTTTGAGAGTTTATTATAGTAGCTTCATGAACTACTATGGTATTTTTATTTCCGCTGCGAGTTATTCTAATATTTCTGTGTCTGTGATTCTGTGACTGTATTTCATTTGCTCCAAATTTATTTACAACGCGGTATTTTGAGCAATTCAAGTCCGACATGTGCGGATGCGAATGGCTGAAAATATCGGGTTGTTACAGTTGGTATCAGAGCGAGGTTTTAGGCAAACCTTAGCCTGCGGAGCATAAACTCATTAGAGATAGGATAGAAATACCCTAGAATGAGTGAAATCAATCTCAGAATCCTTTCTTTGTGAGAGAACGTATTTTCGAAGTATAAAATGATTTCCAAATGATTTTTAAAGGATTTTCAAAGATTATTTTGGTATAAAAATTTTCTTATTTTGGAATCAAGATTTTCTGAACTTTATTACTTCTGTATTCACCTTGGTAGAAATCTCTTGGTTAGGATTCTTATCGATTAGGATTCCTTGAACTGTGGAATGCCCCATTTGTTCTGAAATCCAGTCTTGTCTTCCCTATTTTACCCTTTTGATTTTGGGCATTCCGTAACCCCACTTCGGAATGACCTCTCTAAAGAGTAGCGATTCCGTAAATCTTTGAATGATTTGTAGAGGGTTGAAATTCCTTTATATTTGGCATTGATTCACCGGATATTTCTGTATCCTCGGATGTCGATGCTATCTATCTCCTGCTCTATCTGAATCCTATATCTGGCGGTCGAATGTCGATTTGCCTCAGATTTCCAAATTGGTTATATTCCGGAAGTCACGGTTGACCGGTTAAGGTTGCCCGCGATTTTATAGGCTTATCCATCTTTTGTGATAATTGAATTATCTCATCTTCGTTTGAGTTTATCTTCGAACTAGAATTCTATTTGATTAGAGTTCCTCTAATTTTGAATCTTTGTTGTTTGAAATCCTTCCTTGAATCATCCATTGGAAATTTGTTTTTAGTTGTATTTTGAAATTGTGCATACATCGAAATTATTAAGGATGACCATATTTTGTATATAAAAAGTGAAATGTTTCCGATAAGGATTATATACCTTTTACAATGAAAATTGGAAGATTTGAAAGGATTTGAAATCTTGAAATTTATAAGAACTTGATTTATACAAAAATGATTTATAAAATGAAGTGTTTTGAATTTGAATTTCGAGGAATCGAATTTTGATGTTTTGAAATCGGTTTTAAGATTTTGGAAAATATATAATAATAATATTATTTAAAGATATTTTTTTTCAAATAAGAAATGTTTCAAATGTATTCGAATGAATTTCAATGATTTCGAAGCAATTTCAAAGAAGTTTTTCAAAGTTAATTGAAGTCCAGAACTCACTTATGTCGCTGGAAAATAATTTCGTTGATGAATGCATGCATCATCGACATTGATTTTCGAGTTTCTGAGTGAGGGAGAGGCCACTCTAGTAGCTTTGCTATGCGAGTGATTTTGTAAACCAATTTTGGTTTCTGATTTCGAAGTATGGTTCGATATTCGAAAAATAGATCTGTATATATATATATATATATTTGAAAAGATCTAAACTAAGCCGGTGTTCAGTCCTCGAGTTTCAGATTTTGAAACCTAACTTTTGAAATTAATTTACTGATATAGTGTTGATTTCCAACTCTTGGAGTGAAAATATGATTTCTTCGACTATTTTAAGATTCGAGCACTTCCATATCAAGGTTAATTTTTCAAAGCTAATTTTTTTTTTGAAAGGTATAAGGTATTTGATAATAATTATAAGTTTAGTTTGTATGTTGCAAGTATGAAATAATATGATTTTTATAAGTTGAAACTGTTTTGTTAAGTAAATAAATAAGACTATTTTGAATTATACTAATATGAAATTTAGTTTTGAAATGTTTTGGATAAAAATTAGTCTTCAAATGTTTGAGAAATTTTGGTTTTAAATGTTTTAACTTAGTAACATCTTTATGAAACTATTTATTTAACAAGTTGGAATAGATACATAAGTTGTATGTATGATGTTTTGTTCGCATAATTAATCTGATCCAAGTTTGAGTACACAAGTTCGAGGTGAATTACACCATTTCATGTTAGGATTTTTCATTTGATTCTTGATGGCGAATATTTGATATGGATTTTGGGCTTGTCTCTATCATAGTATATAGCTATGCAAGGAGACTGATGGCTTCTAGTCGAGAAACCATATCGAAGTCTGCATTAGGGAAGTCGAATGGACAATACTAGTTCAAAAGCGAACTTGTGTGATCGAGCGAGCAATCGAATGTAATGTTGTGAAATGATGACATATGTACATCTTATATCCTAATATCATTGGTATACTTGATGCTGAAATTGAAAGTTGTTGGGTTGGATATCTTTGTAATTTAATTGGAATTTTTCTTTTATGAAAAACCACTATCAAATTTAAAACCATTTTTCAAAACTATTTTTCTTTTTCTCAAACTAACTGTTTTATTCTATTTTTCATAAAAACTATTTTATATACAAAACTATTCTTAATTAAAAATCTTTTAGTAAGAAAAGATGTTCAATCCCATATGGCTTTTCATGCAGCGAATTTTTTTTTTTTTGAAAATTTTGATCCTTATATAAGATAAACTTTACGTAAGTATAAAATGATTTTGAAAACCATTGATTTTGATAAATCAATAATTGAAGCTTATATTAGTATGAAAGGATATTTGGTTTACCTGTAATTTGAGTTTATTTAAAATAATGGATTTATGAAATAAATACTTCAACACTAAGTAATAATGAAGTAAAATTTGAGATATACGAAATTATGAAATTTATTTTTGAAATATGGTATATTTAAGCCTTGAACCAAATTTAAGATTTAATAGTTTATTTTGGAAATCAAATCTATATTTGAAATTGATAATATTTGAAATGGTTTTGTCGGAAAACTAAATTGAAACTGATGGTTTGAATTGAATTAAAATTGGAAATTTTAGATTTTGGTTTAATTGAAAAAAAAATTGAAATGTAAAGAATTAAGGGCATGTTTTATGATTTCAAATGTATGATTTCAAAATGTTATGATTTTCAAAGTGAAATGATATCAAGTATTTGGTTTCGAAAGATTTATAACATTGAAAGTATTATGATTTTTGAAGTGAATACATGTTTGAAATGGAAATGAATTTATTTGACCTAAATTTTGTTGATTTGGAAATTTGGATTATTTTCTAAATCTATTTTTAAGAAACTTTGAAACTAAATTTATGTAATTTGGAAGAAATGATTTGGTGAAAACATATATGATTTTGAAGCTGAATTGATATTGAATTGGTTTGAAATTGAGAACCTTGTTTATTTAAATACTTTGATTTGGGAGTTATCGAACTTATATAAAAATTGATTTGTGTAAGTATGTAGTTGATTTGAAAACTATTGATTTGAGAACTGTTGATTTGAAAAGGTACTCAATTTTGAAAAATGAAATCTTATATAATCGAAATTTATATAAGTGTGATTTGATATACTATTATTTTGGAAAGTATTTGATTTGAAATGAAATCTTATATATAATGGACTTTATATAAGTATGATATTTGAAAGTGATTTTGAAAGGTACTATATGATACATATTTTCAATGTAAAGATATGCAAAGTGCCTTCTGCTTGATATCCGCTTTGTGGCCACACTGTGGATTCATTCTATCGATATTATTCTCTCTCTTTGATTTGGGTTTTCCAGATATGATACTCGAGTGTCCATCGAATTCCACGGCGATCCCCGTGGTCTTATGATCGCGACTACACAGCGCAACTGCCTGGCTGAGTCTTGCCTAGGGGTACGGATTGTTTCCTGGGGGATCCAGGCGTAACCATTGTGTATCCTGCAATCTGTGTAGGTCGCGAAGAGTAGCGCAAGTGCCTGGCTGAGTCTTGCCTAGGGGTACGGATTGTTTCCTGGGGGATCCAGGCGTAACCATTGTGTATCCTGCATTCTACTCGTCATCATGGCGTAACTCGCAGGGCTGAGAAAGCTTACGGATACGGATTGTTTCCTGGGGGATCCAGGCGTAACCATTGTGTATCTGCGATCCATGGTTAGACAACTGTTTCGGTTTAGTTGATTTGTTTGGATTGTACTTTCCATATCTGTTTTTAAAAGTGTTTTCATTATTTTCACTGGGTGTTGAAACAAGTCTACTAAGTACTTGGAGAATTCTAGCTTTGCGCCTGATCAACGCATAGCCAGAGTCTGCAGGAACGAAAGTAAACTTGTTAAGACATCAAGTTATAAAAGTATTTTGATAAAAGCATCTTGATAAAGTACTGTATAAAGAATATTTTGATCATTTATTTTCCCTTCTAAAAATTTAAAATGTCTAAAAATTGTTTACTTTGAACCATCAGATTTGAATCAAATGACTATTCGTCATATTATAAAATGTTTAAAATATTATGAAATTTTAATTGAAATGCATAATGGTTTAAATAATGGTTCATCCTTGTCTTTCAACCTGCTTTCCCTCCTAGCTACTTTCTCCCTACCTTCTTTCGAATGTCTTCCAACCTATTTCTCTTTCTAGTAGTTTCTCCACTTCCTTCCTTTTCGAGAACGAAAAGATTTGAGTGGGGGAGAGTGTAACAACCCTAGATTTTATGTATATTTTAATTTTGACTTTATTTCATTTTTAAAATTTTTAACTGGTTCCATTTCAAACTTTTCATTTTTAAATATAAACTTTGATTATTATGTGATTTATAATTCCAAAATGGTATAAATTGAATATTTTCCTGAAATGTTGATTTCTGTAAATTTGGGTCAAACTTTGATTTTTAAATTTCAAATTTAAATATTTAAATTCTTAAATTTTATCTTTTATTATGAAAATAGATTTAATAAATTGAATACTGCTTTTCGTTTCATTGAAAACGGATTTAAATTGTGAAAGTTATATACATTTCAATTTTGAGTATAATTTGTTTTATTTTGCAATTTTGTCTATTTTAAATTATATAAATCATATTTTCTTTGTTATATTTTATTCTAATACTTGTTAATATGTTATTTTATGTATATTTTGTCTTTTAATATTTTTAAAGTGATAATAAAAAAAATTCCAAAATTTACTGTATTTATTTCTTACTTTTAAAGGCCGTTTTCTATTTTTCTGCTATTTTCTTCAATCAAATTATATTTAATTAAAAATTATATATTTATTTTGTGAATGAATTTTTATTTTATGTTATTATCTTTGTTATAAATATTTTTTTCATGTACATAAAATTTTTCCAGAAGTTCATTTCATTTATTTTCAAATTTACAAGACTAGTTTACATTTTTGCTATTTTTCTTAATTTAATTATATATATATAATTTTTTTTTTTTTTTATTTACTAAATTTTCGTGTTTTTATTTAAATTTATAAGTATTTTTCAGTTATTTAAAATTCCAAAATAAAATATTGAAATTTGAAAGGTTTTGTAACTCTTTATTTGCCTTAGTCTTTTTGTATTCTTGGCTTTTCATTTTCAACCAACTCTTGCATTTACTATTGGCTGACCTTATCATTTTCTTCAGCCAATTACTTCCCTCCATTTTCACGAAAAAAAAAGCTTCCGAACTCCAAAAGATTTGGCCATTCTCTTTGGGAAAAAGTTTGGTAAATTTTATTTCCTTTTCCATTGTTTTTCTGCTTGTTTATGTTGATTTTGTGCACTTGCCTTCACCTATTTTGCTCAGCCCTTGCTCCTCCTTCACCATGTCCACCTCCACCACCACCACATCAGGCTTCCACCACCTCAATCCCACTGCCCATCCATGGCCATGCACCACTAGTTGATCAAACTCCACCAAAATTGCAATATCCACCTTGAAAATGTGCATAGCCTAGCTTCTTTGCCTTCACCCCCCTCAAACTCCTCCTTGGCCGACCCATACACCACCACCACCTGCCATAGTTGACCCATACACCTCTTCCATACCTGTAGCTGACCCTACTAGACCTAGCCATGCCCATATTTGCTTGTGATCGTGACTTATGTTGCCTTGAATCCACTTGTGTTGCCTTGTAGTTGTAGTTTCATGCACACATACCTTTTGCATCATCTTTTCCTATGTATGACCGACTTGTTGAACCCAAAACCCAATCCAAACCTGATCCAAAACCATCCCATTCTAGTGCTTTTACAGCCCATTGCTGAAGCATATGAGGTTGAAGGCAAGTGCAATTGGTTTGGATTTGATTTGTGCTTGTATATATAAGTTATTTAAATATATGTGAAGTGTTTATTCATGTATATTGTATTGTTTTGTTTAAATGTTTCAAGGGGTATAGCTTTGACTCTCCACTCTCAAAATTGTAGTAGTGTTGTCGTGCCTTCGTAGTGTCAGTATTGTTGCTTTGGTAGCGATCTCCAGCTTTGAACAAGTGAGTAGATCTCACCAGACTAATATGTACTTATGTAGTGATAAACTAACATCACCTGAATTTGTAAATGCATATCATCCTGTTATAACTGCTATATTATGTTCATATGATGTTCACACCTATATTTACACCTGTTATATCATATGTTACTATTATTTCATGCTATTATGTTACTTTAATTAGTTTATCACACTGCAAGTTCCCTGTAGACTAGAATCAATATGGGTTGAAATGATACATACCCGAACGGACTTTAGAATATGTGAAAATCGTTATGGGCTGAAATGATAGGACTGAATGATTTTCAATTATTTTCTTTTACTTGGGATTACGGGTTTGAAATGATCAAACCCGGGTTTTCTATGTAAATTACGGGTTGAAATGATATATTACCCGTATCACTTTACCTAGGCTAGAAAATGAAATACAGACCCGTTGTTAAAATATGTTTTTCTAAATTTTTTTAAAATATTTTAGAAATGTAAATATTATAATATTTTGATTAGATTTGATTAAAAATGATTTTTGTAAAGCATTATTGATTTTCTGAAAATTTGTAAGTGAAATAAATAAAGGGTAAAGTTAGAAATCTGAAATGTAAGTTATTTTGGAAATTATAATTTGGTGATAAATGGAATTTAAATTAAATATGAAAATATGATAAATTTATGATATTTTGAATCAAATGAATTTAAAATGATTTTGTAATACATTAATTATTTTTGAATAAAGTTAAATGTGAAATGAATGAATATTTATGTTGAAATTTTGAAATATAACTAAAATTGGAAATTTGTGAATTTGGCTTAAAAGTGAATTTTAAGTTAAGTAAATAAAAATGAAATTATGTTATATTTGAAAATTTTAAACTTAAGTGTTAAGTTAAATTTAATTTAATGAATTTGAAATTTTATGTTGGAATTTAATAAGTGAATTATTATTAAATTTTGATTTTTGAATGGAGATTTAACTTTATAAAATCATGAATATAAGGGTATTTGAATGATTGTTTTAAAAGTGAAATTATATGATTTTATAAGTAAAAAAATGATTTAAATAAAAATATAATTATTTGTGAAATTATACTGAATATTTGAAGTTAATTAACTGCATTTCAGAAATGCTATTAATTCTAATGTAAATGATATCACAGCATTTTTCTTTATGCTATCTTTTGTTAAATTGAACTGTTTCGAATGTAACTTTCTGTAGCAATTACTAAATGCTGCGAAAGTTGAATTTTCATCTGTTTTAATAAATTAAGTGGATAAATGAATTTTGAAAGACTAAAATTTTGTAAATTTAATAATTTAATTATTAAATATAATAACTTCATTTTATGATTTAAAATGAAGTAATTTGTTTTGAAATATAAACTATTTTGAAATGTGTTTTGTAATGGTATTTAAATTGAATAAAAATGAATGTGGTTTGGAAGATATTATATTTTTGGATATTTTGAAATGGATTTTGAATGATATTGAATTTTGAAATGATATTTGATTTTGAAGTATAAAATACCATTTTGAAATTTTAACCACGAGATGTATTTAATTTATAGTTTAACTGATTCTTAAAGGATGGGCGATCCCAATCATCCTTTATGTTATTGTGTATTTCTACTACAGTTCACTTGAGTTGGTTTACATTATATAAGTATATATTGTCCTGACTCGAGTGTTTTGTGTTTTACTTTACGCTCGGGTCAGCCTGAGTATTTACAGCTTAGCTTTGGATTTCTTTTCTGAAGCTAGGAATCGTTGGAGATTCTGCTTGTCTAGTTATCTATTTCCTTTCAGTTACTATTGTTCTATTTCAGCTCTGGTATTTATAAACTTCTATATATTTGAGATTTCTATTGTATATGTTTCAGACTAATATTATGTATTATGTTTTGAGAGTTTATTATAGTAGCTTCATGAACTACTATGGTATTTTTATTTCCGCTGCGAGTTATTCTAATATTTCTGTGTCTGTGATTCTGTGACTGTATTTCATTTGCTCCAAATTTATTTACAACGCGGTATTTTGAGCAATTCAAGTCCGACATGTGCGGATGCGAATGGCTGAAAATATCGGGTTGTTACATTAACTCACCTTTGATTTATTTATTTCCCACCCACTTAAATATTGGCTCGATTCATGATTTTTTCCCTTGTAAACATTTACATGGTATGTTAATATTTGAAATAAATCGGACAATCAATTTTCATTTTAATAAATTTAATTAATTAGCACTTTAATTTAAACTAATAAATTTCCCTTCTTCAAAAAATATATTTTAGTAACTAAAATAATTAATTATGTTTATTAACAAATTAACCACCTTAATCCATTTTCAAAATAAACTAGTAAGTTTAATATGCGTTTGTCTATATTTGTTTTATTATTATTTTTCTCATTTTTGAAATCACACACACACGCAGATATATATATATATATATATATATATATATATATATATATATATATATATATAAATGAGCTATAGATTTCAATAATCTAACCTTTTCATAAATTCCTATATCTTCCTGGAGCCAGTATGTACATATGTGATGTTTATCCACATACATGCATATATTTATTTTTTTTATTAACAGAAACAGCAGTCTGTTTTACCATGAAATTTTGATAAACAAATTAAATTAAAAGTTTTTAACTGACCTAACCATAAATCAAAATGTTTGAACAAATTAAGTTGCCTTAGGATATATCTCTAAATTTAACAGTCTGTTGAACGTGTGTGTATGTATGTATATATAACTCCCTTTTCAATTCCAGTTTAAACTTGATTACAATAAACAATATAAAACCTCATTTACAATTCCTTCTATATTTTCAAAAATGTTTAACCCAAAATCGACAGTTAAATCCAATTTTGAAACTGCAGTTGACATGCAAACATAAATCAAGCGAGATACTTACCAACATCGCTGACGACAACCCACGAGGCAGCACGACCGAAGCAGACCACCGAAGTCGCTGCACCTCCCCTTGAGAAATGCTCCCGACGTTCAACGCCTCACACACAACCGAACTCCACCACCCTTCACCGTTGATAGCCTCAACCTCCAACCCCTCGTGCACGTGCATGCAGCTGATCGCTCCTCCAAATCGAACGAATTGAAGACTCCACGTGAAACCACGGTCCCCTTAGATACGAAATCGATTCGAAAAGGGAAGGCCGCTCTCGTAACTCGACTCAAGCCACTGCCTCGCGATGTTGAAACTGTAGCGAGGCGGCATTACTCTCTACTATATTTGAATTTAAATCGATTTGATTGTCCCTTTTTCATCGCTCTGAAATCGAGGCCATGGATTTTTTTTCTTCAACTAGGAAGAAAAAGGAAATAGAGGAAGGGCCGGCAATATCGTTGCAGGTATATGAATTGTATATATATTTTCCAAATTATTATACTTCTTTAAGTTTGAATTGATATGTTCGATTGCGTGTGAATATAAAGAAAAAGGAAGACAAGATCTGTTATGTGTAGAAATTGGCTAGCTACAGTGATTTGAGAATAACAGATGATGTGAAGTTTATTGATTTGTCAAACCAAGTGTAGATTATATTTAAATTTAAATTTAAATCGACTTGAATTCGTATCTTAAAATCTTGACATCCTATCAAAGGTGCCTATAGGCATTTATAATTTTATACCCTATTTCGAGCACAATGGAAAATGTTTCGAGTCCAATTTCGATCATATGAAGAAGATAGCTTTTTGGGCCGGTCATTATACAGAATTTCGATATTAATTTCAACGCGTTTATATACCGTACGACCACATGACAACTCCAAATGCTATGAAAATTGAAATCCGATAATAATACAATATTACGGATCCAATGGAACTTGTTTCGTCGAATTCCGTGACTGTGCCTCGAGAGGCTATTTTTTAATGTCAATTTAAACGATATATTTTTAAAACTGAGAAAATCACTGTTAAATTTAATTTTAAAACTTTTATTATCCTCGGCACTATCAATATAAATTTTACAAGCCTTCAAGTTATATTTTAACAGGCTTAAAACTCCAGATTCAACATTTTACCTAACCTTAAATTATTTAATTCAATAAATTTAATTATCAAATAAATAGTGATATTTGAATTCAAGTTAAAAATTAACTTTTAAATATTTAAAATCGGTTAAATATTCTAATTTCAAATATTCAAAATTTTCGGGTCGTCGCATTCCTCTCCCCTTAAAAGAATTTCGCCCCCGAAATTGCTGGTTAGGAAGGCTGGTCCAATACCCGTTTACTATTTTCCTAAAACCAAACAGTTTTTTTATAACTACCAAACAATCTTTTGTTTAAGACACATTATCATCTTTATTAACTTTTCCAAACCTATCCATAATTCCCAAACAGTATTACTTACTTCAACCATTCAAATTATAAATCCAAATTTAAATTTAAAATCAAATTTTGAATTATCAAAATTGTTCTAACTCCCTAAATTTGTGAAATTTTTTGCCAGCGTCTCCTTTGCGCGGCTAGATTGGTACAACTACAAAATGCCTCTACGGGCCCCCAGATTTCAAAAGAAAACAAAAGTCAAGTCGCTAGACTAGAAAATCATCAAATTTCATACAGAAATTTAAATACATACCTTTGCTGAGCAAATTTCAATTTATCTTCAAAAATCAAAAATCCTAATTAAATTGCTTTTTAATACTTGAACATCCTATTTAGCAATAATGTTTAATTACAACATTCAAAGTCGCTTTACATATTCCTTTACAAAGGGTTTCATATCTATTTCATTCACATCCGTACGATGCATCTATATCATCCGTACGCAATACCCAATCCAATCGCTTTCTCGATCATGCAATTCCACTTCCGAACTAGTATCGTCCATCCGACTTCCTAGTGTAGACTCGGATCTGCTTTCTTGATCAGAAACTGTCATTCTCCTTGCAAAGTCATAACTATAACAGAGAATTTCCAGAATCAATCAAAATCCATATCCAGGGTTCACCGTCGAAAATCGAGTGAAAAATCCTAACTAAGATCGATATAACTATCTCGAAATTCTATGCTCGAATTTGGATCAAACTGCTATGCGAATAAAATAATATACGTACATCCTACGTATTTGTATCCATTGTCTTTTATTCACATTCATATGATTCCTATTCCCTTATCAACGCTTATCATTTCACATATTTTTATTAAATCTTCACTCAAAATGCTTATTCAATATATTTTCCCGGTACCCATATTTAATTTTTTTAATCCTTAAGTTCCAACTAAACAATTATCTTAAATTTCTATTTTCAAAATCCCTTATTGAAATTCCAATTTGAAATCATTTTGTTGCTAATGAAAATTTTTCCAAAAATTTTCTAACTCCCAAAATTTTTGAAATTTTTTGGCAGAGTCTCCTTTGTACGGAGGAGCTTTTGCAATTTGACAAGAGATATAAATATATATATACATCGACCCACACAGTCGAAAAAACAAAAACAGTTCATATTTCCTATTTTTATTGTGTAGGCATACCTTTATTTAGCATTTTTAAGAAAGCGGCTTAATATTTAGCAATTTGAGCAACCAAAATCCTGCCAAACGGCCTTTAGGTACCTGTACTTACTCAATTTAAACATATAAGCACTATATATAAGAAGTTTACAGCCTTTCACTTATATTTAAATAGCTAAAACATGGATTCAATAACAATGCATGTTATATACTTTCATAAGCACATATGTAAGGTTTCGAAACTTAGTTCAATTGCTTTCAATCAACTCTCAACCCATACTATTCAATTTAAGTGGTTTATAGCTCACTTGCTTGCATACGATTCATTTTTAAACCAAGCGAACATATATTCATTTCAATTGATTCAAAAATCAATTTTATTTATTTCTATTAATTCATAGAATTTTATTTAATCTCATTTTCGTCAAATGAAAATTATTTCTATGCAAATTCGGCGATAATTATGTGAATAAACAATTAATCAAGCTTATAATCATTTTAAATTAATTCCAATACCATTTATATTAAATTTTATTCCATTCTAACTTATTTACAAACCATTCACTTGCATTTCATACATTTCCGCGTTAGTTTCATTTAACCCATTCCATTAAGCTTGACAACATTCCATGCTAATATTAATAACCATTTCCCAAATTAATTTAACCCAAACTTTTATTTAATGGGCTTTAACCCTTACTCGAAGCCAAGCTTCTATTATTTTTAAACTTATGTTAATTTGCTTTCTTCAAACTTTTTCAACTTCATAACTTAAGTTCATTTCTATTTAATTTGGTTTTTACCTTCCAAAAATCACTTCACTTAATTTCTTGAGTTCCACATATTTTATAATTCAAGTTTCTATATTTTTATTCATTTCCCAAAATATAAACAATTTTGTTTTGGCTTATTTATTCCATTTCTAAATTTTATAAGTCGCAATTTATTTATATCCTTACTTTCATCCATTTACCATCAATCCTATTCACATTTTACCTTTTAACTCGGGATTATACATTTTATTTAGCCAAGTATAAATTTTTATTCAATGGGTTTTCAATTCTTTTATAAGCCATCGAAATTTATTTATTCCCATTCAATCTTATTTAACTAAACTCCAGTTAATTCTAACCATATACTATTCTTTGACTTCACACAATTTATTTACATTTTATTAAGTAAGAACTTAATTTCATTCAATGTATCTACTACATAATACAATTCCATTTCAATTATATTTCAACTTTAATCCAAATCCAATCACAATATTATTAAACTTATCTTAAGTTCATTTAATTCGACTTACTCTTCTAACTCATTAACTTTTTTACAAGTTAATTCCATTCCAGGAAATTTTCAAACTTTATAAATTTACAAAACTTTTTATAATCCATAAACATTTTTAAAATAAATTCCGGAGTCTCTTTTAATCGATTACTCAATATTTCAAAATCATTTTTTTGAAATCAATTATATCCAAACCAAATATTCCTTTGCATTACAAATCAAAACGGTTTCACCAAACCAAAACTTCAACATTTCAAAAACCATTTTTGAAATCCATAATTCGATTGCATATCCAATTATTCCTCGAATTTTTAAAACCAACCCAATTTTGCAAACAATTCCAATTTAAAACAATTTGGTAGCAATTTCTCTCTTGGAAACTCGAAAATGAACATTGATGATGCTGTAGTCATCACCGAAGTTATTTTCTAGCGATCGAAAAGAGTTTAGTGCTTTTATCCTTCGAAAACATTTCAAATATCTTTAAATTCCAAATCTCACCAGATTTCATATTCAATTCAAAAATGTTTTCCAAATAATATCACCATTATTTCTCCAAAACCCTTAAAATCATTTTCAAATTCAAAGGAATATAAATTTTCCAAATTTTCAAATTCCAAACCCTTTCAATTCATATTCAAACATTACACTTGAATTTTCATCATAAATTATTTTAAAATATTTCTCTGGAATTCTATTTCAAATATAAATCACATTTACAAATCCCATTTGTATATGAATTTATTTCTTAGCTTTTGGTTACGATTTCAATATCTTATTCAATTTTACACAACAATGATAATAATTTAATATTATCATTCCTAACAACCAAGCATCCATATATAACTATAATAATTTACGAAAAATTATTTCCTCTATATACAAAAATAATTTGGGTAAAATTATTTCATTTACTCTATTTAAAATAATACTGTGTTGGTTTACCTTGTTTAAGAGTTTAGAAAACCCCATCGATGACTTGACGTCCCACACATCGACCAGAATCCATAAACACTCAACCGATAAGTCAACCCAATATAAAAACAATTTTATATTCACTAACAAATACGCGCTCATATTATTAATACACTCAAACTCATTTTAGAGTACTATGAACTTTATTTAATGAGTAATTCCCACTAGAGCTAAGGTTCTCGCTTAACCTTCAGCTTTGATACCACTGTAACAGCCCGCAAACCCATACCCTTGGACTCGACACTATTCTCCATCAATCAACTCAAGGTGAACGGAATTACAAACCATTAGGGTTAAAGAAGAAGAAGTAGAAGGACAAAATAGAAAATAACATCAGAATCTAACCATCGCAGCGGAATAAAATATAATAGATAATAAATGATCTTTACATAAAAAAATACATCTGTTTAAACATTACATCATCAGAGTACAACATCGGAGTTCAATACACACAATTTTACACAACTCTAGACGATTATAATATCCCATCCTTCCAAAAACCAAATACACAGTGGAATATTTCATTCAAATACGGTAGTACGTATCGCCATCCAGCTCCTTAGCATCCTTTCATGTAATCTATTATGCTCGGTCTGGCCCGAGCATTATAGTTAAATAACACCCGAGTCATTCTGGAAAACCAGCGTGAGAAATCACACTCAAATTAATTATTAAAGTTTTCAAAAATCCTTAGAAAATCAAAAGCATCTCGTAAGACCACGCCATAAATAAACATGTCGGGTTTTTACCTTACGATAGCTAAAACATTTCTTATAAAAAATCGTCTGATATTATAATAGCGTCTATATACAAATACTTATTCAAATACCCGAAATTGTTACATTAATTAAATTCCAGCTACTAGCCACAATCGTGGGTAATACATACAAAACCGTAAAAGGCACATAGGGAGAATGAATTTCCAACTAATGACTAGGCACCGGAGTACCACCTGTCGCAGTACGTTGCCTAGATCACCGTACCGAGGATTACTCTCAATCCCCTACAATACAAGACCAGGACTACCCCTTACTGAATAATCCCGAGTAAGATCACCCCACGGTTGGGATCAGCAACCGCACAACTAAACCGAAAAAAGGGACATCTAGACAGGGATGACCTCACCCTAATGGGTGCTACCCACTTAGCCTTGCTGCATAACCCCTGATTTTCAGTCATTCCCGATTGTTGAGGCTTGAGGCTAAGTGTTACCTTTTTAGAACATATCACTTAAAATGCTCATCGTCCTCCTAACGATACTCTGAAAGCATTCATCCATACAAGTCCGTCCCGGGTTCGAACGGAACCGAAGGCACCACTCTTACTACATTCATTGTGGAAATCCTCTGGATTAGTAGCGACCAGCCCTTGCACTTCACTGCTCCATCTTCGAATCCAAACTCTTGTTTTCCACATGAAAACATTCAAACCGGATCGAAGTGGTTTTCGGGTAATAAATCCCAATCCCGATCTCTCCGAAACGATCAACGCATTAGCCAATATTGATAGTCGGTTATTTAACTATCAATTAACATTCACAAAAAACCATTAAACAATAAATATCTCCCAAATTATTTATTATCCTCAAAATATATTCGCAAGACATATTTCCACTTTTCAACCCTTTGAAACAGTATTCAAACCACACTCTTCTCATGGAATGAATTCCCACATATTTATTTCCACTGAAAACACCAAGTATAACTATTGTAGGTTTTTAAAATTATTTAAAAGAACTTTATTATAAAATATACTTTGACATTTAAATTGAAAACTACTTTAATACTTTATTAAAAATATATACTTAGGAATATTTAAAATGTGGTTACTTTATAAAATATAAAACTAGATTTTTCTCTTTTTAAAACAAAATACCAAGTCACCTTAAAATAATTACTACGATAATAGATTTGAAAAATACTTACTTTATAATTTAAACATTTAGAAATAATAAATTTTCTAAAACATGCTTTTTAAACAACTTTAAAACTTTTAACTTATACTTAAAAATTTGCTTCGAAAATGTACTTGGTTATCCAGGGAAATACACTTCTCTTTCGCATCCTTTAAAAACAAATCACTATTTATTTTTAACCAAATTTACCCTTTCCCTTAATAAATTCCCACCGTGAATTTATTCTTCCAAATATCCGCTGATATATTGCTTTGCTTTTATAAACCAAGTTTATAAGTTTTATAGATTGGACTTCCTTTAAAAATTCTGATTCCCAATTTATCCATTTGAAATAAATTTCTTTACTTACTCAATTTATTTCAAAATCCATTAACTTTAGCTTTTATCCCCTAATTAGGATTTAAAAATGTTTTTAATTGAAAACACCAATTTTAGATTTCCCAAATTCCTTCTTTATGCTTTCAAATAAATTTAAGCCTTGAATTTAAAGTAAATTCTTTTATTCCTTTAAATCACATCACTTAAGTTTTAAAATTTGTTATTACTCTGTTTATTCATAATCCCCTTTTCCATACTCGGAATTTATTTATTAGAATTTTAAAATCAATTTTATTCCTCTTCAGTTCATTCTTAAATTTATTCAAATTCTCTATAATTATTTTAGTTAAAAATTCACTCTTTTAATTTCCTTTTCAAAATCTAATTCTATATATTTTGATAACTCAGTGTACCGAAATATATTCAAGCAAACCATAGCATTCAATATTCCAAATATTAATATAATTCATCAAAGAATACCAAATATTCATAACACGGAATATTAAACAATCCAAATAATTTTGAGGAATCCAGTTGGATCCCTCCAACCTGTTTCCCTGCATCCATAGATGTTAGCACAATTCCAATTCCCCTTCGAGGTGGAATATCACGGTATATGGGTTTTAAATATAATATCATCCGCTATTATGCGGCTCATAGGGTATCATCCGCTATATAATGCGAGAAATCAATCACTCCAATATATACTATTATATATAATATAGCATATCAAATCAATTCAATCATTCAACCAATTATTTAAATTTAACCATTTAAATTTAAATAATACCCATATGAGTGAAATTAACTCACCTTTGATTTATTTATTTCACACCCACTTCAATCTTGGCTTGATTCACGATTTTTGACCTTGTAAAACATTTACACGGTATGTTAATATTTGAAATAAATCGGACAATCAATTTTCATTTTAATAAGTTTAATTAATTAACACTTTAATTTAAACTAATAAATTTCCCTCCTTTAAAAAAAAATCTTTAACTAAAATAATTAATTATGTTTATTAACAAATTAACCACCTTAATCCATTTTTTAAAATAAACTAGTAATTTAATATGTGTTTATCTATATTTGTTTTATTATTATTGTTTTCATTTTTGAAATCACACACAAATATATATATATATATATATATAGAAATGAGCTATAGATTTCAATAATCTAACCTTTTCATAAATTCCTATATCTTCCAAGAGCCAATATGTACATATGTGCTGTTTATCCACATTCATGCATATATTTATTTATTTATTTTTTATTAACAGAAACAATAGTCTGTTTTACTGTGATATTTTTGATAAACAAATTAAATTAAAAGTTTTTAACTGACCTAACCTTAAATCAAAATGTTTGAACATATTAAGTTCCCTTTGGATATATCTCTAAATTTAACAGTAAGTTAAACGTGTGTGTATGTATATATAACTCCCTTTTCAATTCCAGTTTAAAATTGACTACAATAAACAATATAAAACCTCATTTACAATTCCTTCTATATTTTCAAAAAATTTCAAACCAAAATCGACAGTCGAACCCAATTTAGAAACTGCAGTTGACATGCAAACATAAATCAAGCGAGATACTTACCAACATCGCCGACGACAACCCACGAGGCAACACGACCAAAGCAGACCACCGAAGTCGCTGCGCCTCCCTTCGAGAAATGCTCCCGACGTTCAATGCCTCACACACAACCGAACTCCACCACCCTTCACTGTTGATAGCCTCAACCTCAACCCCTCGTGCGCATGCATGCAGCTGCTCGCTCCTCCAAATCGAACGAATTGAAGACGCGCACGAAACCACAGTCCCCTTAGGTACGAAATCGATTCGAAAAGGGAAGGCCGCTCTCGTAACTCGACTCATGTCACTGCCTTGCGATGTTGAAACTAGAACGAGGCGGAAATACTCTCTACTATATTTGAATTTAAATCGATTAGATTGTCCCTTTTTTATCGCTCTGAAATCGGGGCCATGGATTTTTTTCCTTCAACAGGGAAGAAAAAAGAAATTGAGGAAGGGCCGACGATATCATTGCAGGCATATGAATTGTATATATATTTTCCAAATTATTATATTTCTTTAATTTTGAATTGATATGTTTGATTGCGTGTGAATATAAAGAAAAATGAAGACAAGATCCGTTGCACGTAGAAATTGGCTAGCTACAGTGATTTGAGAATAATAGCTGATGTGAAGTTCATTGATTTGTCAAACCAAGTATAGATTATATTTAAAATTTAAATTTAAATCGACTTGAATTCGTATCTTAAAATCTTGACATCCTATCAAAGCATGCAACTAGGCATTTATATGTTATACCCCTATTTCGAGCGCAATGGAAAAGGTTTCGAGTCCTATTTCGATCGTATGAAGATAGCTTTTTGGACCGGTTATTATATTGAATTTCGATATTATTTTTTGCGCGTTTATATACCATACGACCACACGACAAGTCTAAATGGTACGAAAATTGAAATCTGATAATAATACAATATTACGGATCCAATGGAACTTGTTTCGTCAAATTCCGTGACTATGCCTTGGAAGGCTATTTTTAAATGTCAATTTAAACGATATATTTTTAAAACTAAAAAAATCACTGTTAAATTCAATTTTAAAACTTTTATTATCCTCAACACTATCAATATAAATTTTACAAGCCTTCAAATTATATTTTAACAGGCTTAAAGTTCCAGATTCAACATTTTACCCAACCTCAAGTTATTTAATTCAATAAATTTAATTATCAAATAAATAGTGATATTTGAATTCAAGTTAAAAATTAACTTTTAAGTATTTAAAATCAATTAAATATTCTAATTTCAAATATTCAAAATTTCCGGGTCGTCGCATCTGGGCTCCACACTATGATACAACCCTTTTCCAGAAGGAAATTACATACCCTCAGGAGGTGCTATTCCCAAATAATCTTGCCGGATCCTTCCTGTTTCGACCATTTTCGGATTGTGAGGTCCGACGAGGTCTCGTCCACAAAGCTACACATTTCACAGATCCATGATTTGATCAACAAATGATCAGCAGCATTTCATATGACACATTACCAATTTAGGAGTGTATCACTAGTAACCATCAACTACATAACCTCTGAGCTCGTACGTCTCAGAGTAGGATGTTAAGCTAAGAGAATAAATTCTCCGCCACCAATAGAAATGTATATGATAGAAACCAGCTTTACATCTCAAAGTGTAACGTTAGACACACATCCATACAAGTCCGTTCCAGGATCGAACAGAATCGAAGGCACCTCAAAGAAGCCCTTGCAAATCCAGATATTCACTAATCACGTTCAGAATCCCCGTCACAAAGGGTGATAAAATCTCTATACCGGAGCAACCCGATGCAGAGACATTCGATAGGTAATGTGACGCCCCACCTCTATACCCACACTAGCCAAGAACACTACGGAGTAATGCTGTCAACTAGCACGGAGAATAAGGCTATTGAGGAGCGACCATCTGTGTAATATCTTTGTGCGAGTACTGATATGTCAGATAAAATATAACTTGCATGCCTTTCAAGAGGAAATCCGACATACCGACATAAACTCAAAGTTACTACACAGTGGCTATAGTGTCTTCGGAAACAAATATAGAAATAAACATAACACAAATCAGTCACAGATAATTCATATCACAAAGGCGGAAGAAGATATAAACATATAACTAACACATGAAAGTGTACACCCGAGTAGTGGTCAAAAAGATCCACAATAATACAGCAGAATAGCAACACGTGCTACACAAAAGAATACTACTATGAGTCTATATCTCAAGTGTATACAACAAAAACTGCTAATCTAAATAGTTAGCCAAAAGTCAGAGTAATGAATCCCTAGGGAGAACTCAAGCAGAAGCACCTGTAACATTTTGGTCTGACCCGAGTATTATTTATAAGAAAATAATAAACGGATCAGTCTAGCTATAAATATCAGATGACATGATATAGAATAAGAGATATGGCATAAACATATGATAACCATATGTGCATACTACAATAAGTATGTAGTTGAAACTCAACATGAGATTAATTAATACCACAAAAATCTTCACAAAGATCCAAAAAGGGTATCATACCCAAAACTTGTATTCACAACAAGTCAATGAAACACGAATTCACCAATGCACAAAAATTGATAAATCATATCAATGAAAATCACTAAAATTGGTGAAGCATAAATTCCAGAATTCAACACACGAAATCCAGAAATCATAAAAAAGGGGGGAGGCCTATCACATGAATGGGAGCATGAAAGCTCACCAACATATGTATCACACGAACGAGACGCTATCTCATGGTAGCTAGCCATTAATTTTTGACACACGAATGGCCCGAAGACCATGGGGCGCTACCCCACATGTGTGATTCGAAATCACACAGAAACGGGGTCTAGTCTAAATCGCAGACAAAGAGACATCGCACAATTGCTAGTCTAAATCACAAAAATGATCGTCATGATCATCAAGAAGTGTCAATTACAGTAAGCTAGTAAATATATGAGCTTAGCTTCATGTCCCATAACCACTAGCTTAACTTAAATATTTACGAACAAATTGTAGATTTCCACTAGAAAATTGTCACAAGAGATTCAATCGAACAAGTCCAAGAATTAACCGACGAAGTAAACGCAAGCGTTTCATACCACTCTTTTTATTAAGTCGTTTAATTAGATTTCTCATACGAATGAGGAAAAGGTTTGTATATACTAATAGATTGGAAAACGGTTTAAGAGAAAGAGTTTTGAAATAAAATAGTATTGAAATCATTTGATGAAAGAGTTTTGATATTTACTGCTAGTATTGAAACCTTTATATTTTTAAAGTGACAAATCATCAAATGATGGTAGAAACGACCAATCACTAAAATTCACGATCGAAGTCGTGAATTTTATCCAAAGAAATCGATACCGAATCCACCAAAATGGATATTCCAAAAATTCCCGAAGTACAGAAGTCATCAAAGTCAATAACAAATGATAACAACAAATAGGGAAATAACACGAATCGATTAAATTTGGAAACCACGCAAAATAGGCGAAATAGGCAAAACAGCATCAGGTCGGTCGGCCGGCAACAGAGCTCGATCGACCGGACCCTGTTCTAAAAAAATCTCGAGAAGCAGGTCGGTCGGCTGAGCCCTGTAGCCAGTCGACTGGACCAGAGACAGAAAGGTGCATATGCACTTTAGTAGCAGGTCGGTCGACCGGCCCAGGGGTTCGGTCGGCCGAACCTGATGTTCTGCAAATTGAAACCCATATCAAATGAGGTGCAAACTTCGTTAATTTGTAATCGGACGAGCACGGATGCTAGGGGATTATGCCCATCGACTACCCGGTCCATTGGCTCCTCCATGCATCACCAAAAACATGTTCCAACATTCAAGTTGTGATTTTTAAAGCATTGAACCCAAAACACCAAAAATTGGAATATTCACCAAATCAATACAAACCAAAAGCAAATGCACATGAATAAGTGTTAGGAATTCATACCTAACAATCGAAGATAATTATAAGCATAGATGTGAGATAAAAATATCACCTTTGAACCCAAACAAATGAAGAAGAAGCTCAAAAGCAAAGGAGAATCAACCACTCTTCAAATCCAACTCAAAAAGCTTAATTTTAAGCTTTAAAAGAAGAACATTTGCAAAGTTAGGTTTAGGAATTTCCGAAATTGATAAGAGAATGAGTTGGAGAAGAAGAAGAGAAGGCTTACCAATGAGTTCACTTGAATGTGAAGCTAGAAGTTGGATTTGCTAATGAAGACTAGGGCTTGGATTTTTAATTTCCTCTTCCACTCTCCATTGTTATAAAAGCTTGAATATAAGAAAATGAGGAATTAAGTAATGAAGAGGAGAAGGGGTTGGGACTGAATACATAAGTGGGGTTAAAGGGCTCAGCCCTAACCAAAGCCCTAAGTGAAAAAGTAGCAAAATTCCACTAACTCCAAACATATCAAAGTTTACACTTAAAAAGATCGCAAACGGCGTCTTGAACTCAACGGAAGTGGTCTCGAGTCCTAATTCGACTGTTTGCAAAAAGTGGCTTTTCGGACTAAATTCCGAGTATCGATAAAATATTTAAATAAAATATTTAAATATAAAATCGATAAATATGCAGGTTGTTACAGGTAATCCTTTCGCTTTCGAAAATACCTGGTCTTCAACACCATATTCAAATGCAGTCCCATTTTGTCGTATCATTATTCAGAATGGGTTTTATGACACAAAGTCCTCTCCCGAATAATCCGAATAATGAGCGCTTATTTTAAAAATAAGTGTTACATTTAGATTTCAAACAAATCACAAAAATTTCCACTTGATCTTTTAAATAGATATCTATCACAAGATTCAATGTGGTTTTCAAATATCCATTTGGAATCCGACACCCGGTCGCATCAAAATTCTAACGCCGTTTAAAGGACAATATTGATAGTCGGTTATTTAACTATCAATCAATATTCACAACAATCACCAAGATTTAAAATGATTTTCCCCAATTATTTATTTTCAAAACACCTTCGCAAGATATATTTTTAGAAATTCAACTATTTGAAAACAAATTTCAAATCACTTTTCACCTTTCAATCTTTTGAAAACAAATTCCAAATCATTTTCCTTACGCGGAATATATTTCCACATATTTATTTAATTCCACTGAAAATTTGCCGAGTTCAAATAGTTCAAAAATAATTTAAAATACTTGTCCAAAATATACTTAGAAACATTTAAAATTAAACTATTTTAAAACACTTGCTTAAATATTAGTTATGAAAATATTATACTAATATTCATATAAACTTAAGTGCCAAAATAATTTTAAAATAAAGTTATTATATAGAGTATAATTATTTAGATAATCATTTTCGAATCAAATATCAATTAAATCTTTAAATAATCACTTCTATAACTAATTAAATAAATCTTTTAATTTAAATATTTAAAAACAACTTTAAGAAATAATTTCTTCACAAGCATCCTTTTTAAAAAACCAACTTTAGAATTTTTAATTTATATTTGAAAGCTATTTTAAAAATATACTCGGCTTTCCAGGGAAAAAACACTTTCCATTCTAAAATGGTTCATTTAAATCAATCAATAAATCTTCTCGATTTATTTTAATTTACATTCCAAATCTGTAAATCTATTTCCACACTTTTAAAAATAAATCAACATTTATTTTTAAAACAAAATTCCGTTTCCTTTATAAAATTCCCATTGTGAATTTAAATTTTCCAAATATATACTGAGATACGATTTTCAAATTGTTTTCCTAATATTTACTTTCAAATACCAAATCAAATTCTAAATTGATCTCCAAAAATTTATTTCAGACACCAATTCAAATTAAAAATTGATTTTCCAAAGATTTATTTTTAAACACCAAATCAATTCCAAATTGATTTCCAAAATCATTTCAAACACCAAATCAATTTTTTAAATCTGATTTCTAAATTTATTTCCTTTTAAAATAAATTCCTTTATTTCTTCCAAATTATTTAAAATCCGATTATTAAATAAATTCTTCAACTATTAACAAAATATTACTTAAAACCCATTTGTTTAAATCTTTCTCGCAATTTGGAAATTATTTAATTGGTTTTCAAAAATAAAACCTTATCCTTTTAAAATTCTTTTTTTTAAATTTATCCAATTCTCAAAAATAAATTTCTACTATAAATTTTCAACTTGAATTTCAAAAAAATAAAATTTTATTTATTTCTGGTATCCTACGATACCAAAAATATATTCGGCTAAGCTATAGCCTTTAACGATTTTAATCACAAATATAATCACACAGAGATTATAAATAATCAACACACAACATATGAAACAAATTCAATATTTGAGGAATGCAGTTGGATCCCTCCAACCTGTTTCCCTGCATCTACAGATGTTAGCACAACAATTAAATACCAATTCAACTTCGAGGTGGAATATCGTGGTATATGGGATCAATATAATATCATTCGCTATTATGCGGCGCATAGGGTCTCATCCGCTATATAATGTGGGAAATCAATCACTCCAAACACATATATAATACCAATTCCATATCGGGGTGGAATATCACGGTATATGGATTTAATATAATATCATCTGCTATTATGCAGCGCATAGGGTCTAATTCAATATAACTGATAATAATTTATCATCCAAGCACACAATCAACAATTTTAAATTTAACTATTTATATTTAAATCAGAAAAATCCAATCGAGTGAGAAGATCTCACCTTTTTAATTTGCAATCTGTTTTCAATCCTGACTTGTCTTCTTCACAGTATTAGACCTTGTATAGAAAATTTTATACAGTTGATTAATATCTTTGGATAGTAGAACAATCTATTAGCATTTAATAATTTAATTTAAACAAATTCTTTTTTAATAAAATATTTTCTAGTTACCAAAATAATTACATAAGTTAACTAAAAAAATTAATCTCCATAATATTATTATTTCAAAATATGCCAATAAAAGGTGCATGTATATTTATTTCCATTAGAAACAACATATATATATATATATTTGTAAAATAATCTTTATAGGTTTCACAAAAATTCAATTTATATAAACTTTAAAGCCTTTAAAAATTCCTATTTTTCAATCTTTACCTATATATATTTGAATAAGCATGTGTACATATATATACCTATTTTTCTATTAAAAAGAAATCTGTTTTCTGAACGTATACATGTTTAAATTAAAAAAAAAAAACTGTTTTGAAATTAACAAATTTAGAACTTATAGTTTTCAAAAACAACATATTAAAATTGATATTAATATATACTACAACAATTATTATTATTTCAACCAAACAAAGTTCTTATTTTATCTTTATAAATTTCCTTACTCGATAAAAATTGTTAAATTAAAAAGAATTCGCGAATACCTCTCTGCCCATTGCAGAGAAAAATTATCACGACTCGAAGCTCACCCACAACGTCTGCTAGTTGACAACTCCACCGTCGACACCCACTACCCAACATGCTTCCTAAAAGCTTCATGAACACCATTGCGAGCTTGACGAATGGTCGTCGAGACCTGATTTTGCCAATTACTTTGTAACATCCCGCCTTTTCGCACGCCTTAAATCGACACACGTTCCAATTCAAACCATATGGAAGGGTGGATTGTTATGGGGTAAATAAGAAAAAGTAGAGAAAGAAAAAAACAAAATAGAATCTTGCAGCGGAACGATAAAATATAATAATCAAGTAAACAATTCATGAAGATGTTTTACAAAAAAGTTTGATTATACTTATACAGTACATATCAGAGTTATACATACCATAGAATAATAATTATGCAGCAGAAAAAATGATGTAGTGGAATAATATAGTAGATAATAGTAATACAAATCTTCGTCTTCGTCCTCCAGAGCTAAAATCTTCGAATCGTGAAATGCTCAGGCTGACAAGAGCGAATTGAAAAGACAAAACACTTGAGTCGGAACTAAAATATCTTATGTGAGTTAAATCAACAGAAATAAATATGAGTGCAGTAACTTAAGAGATGCTCGAGATTTACATCTCCTAAGGATCCGTTAAACTATTTACTATGTAGTAATATTTCGCTATTATAATAATGTCTGATAGAAAAATAAACTTACTTTTAAATAGCGTTAAGGGGTTACCCATATAGCCCTTAACACAAATAATGCCAACAGTCTATACAGTGCTTGCATATCTCCTGATCGGGAGACTACGAGAAGACATTCCATAGGTATGACACAAATAGAAACTCGTAGTAAGGCTCGGTATGGTAGGTGACGCGACACAACTAGGCAATGCCAGGGTAGATATACCAATTACGCACACGGGGTGGTGGTAACGTGTAGCACGCAGCTACCGCCCACCTCGAGCCACACCTCCAAATCAAAAATCAAAAGTGGCCACCGAATCAATCCAACAGTCAGAGTATAATATCGAAGGGATGTGTCCGATAAGCGGGGCTACATCCTTGGCCCGAGATAGCTCCTATTTTAGCCACCTTTTGCAAACTCATGGGAGTCGGGTCCACGTATATACCTTAATAGAACGTCGCCACCATCCTACTTCATTCTGGAATCTCCACCACGTACACGGTTGTTAAAGTGGTTTTCGGAGTTGGCAAAGAGTATGACAACTTCCGATCCCGGTCTCTTTAACAACCAAACGTTATTATAACACCGCGGTCATTTCGAAATAATTTATACTTCAAAACCAAAAAATAATATCCATTTCCAAACCATATAATTACGATATCATTTTCCCTTTTAAAACCAAATCAATACGATATTATTTTCCAAATATATCCTTTTCAAAAACCATAACATTTTCAAGATTAAATATTTCGAAACCAAAAGCTTGAAATATAGCCTTCCAAAACTTAAAATTTGGAATTTCATAACTCTAAAATATAACTACACCACTTAAATGGTTTAAATATTAAATTACTTTATAAAAATTGAATAGCTTCTTTAATTTCGCAAATAAATTCCAAATACCGATTTGAACCTCCAAATAAACCATTTCAAATTCAATATATTTCAAAGCTTAAATATTCCACCATTTAAACTAATTCTTTGATAATTCCATATACATCAAATTCAATTACTATTATTTAGACTTGAAATGTTTACTTAATAAATCAAATATCATTTAAGCAAAGCCTTTAAACTTCAAATAACAGGATATACTTTCTACTTAAATTAACTTGATAATATTCATTTAAAGTGATTGATATTTTTTTCCTCTAAACAAAAATCAAATTATACAAATCATACCTTTTAAAATCTTAGATTTATTTAAATTTCAAATCAATTTTTATTCGAGGATGATTCTTAAAACACTTTAATTCAAATCAATTCACATTTCTCTTCCGGCCTTCATTATTTAAGTCATTATACTCTACAAATATAATATAAATACTTCACTGTATCATATCTTAATAAAATCAACTTTTATTATTAAACTTCTTTTATACTTTAAACCAATTTATACATATCGTAAATCCAAGAACTTAATTATATATATAAATATAACATTTATAAATATCCGAATCAATATCTCATAAACCATATTTTTCATTACAAAAACATAGAAATCTTTTCAAAATATTTTTATATATAGAGTGAGGTGCCTGTATAAAATTTTCTATCCTATGGTCAAGTGATACGGATATTTATCATTTCAATCCAAAATTTAAAATAAAAATTACGGTTATATATCATTTCAAATCGCAATCCCGAATGAAATGAAAATGCATAATAACTTGCAGTTTATAACAATATAAAATACAACATCCATTCATCCAATATTAACCGACAACCATTTATCATAATCATCGTCCAATTCAAACAATAGCATTAATGTAGAACGGATAATAAACAACAGCTATTAACTAGCAATTTATATTCAAATGATAAATTAAATAACTATTTAATTGGCAGTTTATATGCAATAGTAAATAAATACAATTTAACAGGCAGTTTATATGCAATGAATAATTAAATAACAATTTAATTAAATAAATGCAATTTAACTGAGAGGATGCTTAGAATACGCCAAACAATCATAGATAATGTAACGACCCGGAAAATTTTAACAATTTTTAATTGATTCTATAACGTATTTAATTGAATATTTGTGAAATCTTATAATAATTGAATTTTTAAACAAAAAGTTTATATATTTAGAATACGTATATTTAAATATAGCAGATTGTAAATTTTCAAATAATTTTATGGAAGTTTATTTAATTGAGAAAACGTGCTGTCCAATTCAAGCTATTAATTGCTTTAATTGATTTCTGAATCAGTGCGTAACGGTTTCTTTTTACTACCGTTAAAGATTTCTATTGCTTAATACTTTTCCAATTCAGGTAGAGTTTTCCATTCGTAACCATTAATAAATTTGAGATCATCGACCTTGCTTTTATTATTCCTTGTAGTTTCGTGCACTGACTTTACTTTTCCCACTACCCATAATTTTCTCTATACGTTTCTTTTGCAATTGAAGCGTATATTTATATTTATGGTGGTGCGTTTATTTTGGTCTCCCTTTATTTTTGTTTTTAAGGCTCGAAAGAATCTCAAATCATCAAGCTAGTAGCATCCATTCCTTCCCTCGCTTTCATAAGGCCTATAATATATAAACAACTTGCTTATAGATCTGAACACAACTTTGTCATCAAATTTAATGTGCCTTCCTCTCCTTATTATTTCGGTTCCAACCTTCCTAGTAAATGGCTTTAATAAATTTTGGCTAAATCATAGCTACGGACTTTTCAAATTTCTTTCATTTTATATTTATTTCCAATTCCTTCATTTGCTTCAAAATTTTTGAACGTGCCTAATCATCTCAGCATGTATATATAATGTAAGCCTACCTTTCCTTAGAAAGCTATTGCTCACAAAATTTCCAGATTTCTTTCCTTTTATCCATTTTTATATCCTTGACTTTCAAAACTCATTTTGTGTTGTACAAACAAACAAAAATTTATTACTTTATGTGTATAGCTAAATCAACTATTGACCATTACAATTACTTTTATTTTTATATTCATTTCAATTTATTACTTAATAACGTTTTGATGAATCAATGGATAGCTTTACGTTTCTTTTGCTTTTGAAAACTTTATATTTATAGTGTACGTTTCTTTTTGCATTTCAAAAATTTGAAACATGCTGCCCCATTTAAGCCATTAATTGTTTTAATTATTTTTCTTAATCGACATATAACCGTTGCTTTTTATTATTCCTAGATTTACATCCATACTTTAATCTCTACTGTTCCATTTATTTCATTTGAATCTAAATTTATTTACCATTCATTTATACGCCTCTTTCTCTTCCTCTTTTTACGTTATTTCCCTGCTTGCAAGATCTGTTGCCATTCCCTTATTTATTTCTTTCCTTTTTGAAATTTAAAACGTATACGTTTTACATTTATTTATTTCTAAACCATCCATTGCCTTTCCTTTAAATCAATCCATTCTCTTCTTGTTTGTTTTAATTTATTTCCTCTTTTCACCAACACTCAATCTTTATACATATTCCTTTTAATTTATTTTCTCTTTTCACCAGCATTCAATGTTTATATACATATTTGTTTCATTTTATTTCCTCTGTTCACCAGCATTTAATCTTTATATATTTGTTTTAATTTATTTCCTCTTTCTTTTTTTTTCTCCTTAAATTATAGGAATAAATTCCTAAATTTCCTCTAGCCATTACTATCTTTATTTCTTGCCACTTTAAACAAAATTTCTTTCCACTCTATCAATGTGAGGCTTCTCTTATAAATACAAATCACTCGTACATACCCTACTCCATATCAATAGATCTTCATCTCCTCTCTTGCATGTGACGCTTCTTCTGTAGGTAAATGGCTGCACTAATTTTTTTTCTTCTTATTTCTTTTCTTTTTCTTCTTCTTTTTCCTTCTTTTCTTTTGTTTTCTTATTGTTTATATTGCTTTTGCTTTTCCTTTATTTTAAGCATAACATGCTTCAAGTATATATTTTACATTATAAGTATGTTTATATAGTGCAGCGCAAGTATACATTAAACATAAAGTTATAAACATTTGCATTTGTTCTGTGGTTAGTTTTATATGAGTATTTATTGAAATTTGTTTAGTATGACTTTTGAATATACATTGGGTTATTTCATACTGTTTATATATAATATAAGATGTTTAGCAGTCTGCATATATGTTACAGCATGTAAGATTTTTATAAAAAAAAAGGAAAGGTGTTAATTTTATATTGTATTGTTTATAAAAAGGTGTTAATTTTATAATATATATATTGTGACGCCCCACCTCTATACCCACGCTAGCCAAGAACACTACGGTGTAGTGCTGTCAACTAGCGCGGAGAATAAGGCTGTTGAGGAGCGACCATCCGTGTAATTTCTTATCACACTGTGGCTATAAAATGGTCTTCGGAAACAAATATAGAAGTAAGCATAACATGCGAATCAATCACAGATATCCATATCACAAAGGCGGAAAGAGATATGAATATATATCACATAGAAGTGTACATCAGAGTAGTGGTCTAAAAAGATCCACGATAATACAAAAGAATAGCAACGCGTGCTATACAAAAGAATACAACTATGAGTCTATATCTCAAGTGTAAACAACAAAAGCTGCTAATCTAAACAAGTAGCCAAAAGTCTGAGTAGTGAATCACTGGGGGAGGAGTCAAGCAGTAGCACCTGTAACATCTCGGCCTGACTAGAGTATTATTTATAAGAAAATAATAAACGGATCAGTCTAGCTATAAATATCAGATGACATGATATAAAATAAAAGATATGGCATAAACATAAAATATCCATACTGACATACTACTATAAGTATGCAATTAATGATCAACAGGAGATCAACCGATAAGAGATAAATCAATATCACAAGAATCTTCTCAAAGATCCAAAGAGGGCATCATACCCTAAACTTGTACCATGACAAGTCAAAGAGATAAATTTCAGAAATCAACACAAGAAATCCAAAAATCATAAAAAGGGAAAGAGGCCTATCACATGACGGTCCGAAGACCAAGGGGAGCTACCCCGCATGTGTGAATGGAATCACACAGATTGAGGTCAAGACTAACCAAAAAGCAGAAAGGTATGTGTGAATGGAATCACACAAGTGGTGTCTAGTCTAACCTTGCAATGAAAGAGACATCGCGCAATTGCTAGTCTAATTCATAAAGCGATCATCAAGATCAACGAGAAGTGTCAATTACACTAAGCTAGTAAATATAGAAGTTTAGCTTCATGTCCCATAACCACTTGCTTAACTTAAATATTTACGAACAAACTGTAAATCTTCACTAATAAAATTGTCACAAGAGGTTCAATCGAACAAGTCCAAGAATTAACCGACGAAGTGAACGCAAGCGTTTCATACCACTTGTTTTACTAAGTCGTTTAATTAGATTTCTCATCCGAGTGAGGTAAAGGCTTGTATATGCTAATAGATTGGAAAACGGTTTAAGAAAAGAGCTTTGTTATTAAAAATAGAGTTGAAATTGTTTGTTAAAAGAGTTTTGATATTTACTACTAGTATTGAAACCTTTATATTTTAAAGTGACAAAACACAGAAGCAATTGTAGAAACAATCAGTCACAAAAATCGCATACGGAGATGTGAATAAAATCCAAGGAAATCAGCTCAATGTTTTTCAGATAAGATCCCCTACGGAGGGGGGGTCCAGGGGGGGTGGCAACCCCCCAAGGTGGGGGTGCGGGGGCAACGCCACCGCTTACGGGGTTCGACCTAGTGAAGACAAAATGAGGTCTAACGACCTACGGGGAATAGGGTCGAGCGACCTAATGGTTGCGACCTAGGGGTCTAAGGAGTCAAGCGACCTAACTGGAGCAACCCTGTGGTCATGCGACCTAACTGAAATGGCCAAGCGACCTAACAATAGCACAGGTCAAGCGACCTAACGTTTTAAGGCCGAGCGACCTAATTAAACTCGCGACTTAATGGTGTGGAAGGCGTGCGACCTAACATGTTACGACCTAAGGGTCGAGCGACTTAGTGGAACAAGGTCATGCGACCTAATACTTGTAGTAGGGTTGGGCGACCTAATGGAGTAAACGGTCGAGCGACCTAACAGGTTATAGGTCATGCGACCTAGTGGGTTAACGGCCTAACGACCTACGGGTTATAGGCCCAACGACCTAACGGGTTATAGGTCCAACGACCTAGCGGGATAGAAGGTCATGCGACCTAAAAATGGAAGGCAAGGCCAAGCGACCTAACGAAGAGGGGGTGAGCGACCTATGGTCATAAACGAGGTCGAGCGACCTATAGAGGCATAGGATGCAGCGACCTAAAACGTCGCGACCTAGCGACCCAAAACATCACGACCTAGCGACCTAAGGGGATAAGGGCTGAGCGACCTAACATTCGAACGACCTACGACCTAAGGAGCTTGCGACCTAAAGCCCAACGACCCACGACCTAATTTCCGAAGCGCCGAGCGACCTAACGTTATAGGCCATTTTAGGTCGGAAACGAGCTATTCGAAGGCCGAGACTTTTCCACGCGAACGACCTAAGGGTTAGGTCGCGAACGACCTAAGGGTTAGGTCGCGAACGACCTAACTCCGAACACACGAAAATGGCCAGAACGACCTAAATGCAGAAATTTCACCAAAACACCAAAAATCGGAGTTTTTCGCCAATCCAATCCAAACCAAAAGCAAATATGAATGCTAAAGTGATAGGGAATCATTCCCAACAATCCAATATAGTTATAGACTAGATTTGTGAGATAAAAATCTCACCTTTGCTCCAAAACCCAATGAAAATGAAGAACAAAGCTTGAAGGCAAATGGAGAAGCAACCACAAGCTTGAATCCAATGTCTTCTTCTTGAATTTAGAGTTGAATGTTGGAGTTGCAATAAAACAAAGACTTTGGAGTTTTAATTTCTCATTCCATTCACCATTTTTGTTGAAGCTTTAGTGTTAGGAAATGAAATGAAGCAATGAAGAAGAAGGGGATTTGTTCAGTCCATCGTATTCGTGCCAATCTTGCTTCGCTTTGAAAATTTTGTTTGGATTTGTTCGATGTCTAGATCGTGATCCAGCGTAGCTCAATTCTTTGTCCAATCTATCTAGCCTCGAAAGGTGAGCAATCACTCACGATTTAACATTCTTATATTTATTAAATTTGATTTCAATTGAAACGACAATTGAAATATGTTGTTATTAGTTATTTAAATTGTTTATATGCTATTATTTGTAACTGTTCACCTGTGGGATATGACACCATATCCTGTTGTTTGTATTATACTGTTATTGATGATATATGCCTGTTATATTATTATTATATGTTATCACTCTGCAAGTTCCCTGTAGTTTAGAAATCACTATGGGTTGAAATGATACATACCCGAACGGACTTTAGAATATGAGAAAATCGTTATGGGTTGAAATGATAAACCCAAGCGATTTTCATTTAATTGAATTTAGGATTACATGATATCCGCCCGTATATATTTAGTGTACGGATTGAAATGATAAATATCCATAGCACTAGACTATATAATAGGAAATATATACAGACACCGTTGGTCCATATAAATATTCTGAAAATAATTTTTATAATTTTGGAAAAAATTATATGGTTTAAATAATATTGATTCTTAAGATATTATATAAATGGAAATTTTATATATAGATTTAGTCGTAATATTTGATTTAAATTAGATTAATTTAATACGGATAATATGGTTGAGTATTTATGTAAATCTATATTTCAAATAGATTTTCTTGTAATAAATTGAATAATTAAGATGGAGAGATAAATTTTGGTTTATTAAAAATAGTATTTAAATGAGGATTTATTTAATTAAATCAATTTGAAATTTTTGAATGGGAAATTTAAAGGTATGATTTTATAACTGGATTTTTGATTTATGTGATTTAATGAATATTTCAAGTTTAAATAAATTAAAGAAAATATTGAGTAAAATGTAATTTAAGGTTACTTAAATGATATTATATCTAATGAGGGAGTATTTCAAGACTAAATAATAATGAGGTTAAATCGAGATCTATAGGAAACTGTTAAATTGAACATTTAAATACTAAAGCTTTGAACTATATTGGAATTTAAATGGTTTATTTTGAGATTCGGATCTGTATTTGAAATTAATATAGTTGAATTTGTTATTTAGAAACTAAATTGAATTTAAATTGATAAATTAAGATTGGATTTAATTTGAATAGGAAGGTCGGGTTGATGTTGAAACAATTGGTTAAGTTGAGGAAATTGAAAATACTTTACTCTATAAATTATTTAATATATATATATACTATTTTTGGGAAATATAGAGATATTTGAAGTGAAAATGATATTTGGTTTTGAAGTATAAATTAAGTTGAAAGGACTACGGTGTTATAGTGTATATTTCTACCTTGTAGATAGTTCTATGGACCCTTAGAGGATGGTTATCCCAAACATCCTTTAAGTTAATTGTATTTCAGTTGATATTTCACTTGAGTTGGATTTATTTAGATAAGAATGTTAATCCTGACTCGAGTGTTTTGTGTTTTGCTTTACGCTCTGGTCAGACTGAGTGATACAACATTTGAGACTCACCTTCGAAGTTGGAGCTTTGCTTGAAGATCCAGCTATCTATTCCTTCATTCATCCAGTTGATTGGTTCAGAGAAGTCATCTGTTGCATTGGAGACTTCACTGCATTTGAACCATTCGGTTGTATTTTATTTCTAACTCTGAGGTATATAGTAGCTTCATAAACTACTATTCTTTATCTATTCCGCTGCATTATATTACTCTGTGATCTGTGATTGATTTATTTACTATATATTTTAAGTTTTGCCAAATTTTAATTAACAATATGGTATTTTGAGCAATTCAAGTCCGACATCTGCGGATGCGAATGGTCCAAAATAGTGGGTCGTTACAGTTGGTATCAGAGCTTTGGCTCTAGGCAAACTTAGCATATATGGTAAATTTATTTACAGAATCACTTTCGTTCGAGTTGAATCTCTTCCTTTTTGACTCAATTTCCTTTGAGTTTTGGAATGTCCCTCGGTTCCGAAATTCATTCTTGTCTCTTCCTATTTATATTCGTTTGATTCTGGATTACCCCATAACTCCACCGAATGTTTTGTAAAGAGGGTGAAAACACCTTTACAATTGGCATCGATTCACCGAAGATTTTTGTATCCTCGGTTTACGATGCTGCTATATCTTGATATGCCAAAGTCCATCTCTGGCAATCGAATGTCGATTTGTTTTAGAATTCCGCATCGGTCATATCCCTGAAGTCAAGGTTGACCCGGTTAAGGTCGCCCACGATTTATAGAAGTATATCCATCTTCTATTTTGTAATTTAATTATCTCATCTTTGATCTAGTCTATCTTCGAATCAGAATTCTATTGATTGGAGTTCCTCTAATTCAAATCTCTATCTTTGTTTTGAAATCCATTCTTAAAATTATTCTTTGAAAATCGAGTATATTTGCATTTTTGAAATTGTTTTATATATCGAAATTATTATTTTGATAATTATGATTTTATTCTATATAAAAAGTGAAAATGTTTTCGATAAGGATTATATACCTATATATAAAACGAATAAGAAATGTTATTCTATATATAAAAGTTTTGAAAGGATTGGAAATTTTGAAAATTTATAAGAAAGTGATTCATATAAAAATGATTTATAACTGAAGGGTTAAATTTGAAATTCGAGAATTGAATTCCGGTATTTTGAAATTGGTTTTAGGATTTTGGAAAATATATAAAAATAATATGATTTAAAAGTATTTTTCCGAATAAGAAATGTTTCAAATGAGTTCAAATGAATTCCAATAATTTTGAAGAAATTTCAAAGAAGTTTTCAAGAAAATAGATATCCAGAACTCACTTATGTCGCTATAAAATAATTTCGGTGATGAGTGCACGCATCATCGACATTGATTTTCGAGTTTCGGAGTGGGGGAGTGGCCACTTTAATAGCTTTGCTATGCAAGTGATTTTGTAAAACCGTTTTTGATTTCAAATTCCGAAGTATAATTTGATATTTTAGAAAGATATAAGTATATATTTGAAACAATTTAAAATGAGACCGGTGTTCAGTCCTCGAGTTTCGGATTTAATAATTGGTTTATTGATTTATTGTTGATTTTCAACTGTTGAATTGAAAATTTGATTTCCCTAACTATTTTGAATGTTCGAACACTTCCAAATCGATATTAAATTTTCAAAGCTAAGAAATTTCGAGGAGTATAAAATGTTTGATAAAGAATATAAATTTTGTTTTGAAATGTTTTGAAAAAAAATATGGTTTTGAATAATGGTTTTCAGAAAGGTAAATTGGATATTTCAAATAGAAATAGATAGTTTAAAAGTTTTAAAGGGATACTTATAAATTTGGAAACTATTTTTAGTATAATTGATTTTGAGAAAATATTTGGTTTTGAAATTTAATTGAAATTAAAACCAGTACTTATATGGTGATTTTGGAAATGAATTTGTTTGACTTGAATTATTTTAATTTGGAAACTGGGATTATTTTCTAAACCTATTATTATGGGAACTTTGAAATTGAGATATTTAATTTGGAAGAAAATTTGGTGAAATCATATATGATTTTGAAACTGATATTGAAATGATTTGAAATTTGAGAACCTTATATTATTAAGCACTTGATTTGGGAGTGGTCGAACCTATATAAAATGGATTGTATAAGTATGAAGTTGATTTGAAATCTATTGATTTGAAAGGTACTCAATTTGGAAAGAGATTTTATATAATCGAAGTCTATATAAGTATGATTTGATCTACTATTGATTTGGAAAGTACTCGATTTGGGAAAAATGAAATCCTATATATATGGACTTTATATAAGTACGATATTTGAACGTGATTTGAAAAGGTACTATATGATATATATTTTCGAAGTAAAGATATGGAAAGTGCCTTCTGCTTGATATCTGCTTTGTGGCCACATCGTGGATTCATTCTATCGATATTATTCTCTCTGATTTTTGGTTTTCCGGATGTAATACTCGAGTGTTCCCACCATGGCGTAGCCCATGGGTTTTTTTCTCTCGTGAATGCGTAGCGTAATTGCCTGGCTGAGTCTTGCCTAGGGGTACGGATTGTTTCCTGGGGGATCTAGGCGTAACCATTGCATATTCTGCAATCTGTGTAGGTCGCGAATAGTAGCGCAAGTGCCTGGCTGAGTCTTGCCTAGGGGTACGGATTGTTTCCTGGGGGATCCAGGCGTAACCATTGTGTATCCTGCACTCTACTAGTCATCATGGCGTAACTCGCAGGGCTGAGAAAGCTTACGGATATGGATTGTTTCCTGGGGGACCCAGGCGTAACCATTGTGTATCTGCGAACCATGATCGGACAAAGGTTTTGGTTTGGTTGATTTGTTTGGATTGTACTTTCCATATCTGTTTTTAAAAGGTTTTTCAAATATTTTCACTGGGTGTTGAAACAGGTCTACTAAGTACTTGAAGAACTCTAGCTTTGCGCCTGATCAACGCATGGCCAGAGTCTGCAAGAACGAGGATAAACTTGTTAAAACATCGAGTTATAAAAGTATTTTCGAAAGAAAAATTGGTTTCGATATAAAAGTATTTTATTTATAAAGGTAGTTTATTATAAAAGTATTTTCAACAAAGAAATTTTGTATTAATATTTGAAATTTAAATTCTTATGGTTTGAAATAAATTATTCGTGCCCGATTCTATTCTTTTGAATCTACCTCATCTGCTCAGCTTTATTTTTCACCTATATTCCGTTTTCGGAATCTACCTTCCTTTCCTTTTTGAATAAATCTTTTAAATATTGCTTATTTGTATACTACATTGTTTTATATAAAATTTTAGTGTTATAAATATTTTTGAAGTTATAAATTAAATAAAACATCTTTAAAGAAAATGATTATTAATTTATTGATAATATTTGAAAGGTATCTTAAGATTAATTAAAAATTTCATAAATTTTGGATTTAATATTTTCAATAGTCTTTGTAAATAGAAGTAATAATGTAAATAATTGTTTGCAGAGGAGTTTCAGAAGTATTAAATATTAAAGAAAATTTAAAAATATTAAAGAAAATTTAATTTCGAATGAAGTTTTCAAATAAATATTTTAAATAAAATTTATATAGTTTTAAAATTTATTGTTTATCTTGGCTTTCAATCTATTTTTTTCTGGTTGTTTTATTTTCCTACCTCCTTCCTTTTCAGGGACGAAAAGTTTTGAGTAGGGGAGAGTGTAACGACCCAGAAAATTTTAACAATTTTTAATTGATTCTATAACGTATTTAATTGCATATTTGTGAAATCTTATAATAATTGAATTTTTAAATAAAAAGTTTATATATTTAGAATACGTATATTTAAATATAGCAGATTGTAAATTTTCAAATAATTTTATGGAAGTTTATTTAATTGAGAAAACGTGCTGTCCAATTCAAGCTATTAATTACTTTAATTGATTTCTGAATCAGTGCGTAACGGTTTCTTTTTACTGCCGTTAAAGATTTCTATTGCTTAATACTTTTCCAATTCAGGTAGACTTTTCCATTCGTAACCATTAATAAATTTGAGAACATCGACCTTGCTTTTATTATTCCTTGTAGTTTCATGCACTGACTTTACTTTTCCCACTACCCATAATTTTCTCTATACGTTTGTTTTGCAATTGAAGCGTATATTTATATTTATGGTGGTGCGTTTATTCTGGTCTCCCTTTATTTTCTTTTTTAACGCTCGAAAGAATCTCAAATCATCAAGCTAGTAGCATCCTTTCCTTCCCTCGCTTTCATAAGGCCTATAATATATAAACAACTTGCTTATAGATCTGACTTTGTCATCAAATTTAATGTGCCTTCCTCTCCCTATTATTTTGGTTCCAACCTTCCTAGTAAATGGCTTTAATAAATTTTGGCTAAATCATAGCTACGGACTTTTCAAATTTCTTTCATTTTATATTTATTTCCAATTCCTTCATTTGCTTCAAAATTTTTAAACGTGCCTAATCATCTCAGCATGTATATATAATGTAAGCCTACCTTTCCTTAGAAAGCTATTGCTCACAAAATTTCCTGATTTCTTTCCTTTTATCCATTTTTATATCCTTGACTTTCAAAACTCATTTTGTGTCGTACAAACAAACAAAAATTTATTGCTTTAAGTGTATAGCTAAATCAACTATTGACCATTACAATTACTTTTATTTTTATATTCATTTCAATTTATTACTTAATAACGTTTTGATGAATCAATGGACAGCTTTACGTTTCTTTTGCTTTTGAAAACTTTATATTTATAGTGTACGTTTCTTTTGCATTTCAAAAATTTGAAACATGCTGCCCCATTTAAGCCATTAATTGTTTTAATTATTTTTCTTAATCGACATATAACCGTTGCTTTTTATTATTCCTGGATTTACATCCATACTTTAGTCTCTGCTGTTCCATTTATTTCGTTTGAAATCTAAATTTATTTACCATTCATTTATACACCTCTTTCTCTTCCTCTTTTTACGTTATTTCCCAGCTTGAAAGATCTGTTGCCATTCCCGTATTTATTTCTTTCCTTTTTGAAATTTAAAACGTATACGTTTTACATTTATTTATTTCTAAACCATCCATTGCCTTTCCTTTAAATCAATCCATTCTCTTCTTATTTGTTTTAATTTATTTCCTCTTTTCACCAACACTCAATCTTTATACATATTTGTTTTAATTTATTTTCTCTTTTCACCAGCATTCAATGTCTATATACATATTTGTTTCATTTTATTTCCTCTGTTCACCAGCATTTAATCTTTATATATTTGTTTTAATTTATTTCCTCTTTCTTCTTTTTTTCCTCCTTAAATTATAGGAATAAATTCCTAAATTTCCTCTTGCCATTACTATCTTTATTTCTTGCCACTTTAAACAAAATTTCTTCCACTCTATCAATGTGAGGCTTCTCTTATAAATACAAATCACTCGTACATACCCTACTCCATATCAATAGATCTTCATCTCCTCTCTTGCGTGTGAAGCTTCTTCTGTAGGTAAATGGTTGCACTAATTTTTTTTTCTTCTTATTTCTTTTCTTTTTCTTCTTCTTTTTTTCCTCCTTTTCTTTTGTTTTCTTATTGTTTATATTTCTTTTTCTTTTCCTCTATTTTAAGCATAACATGCTTCAAGTATATATTTTACATTATAAGTATGTTTATATAGTGCAGCGCAAGTATACATTAAATATAAAGTTATAAACATTTGCGTTTGTTCTATGGTTAGTTTTATATGAGTATTTATTGAAATTTGTTTAGTATGACTTTTGAGTATACATTGGGTTATTTCATACTGTTTATATATAATATAAGATGTTTAGCAGTCTGCATATATGTTACAGCATGTAAGATTTTTATAAAAAAAGAAGGAAAGGTGTTAATTTTATATTGTATTGTTTATAAAAAGGTGTTAATTTTATAATATATATATTGTGGGACAGTATACACTTATAAACATATTAATATACAGTAAGTTATAAAACATAAGTTTGATATATAGGTAGAGTTTGCATGGGTTTAAATTTTCCTTCTGTTGTTTAAAATATAGTTGTAGAGTTATAAAATTTTGGGGAGAATATATAGTATAATATATTTTAAGTTAGTTTGTGTGTCTGTCCAGAGATGAATTATTATACAAATACAGTTTTATAAGATCTAAGATCTGTTGTTTTACAATGTAAGTTTATACTAGTGATTATATGGGTTAAAATTTGACATTGATATTTTTAAGATGATAAAGAAAGTTTAATGTAAGTGTTAACATGTAAGAAATTCCTGAAGCCGGTTTTAATATTAAAGAAAATACTGGAATTTAAATTGTTAAATTAAGTTGGAGCTGTGCTCTCGCCCTTCTCTTTCTTATAAATATTTTGCAAAAGGTAAATTTATATCAAGTATAAGGTGTGTAGTGTTTCAGCAAATCAAGGAAAGTCGATATTGGTCTTAACAATAATAATGTGGAATGTTGACTTAAATGTTGATTTAAATATGATTATAAAAAAATTATGTTAATATTGGTTTTAAAATAGTTTTGCAGTTTTCTATTATTTGCATTTGTTTGAAAACGTATGTATGTATATGTAATTTTAATGCGTTTCAAAACTAATATTGGTTAAGAGAGTAATATAATAGAATAATATTTGTATTTCATTTCGGTCTACATAAAGCAGTTTCTGATCTATTTTCATCGATCTCTATTTATCAGTAGTCCATCGTATTCGTGCCAATCTTGCTTCGCTTTGAAAATTTTGTTTGGATTTGTTCGATGTCTAGATCGTGATCCAGCGTAGCTCAATTCTTTGTGCAATCTATCTAGCCTCGAAAGGTGAGCAATCACTCGCGATTTAACATTCTTATATTTATTATATTTGATTTCAATTGAAACGACAATTGAAATATGTTGTTATTAGTTATTTAAATTGTTTATATGCTATTATTTGTAACTGTTCACCTGTGGGATATGACACCATATCCTGTTGTTTGTATTATACTGTTATTGATGATATATGCCTGTTATATTATTATTATATGTTATCACTCTGCAAGTTCCCTGTAGTTTAGAAATCACTATGGGTTGAAATGATACATACCCGAACGGACTTTAGAATATGAGAAAATCGTTATGGGTTGAAATGATAAACCCAAGCGATTTTCATTTAATTGAATTTGGGATTACGGGTTGAAATGATATCCGCCTGTATATATTTAGTGTACGGATTGAAATGATAAATATCCGTAGCCCTAGACTATATGATAGGAAATATATACAGACACCGTTGGTCCATATAAATATTCTGAAAATAATTGTTATAATTTTGGAAAAAAATATATGGTTTAAATAATATTGATTCTTAAGATATTATATAAATGGAAATTTTATATATAGATTTAGTCGTAATATTTGATTTAAATTAGATTAATTTAATACGGATAATATGGTTGAGTATTTATGTAAATCTATATTTCAAATAGATTTTCTTGTAATAAATTGAATAATTAAGATCGAGAGATAAATTTTGGTTTATTAAAAATAGTATTTAAATGAGGATTTATTTAATTAAATCAATTTGAAATTTTTGAATGGGAAATTTAAAGGTATGACTTTATAACTGAATTTTTGATTTATGTGATTTAATGAATATTTCACGTTTAAATAAATTAAAGAAAATATTGAGTAAAATGTAATTTAAGGTTACTTAAATGATATTATATCTAATGAGGGAGTATGTCAAGACTAAATAATAATGAGGTTAAATAGAGATCTATAGGAAACTGTTAAATTGAACATTTAAATACTAAAGCTTTGAACTATATTGGAATTTAAATGGTTTATTTTGAGATTTGGATCTGTATTTGAAATCAATATAGTTGAATTCGTTATTTAGAAACTAAATTGAATTTAAATTGATAAATTAAGATTGGATTTAATTTGAATAGGAAGGTCGGGTTGATGTTGAAACAATTGGTTAAGTTGAGGAAATTGAAAATACTTTACTCTATAAATTATTTAATATATATATATATATATATATATATATATATATATATATATAAATACTATTTTGGGAAATATAGAGATATTTGAAGTGAAAATGATATTTGGTTTTGAAGTATAAATTAAGTTGAAAGGACTACGGTGTTATTGTGTATATTTCTACCTTGTAGATAGTTCTATGGACCCTTAGAGGATGGTTATCCCAAACATCCTTTAAGTTAATTGTATTTCAGTTGATATTTCACTTGAGTTGGATTTATTTAGATAAGAATGTTAATCCTGACTCGAGTGTTTGTGTTTTGCTTTACGCTCGGGTCAGACTGAGAGATACAACATTTGAGACTCACCTTCGAAGTTGGAGCTTTGCTTGAAGATCAAGCTATCTATTCCTTCATTCATCTAGTTGATTGGTTCAGAGAAGTCATCTGTTGCATTGGAGACTTCACTGCATTTGAACCATTTGGTTGTATTTTATTTCTAACTCTGAGGTATATAGTAGCTTCATAAACTACTATTCTTTATCTATTCCGCTGCATTATATTACTCTGTGATCTGTGATTGATTTATTTACTGTATATTTTAAGTTTTGCCAAATTTTAATTAACAATATGGTATTTTGAGAAATTCAAGTCCGACATCTGCGGATGCGAATGGTCCAAAATAGCGGGTCGTTACAGATAAATTTTAAATCACATCAAAAATTAATTTAACAAACATAAGAAATGTTAGAAGTTGTGAGTGGGTTAAAACACTCACCTTTTGAATTTAAATCCAAAATTTTGATAGTCTTAGAATTCGCCTAAACCAGCGTCATAAAGTCCGAAATTTCAATACGATCCTAATAAATGAAACCGCGCGTAAATCGGATATTGTATGTGAAAGATATAGCGAATATTGTGATTGAATTTCAATTTTTAAAATAAAAAAATAGAACATATTTACCAACTAGCCACGTCATCCCCTGTAGCTTCTTCCACGTACTGCAGAACGCAATCCTACAGCGCACTAAACCCTCGCGTGAACCGATCGAGCCGTAGCCATCCATCGCCATCACCGCCTCACACGCCGTGACCAGAGGGAACGCCGCTCTCCCCCAACGCTCGACCCCCTCCCTATGCGACGCCAATCTCGCCTAGAGCCTACTACCGCCGCCACCATAGCCAAAACCCTAATTGGTGAATTGCCGTCAATCAGACCATTGATTTTCTAAATAAACTGTATGGATGAAGTCCTCTCGGTCCTCTCTTCAAAACCCAGAAACAGTTCGTCGATCCGTCGATGTTCATCGACGCGAGATGAACTGCCGATAATTGTTCTTTGATTTCTAGACAAGTAATGTGTCGAATCAAAAAACGAGTTGTATATCTGAGTTACGCTCTTCAAGAGCTTTGATATGTATATTTTTCAAATTTTTCTGAGGAGTTTGAATTTTCAGCTTTGGATTTGATTTGGGGTTGCAATCGGAATTAGGGTTTTCCTGCCACTGAAGTGAGAAGGTGAATAGAACGTATAGAAATGAGGATCAGAGGCTACTAGGGTCTATAGCAGGATATATATAGACAGGGTTGACATTTGAATGGATGGAGGTGATAGATTTACGCGCTAACGCCAAAGTGGCCCAAAAAGCCCGTTTCGACTCCGGAATGGAATTGGGTCAATCCATATATCAAAATAGATGTTTTAAAATATTTTAAACGTAATGAAAAAGGTTTCAAGTTCAAATTGCATCGTATGAAGAAGTTATGCTAAAGTCAAAAAATTTCAAATTGATTTCAATTTCATTTATTTCAAGGAGTTTCGAGTCCGTACGATCAAACGACAAGCCCGATCGCTACGAAACTTGAAATCCTACAATAATTCAACGTTACGGGTCCGATGAAACGGGTTTCGTCGAAATCCGAGTCAGTGGCCAAAATGGCTATTTTTTACACTAATAAATTAAATAAATTAAAATTCATTAATTAAATCACTTTTCAATTTCCCTTCCAAAATTTACAAATCTTATCAGTTTTGCTTTCTTAAACAATTACAGTAATTTAAACAAATTCAGAGGTTAATTAAATGTTGATTAAACCATACATTTCAGCGTAAATTAAAATTTCATAATATTCAAAATTATCAATAAAATTCCCAATGAATCCATTAAATTAAATAAATTAATAATTATTTCGTTTATTATTGTCAAATAAAAGGGTTTAACATTGGATTCAAAATATTACATTAAATATTATCATATTCCATCTAAATTTCAAATAACGTATTATTTAGCTATTTTAATTTATTTAATTGCAATTTATCTTATTATCAGAAATTAAATTCCAATATATTAATAAAACTTTATTTACATTCCTTAAAATTCAACCAATTGTCCAATATGAATAACCTTAACATCATTTCCTTTAATTTAAATCATCAATTCATTCATAAACCATTAGCAATACATTATTACCCATTACTACCCTAATTTACTAATATAACCTTTAGTTAGATTAATTGCAATTGATTACCTATTTTAATTTATTAGACTCCATTAACGTTAAATTACATTTAAGCTATCACTAACGGACAAGTGTTTAAATTGATTACATACACCGTTCTCATCCTACTATCAATTGGATGAATTTTCATTGGTTCGTAGTTAATGCATTAATATCCACAAATTTTAATACCTTGGAAATCATAACTTTACAATCTGTTTCAATTAGTAAGGCGTGACTAATTTAGTCATGGCATTAATTCTTATAAATATAACATTAAGGTTCCTTTACTCTAATTGATTTCCAATTTTATTATTAAACGAAATAAACAGGTAACTTATACAAGTGTTCCACGCCTTTAATTACACCCATGAATTCCCTATTATCAAGCAACCATTACAGTTCTTAGATACTTATGCTTTTATATAATTACCATTAACTATAGTATTATTATTCCATTAACTAATCAGGTATTTACATTCGTTTTTTATTTCAATTTATCCATTTATAAGTTTTACATTAATAAATCTTTATTTCCAAATATTACCTTAGTTAACGTTAACGTAAAAATTTATTATTAAATTCCACTTATTTGCAATTAATTCACTTATTTGGTTCATACTTATAAGTTTTCACTTCCAAACAATATTATAATTATTTATAGGACATTGATTTTATTTCATGAATTCATAAATCAATTCGCTCAATGCCTTTCTTTTCTTATATTCAATTTATTACCAATTAAGTACGTTTATTATCAACAGCACACATTATGATTTACTTATCTACATTGATCGTATAAATTTTCAATTTATTATGTATTACTTCATTGGTTAATATACTTTGAATTCATTCAATCACCACAATTATATCATTTCATTTGTTAACATTTATCAACTTGCCATAACCTTATTTCCTTTATTTACGTTCAGTTTCTATTAAGCAATATATTATTGCATTGGTTAATTCAACGGTTATTTTAATTACTCATTTTCTATTTTATAACCATCACTAAATTACATTCTTAACATTTACTTCAATATAGGTTTTAAATTTTTTATTTCTTCCTAATTTAATTACAAAATCTCATTAATTGAACCAATTCTATTTATCAAAATTTACGGGTCGTCGCACTATCCCCACTCAAAACTTTTCGTCCCCGAAAAGGAAAAGAAGAGAAAAGAAGAACTTATACATCAATATATATGTTAGCACCAAAATTGGTCACTAACACCCATAGAAAGATTGTGTAGAGAGATTAATGAAGAAAGTAAATTAAAATATAGAACAATATGTAAATTTCAGTGCGGGGAACAAGAACACCAAATTTATAGTGGTTCGGCGTAACTGCCAACGTCCACTTTGGAGTTGATTTCTATTTATTTCCTTGATAGTTGATTACAGATACAATCCGTTTCTAATTACTTGAACACAATTGCAAAACAAAAGATTATGTCTTGAATGAGTGTTGAATGCGGTAGAGTTTCCCCAGCGTTCCTAAAAAACCGATCCTTTTCAATGTGCTCCTGTCTCTCTATTTATAGAAGATGGTCGATTGGACTTCCCTGGTGGCCTGGTAGCTGGATATCATGGCCCAAATGGAGTAAACTCTATGTGCCGACTCGAACATGCCGAACGGCCAAATGCCGGTCCATTATCTTCATGCCGAGTGATGCGGTGTTGCATGGGAAGAATAGGCCGAGCAATCAATCGAACCCGGGCGAGATTGAAAGGGAACCGAACAATCTTTGGTTGTCGAACGTTCTCGGGAGGCCGAACAATCTCTGGACGCCGAACGATCTTATGCCGAGCATCCCTAGTATGCCGAACGATCTTATGCCGAGCGTCCTTGCTATGCCGAACGTTCTTATGCCGAGCGTCCTTGGTATGCCGAACGTTCTCGGGAGGCCGAACGATATACAATGCCAAACGCTTCCCAATGCTGAACGCTGCTGGATGCCGAGCGCTCCTTCATGCTGACCATTCCTTCATGCCGAGCGTTTCTCTGAGGCCGAACGCTCTTGACTGCTGAATGACCCGGACTGCAGCCGAACGCTCTTGACTGCTGAATGACCCGGACTGCAGAACGATTCCTTTGCCGAGCATTTCGAGTGCCGAACGATACATATATTGTCGAGCAGTGCGCCAATGCCGATTACCTAGTTGCCTGGTCAAATCCGCAGGAAACACTTGCCCCCCAAAGTGTATCACGTGACCGAACGTGATACGCTTTGAACCACGAGTCCTTTGTACTTCGCTTCGAACCTTGGCCGATTACTTGTGGAGGTTGTTTTCTTGTGAGTACCGGGTGGGATGGTATGTGCCGATCGTAACGAGAATGGCGAGCGATACAACCGAAGCCGAACATCCCATGTACGTCGAGCGAAACGAAAGCCATTGCCGAACGATGCTGCTTTGACCGGTTCAAACGGTCATTGTCGCTTAGACTTCTTCTTCTTCCCTATAAAGGTCAACATGTTCCTTCTCCTTCCTCTTTTTTACCTCCGCTACCTTGTATTTGCTGACCTCGCCAGTTCACAACCTCCAGAGATTCAACAATCCTTTCGAAGTCTCGATTTACTAGCTTGGTATCGATTCTTCTATCTAAATCCTTTCCATAACTAAAAAGTTTTTAAGCTCATGTTCACAGAGGAACCATAGCCAATAAGTGTATGAAAGTGTCGAGCCTCGTTTTAGGATATTTTTAGAGTTTTTAGAGTTAAATGATGAGGAGGGAAGGAGGAGTAACTAGAGACGAGCGTACAATGGAGCTGTTGGGAGTTGTATTGTGATTCGGCATGGTTCCCTTGTGCCGAACGAGATTGGAGGAAAAAAGAATAGATGGGGAGTAGGAGGTGGTTAGGATGCCGTACCGCATGGACTGGCATGACTCGCCGAACGACCTGTCCTTGTTGTTCGATGTGGATGGAGGAAGAGAGGAAAATATGAAACCGTAGTTAAGGACGGAGTGCCTAGTGTTGGGGCTCGACATAACTTTTTGGTTTGGCATGACTCGTCACATGCCGAGCAGTGGGATGGAGGGTGAGGGCGGAAGTATGAATTAGGTAGGATGCCGAACGTTACTTTGGCCGAGCAGAACTTAGGCCGATCGTTATTTAGGCCGAACGATAGTTTTGCCGAACGACAGCTTGTCCGGTCGACAGTTTGGCCGTACAACATTTAGACAGACCAATCATGACTGCCGACCCATATCTCCGCCGAACAACACACAAGCCAAACAATTATAGATGCCGAACCATGTTTTACAGTCCGAACACTTATGGATGCCCAACCATTTTTTAGCCGAAGAGAACTTGGTCGAACGATCATTTGCCTTGCCTAATAATAAAACAAGGGTAGAGACTCCAACATACTTACATATTGAACTTATCCGAACTGATAACTTAAATCGAAAAGAACAGATAAAAGCTTTTAACTCGTAGTTCCAATGCTCGAGTCCAAAATAGAAAGCATCGCAAGGCTGGTTTTCAGAGACGGTCAGCGATGACGGTCTTCGAAGGCGACAGTCCCAAGCTCGAATTGATATCACTAATTCAGTGACTTATAATCTCTCAGCACTTACACACGAATGATCGCACTAGTTCACAAACCACACGGGGGGAATTCTTGTGTTGTTAATTCTGACGTCGATTGTTTTTCGAGTATAGTTCAATTAGGTACTCTGCAGGATTCAATATTTATTGGAAATGTCTAAGAGATCTAGCTCCACCGTGATTTCAGATACACCGAGACCGCCCACCCGACAAGAAGTCGCGGATGTTTCAAATCCGTCAACCTCCCCTGCACATAACTTAGCCCCCGACGCTTTAGAGGCAGTGATTCTTTTGGATAATCCTGTTGATTCACAGGCTTCGAAGATCAATGAAGTTGCGCTCCGGCGAATATGCTCCATCCATGGGATCCCTTTTGACGACGTGTTGGTTCCCTGGGCACGATCGTCCACACTTGCCCCCAGTTGGATACACGGCGTGTAATAAATTCACTTGCTGGGTTGGTAGCGTGCCACTGATCAGTTTAGTTCTTTGGGATGTGTTGCAATACATTGACATTGCCCCGTTGCAGTTGCACCCGAACGGCCACGCATTTATCTACGGTACCTACATCCTCTTCATGACCGTCCTCTCTAGGCCCCCAACTCCGGGCGACATCAGATATATTTATATGGTTAAGAAGCGGGGAGATAACCCCTCTTACATGTTTCTCGAGCCCTATCGCAAATGCCAAATCTTAACTGGGGTGTGGAGCAAATTTGCCCTGTATAAACAGGAATGGTTCTATGTGCGTTGCCCTCCTGGTTTCACGAGGAGATGGGTGGAAGGAAGTAAGTCTTTTCTCTAGATCGATATTCATACTTGGTCAAAGCCACGCCTTTTCTAACTCTTTTTTTTCATTTCTTCGATATTAATCCCCGCCCTGACGGTCGTGGGTATTCTGAAGCCGTCGAAGCCATTAGAGCTCTTCCTGCCGAGGAACGGGACATCCGAACCCTCATTTCAAATGAGTCACTGTCGAGGTTCAGACTGTTAGCAGAAGGTCGTCGGATAAGCCTTCCTAAGGGCGTCTCCATACCAAGGGGAAAAAAATTAGCTGAGTCATCAGCACATCATACTCCTAACGCACTAGAAGAGGGGGAAACTTAAGGGAACGAGACACTTGAAGCACAAGGTGAGAACTTGGGTCCCGCTCAGGATCCAATAGTCGATGTACACGATATCGAAACGTCTTCCTCCCCTTCAAAGAGGAAAAAGGGATTGATGTACACGATTAAGAAGGAGAAGGTTGGCAGAACTTCAAAAGTTACGCTCATTCCAATAGAGAAAGAGGCCTCTTTACAGCATGTAGAAAGTTCTTTAAAGGGCTTATCGAACATCTCCATTTCCGATGACCTGCTCAATTACGACTTCGACAATCCGAAAGCATTCAACTTCACTCGCCCATCAGAGGCGATCTGGGCACTCTAGTCCAGAGTCAGGGAGAGAAAACTCCTAATAGTAAAGCGACTGGACCGTCGGAGGGAAACACTAGGACATGCACAAACACTTGCACTTCAATTTGCACTTAGATTTTCATCATCGCGCTACTCTTCTCATTGCTAACTCTTTCTCAAATTTCATACAGGTCGCATGGGACGTGCACATGGCATTGACCGCCTCCGTGGGTCGTCTGTTTTCTATCACTCCGGGCGTGATTCAAGTTCCGGGAGATGTCGGGACAGAGACGATGATGGCGATAGGGATTATCATTTCCGGGATTCATCATCTCGGAAGAAAACATACTATCCGCCCAAGTACTACCATCATCCCTCTTCTCATTCGAAACTAAGCAAAGACAAGCACAACCATAAGGGGTCGCAATCTGATGTTCCCTAGGATCAACTCTCTGACTCCTCTACCACTCAACAGTCCCGAGATCCTCACAGGAGGGATGAACTTTCTAACCCGTCTCCTCCTGCTCCTATAATAGATCCAACCGTGTCGGAGAGGCTGGCCGAGCTTAAGGATAAATTTCCAAAAATCTGCTTTGATCGCCTAAAATTCCTCCCGGATATTCATCCTATTCCCGGAAATGTCAAGCAGAGCGCCATCGCCTGTACCAACAACATCTATGTTCAACATGATGCGTTTGTTCATTTGGCTGAAAAACTTTTTAAAGTCTCCGTGGAGCGCCAACATGAAATCAAACACCTGAAGCTTGAGGCGATCCATGACAAAGACATCATTAAGGCTTAAGATGAAGAGATTGCAACTTACAAGTCTGAACTTGAGGTCGCCCATTAGAGCGCCAAGGACATCACTGAGGCCGTCACTCATTTGGAATCAACTCATAAGAAAGAACTCGACAAGGCGGTTCAATGATGTGGGGCTTTGGCTCTAGAGAAGGACTCGGTTCAAAAGGATAGGGACGCATTCAGCCTCTGAGTCAAGGAATTTAAGGAGCAGCTCCACAGAGAGAAGGAAGAGAAAACGACTGCCCAAGAACAGTCACAACGATACTGTGACATTATCGTTGCCACTCGAATCTTAAAAGAAAAACTTGAGGGCGAGCTTTCCAGAGTTGAGGAGTTAAATAGTGAAGCCCGTGAAGAGGGAAAGAAGATAGCGTCCATTGATATCGACTCGCGTCTTGAGTTGGCTAGAGAAGAAGTCAGGGAAGAGGTCAAGAGCATGTTTGACCCGCTAATCGCTGAATTCAATGCCCGCGTCCTCATGCATCGAGACTTGACTTTTCTGGGCGAGGGCTATCTTGAATCTTTAGCCGAGGCATGGGAGGCCTTGATAGAAATCAGGAAGGCCGAGCACGATGCTGGAGAGATTGATGAGGGGGCCTTGATAGAAGAATTCCTCAAGGGGAACGAGCCTTCGGACTTGTCTGCAGCTAAAGCTATGTATGGCAAAGGCTCCCTCTCAAAGAAAGGGAAAAAAGTTATTACTGGTCCATTCTGGGCCGTGCCTCCAGCTCATGCGCCTACTCGATCGGCCAATCGGCCGATACTCGATCCATTTGAGCAGCATATCGGTTACAATCCAAAGGACCCGACCTTGGCGTCCATATTCTTTCACCCATTCCGGAGGGTGAGACCCCCTTGACGGCTGAGAGCCTACCGGAACCTGGTAGATAACTCTTCACCTTAAGATTTCAGAAGTCATCATTCTTTATGAAGGACTGTTGTATTCTAATGCTTGTTTTTTATGCTTTTGCGCAAGATGTTGTGATCCCGGGCCCACTCCAAGGAGCGATGTTGCCAAGGAGGTGGAGGCAAAGATATGTGAGGCCACTCAGGCAGTAGAAGCTCCCGGGCCAAATGCTCAGGTGATTGGAGCGCTGGATGAAGACAAATCTGAGACTTCTTCTCCCATCGAGGGGAGTTACGAAGTAAAGATTACATGCGCCTCCGAACACAAATCTGAGCTAAGTATGAAGGAGCGGCTCGTGAAGGAGAATAGAAATACGGCTGAGATCAAGGTCGAGCCTCGAGTTGTGGACCTAGACGATCCCTTGAACATGCCATTGAAGGTCATTCTCCCTGGCAGGTCCAAGCCCGTGGATGTCCCCCGTACATCTACAGCTGCTACCCCTCTATCAAAGAAGAGTGCCAACGGTAAACGCATAGGGGAGGAGTCGTCCGAGAAGACCACGGAGGTGAGGAAGTCGAAAAAGCACAAGAAGTGACCATTACTCTTGTTCAACGAGAGTTAGTTTAAGTTATGTAATTATTTTCATCTACTTCTGTAGTCTTTGTAGATAGATTGTCTACTCCGAACTTTGTACTAAAAACTTTGTCTGAATAAAGCTTAGTTCCTCTTTTTTTTCTGTCTTTCAAAAGGCTCTTGTCATTCAATTTTTGTATGATTGTGATTTAAATCCGAGCCGTTGTGAATAACATGGACTTCTCGGTTCACCTTCATAGAGCTCGAAGATTGTTCCAAAGTTGTTCATTCTTCCTTCTGCGCTTCAAGTACTTAGAAAATTTTTTAGTCCGCACATCGGGGAATTAGAGTACTCCAGTCAGCGCTCTAGGGATTTGGAGATTTGAGTCGATTATACTCGACTCCGCGCTCCGAGGACCTTGAGTACTCCAGTCCGCACTGTGGGGACTTAGAGATTTTGAGTCGTTTATACTCGAGTCCGCGCTCTAGGGACTCAGAGTACTCCAGTCCGCACTCCGGGGACTTGGAGATTTTGAATCTTTTATACTCGAGTCCTCACTCCAAGGACTTAAAGTACTCCTGTCCGCACTCTGGGGACTTGGAGATTTTGACTCGTTTATACTCGAGTCCGCACTCCGGGGACTTAGAGTACTCCAGTCCGCACTATGGGGACTTAGAGATTTTGAGTCGTTTATACTCGAGTCCGTGCTCTAGGGACTTAGAGTACTCCAGTCCGCACTTTGAGGGATTGGAGATTTTGAATCGTTTGTACTCGAGTCCACACTCTGAGGACTTAGAGTAATCCAGTCCGCACTCTGAGGACTTGGAGATTTTGAGTCATTTATACTCGAGTCCGCACTCTGGGGACCTAGAGTACTCTAGTCCGCACTCTGGGGGCTTCGAGATTTTGAATCGTTTATACTCGAGTCCGCGCTCCGAGAACTTAGAGTACTCCAGTCCGCACTCCGGGGACTTGGAGATTTTGAGTTGTTTGCACGTGTTCGTACGTCAGCCAGAATAATACAGTTTCGTTTGCCTGTCACAGGATCATTCGTCATTTATGGAAAAGATGGCTTCATGCCTTTATTAATGAGAGGAAACTGAATTGTATTACTATACGTCAAGAACTAGAAACAAAAGTGTACTGGAAATAAGTGCAACTAATACATGAAAGAAATATATTAAGTATAATAATGCCACAATTTCTCGCTGTTCCATGCTCGGGGGAGTGTCGCACCATCGACGGTCACTACTTTAAAGTTCCTTCTCCAAGCTTCCATTCGATGACGTATGGACCTTCCCATGCAGGATTCATATGAGACGGAATCGAAAAAACTCGTTTCAAAACGAGGACTCCCACACTAAAAATTCATGGTCGGACCTTCTCATTATAATATTTAGCGACTCTATATCTGTATGCGGCCTCTCTCAAATTGGCTTCTTCGCATTTTTCATCAATGAAGTCCAACTCCAATAAAAGACTCTAGTTCGGGTCGTAATAAGTTACCCTTTACGATGGAACTTCAAGTTCCACGGGTATGACAGCTTCCGTGCCAAACGCCAATGCGAATGGGGTATGGCCAGTCGCAGTTTTGTGGGTGGTCCTGTAAGCCCAAAGCACCGTTGGAAGTTCATATTCCCACTTTCCTCTAGCCTTTTCCAGACGTTTTTTCAATATGGACTTGATTATCTTGTTTACAGCTTCCACTTGTCCGTTGGCTTTCGGGTGGGCAATCGCTGCAAACTTCTTTTCAGTGCCATATTTCTGACAAAATTCTTTAAACTCCTTGCTTTCAAATTGAGTGCCATTGTCTATAATGATGGTCCGTGGAAGGCCGAAGCGGCATATAATATTTCATACGGCAAAATTATTTACCTTCTTGGGGGCTATTGTGGCCAGAGGCTCTGCTTCTGCCCATATGGTGAAGTAGCCGACCGCAACTATTGCATATTTCGCTCTACCTTTGGCTATGGGTAAAGAACCGACTAGGTCAATTCCCCGCATTGCTGATGGCTAGGGACTAACCATTTGCATGAGTTCCATCGGTGGAGCTCTCGGGATTTTTGCATATATCTGGCATTTATCTCATTTCTCACATAGTCTGTAGCATCCCGATCATAGTTGGCCAGTAGTATCCATAACGGAGGATCTTCTTTGCTAATGTCTACCCCAGAGTATGGTTGCCGCACTCTCCTTCATGGACTTCCTCCAGGACTCGTTTTATCTCACCGTGGGCAATGCATCAGAGTAGTGGGGTCGAGAATCCCCTTCGATACATTATTCCATCCTGTATTATATAACGAGAAGCCTTACGAAGGACTTGTCATCTTTCGCTCCTTTCTTTGGGTAAGATCTCGACTAGAAAATACTGCATGATTGGGGTCATCCTTGATTCCTTCTCGATTTCTATTTCTAACACGAAATCTATCTCCATCATATCTATACTCGGAGCATAGAGGGTCTCAACAGGAAATAATCCCATTTGTTGTGCGTCGCCTGTGCTTGCGAATTTTGCCAATGAATCAGCTGCTCTGTTACGCTCATGCGGGACATGTGAAATATCATAATACTCAAATTCGCTAGTAGCTCCTGAACTCGGACCAAATATGGGGCAAGTCTCTGCCCCCTTGCTTGGTAGTCTCCTTGCACTTGGTACACTACCAACTGCTATTCGCTAAAGATTTCAACCAATTTTACTCCCAGTTCTTTGATAAGTTTCAAGCCGGTGATCAACGCTTCATATTTGGCTTTGTTATTTGTTGCTATGAATTCGAGCTTCAAAGCGTAGTAGATTGATCGACTCTTAGGAGTTACCAGAACTATGCCTAGCCCCGAACAATGGTCGTTAGATCCCTCATCGGTGTATGTCTTCCATCGAACGGGAGGTATGACATTATGATCGTTTGATTCGTCTTTCATAGTAAATTCAGCAATAAAGTCAGCTAGTGCTTGCCCTTGTATGACCCTTCGCGGCAGGTAGGTAATGTCGAACTGACTTAACTTAATATTCCGATTAAGCATTCTCTCGGAAGTTTTTGGTCATTGGAGTATCTGCCGCAAAGGTTGATCAGTGTAGACACTGATCGAGTGTGCCTGAAAATATGGGCGAAGCTTGCGTGATGCAATCACCAAGCAATAGGATAGTTTTTCAATATTTGGATAATTTATTTCTGCCCCCGTTAAACATTTACTAACATAGTACACATGCTTTTGAACTCGGTCTTCCTCGCGAACCAAGGCTGTACTGATAGCGTGTTGGGATACATCCAAGTATATGTACAACATTTCGTGGTCTATTGGTTTCGACAATACCGGGGAACTTTCTAAGTGCCTTACAAGAGCTCTGAATGCTTCCTCATAGTTGGATGTCCACTCGAAATTCTTCTTTCCTTTCTTTATGACATCGAAGAAAGGAATACACTTGTTTGTGGCCCTGGATATGAATCGGCTCAGCGCGGCCACCTTTCCGTTCAAGCTTTGCACCTTCTTTATGGTTCTGGGCACTTATATATCCCAGATGGCTTGAATCTTCTCCGGGTTAGCCTCGCTTCCTCATGCATTCACAATGAAACACAAAAACTTTCCCGACGCTACGCCGAATGAACACTTCAAAGGATTGATCTTCATTACATATTGTTTGAGTATATCAAACATCTCTGCTAAGTCTCGGATGTGGTCGGTTGACTGCCTCGACTTCAGGAGCATGTCATCCACATAAACTTCCATCGTTTTACCAATCTGGTCTTTGAACATTTGATTAAGCAGACGTTGATAAGTTGCTCCCGTGTTTTTCAATCCAAAGGGCATCACTACATAGCAATACAACCCAAAGTTTGTGACAAAGCTGGTGTGTTCTTGGTCTGGGAGGTGCATCGGGATTTGGTTATACCCAGAGTACGCATCCATAAATGATAGTAACTCATGCCCGACAGTTGAAACGACCAGCTGGTCAATCCTGGGCAATAGGAAAATATCTTTCGGTCATGCTTTGTTTAAATCAGAATAGTCGACACAAGTTCTCCATTTTCCATTCGTTTTCTTTACTAGCACCGGGTTAGAAACCCATTCAGGGTAGAGGGTGTCACGGATGAATCCATTGGCTTTGAGTTTGTCCGCCTCCTCTTTGAGAGCCGCGGACCTCTCTAGGTCCATGCCTCACCTTTTCAGTTTCACAGAAACATGTCTTGGGTCTATATTCAACATATGACTCGCGGTTGTAGGAGAAATCTCGCACATGTCAGAATGTGTCCAAGCGAAAACATCAAGATTCGCTCGGAGAAAGTCAGTGAGGTTCTCGGCCACCACGTGGTCGAGTTGTGATCCAATTTTAAGAATTCTTGACGAGTCATCCCGGTTGACTAGGATATCAATTATTAGTTCAGCCGGTGCTGCTGGGTCCCCCATCATCGTTTCTCGGATCTATGTCTCTATGGATCCGAGAATGTTGCCCAAGCCAGGGCTCGGGCGCTACTTGTCAATCATCAGCATTTCAGATGCGGACAGAGCGGTCCGCAACCTTTCCTTTCTCTCTACGCCGAGCCTCTCTCAGCTCAGCCACATAGCAGGCACGTCCGGGCCCCTGATCGCCGTGTACCACTCCAACACCACTGTCTGTGGGAAATTTTAACGTCAAACACCAATGGGCCAATGCTGCCCTAAATTCTAGCAAGGCTGGACGTCCTAGAAATACGTTATATGGAGAGTCAACATCCAATACTATGAATGGTAGGATCCATACCCTCCTACGCTCGCCTTGCCCCCATTTCAACTGGTAACTCCACATATCCCACTACATCCGTTGCTACGCCGTTAAAGCCGTGGATTCTGGCTTTAGACGGTTTCAAATCCTTAGTATCCAGCTTCATTTGGTCGTACACCTTCTTGAATATGATATTAAAGGAACTTCCACAATCAATTAGAATTCTCTTCACAAATGCCGACCCGATTGTCACTGATATGACCATCGGGTCGATGGTAGGGGCCTCCACCTTATCCGCATCTCTGCTCCTGAATACAATATCATCATCCATCGTGCGCTGCTGCTTTGCAGGAGTCCCATCCTCCACATTCGAACAACATTCATACTCTGCATGTCTTAAAGAGTTAGCATATCGTTCCATCTCCTGCCAATTCTTATCCGCAGGATGAGGTCCGCCAACAATCGTGTTGATAACCAATCTACCCATAGTTCGAGCAGGTTGTTTTGTTTGGCGTGGAGCTGGCCCACATCCGGGGTCTGATGTCTCTTGTCTTCCATCTTGTGGGTCTTTGACGAACTCCTGCAGCTTCTTCTGTCTAATCAGCTTTTCTATAGCGTCATGGAGGTGTATGCACTCTTCTGTGTTGTGCACATAAGACTCGTGAAAGCGGCAGTACTTCTCAGTCCGCTTCTGTTCCTCCGTTGATTCGTTTGGGCGTGGTTTCCTATACTGAAAAGTGTTGCAAGTTGATAAATAGATGTTCTCAAGTGATGCGTTGAGCGGGGTGTATTCATTGTAGGTCGGGATCCTTGACTTCCATTTCCCCGTCTCTCTTTTCTTTCCGGGATTTCCTCCTCCGGATCCTTTAGACTGCCCAGGCTTAATATGGACGTTGACTTGAGCTTTTCCCGAATTATCGCCTGTAACATCCCGCCTTTTCGCATGCTTTAAATCGACACACGTGCCAATTCAAACCATTCGAAAGGGCGGGTTGTTATGGGATAAATAAGAAAAACGAGAAAGAAATAAAACAAAACAGAATCTCACAGCAGAAGGATAAAATATAATAATAAAATATAGAGTTTATAAAGCTATTTTACAAAATATTCGATTATACTTACACATTTATCAGAGTTACACATACCAATAACAATGCAGCGGAATATTATGAGTATAGTGAACTAATAATAATAATAATAAATCTCTGTCTTCGTCCTCCAGAGCTAAGGTCTTCGAAATCCTGAAATACTCGGACTGACCCGAGCGAATTGAAAAGACAAAACACTCGAGTTAGGACTAAAAGATCTTATGTAAGTTAAATAAACAGGAATAAATATGAGTGCAATAACTCAAAAGATGCTCGGGATTCACATCTTTTAAGGATCTGTTAAACTATTTACTATGTAGTATATTTCTCTATTATAATAGTGTCTATTTGTAAAATAAACTAACTTTTAAATAGAATTAAGGGGTTACCCATATAGCCCTTAACACAAAATATATTCCTATAGTCTATACAGTACCGTAATCTACTCCGTACTGGGCGTCGTTAGAGGGCACTCCAAAGGTATGGTACAGCACAAAATCGTATAAGGCGCGCTAGGGTAGGTGACACGGCACAACTAGGCAATGCCAGGGTAGATATACCAATTGCTATCCGGGCTGGTGGTAACGCGTAGCAGCTACTACCGCCCACCTCGAACAATACCCCCAAAAATCAAAGAAATCAAAAATGGCCACCGAATCAATCCAAAAGTCAGAGTATAATATCGAAGAAGTGCGTTCGATCAAAGGAATGACCTCATTGGCCCAAGAATCGCTCCTGTTTTAGCCACCTTATGCCAACTCATGGGAGTCGGGTCCACGTATTTACCTCAAAGGAAACGCCGCCACCATCCTACTTCATTCTGGAATCTCCACCGCGTACACGGTTGTTAAAATGGTTTTCGAAATTGGCAGAGAGTACGACAACTTCCAATCCCGGTCTCTTTAACAACCAAAAGTTATTATAACACCGCGGTTATTTCAAAATAATTTATACTTTAAACCAAAATATAATATCTCTTTGAAACCATATAAATACGATATCGTTTTATATTTTTAAAACCCTAAATCAATATGATATCATTTTATTTTATAAATATCCCTTTCCCAAAATCATAATATTTTCAAATATATATATTCCTTGAAACTATAACTTTGAAACATAACTTTTAATACTTAATGGTTCAAATATTATATTACTTTATAAAATAAACAGCTTCTTCAAATTTCACAATAAATTCCAAATATCAATTTGAACATCCAAGTAAACCATTTTAATTCCCATATATTTCAAAGCTTAAATATTATATATTTCAAAACTCTATAGTTCATATATTTCAATCTTTAAATATTCCACTATTTCAAAATGGATTGTTTGAAAATTTAATATATATCAAATCCCATTCCTATTATTTAAATTTGAAATATTTACTTACTAAACAAATATTATTCAGGTAAAACCCTTAAACTTCAATAAAAGGATATTCTTTTAATTAAATTAACTTGATAATGTTCTTTAAATAAATTTGATATTCGTTTAAATCCTCTACTAAAAAAACATAAGATCATACCCTTTAAATCTTAATTCATTTACATTTCAAAACAAATTTTTCGAGGAAAATTCTTGGATACATTAATTCAAATCATATTCACATTTATCTTCAACCTTACTTTTATTTGAGTTATTATAAACTCTATGTACAATAGAAATTAAAATATATTTTTAACCATATTATACAGACGTAATCAACTTCATTATTTAGCTTATTATAAAATTCGAAACAAGTTTATTCGTAGCTAAATTCAAGAATTTTTACTACATATATATATATATATCAAAATTTAAATATTTACTAAACCGTATTCTTTCCAAAACCGTAGAAAATCATTTCAAAAACAATTATATATATACACACACACACACACACACACATATATATATATATGTATATATACCACGGTGCCAGTATATAATTTTCTATCCTATAGTCAAGTGATACCGATATTTATCATTTCAACCCGCAATTTAAAAATAAAAATGCGGTTGTATATCATTTCAAACCGCAATCCCGAATGAAATGAAAATGCATAATAACTTGCAGTTTATACAACACAAATACAATATCCATTCATCCATCATAACAATCATCAAACATTCATCAATTTAAACAATCACATAAATAAAATAATAATTAATTACTAACAGTAAATTTTTAATAATGAATTAAATAAATGTTTAACTGTAGTTTATATGCAATAATAAATAAATTAAACTAGCAGGTTATATGCAGTAATAAATTTAACTAAAATTTTAACTGGCAGTTTTAAATGCAATGAATAAATAAATCAACAATTAACTGGCAGTTTTAAATTCAATAATGAATTAAATAACGCGTAAATTAAATGAATGCAATTTAACTGAGAAAATGATGAAATATATGCCAAACAGCTATAAATAAAATTTTAAACACATCATAAATCAATTTAACAAACATAAGAAATTTTAGAAATTGTGAGTGGGTTAAAATAGTCACCTTTTGAATTTAAATTGAATTTAAATCCAATTTAAACTCAAAAATTAGACCGTCTCAGAATTTATCCAAACTAGCGTCCTCAAGTCCGGAATTTCAATACGATCCTAACAAAAGAAACCGCGCGTAAAACGGAGTTCGTATGTGAAAGATATAGCAATTTGTGCGATTTGAATTTAAATTAAAAATAAAAGAAGAAGAGAACACTTTACTCACTTTCAATTTTCAGCCACGTCATCATCTCCTATTGCAAACTTGCTACAGAACACACGCACAAAAACCAAAGCCTGCAATCTAGATTGCGCACGCATAGGGACCGCCTTCTACTTTCGCACGACATCAGAACACGCCCCAAAATTTTGAATCGAAACCCTAGAACGCCTACGCGAGGCCACGGCCCATCAGACCTCTCCTCCACGCGATCGCCAAACGTAGTGGTCTCTACCATATATTAAACCCTAGCCACAAATTCCTGGCGATCTAACCGTTGATTCTCGAAACAAACCTCATAGACCAACTCCCCTCAATCCCCTCTTCAAAACCCAGAAACTGTTTCTCAATCCGAGGAATTTTATCGCGGCGATGGTGAGCGGCCGAAAATAAATGGAAAATTTCTGAGCAAATGGTAACTCTAATCGAAAAATGAATTACACCATTGAATTATATTTGTCGAGAGCATCAACATATAATTTTTGGGAATTTTTCTGAGGACTTTAAATTTTGACTTTGATTTTGGATTATAATTGGATCTAGGGTTTGCATCCATTGAAGAAGAAGAGGAGCTGATGAAATTTTACGCGCAGATAAATGAGAATAGGCGGATGCTAGGATTTAGCAGGGTATTTATAGATAAAGATGGAAAAGAATGGACTGGATCCGAATTATAAACGTGTAAACGATAATTGGCCCAAAAAGCCCGTTCTGACTTCGGAACGAAATTGCGTAAACTCATATATCAAAATAAGTGTTTTAAAATATTATGAACGCGATGGAAAATGTATCACATCCAAATTCCATCGTATGAAGAACATATGCTAAAACAATATTTTTCAAATTGATTTCAATTGATTTCAATTGCATAAATTTTAAGGCCTTTCGAGTTCGTACGACCAAACGACAAGTCCGATCGCTACGAAACTTAAAACACTATTATAACTCAACGTTACGGATCCGATGAAACTGGTTTCGTCGAAATCCGAGTCAGTGGCAGAAATGGCTATTTTTATAATAAATAGATAAATTAAAATAAATTAAATCAAATCAAATTTCCTATTTAAATTCTGAAATTGACAATCTTTAACACTTTTATTTTCTTAATCTTTCACATTAATTAAACCAAATCTAGATGTAACTTTAGAGTTAACTCATTTATTCATTTCAGCGTTAAATTTCAATTTCATTATATTCACAAATTATAATTTAAATTTCATTTTATGCAATTAAATCCAATTATTATAGTTCGAATCTCAAAATTTGTAAATCTTTATTTCCATTTTTGTATTCAACGTACTTTCTTTATTATACCTGATGAAATCAACATTTGATTCAAAATCTATTATACGATATCCTCCCATTACATCTAGTTTCAATTAACGTAATAATTTAGTGTTAAATTTCATTTATTGCCATTAATTCAATTATTGAATTTTTTTTATACTTCAGTCACTTAAAATTTTACTTTCCATTCTTTTAAATTCAGTTAATCATTATCTTATGGGTAAATTTTACATTACTGTAAAATCCAATTCCCTAATATTTCCAGTAATCAACTAAATTTATATCAACGTAGTGATTAATTACGTTTTATTGAAATGGATTTAGATCTAATGTACTAAATTATATATATGTATAGGTAAAAAATTAATAGTTATCACAATAAGCCAAATCTACTCCCATTCATAACCTATTAACAACTGGCTAAAATAAAATTTCTTACCTATCATTGATTATGTCAGATTACAATTTTACTGCGTATTATTTCATCAATTATTATAACTTGAATTTAATTTCCAAATTGCTGATTCCTATCAATTAAAACTTTACCATCTGTTTCAATTAATTGGGTATGCACAGATTTGGCTATTCATTCAATTTCAATTTACGGTTCAATTATCATGGTCTATATCATATTGCATTAATATTCCTATTTATCTAAATTTCAAATGATTGGATATTAAATTCCATTTACTACAGTAGATCCAACTTGTAATATTATGAATGAAATTAACATTGGTTACATTATCTGTAATTAACAATCTTTTATGAAAAATCAATTTATCCTAACTGCAAAATTAGGTCACTTAACTGCAATAAATTTCACATTAAATTTTAAAAATTATCAATTGAAACTTTAACAAATCTGTTACTTGATTTAAAACTCTGTTATTCAATAAGTTGACATTTATAGGTGAAATTAACATTGACTTATATTTCAATGCATGCTTTATTTCATACTATTTAGTTATATTTGCCAAGTACGTATATTAATTACTAATTATATTCTTAATTAATTTACTTCCTTGGTTTCATACTTAATAAGTTTTCACTTCCAACAATATTATAAATCACCTACAGGACATTGATGTTTTTCCATGAATTCATTAGTTAGTCCAATAAATGCATTTGTTTCCTTATATTCAATTTATTACCACTTAAGTATGTTTATCATCAACAACACTCATTGTAATTACTTATCTACAACTATTTCATTGGTTTACTCAACAGTTAATTTTATTTACCCCTTTTCTATTTTAAAACCAAATGTAATCATTTTCATTATTCATCATTATATAAATGAATTCCATCCTAGTTAATATTTTTATTAATATTTCACAAATTCAACCTTTATATTGGTTTCTTATTTTAACCTATAACCAAGTATGAAAATTTATATTATATCAATTTATTGCCATAAAATATTATACCGTTAATGTTTAATTACAATTGCTTCATCAAATTTTTACATTCACTCCAATATAAAATTTAAGACTTTATTTCTTTCCAAGTTAAATTAAAATCTTATTAAATTAACTTATGTTAAACCATCGAGTTTTACAGGTCGTTACACTGTCCCCCACTCAAAACTTTTCGTCCCCGAAAAGGAAAAGAAGGGAAAAGAAGAATTAAGAAATCAATATGTATTATTCAAATCATTAACTTTATAAACAATTAAATTTTTTAAAATTAATTAATTTAGATAAATTATATCAATTTATAACCATTAAATCTTTTATACTTAAATTACAAAAGTTTGGAAATCATTATCAAAAATTTCTAAGTCCAAAATTTACGAAAAATTTCGGCAGAGTCTCCTTTGTACGGAGAGGCTCGGGAGAAAATATAATATCAAAATAACATTATATCACATATACTTTCCAAAATAATATATCCCAACAACGGGAAGAATAATATAATAGCGCTATAAAACCGAAATTCAAAACAAACCTATTTGTCGGGCAATTTATGCTTAATTTATGGAACCAAAAGCAGTAGCAATTGCTTCCATAACCTGCATTTCACTTATAAAATCCAAAGGGTTAACAATTTATATAAAATGAAATGCTTAAGGTTATTTCAACTTCAAACAAACAATTCAACACAATCAACAATCACTTGCAACAAGCAGCATACAACCATCACCCAAACATCAACACAAAGCAATCATTCATTCATATCAAACAAAACAAATAGTTGTTCTGGTTCAAAACTTCAAATTGTATAGAATGAAAATAAACTACTTAACTCATCATTTACTCAATAGTCTTAGATGAAACTAAATAAATTATTTATTCATCCAAACAATTTTAAATTTCCTTACCCAAACAACCACAAACCAAAACAACAACAACAACAATTAGTTTATTCTTATTAGTTCCATTCATTTTATTTTATTGCCTACAATTATTCATTTTCATTTATTCAGGTCATGTAAGTTTCCTTTTTATTGGATTACCTTTATGCATTTCTTAATTTCATTCATTTATCTAATGCTTACATTTCTATTATATTTAATTATAGTAACATTTTAATTACACTTAAATTTATAACTTTATAACATCAATTCTTATAAATAAGGAATTTCATTAATTACTTTCATTACCTTAAGTTAACTGCTGGTATAATATCTATTACATATTCTTATTCACATTTTCAACTTTCATATCTTTTGGTAAGTTATACATATGTGTTTAAGAATGTAATTGAAAATCATACAAGTTTATCTTATTTCCTTTAAAATGTATTAAATGTTCAATAATTATATCCTTTATTTCATAGGTTCCATTTTCAAATTTCATTTAATACTATTTATAACCTAGCATTAAATCTCTTATTTCCTTTAGAGGCTTCAATTTATTAATTGCCTTCGTTCTAATTCACTACAGTAGTTGAAACTATTTATTAATGGAAACTTAAGAATTAAATACCGGGTTTTATTTCAAATCATTTTAAAATAATAGATAAATATATACTTACAACCTATAAATCCAATTATACTTAAACAAATTAAAATTTCACTTTTGTTTATCAAAATAAATCTGTAGTAAAACTACCACAGTGGCCTTCCCCCTTCGAAACTCGAAAATGAATGTCGATGATGCGGCCGCCATCACCGAAATATTTCAACGACAGAGAGGGAAGTACAAACTTATTTCTTCCAAAATCTTCTTAAACAATTCTTTTGAATAATTATATCAAAATACTTCTAATAATATTGTTACTATATTTTCAAAATCACTCAAAGAAATATTCAAAACCCCGGAATTTACGTTCTAAATTCCCAATTTCCTTTTTTGTAACAGGCCACCTTTTTGGATAGTTCAAATCGACAATAAACACACATGTCAGAATCAAACCATTCAAAAGGGAGGATTGTTAATGGGGTAAATAAGAAAAAAAAGGAAAGAAAAACAAAATACAGAATCTCGCAGCGTAACGACAAAATATAATAATCAAATAAATAGTTCATGAAGCTGTTTTACAAATAACATGTCATTACACTTTTCCATATTCAAATCAGAGTTATACATATATCATAAATAACCAAATAATGCGGCGGAACACAGAATGTAGTGGAATAATAATCAGCAATAATATACTGAATCTTCGTCTTCGTCCACCAGAAATAGTCTTCAATGCTGAAAAACTCAGGCTGACCCGAGCATAAAGGAAAATAATACACTCGAGTCAGAACTAAAATTCTTATGCAAATTAAATCAAAAGTATATGAAATAAGGAATGCAGATAACTACATTTTTGAAGATTCAAATTTCTGGAAATGTTATTGCTTCCACATTCAAAATAAAATGGATTTCACAATAGATCCATTCTAGTAAATTACAAATTTACAGAATAATTCCCAGCTAAATTTCATAGTTTTAGAGATTTTACTTATAAAAATGTTCCAAAGTTTTAATATTCACTTTTTTTGGAAACTTCCCAATGTTTCAAAATTTATTTTTGAAAACTTTCAAGTAAGGTAATGACGGTTTAATTCCCAAAATCATTTTTATGGTTCAAATAGTAAATCTAAACACACTATTTTTTCTCTGTTGTAAATACTTGAAATTCATGGGTTTTACATCCTTATTCAGTGTGCAAATAATCAATATGAAATTTAAATAATTACAATAAACTATAGGGTGATAACCAAGATATATCAAATAAATGAAAAAATATACATTCAATAACAATAGCATTAATCACAATATACAATCAACATTCAAATCAATCAATTCAACAAATCATCCAATTCAATAATATGTCACAGTAATTATTATTCATCACATATTGAAATTTAGCTATTCAAATTAAATATTAATAAATATTCCAAACCAACAATCAAAAATTTATCACTATATGACATGGTTTAACTTACAATAAATTTTAGTATTTCGTGAGTGAGTTTAAACACTCACCTTTTGGATTTCCCTTTTCTAGTCGGATTTGGATCCGCTACTACTTCCTCCTTTTGAGTTGTTTCCTTCTATCTTAATCTTTTTTTAGAATGTTTTGGAAGAGAAAGAGAAGTTTTTATAGATCTGGATTTAAAGAAAATGATTTGGAAAAAAAGAAGAATGTTTGAAAAAGAAGAAGAAAATTTAAAGAAGATGAAGAATTGAAAAAGAAAAGGAAGCTTTCAAAAAGAAGAAGATTTGAAGAAGAAGAAGAAACAAAAAGGCAAAGAATGAAGTGTAAAAAAAAGAGAAGAAGGAGATTTAAAGAAGAAAAAATGAAAACGGAATGAGGAAGGTGAAAAGAGAGAAAAATGAGATAGAAGTTTTATTTGGAAAATGAAGCTATAGAAGATGAGATTAGAAAATGAAATATGACTAAAGGAACAAATGAAAAGCTAATAAGGTCTATATAAACAAACTAGGAATTGAAATAAAGTAAAATATGAACTGCCCTAAAACGTAGTATTGAAAGATGTGAACTAAATGAATATGAGGTGATAGAAGAAATAAAATTCAAATGAAGAAATAAAATTATATATTATTTAATAACAAGGAAATAAAGGTGGAGGGTCAAAATGCACGTTTAGTTTTAAATGCTTTAGGCATTGGTAATGCATAAGGAAATGTATGTAGGAATGAGAAAATTTGCAAGCCAAAGGAAAATAAAAAATTTTATAACCAAAAATGAGATGGAAAGAATTAAATATAGCCTAAAAACTGAGGGTTAGGTATTAAACCGAAGGAGAAATGAACGGACCAAGTTTTAATAATGAGGTAACTATTTTAAAACGTACATGCAATAAATAAAAAGAAATGAAGGGACCGCATACACATTTTGAAATTCAATTTCTTTCGAAACGTAACCAAATTAATTTCATTCACTCAAATATTACTCAATTTGTACACATACAAATTTTTATCTACGCACAATTAATAAAATTATACCTACCTTAAAAATGAGAACGTTCAATTCTTTTATTTCCATTAAAGCACCATTTCTGTTTAACACAAAATATACGTTTCTTTTATTAAATCTATTAATTGCAATCAAAGTTTTCTTTCCTATTAAATGAAATCTTTCCATCACATTAATTGCAATTAATAACAAAGTTAAATTTCAAAATAGATAAACCAAAATGGACGAGAAATAGGATAATTGTTTCCTTAAGTTATATAAACATGTTTATAAATTTGTTGTTTTACACCACCGTAATAAATAACTTACTTAAATTATATTCCTATTCTTGAAATCAATATGTATGCTAAACCGGCGTTCAAATAAATGTATATTTCCTACTTAACAAATCATTATATTCTTTACTCTAATGAAATTAAATCTACATTCACAAATGGAATATTTCAAGGCAAGGCTCGCGTGTAAATAAATAAAACTTACTGAAAGACCAAAAGAGGCATGTATTTAATGAAAGAAAGTAGTAATAAAATAAAATAAATGAAAGCGACAGATTTAGATTTGAGAATGCAGTCCGTACATAGAAATCACAAATCAAATATACTAAAAAACAATTCATTTTAACATATTTTATTAACCCTAATACGCTCAAATTTTAAACACATATATGTATTTTTATTTAGTAAACAGTAAATAAAATTAAACACTACATTTAACATAATGAGGACCGCCACCCCACACATTAAAAGATGAACTGAGACCCCAAAGTCAAATTTGAAACGGAATAAATCTCCTATGTTAATATGCTAACTGTTCCAAATCAAAAACTTAACCAAACCTTCAAGTTGTTTTCTTACCATTTTATTATTGTATATTTTTTTAATTAAATTCAAATTAAGGAATATTTAGAAAAATCAAATATTCCAACTAGAAACATACAACAAAATTCAATTCTTTGTTTTAATGAAATTAAATTAACATTCATAGATGAAATATTCACTTTATTTGATAAGAATATTCTTATCAAGAAACCATTCTTTTCTTTTATTTTTATCAAAACATATTTCTTTTTATTACACATTCATTTACAATTAACACCTCCCCCTTTAAAACCAACTTATATTTAAAGATTATCCCATTAAAGAGTCACAGAAATAATACTTCGTTCAACCACATCATTTCTTTATCAATTAATTTCATATAATCGTTATATTTGTTTCAAATTTAAGTGCTTACAATTTGAACGTAATATTTCTCAATGAAATTCTCAATATATTTTTAACACAAAAAATATGTTGCACATATCATTAATTAATTACCATTTACTTCTATCTCTTATTAATGGCAAGATATAATTACTATTATTTACAATGATTAAATCTCAAAACATACCCTAATACAGGGAAGATAATTAATCCAATTGTTTCCTTTGAAATCCAATTTTCTATGTTAAACCCAATATCTATGTACTAATTTAATTCCAACATTTAATTCCAACATTTAATTACAAATGTAATAAAACCTGTCCATTATATATTTAAATTTCGAACAAATCCTTTTATTTTGATTTACATTCTTATTATCAAATCAACTATTCCCTTATGCAATTGATTAACATAAGTTTTACACTCACCACTCAACAGTTAACGTTACTTCTTATATCAATTTTAATATTTCAATTACATTAATTCGCCATAAATTACCAAATAAATTTCTAACGGATTTAATAATAAGAAAATAAATAAAACAATGGTTATACGTTAATAATCCATGTCTATTAATTTATTGTTACAAACGAAGGTTAATAAATTTACGTACAAAAAAATTGATTTCATAGTCCATATTAAAACCAATTGCAATTAATAACGTAAGATTACATCAATTTATATATCGTTTATTATATTCCTTATTAACCTTTATTATTTAAGTTAATTGAAATTACGTTAACATAGTATAGTAGTCAATTACATTCAATCAATATTAGCCAATTATATGTTTTATCTCATTAAATTATTATTTTTAAGATTTATCTTAAAGTCAAAATTTCTAATCTAATAAGATTCTATTTGATAAATCATAAACTTTAATTTATGACAATATTAAAGCCTAAAACCTTATTAAATTTAATATTTTTAATTATCAAAATATGGGTTGTTACAATCTCCCCCACTCAAAACTTTTTCGTCCTCGAAAAGGAACAAGAAGGAATCGAGGAATTTGAAATATTTTATTCAAAATGATCAATTTATAAACAATTTAACTTACATATTTAAATTTAATATAAATCTGAAAATAACTTCATTCGGTTATTGAATAAAAATTTAAGTTTTTTGGTATTTGCCCTTGAAGAGAAAAGAAGTATTTCAACATATCTAAAAATTAATTTATTGAAATATTTAGCATGAAGGAGAGTGTTCGTAGCAGAGTTGGTGGTAGTAGTCCTGATGGTAGTGGAGCTCAGATCGATGATAGAGTGATTTTAAGGATTAATAATAGGATTTGTGTCCCGAATGTTGATGGATTGAGATAGAAGTTACTTCGGGAACTAATTGATCCTGGCTTTCTACTCATCCTGGCGTGACAAAGATGTATCAGGACATGAAGAAGCTTTATTGTTGGAGTGGTAGGAGGCGAGATATTTCTATCTTTGTTAGTAGGCGTTTGACTTGTCAACAAGTCAAGGCAGATCACCAGAAGACCCCTGGTTTGTTACCGCCCCTTGAGGTTCCCAATTAGAAATGGGACATGTTTCCATGGATTTTATTTATGGATTTCCAAGGACACAGAAGGATAATGAGAGTATCTAAGTTATTGTGGATAGATTGACCAAATCAGCTCACTTCATTCCGGTCAAATCTACCCGTTCTGCTTCCATTCTTGTTGAGATCTATATGAGAAAGATTGTTCGCCTCCATGGTGTTCCTATCAGCATTGTTTGTGATCGAGATCCTATCTTCACCAGTCAGTTTTGGAAAGCTTTCCAGGAATCCTTGGGTACTCGCCTGACTCTGAGCACTGCTTACCATCCCCAGATCGACGGTCAAATGGAAAGAGTGAATCAGATTCTAGAAGACCTTCTTCGTGCTTGTGTTCTGCATTATGGAGGATGTTGGAAAGATCATCTCCATCTGGTTGAATTCACCTATAACAACAGTTATCGGGTATATTTTAAATCTTCTATTTTGATCCCATCTTAATCTTTTATCTATCTCATTACGTCCTTGAATTCAGGCTAGTATTGAGATGTCTCTGTTTGGTGCTCTTTACAGAAGAGCTTGTAGATCTCCATCTTGCTGGATTGAATCCGGTAATCGTTTGGTCCTTGGTCCTAATGTGATTTTGGAGGCTTCGGAGAAGGTTGAGGAGATTAAGAGGAGGATGAGGATTGCTCAGGATAGGCAGAAGAAGTATGCTGATTGGCATATGAGGAGTTTAGAGTTTTCTGTATATGATTTGGTTTTCCGTAAGGTCTCTCCCGTAAGGAATGTGATTCGGTTTGGTCGTAGAGGGAAGCTTGCTCCTAGGTTTATTGGTCCTTTCCGTATCTTAGAGAGGATTGGTTCTCTAGCTTATCCTCTGGATTTGCCTGAGAAGTTTTCTGGGGTACATAATGTATTCCATGTACCGCATCTTCGTCGGTATCTGCATGATCCATCTTTGATTGCCCAGCCTTCTATTCTTGATAGTTTGGATATTGAGCCTAATCTGACTGTTGAGAGGAAGCCACTTTGTATTGTAGAAAGAGGGACGTAGCAGCTAAGAAGGAAAATTTTCAACCTGGTTAAAGTATAGTGGAGTACTGATGATCGTGATTGTATCTGGGGGACGGAGGAGAGCATGCATGCTTCGAATCCGGAATTATTTGTTTCGGTTGCTATTTGCTTTTTTATCTTATCTTGCCTTGTTTCCGCGTCTCGTTCCTTTTCGAGGATGAAAAGTTTTGAGTGGGGGAGAGTGTAACAACCCAAATTTTTAATAAATATTTTTTTCATCGTATTTAAATCTTTGATTTGTAATTATTTAAATTTGAAAATTTGGAATTTTGTTTATACACTATTTTCCCAAATACAATAAAATAAACAATTTCTGGAAATTTTATATTTTGGTCAAACTTTGAATTTTATTTGAAAATTTTAAAATTTAAACTTTTAAATTCTAATCTTTTTATTTGAAGCTGGATATAAATCTGATATCCATTTTGCTTTTCGTTCTGTTGAATTCAGAATTACACTTTTAAAATTGGATAAAATATAGCGTTTTACGAGGAATTAATTTCTGTTTTTTATTTTATATTTTTCCTATGCCCATCTCTTTATTTTATTTTTCTATTTTTGTTGTATAGACTATATTTTATTTATTGGATGTTTCTTCTGTATATCTTTTATTTAATGGCTCGGAAAAAAATCAATTAGACATACATTACATTGTTTTAATTAGACATAGGTTACATTGTGTTAAATGCTTGCCTTTATTTCCGACCATAGCCATTCATAACCTATTCCTCAAAACCCTAGCCTCCTCTAGCTTTGTAAATCACATACAAAAGAAGTTTCTCATCTCAAAAAAAATTCATTTGTATCCAGAGAAAAATACAGTAAGTTCCATGGCTTCTTTTCCTCTTTCTATTTCCTTTTTCTTTTATTTTCTTTTGTTTTCTTCATTAAGTTGTTCGACCTCCACCTCTAATTCCAACCACCATCTCTTCCCACCTCTACCATGATCGACCATTCACCTCCTTATCATTCCATGCCCTTGGCCGTGAACCCTAGAACAAAGACTCCACCAAAAAAATTGTAAAACAATTACCTAGCCGAGCTTTCCTTAAGCAAACCCCTCTTTATTTGCCTTGGCCACACCTATTTCCACCACCTACTCCTCCTCCTTGCCTTGCTCTAGGCCATGCCCCTCTGCCTTGATCAGATCTGACCCAAAGCCTAGCCATAGGCCGAGCCACATGGCCATAGGTCAAGCCTAAGGATCAACACCTCATGCTTTTGCCTTCCTATTGGAGTTAGCTTGCCATCCCTTTTATGTTCACTTACCTAGCCGTGCTTAGTGACCATCTAACCAAGCTTAGCTTAGATCTAAGCACCCTGGCCGAGCCTATGGGTGATGAGGCCGAGCCTATAGGGGTTGTAGCTGAGCCCACTTGATGATCCAATTCAATTTTGCTTCACATGAACTCATTTTGTTCATTTATTTGATTTAAATTTTTTATTAAATTTTGTTCTTATTATTCGAACCATATTTGTTTGTGGTAAATCTTATATTTATATTTGTTTTATTTATTTGATTACAAGATTTGAATTTAGGTGTTACTTCTTCTCAAATCTTTTCGTGCCTTTTCGTTCTTTACAGAGTGTGGATTTTTTTGTTTTGAATTGTCTCTAGCTTCAAAAAGGTGAGTTGTTCACTCTCGAGATTCCGTACTTATATAATTGTGAAACGATGACAAGTGAATATGTAATGATGGATATACTATGTTCATATAAGCCTGTGATCCGTTTATACGATGAATAACCTGACTTTATACCTCTTACATCATCTATTATAGAATTATATGTTTTACTATTTATTTATTTTCTGTTCTCAACTGCAAGTTCCCTATAGAATAGAATCACTATGGGTTGAAATTATACATACCCGAACGGACTTTAGTGTAAGGAAAAATCATTATGGGCTGAAATGATAGGCCCGAGTGATTTTTATTATATTAGATTTACTTGGGATTGCAGGTTTGAAATGATAGAACCCGTATTTTTCTTCTTAAATTACGGATTGAAATAATAGATATCTGTATCACTTGACCTAGGTTAGAAAATTATGTACTGACCCGTGGTTAATTTAAATATTTTCTAAAAATTTATTTAGTATTTTCAAATGTAAAATATGAAATTTTAACTTAAATTGGATTTAAATGATTTAAATAAATGTTATAGTGATTTCTATAAGTTAAATTGTATAAACAAGTAAATGATTAAATGTAAATTTTGATTTGATTTAATAAATAAGAATTTGCGGTTTAAATGGAATTTTAAGCTTAACTTAGTGATAAGAATATTTATTTATAAGATGGATATGTTAAATAAAAATCTAAGTTATTTGTTGAAATAAAAGTTAAGCAATTTATAAAGTATTGACTTAACAAATGAATTTTGATTTAAATTGGATATTTATTAAATAAATGTTATTTTATTAAAATTTATAAGTTAAGTAATATCCAAATAAAAATTGTTGAAAAGTGGAGGTAAAAATGTGAAAAACTGAAGATATGTCGTTTTAAAGGGTATAACAGAAATTATAGCTTTTGAAATGCTATGGTTTAATGAACTATGTGTTGAATATACTAAAGATACCTATAATAGCACTTCTGAAGTGCTGCAGTTTCTTAAAATTTGAACTAGGTGTTGAAATTTCTAAATAAAACTATAACAACACTTCTGAAGTGCTGCATTTCTGAAAATTTAAACTAGGTGTTGGAATTACTAAATAAACATATAACAACAATTATGAGATGCTGTATTTTCTGAATTTGAACTATGTTTTGATATATACTAAATATACCTACCACAACACTTTATAAGTGCTGCTGCTTTGAAAATTTCAATGCTTTGAAATGTTGAAATTGAACGAATGAACTTAGAAATTGCTGAAATTCTGGAAATTGAATATTTGATGTGGAAGGATAACTACTTCATATTTAAATGGTTTAAATGAATTATTTTGATTTGGAATATGAACCACTTTTGAAATTCATTACCATGGGTAATAATAACGCCGGTTGTTAAAAGGATCAGGATTGGATATGGGCATACTCTCTGTCGATACCGAAAACCACTTTAACAACCGTGTACGCGGTGGAGATTCCAGAATGAAGTAGGATGGTGGTGACATTCTATTGAGGTATGTACGTGGACCCAACTCCGGTAAGTTTGTATAAGGTGGCTAAAACAGGAGCGATTGATGGGCCTGTAAGGTAGCTCCTCTTATCGGACACACTTCTTCGTATGCCATTCTATTACATTGTGATTGATTGGTGCACACATTTGATATTTGGAGTATTGTTCGAGGTGGGCGATAGCTGCGTGTTATGCCTCACCACCAGCCCTGATGCGTAATTGGTATATCTACCTTGGCATTGCCTAGTTATGCCGTATCACCTACCCTAGCGAGCTGTGTATTTGTTTGATTTGTGTCTTAGCTATGGAGTATCTTCTCATAGCCTCCCGATTAGGAGGTACACAGGTGCTGTATAGACGCTATTTATGTGTTAAGGAGGATATGGGTAACTCCTTGACGCTATTTACAAGTAATTTTATTTTACTAATAGTCATTATTTTAATAGCGCGTATTACTACATAGTAAATAGTTTAACGGATTCTTAGAGGATGGGCGGTCCCAAGCATCATCTAAGTTATTTGCACATTTATTTACAGTTCACTTGAGTTGGTTTACATTGTATAAGTATGTATGTCCTGACTCGAGTGTTCGTGTTTATTTTCTTACGGTCGGGTCAGTCTGAGTATCACAGCTTGGATCTATCTTTTGGATGCTAGAGATTTTTGGAGTTTATTTGCTTATCTAGTTTTATCTATTTCAGTTCAGTCATTCTATATCAGCTTATGTATTAGAGACTTATGTATTTAGGATTTCTACTGTAATTGTTTTAGAACTGTATTTGTTTTCACACTATGTATTTTGTACTTGTTTTGAGACTGAGTATGTAGTGGCTTCTTGAATTACTATGGTTAATTTTTATTTCCGCTGTGATTATTCTGCATCTGTGATTCTATGATTGGTTTTATTTGCTCCAAATTTTATTACAATCTACCATTTTTAGTTATTCAAGTTTGATATATTTTTGTTTTATTGTCAAATTTGAATGGTCCAAAATAGTGGGTCATTACATTAAGCATTTCGATGGTCATGTTAAACGTTTATAATTATTTATAAAGATTTTATTTAGGAGTTCTCACTTTCTATATTACATCTAACTTTTGATATTAATTACTTTCCAAAAATCCACTAAAACTGGTCTAACCAAACATCTTAAGCATTTCAATAGTCATGTTAAACATTTATAACAATTTATGAAGATTTAATTTAGGAGTTCTCACCATCATTGGATAACATGTTGAATAGAATTCACCGTAGCTTCTCTAACCTGACAATCAAATAAATGGATTTATTGAAATTTAAATTTATAATTACTGAATTATTTGAAATTGAAATTAAATACTGTAATTTACGCAATATTGAATATTGAATTGATATAGAAATTTGTTTTAAAATATTTTAAAGTACTAAGTGATCTAAAATGATAGAAATTGGAAACTATTAAATATGAATTGAAAAGTGATTTAATTAATTATTAGTTTATTTAATTAACGTGAAAATAGCCATTTTGGCTACTGACTTGGATTTCAACAAAACTAGTTTCATTGCACCCGAAATGGTGAATTATTGTAAGGTTTCAAGTTTTGTAGCGATCGTACTTGGCGTTTGATCGCACGAACTCGAAACGCTAGAAATCAATTTAATTGAGATCAATTGAAAATCAATTTGAAATTAGCAGATTTTAAGCTAACTTCTTCGTATAATGGAATTAGGACTCGAAACTTGTTCCATTGAGTTCAAAAATATCCAAAACATCTATATTAATATATGGGATTACCCACATTCGTTCCGGAGGCAAAACGGGCTTTTCGGGTCGTTTATCGTTCAAACTCACAACCAATCTTTCCCATTTGCTTCTATTTCCAATCTTCCTATATATAGCCTGTTATAAACCCCAAGTTATTTCTTATTTCCAATTTTAGTATGTATAACTCTATATTTCTACTTCCTATTCCTTCCAATGGCTGTAAAACCTAGTTCAACTTCAAATTGAAAATCAAATTCAAATCCAAAAATCAAACTTCTCCAAACCCTATCACATTATATGCCGTTTCAAAGCTCTCAAAAAGTGCAACTCAGGTATGATATTCTTTTTTTCATTGAATTACCGTTTGTCCATAAATTGATGGATAATTCTCGACCGTTCGTTTGAGGTTTGATCAACGATGGTGGATTGTCGATTTGAGGATACAGTTCTGCAGAGAGGACCAAGGGGAGTTCATCTGTGTGGTTTGTTTGGCGATTGGACTGTTTGTTCGGCGTAGATGGCGGCTGTTCATATCGCAATCTTGCTAGAGTTTCGAGGCGGCTTTATCATGTGCTTGTGTGATTCTTGCGTGAGGGGAAATGAAGGTGATGTGTTTATTTAACTAATCTATTTTATTTATTTTTAATTTTATCGTATAACTTCTAAATTTTTATAACTTTTACATACGAGGTCCAATTCACGCGCGACTTGTTTTTCTGGGATCATATCAAAGTTCTGGACATTTCGACGCTGGTTTGGTCGAATTCTGAGACCGTTTGAATTTTGGGCTTTAATTGGATTTTAATTCGATTTAAAATCAAAGTCGAGTGTTTAACCCACTCACAATTACTAAAATATCTTATGTTAGTTAAATTAATTTTACGTTGTGATTTGGAATTTAGTTATGGTTGTTTGTATATTTAAATCATCATTCCAGTTAATTTGAAATTATTTTGAATTCAATTTCCATTTAATTTATTATCGAATTTAAACTGTTAGTTAATTATTTGTAAATGATAACCTGTTATTAGTTGTAATTTATTGGTTAAATTGGATGACGATTATGATGGATGTTTTGGTTGTTGATATTGGATGATTGGATGTTATGTTTGATTTATGTATTATTATCGCTCTACAAGTTCCCTATGGGTTAAAATGATACATATCCGAACGATCTATAGATTAGGGAAAATTCATTGTGGGTTAAAATGATAGACTCGAGCGATTGTATGGATTTTATTTAATTCGGGATTGTAGTTTGAAATTATATATAATCGTAAAATTTTAAACTGTGGATTGAATGATAAATATTCGTATCACTTGATCCTAGGGTAGAAAATTATATACGGATACCAGATTGGTTAAATTTAATGATTTTGAATCCTTGAAAATATTTAATTCAGTTGATTGGTATTTTTGAGATAGAAATTGATTTATATAAACTGAATTATTTTTGAAGTCCATGCGTAAATGTTGGAATTGGAATTAATTTAATGAATGGTACAGAGGATTTAAAAATTGAATTTTCACAATTGAGGAGTCAAATATAAATGATTTATCAGAATTGAGTTATTGAATTTTTGGTTATGGCTTTGAAATATATTTTAAACTAATTTAATCTCTTTTATCAATTTAAAACTACTTTAACTCATTTTAATCTATGATAACCTATTTAATACAATTTAATCTACTTAAACTAATTAAATTTATTTAATCTATTTAAATCTATTTAATATAATTTATATCTATTTAATCAATTTTATATTTATTTAATCTATTTAAACATCTTATTGATATAATTTAAATCTAATTTAATCTTTTTAACATGTTTAAATATAATTTAAATCCATTTAGTCTATTTTAAACCTCTTTAAATCATTTTAAAATCTAATTAAATCAAAGTTAAATCTATTTAAACTATTTTACTATTTTAAAACCATTTTAATATATTTTAAACGATTCAAACTATTTTTGTCCACCTAAACTATTTTCTAAATTGTTAGCTTATGTAAGGTTGAAGTATTTATGCTTAAATCCTTGATGATGATACAACCTAAGTTTGAATTTGGAATTTGATACCTTTTTGTGAAATGACGTATGTGAGTAAATATGATTTTGAGGTGAATATGATTTTGGAAGTAAATGTAAAAGTAAATGAAATTTAGAAAGTGAATACGATTCGAAAGTGACGTGGTTTGAAATCGAGTATGATATTTTGATGTAACGACTTGGGAATTTTAAAGGATTTAATAACGTAATTAAGTGAAATTTTGCATAAAATTTAACATTAAAATTTATCAATAAAAATTTGATATTTGAAATGCGTCTAATTAAACGTAGCAAATGTCATATTTTCATCAGAGAATGTGAAAGTTGTACTATTGTGTAATTTTCAATTTCAATTAAAAATCTGTTAATTAGATGAAAATAAAATGTTTTCGAAATCTGAACATTTTTATACAATAAAAATGTAAACTATTTCTAAGTGAGACGCCATATTTCATTTCGTCAAATGTGGACTCCTGTAGCCTCGTTTATCTTATTTTCGACATTTTAGCAGCATTTTCGACACCGGATATCGACTTTTGATAAAATGATCGTATCATTGATATCTTTGTACCATTCTGTTCGCCTCGTAGTGCTGATTTCTACAGTATATTTATTTCAGCATTTCGGCGTTCGGTAAAAGGAGAAAGCTGCAAAATGGTTAACCGCATCGGTACCCATTTGTAACCGTTTGGATTCCTTTTTCCTTTCGGTTGTTCAACTGGTAGAAAACCAATAGCCACAAGACTTTATTTATTTCAGAATTCAATATTTATTGTTATTCTCTGACTTTTGCTAAATCCCACTATCTCCTTTTATTCTAGTTCTTTCCCTCTTGTTCTTTCCCTTCTTTTTGCTGTTTTATGTCTTCCTCAATGATTTTTTTAATAATAAAGCTTATATATAGCAGCCGCTCCTTGCCAATTGCAAAATCATGCAGCCAACCATAGCCGCATCACCAAGCACCGCTTTGCTCCATGAACCACCACCTCCACTTCCTAACCAAGCTACCCACAACCACATATCTGCTTCCCTCAAAAATCCATCACCAAAAAACCCGAAGTCTGCCTCGTCCCCTTTGTTTTCCAAACTTCGACAAAACAACCCACCTTGCATCATCTGCACAGCACGCAACTCCGTTAGTGATCCCCTAGCCACACAGCCCTACCCCACGACCGACCTTCGTTCCACGACTCTCCTTATCTCCCGCGTGTGCTACCACCCTATGCGAACATACCTCCACTATACCTTTCGACCTACTCTGCCTTTCTTCCTGGTCGTGCATTCTTTTCAAAAATTAGCGTGTATGTGTATACATATATACATATATATATATATATATTTCTGAAAGTATATGTTTTCATTGACAGCTCACCTCCCATTCCCCATTCACACGTTCTCCCTCCACCCCATAACGCCCACAGCCTCCGACTTTAACTCCTTCCTTACTCAACCACTCCACTTGCTACACGTAGCCTCCCGCTCACCAATAAAACTGCCTGCCACTTTTTTCTGTTCCACCAAGCCATCCACTCTCGAACACGCATCATTAGCCAGCCTCAACAAAGTAGTTTTCCAAACCATGCAACTTTCACTCCTTTATATATAGGTACATATATGTTTAAGGTAATATATAATAAGTTTGTCGTACATAAAGTTTACACTAGTTTTCTATATATCGTTTGTTGTTTATATGAAAAGTTCTTAATAGAATACTATATTTATAGCATGTATATTTGATTTTGAAGTAATCTATTCATCATTTTTTTCACTATTTCCCAGAATCTGCTTCACGTCTTCCTATAAAAAAAAATAGGTGAGCTTTTGTATATTTTTTGCGAAGTCTACATATAGTTGTGTTAGCCGCATATAGAGTCATTTGCAAAAATATATGCTCTGATATTGTTTGCATATGATTTTGGTTAGCTTCATATAACTGTTGCATATATATACATACATATACATACATACATACATACATACATACATATATATATATATATATATATATTGTTTGCATATATGTGTTATGTAGCCGAAATAAATATCTATAATTCAGTGTATATTATAGTGTCGCCATAGATTAGCTTACATATATGTATATTGTCCGCATAGATATATACACATAGTGGTCTGTATTAGTGCTTTTAGAGAAGTTCACACATGTTTGTTTAACATATATAGTATGGATATGAATTCGAGTAGTGTATATATATATATTATAAAATATGTTAGTGTATATACATATGTTAGTGTGTGTATTTAAATATCTAAGTATACGAGTTACATATCGGTCTGTAGAGAAAAAAATTATGTGAAGCCTGAATATATCTGTAGACAATGCATTGTTTTAGGGAGTCTGCGTATTTTATTTTATTTTATTTTATTTTTGTAGCATGAATATACATTTGTTTCCATGCATATTATCTTCATAAGTTGTGTATATAGGCTGCACGTATTTGTTTGAACAGCCGCATTTTTATTTGTTTTCACAAATATATGGTCTGCACTTATTATATGAAATTTTTCGATGGATAACGTATTTGTTTAGTAAATATTGATTTTTTTTAAAATTGTATATATATATATATATATATATAAATACATATAGTTTTTAATAATGTGTAAGTTGCATTAGTTATATATATGGTCTAATTGAGTTTTCATACACACACACACACACACACACATATATATATATTATAATAAAGTAAGTTTATATTGATTTTTATATTAATATACCTATTTTTCGTTTATCAAGCTAAATTGATTTGTTCTCATCGATCCTTTACTATCAACTTTATTCATCAGATCTGTGTTCACCATGCTTTGCTTTGAAATAGGCCGTTGGATCGGTCGATTGTCTAGTTTGTGATCTAGTTTGTAGCTTGTCGTATTCGTTTCCCACTGTTCTCTTGCCTCGAAATGCGACGACTCAGAAATTTTGGATATTTGGAATTGAAATATTTAACTGATTTTATGAAAGTTAGTTCAACTTGAATTTCAAATATCATTATTTATTTGGTAATTGAACTATTGAATTTAATAATTAAAGATTGGATAAAATATTAAATATTGAGTTTTAGGCTTGTTAAAAATATTTCAATGGCTTATAAAATTTATATTAATAGTACTGAAAATAGTAAAAGCTTTAAAATTGAATTTTAAGGTATTTTTTCAGTTTAAAAAACATATAGTTAAATCCATATTTAAAAATAGCCTTCCGCGACATAGTCTCGGAATTCGACGAAACCAGTTCCATTGAAACCATAATAGTGTACTATTATCAGATTTCAAATTTTGGAGTGTTTGGAATTGTCGTGTGACCATATGGTATATGAACGCACTGGAATTTATATCGAAATTCAATTTAATAACTGGGACCCAAAAGCTATCTTCTCCATACGATCGAATTAGGACTCGAAACCTTTTCCATTACGTTCGTAATAGGGATATAACTTATAAACGCCTGGCGATACGCCTCGACAGGAGGTCAAGATTTTGAGTTGTATTTATCGAGACGATTTGAAATTTGAATTTAAATTTGATACATTTTTTATCCAGTATAATGTTTTCACAATTAAACAAGTTTCCTTCCATATAGCACATGTTCCACTGCCTCTTTAAATCATGTACAGGTGTATTCTCTTTGTTCTTTTAAAAAAGAAAAAGAAAATATAAAATTGATCTTCGTTAAGAAAAAACAGAAAAAGAAAAAAATATAAATCAGTGCCGAATAAACTTTTCCCCTTCAGTCAAAATAAAATTAAATTCTTCTTCCCCTATTCAAATCAAATCGAGGAAATGGCCGAGCCTTCCTCTTTCGTATCAAATCAGGGGTCAAGACTTCTCTTTAGCTCGGCATCGAAGAGCTTGAGTGAAGATAGAATAATAGCAGAGCGGTGAGGCGTCTCTTCTGGGTTCAGGCGATTGTCTGCTCGAGGGAGAAGTCGCGTGTGTGGATTCGTGCGAGAAGCCGTAGCAATAGAGTATGGTGTGGATTCGTTGGCAACATGGAAGCCACGATGCCGAGGTGAAGTTAGCAACGATTTGGGGTTCGATTGGAGATGTTGATGGCGACGAGAATTGGTAGAGAAGGTGTAATGACCCAGAAATTTCGATCCAGAAATTTCCAGATAGTTAGAGAAAAGAAGAAAGAGATAGAAGAAGAGGGAACAGAAAAACTGAAACACAGATTATCACATTCACAGCAGATCAAAATATAACGTCAAATAAAATAGCAGTTACATAAAGAAAGCTGTAATTGTTATTTTACGTACATTTTATCAGAGTTAGAACATTTCACAAACACTGGATAGTAAAAGCAACCTGTTCCAAATACTCAACTGGTTACACTCCATACGTTCCTGCCATCCAGCTCGCCTCCTGAGCTCTAGAACGTCCTTACTGGAAAATCTGCAATACTTGATCAGATCCGACCACTACATCAAAGTAACACCCAGGTCAGGCTGAAAACCAACATGAGTAAACCCATCTAGTATGAAAATACCAATGCAATATATTTACTTAAAACCCAGGGTAACTTGTTCATCACTACAAGTTCACAACTTGTTATAGTCTACCCTTATTTCGCACATCAATTCCTAAGTACCAAACTTAGGTCCAAAGGTCCCGTTCACTTAAATTATTTCATTCCAGCCTATTGATTCCACATAAAAAATCTATAAAGAATGATTGTAGATTTCAAATCGAAGTAGTTTCGGGTATTTATTGTACCCGATCCCGGTCTCTTCGAATCTAATATCACCTTAAACAAGTAGTATAATTTAAACAATTCCATATATATCTAGAATTAAATATTTACATAGCCATTCATCACAGATGGACAAACCATATTATTACAGTTCAACTCAATATATCATATCACACAACATCATAAATTACATGTCAGGGATATCAACTATCCTAAGGCATGCCATATTATTTAATCATTCGTAAGCAAGATCAGTGTGCCAATCATTTCTAGTTAATTAAATTTAATTAATTTAGTTACTTTGATCACTTTTAAATTCTAATTGCTTCACATTAATTAATTACAAATCATTAATTAATCATCCTTTAGTTATCTATCATAATAAAATTACCCTTGATTTATTATCCTTTACTTACAATAAGTAATTAACTCTTAATTAATTACTCAAATTAATTATCTTATAATCACTTACAGTGATTATCACACTCATTTATTAACCAACCGTTAATTAATTTTCTTAACTAATCAAATCTTTAATTAATTGCACAAATAATTAATCCTTAATTACTTACATTAATTGAATAAATCTCATCTAGTAATCAACCATTAATTACCCTTACAAATTAATGTCGTTAAGTAATTATTTTCATTATTATCACTAATTAATTTTCATTAAGTAATTAACCTTTAAATAAAATTTATTATCATTTAAAATAATTACTTTCATTAATTGGTCATATTAATAAATTAATCTTTTACATTGATTACCCAAATTAAAGAAAAAAATCTCAAAGCAAGTCAAGTTTATTTTTTTCAAATTCTTTTGTCTATAAAATTTTTTAAACAAACAATTACATTAATGAAAATATTTACTAAAAATCCAAATTTCTTCCATTAACAAAATCTAGCTTTTTGTTAAAACAACAAACACAACCTGTACTAACTTGATCGGGCCAATCAAAATAATTTGGACCGAAGCCCAAATCGAGAACATGTCAGGGTGAACCCGAAGACCCAGGCATCGAACATGAAACAACAACTCATCTTCTTCTAACACCCCTCACTGCTACTAGGCATCATCCCTAAATCCACATGAACATTAATCTTCGATCGATTCCAGGAATCAAATCTCAGCTTCACTCGCAATTGATCATCACTTCGATCATAGACCTAAACCATGAATTAACCCTACCAGTCGAAACACATCTTCCTATCAAAGTAAAACAGGCATGCTGTTAATTCATGTGCACGGTGCACGTGCACAAACATTCAGACCATCACCGACCAACACCACAGCAATCATCACGTCGACAATGTCATCGTCAACCCGGCCGGCAATCCAGAAAACTCGAAGACTCATCAATACGAGAACGATCAATTCAATTGAAACCAAAAAAACGTCAATCGCCAATAACTCCCCAGGATCACCGTCACAGGCCATTAGAGACATCACCATTCCATCCAAACTACGACACATGCCTATACTCCAATTTCCCCCACCTCCGATCCCTTCCAGTGCGCCCTCGACGGCGAAATTTCGTCGCGTAAAACATCGACCAAAAAGGAACTTAGAACCCTAGATTAAGTCGCACCATCAACCACAATGCCTAGAAAAATGTGAAACCATTTTTCCCTCCACCCTCGGCCTATAAACTTCCTCTGGCCATAGTCACGAGGTCCTTGATCAACTCGTTTGCTGGAATTTGATGATATACCGAATTCTAGTAATCTCTCCATTTCTGAACAATCACGAATATAAAAATCATAGGATTTCCATCAAAAATCTTCATATTCGAATATGATTCGCATAACATGATCAAAACTTGTATTTTAAAAATAATAATTTCTTGTCTTGAAATTTTATTTCTACCGTTTCTTCTGTTTAGAGCTAATTACTTGATATATGTTCTAGGAAATATTTTTAAGGGTTTAATCTGGTAAACACAATCGAAATTCCTTTAAAGAGCTTAACACAAGACTGTTTATATCAAGAGATATAGATTTTACTTGATTTGGTCTATAAAATAAATCAAACAGAACCTAGGTATCAGTTCACAAACATGCACTTAAGTATATCTATTCAATAAATTTAGCTATTGTCCAAAGAAGTATATTCAAGCAACCACTGTCTCACACATCAGTACAAGATTGTGTCATAAGCATCAAATTCATCTTTCTAAAAGTTGAAGATTACTCATGGTTTTTTGTTAGAAAACAGACAAGCCTGATGATAGTTTTGGAACGGGATTCTAATCTTGCTACTAGACATAAAACTGAGCATGAATCTGATGTTGAATCCACTTGAATTTGGGTTGAATCAAAAATTTGATCTTTGTTTTAGCTTGATTCATGTACTACAAATATTACCGTTGAATTTTTCTTTGATTTTTTTCAGCTGGTTTATGATACGGGCTTCAGCTTTTAATCTTTTTTTCTTTATTTTGAGATGATCCTTGCCTTAAATCTGCGATGAATTTTCTTCGATTTGCTTTATGATTTAGTTTGAGATTTGAGGTAATTGTTGCTTTGTTTTATATTTTAGCTCCTCTAGTTTGTATTGAAAAATGAAAGATGAAGAAAGAAAATGGATTTTGAGAAAGCAAAAATGTATTTTACAGCCTGATTCTATAAACACTTAATCTATACATTTTTATTAAAAGGAACTAATGCCACTTGTTAGTTATTCATATAATCCTAGCTACAAGTGTTAATTCATTGAATTATTTTCTTACAAATGTTTAACTCTTATTTTCAAAAAAAAGTACTTATGTCTTTTTATGTTTATATTTCAAATATAAATGGAAAAGATTTTAATCTTTTATTTAAATCCTATTTAAACTATCATACTTGTAAATTTAATAATATTGATCTTAAGTATTTTGAAATTTTTTATATTGAATTCATAACAAAGCTTCTAATTACAATAGATATACATACATACATACATACATACATACATACATACATACATACATATATATATATATATATATTAAAATTATCTTATGTAAATGTTAATATTATAGATATCCTCACTTTTATAACCTTCAAATATTCAACTTCCCAAGGCAATATATATATATATATACACATATTCATATATGCACACATACACTTATATACCTATATATATACATACACATATAAATTCCAACTTATAGAGTTTGCATATCTACTTTTATCTTTTTTATTTTATTATAAAATTTATCATTTCCAACTGTTTAAAATACCCATTCAGATATCAGCATTTATTCTAGCTCGAACCTATTATATACATCCTGATATATTTTAATTATCAAAGTTTTATTTGTATAACCAAATAAAAGAAGTATCCCCGTAGTAAAATCAGATAATTATTTAATTAACAATGACCAAAATCCGGGTTATCACATTTCTCCCCCTTAGAATATTTTCGTCCTAAAAAAGGGACGAAACCAGAATTTATTAAATACATAATATCGGTTAAATTTTATCTTTGAACATTTTAAAACACTTTAAAATTTATATAATATTGCCAAAATAGTTTTATAAAATACTTTTATAACTCGACGTTTCAACAAGTCCATCCTTGTTCTCACAGAAATTCGGTCATATGTTGATCAGGCGTAGGACAAAATCTATAAGTACTTGGTAAACCCATTTCGACACCTAGTGAAAATACTTGGAAAATAATTTTATGACAAATATATAAAACGTTTTTGAAAATGGAGGAAACATCTTTGGTGAGAATGCTCTGGAAATCATCATCCCCATCCACGGTCGTAGTTAACCCGATGGTTACGTTGCCATCCTAGCAAAATCCATAGGTAACTGTATGCACTCCGCCCCCCTTGATTACGCTATGGAACCCGCTACAGATGCAGCTACATCTGGGGTTTCATTGCTATCATAGCAAAAACCCATATAACTATAGGCATCAACGCTCTCGACTTTCGCTGTCAAAAGAATGAAACTTCTCCACTTCACTCAACCATAGATCGCAGCCTACGGATGTTATATTGCCTTCCCAGCAAAATAAAATGTAGACTGTTGACACTCACCTCCATACGATTTCCGCTATGGTCCACAGTAGATCGCAGCGACACCGAGTTACACTGTCGTCACAACATAACCTAAATGCCTCTTTTGGCATCAGCACCCTCGACTTTCGCTATCCAATAATCCTTAGGAACTTCAGTTTTTCCGGACTTCCTCACAGGATCCACTTTAGAGCCTCCCCTCCTTATGAGGCTCAAGGCAGTACCAACCTATGGTACTCCTGAGAAGTTTATTCAAGGATTGCCTTTTTCTCCAGAGCCATTTTCAAAACACTTTATACTTTTCATATATAGTATTTTCCAAATCATACACCTAGTATGAATCACTTATAAAGCTCCTTTACACAAAATTGAATATTCCAAAATCGATAATTCTCAAACTGGGCTTTCCAAATCTCCAAAATTGATTTCTCTCTAAAAATCAAAAGCCTTTCCAAATCCATAGGTTCAGAAAACCCTTTCTCCAAAATCATTCTCATAAGATCCATTATATATATAGATTTATATAAATTTAAAAACCATTAGATCACTACAAACTTGTATAAATTCCCCTTTATACTTCAAATAATTTCAAAAACTCTTTTCTTTCGGCAATGGATTCAACAAGGGGAGGTTTATCGTATACAACAAAGATATATAACTTTGTTTATTCCAAATCAAATATTCAAATTTGATTTCACTTTTATAAAGTTATTAACCATGTTACTTTTCATTCGGAAACCATTTTATAGTTTTTATCCACAAATTTTCAATATCCATTTCATTCAAACCCATACAATGTACACATATCATCCGTATGCTACATCAATCCGATCGCTCACTCGATCACACAATTTCACTTCCGAGCTATTATCGTCCACCCGACTTCCTAGTGTGGACTCAGATCTGGTTTCTTGATCAGAAACCATCATCCTCCTTGCATAGTCATAACTATGATAGAGAATTATCAGAGTCAATCAACAATACATATCCACGTTCGCCGTCGAAAATCGAGTGAAAAATCCCAACTCGGATCGACGCACCGTCTCGAAATTCTGTGCTCGAATCTGGATCAAATCACTATGCGAATAGAATAACATACATACATTCTACGTATTCATCTTCATTGATTATTAGCCAAACCAATATCTCCTTTTCTATTCACATTCACTTTAATTTCCATCCACTTATTCATAATTGTTTCAATTCCATTTGGATTATCACGTTAATCGTTATCTCAATTGGGTATTTAATTATAAACAGTTTGAACTCGGTCTAGCTCAAATTTAGAAAATAGCTTGAAGAATTTTAAAAATAGATAATTAGTTGAAAAATAATTATTAGATGTAAAATAGCTAAGTCGTTGTAAGATAGTTGGAAAATAGTTAAATAGTTATACAAATTTTAAACAATTGCAAAATAGTAGTAAAATAGTTAAATAGTTCCAAAAATAATTGTAAAATAATTATAAAATAGTTTGGCTTTAACAATAAAGATTGTATACAGTAAATAGCTTAAAAAATAGGTCTATATTAAAACAATTATTTGGAAAATAGTCCAGACCCAAACTGTTCAATTCCCAATTTCCATTCCCATCAATTCAATTTAAATTTTCGCTTCCATTTAAATTGACTCAATTCCAATTTCAATTTCCACTGAACTTGATTTAACCCTGATTCAATTTGAATTAGCCTTAATTTCTATCCAAATTTAAATCAAATTCCATTTGATTTTAAACCTATTCAACGTTAGTTATAATTCTAAACTATTCAACTCAGTTTGTACTAATTTCAAATTGAAACCACTTCAATTTCAAATCAATTCAATTTCTATTTGGATTAATCCCAATTCCCATTTGAACTTGAATTCATTCAACTTCAATTGCATTTTAAATTAATCCAATCCAAATTTTCCATTCGAATTTTATACTTATCCATCTTCAATTCTAATCAATTCAAACCAAATTCAATTTGAACTAACGCAATTTAAATCTCAACTTTCAACCATCTCGAATTACATAAATTCAAGTTAAATTTTAAATGTTGATTTAACCCCTTAAATCAAATTAACTTTTATTTTTAAATCAACAATCTAAATCTTTAAATAATTTAATTGTGAGTCTAAATTCCATTTTTAAATTTTCTTTACTTGACCTATTTCAAAGTTCAATTAAGAGTTCAAAACAATTTTATCTTTAAAATTTAATTTATTACCCAATTTTATCTTTCAACTTCGAAACCGATTCCTAAACAACTTATAATTTAAGAGTTTAATCCTTATCATTGAAATCTTAAGTTTAAAGTAATTCCATATCCTTAGTTTCAAATTAAAGTTTAATTTCCCTCAATAATGGATATATTACCACAATTCACAGTTTAAAGATTATTAATAACAATAGGATGATATCATTTTAAAACAACCATCCATTTCCAATTTCCAGATCTCAAACCCATTTTGAGATCACACAAACTCCTAATTCAAATCAACTATTTAACTCCCAAGTTAAATTTCAATTTCATCTTGAAATTTCCTATTCAGGTTGTTTGTTCTAAACTTATTTAACTTTCCCAAAGTTAAATTCAATTTACTTAACCTAATCAGCCTTACCCAATTTGAATTCCCATTTCAAATTTTTATCCTCGCATTAATAATCTTCCCTCTTATAAGTTTGAAAACTTATTTCACTTTGGTTTTTCACATCACATTCCAAGGAAGATTCAAAACTCAACCTTAGAGTTTATACATATTTATTTCCTTTACATACCAAGTTACTTTAAATTTTAAACCACCTTAGGTTTTAAATTCAGAACAAATTCCTTCAAAATTTTCAAACAACTCTTATTTTTAAATAAGATCACATTCAAAATATCCAGAATAATATTATTTATTTGTTCTTTTAATATTCTAAAAACAATTTCAAATGTTTCTAGACTTAGAATTCAAAACTTCACCATTTAAATCCATTCTAATTTTCAAGTTATACTCATCTAAAAGTTTACTTCCTTAAAACTTTTATTTTACTATTAAACACAACAACCATTTATGATAATAACCAAGGTTATTGCAACTGGAAATCGATTCACTAATATCTTATTCTGAAAACTCTTGTCTAAATTAAAGATTTTAATTTTAGTTTGAATCCATTTCAAACTTATCTTCATACAATTTTTTGTTTGGTTGTATCTCTATTCCAACTTAATTCTTATTATTTTATTTAATTCCAATAATTTAATAACCAATTACCTTAATATTTATTAGAAAGAAATATTGCTTTATAAACTATAGTCTTATATAAGAATCATTCATTTTTAAAACCATTTTTTAACCTTTATATATAAATTATAACAAGTACGCTCTCTCATATATATACACTCAACTCATTCTAGGTTAACACTAACCTTATCATTAATGAGTAAACCTACCAAAACAAAGGTTCTCGCTTAACCTTCATCTCTGATACCAAAATGTAATGACCTAGAAATTTCGATCCAGAAATTTCCAGATAGCTAGAGAAAAGAAGAAAGAGATAGAAGAAGAAGAAGGAACAAAAACACCAAAACACAGATTCTCACATTCGCAGCGGATCAAAATATAATATCAAATAAAATAGCAGTTATACTTTCTTTGTAATTGTTATTTTACACACATTTTATTAGAGCTACAACATTTCACAAACAATGGACAGTAATAGCAACCAGTTCCAAATACTCAACGGGTTACACTCCATACGTTCCTGCCATCTAGCTCACGTCCTGAGCTCCAGAACATCCTTACCTGAAAATTGGCAATACACGGTCTGACCCGAGCATTACATCAAGGTAACACCCTGGTCAGGCTGGAAACCAGCGTGAGTAAACCCATCTAGTATGAAAATACCAATGCAATATACTTATTTTAAACCCGGGGTAACCCGTTCATCACTACAAGTTCACAACTTGTTATAGTCAACCCTTATTTCACACATCAATTCCTAAGTACCAAACTTAGGTTCAAAGGTCCCATTTACTTAAATTATTTCATTTTAACCTATTGACTCCACATAACAAATCTATAAAGAATTATAGAAGATTTCAAATCGAAGTGGTTTCGGGTATTTATTAATACCCGACCTCGGTCTCTTCGAATCTAATATCACCTTAAAGCAGTTTAAGTTAAACGATTCCATATCTATCCATAATTACATATTTACATAGCCATTCATCACATATGGACAAACCATATTATTACAGTTCAACTCAACATATCATGTCATATCATATCATATCATATCACACAGCATCATAAATTACGTGTCAGGGATATCAACTATCCTAAAGCATACCATATTATTCAATCACTCGTAAGCAAGATCAATTTGTCAAACCATTTCTAGTTAATTAAATTAAATTAATTTAGTTACTTTGATCACTTTTAAATCCTACTTACTTTACATTAATTAATTACAAATCATTAATTAATCATCCTTTACTTATCTATCATAATCGAATTACCCTTGATTTATTATCCTTTAATTGCAATAAGTAATTAACTCCTAATTAATTACTCAAATTAATTACCTTATAATCACTTACAATGATTATCACACTCATTAATTAACTAACCATTAATTAATTTCCTTAATTAATCAAATCTTTAATTAATTGCGTAAATAATTGATCCTTAATTACTTACATTAATTGAATAAATCTCATCTAGTAATTAACCATTAAATACCCTTACAAATTAAAGTCGTTAAGTAATTACTTTCATTATTATCACTAAATAATTTTCATTAAGTAACTTACCTTTAAATAAAATTTATTACCTTTTAAAATAATTACTTTAATTAATTGGTCATATTAATAAATTAATCTTTTAAATTGATTACCCAAATTAAAATAAAATAAAATCTCAAAGCAAGTCAAGTTTATTTTTTTCCAATTCTTTTGTCTATAAATATTTTTAAATAAACAATTACATTAAAGTAAATATTTACTAAAAATCCAAATTTCTTCCATTAACAAAATCTAGCTTTTTGTTAAAACAACAAACACAACCCGTACTAACTTGATCATGCCAATTAAAATAATTTGGACCGAAGCCCAAATCGAGAACGTGTCGGGGTGAACCCGAAGGCCCAGGCATCGAACATGAAACAACAACCCATCTTCTTCTGACACCCCTCACTACTACCAGGCATCATCCTAAATCCACATGAACATCCATCTTCGATCGATTCCAGGAATCAAATCTTAGCTTCACTCGCAATTGATCATCACTTTGATCATAAACCTAGACCACGAATTTACCCTGCCAGTCGAAACGCATCTTCTTATCAAAGTAAAACAGCCATGCCGTTAATTCGTGTGCACGTTGCACATGCATAAACATTCAGACCATCACCGACCGGCGTCGTAGCCATCATCACGTCGATGATGTCATAGTCAACCCGGTCGACAATCCAGAAAACTCGAAGGCTCATCAATACGAGAACGAGCAATTCAATTGAAACCAGAAACACGTCGATCGCTAATAACTCCCCAGCGTCACTATCATAGGCCATCAGAGACATTGCCTTTCCGTCCAAACTACGACACTTTCCTATACTCCAATTTCACTCACCTCCGATCCCTTCCTGCGCGTCCTCGATGGTGAAATTTCGTCGCATAAAACATCAACCAAACAGGCACTTAGAACCTTAGATTAAGTCGCACCATCAACCACGATGTCGAGAAAAATGTGAAACCATTTTTCTCTCGACCCCTGGCCTATAAACATCCTCTGGCCATAATCACGAGGTCGCCAATGAACTCGTTTGCTAGAATTTGATCCAAGTCCAGTAATCTCTCGATTTCTCAACGATCACGAATATAAAAATCATAGGATTTCCATCAAAAATCTTCATATTCAAATACGATTCGAATAATATGATCAAAACTTTTATTTTAAAAAAAATATTATCTTGAAATTTTATTTCTACTGTTTCATCTGTTTAGAGCTAGTTACTTGATATATATGCTAGGAAATATTTTTAAGGGTTTAATCTGGTAAACACAATCGAATTTCCTTTAAAGATCTTAACACAAGACTGTTTATATCAAGAGATATAGATTTTACTTGATTTGGTCTATAAAATAAATCAAACAGAACCCAGGTATCAATTCACAGACATGCACTTAAGTATATCTATTCAATAAGTTTAGCAATTGTCCAAACAAAGTACATTCAAGCAAACATTGTCTCACACATCAGTACGAGATAGTGCTATAAGCATCAGATTCATCTTTTTAAAAGTTGAAGATTACTCATAGTATTTTAGAAAACAGAGAAGCCCGATGATAGTTTTGAAACGGGATTCTAACATTGCTACTAGACATGAAACTGAGCGTGAATCCGATGTTGAATCCACTTGAATTGGAGTTGAATCAAAAAACCTGATCTTTGTTTTATCTTGATTTAGGTATTTCAAATCTTATAGTTGAATTTTTCTTTGGTTTGTTTCAGCTGGTTTATGATATAGGCTTCAGCTTTTGATCTTTTTTTTTCTTTATTTTGAGATGATCCTTGCCTTAAATGTGGGATGAATTTGCTTTGATTTACTTGATGACTCAGGTTGAGATTTTGAGGTAGTTGTTGCTTTGTTTTTAATTTTAGCTCCTCTGGTTTGTATTGAAAATTGAAAGATGAGAAAGAAAATGGATTTAATTCAATGCATTTCAAATCTTGATTTATGCATTTTAAATCTTTGTTTTACCTGATTTTTTAAAGGAACTAATGCCACTTTTTAACTATGCATTTAATCTAAGCTACAAGTGTTAATGCATTGATTTATTTTCTTACAAATGTTTAACCCTAATTCAAAAAAATACTTATGTCTTTTTATGTTTATATTTCAAGTATAAAAGGAAAAATTTTTAATTTTTTATTATATCCTATTTAAACTATCATACTTTTAAATTTAATAATATTGATCTTAAGTATTTTCAAATTTTTTATATTGAATTCATAACAAAGCTTCTAATTACAATAGATATACATACATACATACATACATATATGTATATATTATAATTATATTTTGTAAATGTTAATATTATAAATATCCTCACTTTTATAACTTTCAAATATTCAACTTCTCAAGGTAATATATATATATATATATACATGTATATATATATTCATATATACACACACTTATATACATGCATATATATATACACACACTTTTATTAATTCCAACTTATAGAGTTTTCATATCTATTTTTTATCTTTGTTATTTTATTATATAATTTATCATTTCCTACTGTTTAAAATATCCATTCAAATATCAACATCTATTCTAGCTCGAATCCATTATATACATCCAGATATATTTTAATTATCAAAGTTTTATTTGTATAACCAAATAAAATCAGTATCCCCATAGTAAAATCAGATAATTATTCAATTATCAGATGACCAAAATCCGGGTTGTCACAGAAGGTAGTTTCGGATTCCCATCTGAAGGTCGACGAGTTGAGGTTTGATTTTCTTTGTTTATTCTGATAATTTATTCGAACCTGAGTTATTATTACTTATCAATTTTTAGTTTGAAAAAAATATATGAAGATAAGGTTTAAGGAAATAGAAACTTTTAAATGGTAATATAAATTATTTTTTATAAGTGTGTGTATATATATAGTTTCAATGATAAATTAAATATACATATACTCATATTTTCATTTAACTTGTTATTTTAAATAATGCATTATGGGGATTAATTTGTTAATAAACTTATTAAATTATTTTAGTCGATAAGAATATTTTATAAAATGAATATTGGGTTGAAATTAAATTATTCGATTAAATTGAATAAAATTAATAAATGGTAATTTATTTTTCGATTGATTCGAATGTTAATAAACTATATAATGTTTATACAAGGCCCAAAGGTCGTGAAGAAAATAGCCGTTTTGGGTTGGATTGCAAAACAAGATCGAAGAAGCGTTAATCTCACTCATTTGGATAGCCTTTTAAATTCAAATAGTTAAATTTAAATTATTGGTTGTTTGCTAGAATTGATAATTTAATATCTGTTGGATGTGGTTTATTACATACAGTGTGTGTGTGTGTGTGTGTGTGTTTATATATATTGGAGTGATTGATTTCCCGCATTATATAGCAGGTGAGACCCTATGCACCCCGCATAATAGCGAATGACCCCATATACCGTGATTTTCCACTTCGAAGTGGGATTGGTACTATATATTGTGCTAACATCTGTGGATGCAGGTAAAAAAGTTGGTGGGATCCAACTGTATTCCTCAAAACGTTGAATTTATTTTATATTTCAGCGATGTGATTTATGTGATAATCTATAATGAATATATTTACTATATTGGGAATTGAAATTATTGAATGTTATGTCGTGGTTGAATATATATTGGTATTTGAGAGAATAAAAATATATATGTTCGGATTTTTAAAGCAAATAAAAAGGGAAATTTTTATTTAAAATAATGTAATGAATTTGGGTAAATTAAAGATTGAATTTGGAAAAAATAAAAGTTTTATTTTTAAATTTTATTAAATAAATCCGAGTATGGAAATAAAAATAGAGATTTTAAATAAATGAAAATAAAAGTGTTTTGGAGACTTAAGTGATGTTGTCTGAAATATAAAGAAATTCATTCTCATAATATAAGATTTAAATATTTGGGAAAAATTAAAGGGTAGAATTTTGAATGAGATATGAAGTGGATATTTCAGTTTAAAATAAAAAATTTAAATCATAAATGTAGAAGTAAATATGGAATTAATGGGTTTTGAAATAAATTGAGTAAGTAAGGGAATTTATTTTTAAAATGGAGTAAATTTTGGAAATATTTTCGGAAATTGATTTAGTGTTTGAAACCAGGTTAAAAAAGAGAGAATGAGATTATGGAATTTATAAATGGGGTTTATAAATAGAGTGAAATATTTATCAGAGGATAATTTGAAAGTATAAATTCAGGATGGGAATTTATAAAGGAATGGGTAATTTGTTTTAAAAATAAATAGTGGTTTATTTTTAAAGGTATGAAAGGAAAGTGTACTTCCCAAATAAGCCAAGTACGTTTTCAAGCAGATTCTTAAGTTAAGTTAAAGTTTTAAAGTTGTTTAAAAGAATGTTTTTGAGAACTATTATTTAAGTTGTTTAAAATTTTAAAGGTAAATATTTTATTAAATTAGTTATAGTAGAAATTATTTTAAAAGGTTAATTGGTATTAAGGTTGAAAAAGATAATTATTAATATTTATATTTTATAAAATAGTTTTATTTTAAAGATAGTTTGGCTAAAGTTTTTATTTGAAAAATTTGTATAGAATTTCGTAACTTATATTTCAAAATTTGTTTTGGCTTAAGTTTTACATGAGGAGCTATTATAAAATTTCATAACTAGTAATTTAATTAAAATCTTTTAAGTTGTCTTTATTTTAAGTATTTTAATGTATATATTTTTGGATAAAGTGATTTAAATTATTTTCAAATATAAAGTATTTAGAATTTGTGATTTTCAGTGGAATAAACAATATTTATAAATTTATTCCGCAAGAGAAAGTGACTTGGAAACTGTTTTCAAAGGTTTGAAATGTAGAAAGATATCTTGCGAAGACATTTTGAATAACAAATAATTTTGGAAATTTTTTAAGACTGACGGTTGTTATGGATCTTATATGATAGTTAATGACCGACTATCAATATTGGCCAATGTGCTGATCGTTTCGAAGAGACCGAGATCGGGATTATTTTCCGAAAACCACTTCGATCCGGTTTGAATGTTTTCGTGAGAAAGACAAGAGCATGGAGTCGAAGATGGAGCGGTGAAGTGAAAGGGCTAATCGCTACTAATCCTGATGGTGATTCCAAAATGTATGTAGTAGGGATAGTGCCTTCGGTTCTGTTTGAACCCGGTACGGACTTGTATGGATGAATGCTTTTAGAACATCGTTAGGAGGATGGTGAGCATTCTAAGTGAAAATGTTCTAAAAAGGTAACACTGAGCCTCTGTGACGACCCGACTTTCTAACTCTAGAAAGACGTGTCATCAATAAGAAAGAAAGGGATAGAAATAGAAAAGAATAGAAAGAAAGAATAACAACATCAGAATCTCACAGCGGAATGGAAACAAAATATAATACATCAACATAACTATTACGTAGTTATATATACATCAGAGTTATACAATATCGTACAACAGGACTATTATATACATGTCTGTCAAAACATACATCCCAAAATACAACATACACTAACTAACACAGTGGAACTATATAGATAGATACATACGTCTGGTCTTCTACTCCAACTCCTCTAGAAAACTCTATACTCCGAAACCTATCACTTGGCTACTCATAAAAATTTGAGTACCCAAGAGTTTATGAAAAACAAAATATAAACTCTGGCTCAGACATGGGTCTGGTATGAGTAAACGGTTTAAAGTTGTTTAACTTTGAAAATCATTTGAAATGAAGGTATCACGTAAGACTTCCCACACATAAATACGGTTAAGTTCTTACCTTACGCTAACCAAAACACTTTATAGCAAATTCAGTGATATTATAATAGTGTCTAGGGTTTTCAAGTAAAATACAGAAATAGCAGAAATGCTTACATCTCGCATTCCAACGTAGTTGGGCACAATCAAAACGTACGGCTCTTATTGGAAATTGGATCACATACAATGGCAGGGCTACTGGGGTACTGCCCGTCACAGTACGTGGCCTAGATCACCGTACCGAGGAGCCACCCTAACTCTCCTGCAACACAAGGCCGAAACCATTCCTTACTGAACAGTCCCGGACAAGATAACCTCGCGGTTGGCTGCGGACCAACCGCCCACACAGCCGAATAAAAAGGGACATCTAGACAGGGGTATACCTCATCCTGCTTGGGCATAACCCACCAAACCTTGCTGCACGTCCCCTGTTTTATCCATTCCCGGTTGATGAGGCTTTAGGCTGCGATTACCTTTATAGCACATATCTCTCAGAATGCTCATCGTCCGCCTGACGATGTGCTGAAGCATTCAATCCATACAAGTTCATTCCGGGTTCGAACGAAACCGAAGGCATTATCTCGTTACACTCATTTTGGAATCACCCTCAGAGTTAACGACGATAACCCTTGCATTTTGAAAGCACCATATCGATCTTCACTTGAGATGTCATGACCTAACGTTTAATTTGGATCGATGTGGTTTTCGGAATATCAAATCGACACCCGATCACGGTCTCATAGAAATCCAAACGCCATTTTAAAGGGCCAAGTTGTTTAAATTAATTTTAAACAGTTTAATTCAATAATTGAATTTACATAGCATTTATCACAGATAATTCATACACGGTCATCACAGATATATCCAGAATATCACAGAACATCACAGGACATAAATAAATATCAGAGTCAAACAAACAGAAACATCGATTCATATCAACATTTAGTTTGATTTATTTAAACTTAATTACTTTCTTAAGAATAAACCATATTTTATTCTTGCTTAGTTAATTACTAATTAATTAACTTATTTAAATTTATTAATTACTTATTAATTATTCACTTAATTAATTAATTAATTCTTAATTATTAATCAATAACCTTAATTATTGATTTATAAAACTCATTTACTCAATTAATTATTACGAATTACTTAATTAACCATTAACTACTAATTAACTTAATCAATCCTTAATTAATTATTTAATCAGTTAACTACTCTTGTTTGTTAATTAATTAACTTAAAATGGTTAATTAAATTCTTAATTACAAATTGATTTACACAAGATTATTATTAAAATCTTTAATTATAAATTTAATTAAATCTTATACCACTTATTTATTTTTAATTATAAAATTTATTACATTCTTAATTAACTTCGATTTAAATTAATTACTCATCTTACGTTTCTGTAAAACTTTCTTAATAAATTTAAAGTTAATCTTAGCTTAAAAATAATTTGTCAACACTAATAACTTAATTGATATTCAACTTATTTACCATTTCAACTTAATATTATAGTTGGCAAATTCCTGGAAGTTAAACCCGAAGATAACAACGTGATTTACTCGAGTCGAACTCGTGACTACCATGACCTTCCTCGCGCCTATCTATTGCATTCCTCTTCTCCTTCCTCTGTTCTTTCTTCTTCTCCTTTTTTTTATATTTAAGTTTAAGTTTTTAAACTACTGTTAAATCAATACACACACATACGTAAGAGGACTCGAAGCAAACCTCAAATTTTGCTCGAGTAGAACATGCGACGCCACCAAAACTCACATCGACACATGTGACGCCTCCGTGCACGTGCACGGTGGTTCGCCAACGATTCTGGCGACCCACGGTGTCTCAGAAAACCCCAATATCACCACTCGTTCGAAATCAACGCCCAGTTTAACATGTCAATCTCGAAATCAAAATATGCTTGAAAATACGAACAGTAAACACGAATACGATAGGGGAAAACGCCTCGTCCTCTGGATCTCGACCACCTACGACGACGTGGCTCCGACCATACCTCGCTATCAACCCCCTTTACCACCTTCCAAAATTTCACAGAGCTCGGCTAATCCATGGCGACGCAGTCATCAAATGTACAGAACCCAAAACATCAAACCCAAAAACCCTACTTTCAATCATTCCAAAATTTCCGTGCATTCGAATTTTTTTTAACATTTTTCTTGTGTTCATAAATCAATATTCTAGCTTCACGTCAAATTTCAACAACAATAATTGGATGAATCGTCAGATATTCATGAAAAAGCACTTTTGGTTCACTAATGAACCGCTCTAAAAATAGTTAACTAAAAATCATAATTTTTGTCTTAAAAATAATACTTTTGTATGTTGTTTCAAGATATAAATTCAAATTTACAATTTAAGCTTTTCGAATTTTAACCATTATTCACTTTGTACTGTAAATTAAACTTACTGTAACTATGCTGTTATTAAAACAAATTTCCAGGTCTTTATTCTTTGTTTATACAACTTAATAAGTTAAATTTTAGAGTTTTAAATTATTTACATGAGAGGTATAAATCATCCTCTGTTTCTTTCCTCAGAATCATGGAAAAAACTTGAAGAGCATCATAAAACAGTACATCCAGTAATTACAAACATCACAGAACAGTGTTATATCAACATAATATTTTCATGTATCAATTATTAACAACTAAATTTCAAAAATTAAGTTTACTCACCATTATACTGTTGAAATAGAGGGATTTGTTGAAAAGAAGACTGCAGTTAGAATTTCTGAAAGCTTTTCTTTACCTTTGAATCTGATTGAGTTTGAAAGTATGATGTTTATTTATATTTCTTTTGCTTTTCTCAGGTTTTTCTTTTATATTGTGAACGGACTAAATAATATGTACAGGTAGAATGATGTGGTATTTATAGACAAGAACAGTTTTTGTACAGGGCACAGCTTCTAGTATAAGCCTTCCCTGGTTATGATCAAATTTTGCTTTTATGTTTATGTACTAAAGATCTGAGATGAAGCAAATATTTCGGCTGAAAGATTATTTTTGACAAAGAGTGGTGCTAATTAAATGCATGTCTTCAGATTAGTTTACATATATTTATTGTTTGCTGCTTCTTGTATTCTGAACAAAGATATTTGTTTACAGGATTTTGTTTTATCTTCATTGCTTGAACACAATATACATCTTTGGGCTTATCTGGTTTCAGGTTACAAGGTTACCAAACTAACAATTTATTTTGTATGCTTACTTCTATCCTAAACTTAACTATCAAGTATTTTATTGACTTGTTTTATTTTTATACTTATCTTGATACTGTTTTCTTATGTCTTCATACATATGTTAACATCCATATTTTTATGTTATACTTATGTTCCATATTTATAAGCTTTATTTTATTTTAATTATAAGAGTAGTTGTTTAGAATCACTTCTTAATCTTATTTTCATTTAAAGTTAAATCCTCTAAATATTTGATTTATAACTTATATTTGTATTAGTATACTTTATATTTATATTTAATATGAATAGAATTGTGCTATTGTAAATATTATTATTATCAACTATATTTATATATCTGGCATTAAATGTCACTAATACATAGCTTTTAATTTAATTGAATAAAACAGATTTTGTTTTAAATATAGTTAAAAGAGTCTATTTTAAATTTTGAAATTAAAATTTCCTTTATAACACATATATAACTAATAATGCTCAAAATGTTATTTATTTGTAAATGAAAATCTTGTATTTTATTTAAATTAGATTAAAAACTTATTATAATAACATGGTCAAATTCCGGGATGTTACATTCCTCCCCTCTTAAAAGAATTTCGTCCTCGAAATTTAAACAATAGTTAATTCAAAAGCTTAATATTAACATTCCAAACATACATATCATCCATACAATAGCTAACAATCAAAATGTCTATGCTAACAAACATCACTAGTTATCCGGACATAAATCTGGATAAGCTTTCCTAAAACTATCAAGAGTTTCCCAGGTACAATCGCTGGGATCCTCACTCCACTGCACTTTGACGAGTTTCACCACTTTGTTCCTGAGTTGCTTCTCGTCTTGATCTATAATCCGAACAGGATTTCTAACCACAATCAAGTTGGGTTCTACTTCTAAATATTCCTGAACAACTGGTTCTACCACCAGTGATGGGTCATGAACAAATTTCCTTAAATAAGACATATGGAATACATTGTGAATTCCAGGCATCGGTTCTGGTAATTCAATCCTGTAAGCTACAGTTCCAATTCTTTCCAGCACTCGGAATGGTCCAATATATCTCTGAGCAAGTTTTCCCCTTTTTTCGAATCTTATAGCACCTTTGATTGGGGAAACTTTAATAAAACCTAAATCTCCGATCTCAAATTCCAATGGCCTTTGCCTCTTATCTGCATATTTCTTCTGACGATCTTGTGTAGTTTTCATCCTTTTCTTGATAAGCTCAACCTTCGCAGAAGCTTCTCGAATTAGATCAGGTCCGAGTACAAGACGATCTTTCGATTCAATCCAACAGGATGGGGATCTACACTGTCTTCCATACAGAGCTTCATACGGGGCCATCTTAATATTTGCTTGGTAATTGTTATTATAAGAAAATTCCACTAGATGAAGATGGTCTTCCCATGATCCACCAAAATCCAATACACAAGCTCGCAACACATCTTCCAGAATACGATTAAGCCTCTCTGTCTGTCCGTCGGTCTGAGAATGATAGGCTGTACTTAATCTCAAACTTGTTCCCATAGCTGATTGCAGAGCTTCCCAGAATTTACTGGTGAAAATAGCATCACGGTCACTTACTATACTGACAGGAACACCATGCAATCTGACTATCTCCTTCAAGAAAATTTCTGCCAGAGAAGCTGCAGTACGAGTTGCCTTAACGGGTATGAAATGGGCACTCTTTGTTAAACGATCAACAATAACCCATATTCTTTCATTTCCTTTCCTGGTTCTAGGCAAACCGTCGGTGAAGTCCATCGAGATCATCTCCCACTTCCAATCTGAAATTTCCAAAGGCTGCAATAGTTCGGCAGACTTCTGTTGATCTCCCTTCACTTGTTGGCAGATGGTACAACTATTTACAAAAGCAGCTACATCCTTCTTCATATTCAACTGCCAGAAAACTCTCCTCATATCCTTATACATCTTTGAAATTCTCGGATGAATATTCAATTTGGAGCGATGGCACTCAGCTAAGACTTCTTGCCTCAGTCCATCAATATTAGGCACACACAAACGACCACTAATCCTTAAAGCACCTTTATCGTCCATCTTGAAATCCGAATATCGACCGTCCTTAGTTCCAAGAATTGTTTCCTCAAAAGATTTATCCTCCATTTGCTTACTGACGATTCTTTCTTGGAGGGATGGAACGACTTCCAGAAGAGACAAAACCGCATTCCTGCTAAGAGTATCATCAACAACATTCCCTTTCCCCGGAGTATACAGAATATCCAAATCATAAGATACCAAAAATTCAACCCATTGCTGCTGTCTCAGATTAAGATCTTTTTGAGAGAAAATATATTTCAATGGTTTGTGATCCGTGAATAACTCAAACTTTTCTCCCAAAAGATAATGTCTCCGGATTTTCAAAGCAAAAACAATAGCTAACAGTTCAAGATCGTGCATAGCATAGTTCTTCTCATGTGGCTTCAATTGCCCACTAGAATATGCAATTACTCTGCCATTGCATCAGAACTGCTCCCAGTCCAACTAAACATGCATCCGTATAAACTTCAAATTTGCTCTTCCCATCCGGAATAGAAAGCACTAGTGCACTGGTTAGCCTTGTCTTGAGTTCTTGAAAAGCTTCTTCACACTGGGGTGTCCATTTGAATTTAGCTCCTTTCCTAGTCAGCTTAGTCAGATGCGAAGAAATCTGGGAATAATCTTTGATAAATTTTCTGTAGTAGCCAGCCAAACCCAGAAAACTGCGAACTACAGTCGGTGTCTCCGGCTGTTTCCATTTCAGAATAGTTTCAACCTTTGCTGGATCTACAGAAACACCTTTTCCAGAAACAATGTGTCCTAAAAATTTGATTTCCGATTTCCAGAAATGGCACTTTGAAAACTTTGCCTTCAACACATGCTTCCTCAGAGTCTCCAATACAATTCTCAAATGCTGCTTATGCTCTTCTTCGGATTTGGAGTAGACCAAGATATCATCAATGAACACCAAAACAAACTTATTCAACAAATCCCCAAAGACTCGGTTCATGAGATCAACAAAGTAGGCAGGAGCATTGGTTAACCCGAAAGGCATAACCAACCACTCATAAAAACAATTCGGTCCCCTAAATGCTGTAAAGTGAATACTATCTTCAGCTACTCTCAATTGATGGAAATCTGAAGCTAGATCCAGTTGAGAAAAGATAGAAGCTCCACGCAACTGGTCAAAAAGATCATTGATACGAGGACAAGGATATTTATTTCGAATGGTCACTTTGTTCAATTCTCTATAATCAACACAGAACCTTAGCGAACCATCTGATTTGGTGACAAACACCGCAGCAGAGCCCCAACAAGAAAAACTGGGTCTAATCAAACCCTTCTCCAAAAGATCCTGTGTCTGCTTAATCAACTCTTCTCTCTCTCTCTAGGAGCCATTCTCCTACTGGGTTGAATCACCGACACTGCTCCTGGAATCAAATCAATAGGAAACTCTATTTCTCGATGTGGCGGTAGACACTTAACTTCTTCAAAGACATCATAAAAATCTTGAACCACATCGATTTCTTCAACTTTCTCTTAAGAAGTCTCAACTCCTTGCAAAAGACTACTCAAGTGAAATCCAGAACTATCGCACGACACTTTGGCAATCCTACCCAAATCAGTCTCCAATGAAACTGTCCTCTCATCACAATTCAGGACTGCTTTATACTTATCGAGCCAATCCATTCCTAAAATAAGACCAAATCCCTTAAAATTTAACACATACGGGTCACAAGAGAAACTATAGGACAAATAAGAAATCTTCAAGTCCTTACAGATCGTATCTAGTTTGGTTGCCCCACCAATAGGATTAGATACAAAAATGGAACGATCCACCATACTAAGGTTTAGAGAGAACTTTTCTACTGATTTCAGAGAAATGAAACTCAAAGATGCACCCGAATCAAACAAAACTTTAATATATTTTCCATCTAAGAGTAAGGTACCTTCCAAAACCCCTTTGCCTTGAGTAGAAGAAGATGGACCGGCTTCCAGAGCAAAAACTTTATTCTGAGGTGCCCTCTGCAAAAGTGGACAATTCTTGGTTATGTGACCGGGTTGGTGACAATTAAAACACAACGATCCCTGAACCATTGCTGATTCTGGACCACTCTGACGTTGCTGTTGTTGAGATCCTTCTTGAGGACACTGATTTACCAAATGTCCAATTTGATGACAATTATAACACTTGCGGGGTTGTTATTGCTTCCTCCCGGTTTCTTTCCCTTGCCTTGCATTTTCCAAAGTGGATTAAACTTCCTTTTATTTGGGTTACCGAAATTCCCTCTCGAAATTGCTGATGTTGCCTCTGATTTCTTGCTCATCAAAGTTTCATACCTCAAAGCCATATCAATCATATCAATAAAAGATCCTTTCAAAAGCACCATCATCTTATCGTGAAATTCTGATCTCAGTCCTTGCACAAACTTTTCATTCTTTTTGAGGGGAATATCAATGAGTCCTAGTCCATAGCACGAAAGTTCGTTGAATTTGGCCTCATACTCAAAAATAGTCATACTTCCCTGCTTCAGATTTAGAAAATCCTGGTACAATTGGGCTTTCCCCGCTGTTGGAATAAACTTCTCCTTAAATAAGTCCTTAAATCCTTCCCATGAAATATCCTCTTCAGGAATATTTGCAACCATTGCATCCCACCATGCTGCTACGCTTCCCTACAGTTGCCACGATGCCATTTCCCTCTTCCGATCATCAGACAACCTCATACTCTTAATGATGCGCTGGCAAGAGCGTAGCCAAGCTTGAACTTCAATTATAGATTCTGAACCTTTAAATGGTTGGCCTCCAAGATTGTTAAAGTCTTTATATAAGGCTGCAAAACTAACTTGAGGCGGTACTGGATTTACAGCCTCACTAGCATTTTGACTTCGACCATTATCAATCGAAGTACTGGCCCTAACTCTGTCTCTACTTTTAGAACTCATGTTGGCCACCTGGATAGGTAACTCAACAAATTTAGATAGGTATATAAATATATGAAAAAACAAATACGCACTCTCAAGATAAATATTATTCAAGAGCCTAGGTACTCGCTCAACCTAGCGCTCTGATACCAGCTGTGACGACCTGACTTTCTAACTCTAGAAAGACGTGTCATCAATAAGAAAGAAAGGGATAGAAATAGAAAAGAATAGAAAGAAAGAATAACAACATTAGAATCTCACAGCGGAATGGAAGCAAAATATAATACATCAACATAACTATTACATAGTTATATATACATCCGAGTTATACAATATCATACAACAGGACTATCATATACATATCTGTCAAAACATACATCCCGAAATACATCATACACTAACTAACACAGCGGAACTATATAGATAGATACATACGTCTGGTCTTCTGCTCCAACTCCTCTAGAAAACTTTATACTCTGAAACCTATCAGCTGGCTACTCATAAAAATTTGAGTACCCAAGAGTTTATGAGAAACAAAATATAAACTCTGGGTCAAACATGGGGCTGGTATGAGTAAACGGTTTAAAGTTTTTTAACTTTGAAAATCATTTGAAATAAAGGTATCACGTAAGTCTTCCCACACATAAATACGGGTAAGTTTTTACCTTACGCTGACCAAAACACTTTATAGGAAATTCAGTGATATTATAATAGTGTCTAGGGTTTTCAAGTAAAATACAAAAATAGGTGAAATGCTTACATCTCACATTCCAACGTAGTTGGGCACAATCAAAACAAACGGCTCTTATTGGAAATTGGATTCCATACAATGGCAGGGATACTGGGGTAACGCCCGTCACAGTACGTGGCCTAGATCACCGTACCGAGGAGCCACCCTAACTCCCCTGCAATACAAGGTTGGAACCATTCCTTACTGAACAGTCCCGAACAAGATAACCCCGCAGTTGGCTGCAGACCAACCGCCTACACAGCCGAATAAAAAGGGACATCTAGACAGGGGTATACCTCATCCTACTTGGGCATGACCCACCTAACCTTGCTGCACATCACCTGTTTTACCCATTGCCGCTTGATGATACTTGAGGCTGCGATTACCTTTATAGCACATATCTCTCAGAATGCCCATCGTCCGCCCGACGATGTGCTGAAGCATTCAATCCATGCAAGTTCGTTCCGGGTTCGAACGAAACCGAAGGCATTATCTCGTTACACTCATTTTGGAATCACCTTCAGAGTTAACGAAGATAAACCTTGCATTTTGAAAAACACCATCACGATCTTCACTTGAGATGTCACGACCTAACGTTTAATTTGGATCGATGTGGTTTTCAGAATATCAAATCGAAACCCGATCTCAGTCTCATCGAAATCCAAACGCCATTTTAAAGGGCCAAGTTGTTTAAATTAATTTTAAACAGTTTAATTCAACAATTGAATTTACATAGCATTTATCACAGATAAATCATACACAGTCATCACAGATGTATCCAAAATATCACAGAACATCACAGGACATACATAAATATCAGAGTCAATCATACTGAAACATCGATTCATATCAACATTTAGTTTGATTTATTTAAACTTAATTACTTGCTTAAGAATAAACCATACTTTATTCTTGCTTAGTTAATTACTAATTAATTAACTTATTTAAATTTATTAATTACTTACTAATTATTCACTTAATAAATTAATTAATTCTTAATTATTAATCAATAACCTTAATTATTGATTTATAAAACTCATTTACTCAATTAATTATTACAAATTACTTAATTAACCATTAACTACCAGTTAAGTTAATCGTTTAACCCTTAATTAATTATTTAATCAGTTAACTACTCTTATTTGTTAATTAATTAACTTAAAATGGTTAATTAAATTCTTAATTACAAATTGATTTACACATGATTATTATTAAAATCTTTAATTACAAATTTATTAAATCTTATACCACTTATTTAATTTTAATTTAAAATTTATTACATTCTTAATTAACTTCGATTTAAATTAATTACTCATCTTACGTTTCTGTAAAACTTTCTTAATAAATTTAAAGTTTATCTTAGCTTTAAAACAATTTGTCAACACTAATAACTTAATTGATATTCAACTTATTTACCCTTTCAACTTAATATTATAGTTGGCAAATTCCTGGAAGTTAAACCTGAAGATAACAACGTGATTTACTCGAGTCGAACTTCTGACTACCCAGATCTTCCTCGCACCTATCTATTGCATTCCTCTTCTCCTTCCTCTGCTCTTTCTTCTTCTCCCTTTTTTTATTTAAGTTTAAGTTTTTAAAATACTGTTAAATCATTACACACGCACACGCAAGAGGACTCGAAGCAAACCTCAAATTTGCTCGAGTAGAACACGCGACGCCATCGGAACTCACATCGATACACACGACGCCACCGTGCACGTGCCCGGTGGTTCGCCAACGATTCTGGCGACCCATGGCGTCCCAGCGAGCCCCAATATCACCACTCGTTCGAAATCAAAGCCCAGTTTAACATGTTAATCTCGAAATCAAAATATGCTTGAAAATACGAACAGTAAACACGAATACGATGGGGGAAAATGCCTCGTCCTCTCGATCTCGACCACCTGCGACGACGTAGCTCCGGCCATACTTCGCCATCAACCCCCTCTACCATCTCTCGAAATTTCACAGATCTTGGCTAATCCATGGCGATGCAGTCATCAAATGTACAGAACCCAAAACATCGAACCCAAAAACCCTACTTTCAATCGTTCCCAAATTTCCATGCATTCGAATTTTTTTTAACATTTTTCTTGTGTTCACAGATCAATATTCTAGCTTTACGTCAAATTTCAGCAACAATAATTGGATGAATCATCAGATATTCATGAAAAAGCACTTTTGGTTCACTAATGAACTGCTCTAAGAATAGTTAACTAAAAATCATAATTGTTGTCTTAAAAATCATACTTTTGTATGTTGTTTCAAGATATAAATTCAAATTTACAATTTAAGCTTTTCGAATTTTAACCATTATTCACTTTGTACTGTAAATTAAACTTACTGCAACTATGCTGTTATTAAAACAAATTTCCAGGTCTTTATTCTTTGTGTATACAACTTAATAAGTTAAATTTTAGAGTTTAAATTGTTTACATGAGAGGTATAAATCATCCTCTGTATCTTGCCTCAGAATCATGGAAAAAACATGAAGAACATCATAAAACAGTATATCCAGTAATTACAAACATCACAGAATAGTGTTATATCAACATAATATTTTTCATGCATCAATTATTAATAACTAAATTTCAATAATTAAGTTTACTCACCAATATACTGTTGAAACAGAGGGATTTGTTGAAAAGAAGACTGCAGTTAGAATTTATGAAAGCTTTTCTTTGCCTTTGAATCTGATTGAGTTTGAAAGTATGATGTTTATTTACATTTCTTTTTCTTTTCTCAGGTTTTATTTTAAGTTGTGAACGGACTAAATAATATGTAAAGGGAGAATGATGTGGTATTTATAGATAAGAACAGTTTTTGTACAGGGCACAGCTTCTAGTATAAGCCTTCCTTGGTTATGCTCAAATTTTGCTTTTATGTTTATGTACTGAAGATCTGAGATATAGCAAATATTTCGGCTGAAAGATTTTATTTGACAAAGAGTGGTGCTAATTAAATGCTTGTCTTCAGATTAGTTTACATATATTTATTGTTTGTTGCTTCTTGTATTTTGAACGAAGATATTTGTTTACAGGATTTTGTTTTATCCTCATTGCTTGAACACAATATACATCTTTGGGCTTATCTGGTTTCAGTTACAAGGTTACAAAACTAACAACTTATTTTATATGCTTACTGCTATCCTAAACTTAACTATCAAGTATTTATTGACTTGTTTTATTTTTGTACTTATCTTGATATTACCGTTTTCTTATGTCTTCATACTTATGTTAATATCCATATTTTTATGTTATGCTTATGTTCCATATTTATAAGCTTTATTTTATTTTAATTATAAGAGTAGTTGTTTAGAATCACTTCTTAATCTTATTTTTATTTAAAGTTAAATCCTCCAAATATTTGATTTATAACTTATATTTGTATTGGTATACTATTTATTTATATTTAATATGAATAGAATTGTGCTATTGTAAATATTATTATTATCAACTATTTTTATATATCTGGTATTAAATGTTAGTAATACATAGATTTTAATTTAATTGAATAAAACAGATTTTATTTTAAATACTGTTAAAAGAGTCTATTTTAAATTTTGAAATTAAAATTTCCTTTATAACACATATATAACTAATAATGCTCAAAATCTTATTTATTTATAAATGAAAATCTTGTATTTTATTTAAATTAGATTAAAAACATATTATAATAATATGATCAAAATTCCGGGATGTTACAGCCTCGAACCTCATCAACCGGGAATGACTGAAAATTAGGGATTTTGCAGCAAGGCTAAGTGGGTAGCACCCAATTAGGATATGGTCATCCCTGTTTAGAGGTCCCTTTTTATTCGGCTGTGTGGGCGGTTATCGATCCCAACTGCGGGGTGATCTTATTCGGACTATCCAGTAAGGGGTTGCTCCGGTCTTGTGTTGCAGAGGATCAGGGTGGATCCTCGTTATGCTGATCTAGACCAGGTACTGTGACAGGTGGTACCCCAGTGCCTAGTCATTAGTTGAAAATCCATTCTCCCTACGTGCTTTACGGTTTTGATTGGAACATAGTATTGCTGGAATTTAATGAATGTAACAATGTCGGCTATTTGAATAAGTATTTGTATTTGATGTATATTCCGCTGTCTGATTAACTACATGGTTAGTTTTGTGAGGACAGGTTAATATAACTATCCAGTTGTGTGTTATAGATTTTGTTGTACTCTGATGTTGTAATGTATGAACCGATATTGTTTATTTGTATAAAGATTTGTCATTTATCTATTATATATTATTCCGCTGTGGTTGTGAAATTCTGATATTGTTTCTATTTCTTTTTCTACCTCCTTCTTCTTTAACCCTAATGGTTTGGTTTTTCGGCATTCGATTGTTCGGCATTTGATACAGTGGACGTATTGATGTTGATTTTCAAGCATCGAAAAATCGGGTCGTCACAATTGGTATCAAGTAGAAGGTTAAGCAGGAACGTTGGCTCTGGTGGGGATTACTCATTAGAATAGAGTCTGTAGTACTCTAGAATGAGTCTGGGTTTAATAATAGCTATGTGCGCATATTTGTTAGCGAATATAAGTTGTTTTGCATTGTTTTGATTCATCGGTTGAGTATTTATGGACTTTGATCGACATATGGGACACCATGTCATCGATAGGAGTTTCTAAACTTTTAAACAAGATAAAACGACACAGTATTGTTTTAAAATAGGGTAAATGAAATAATTTTACCAAAATTTTTTTTGTATGTAAAAGAAATAATTTTCCGTAAATTATTATAGTATATGATTGCCTGGTTGTTAGGAAGTGATAATATTAAAATATTATCATTATTATGTAGAATTTTAATAAGAAATTGGAAATCATAACTAAAAGATAAGAAATAAATTCATGTAAAAATGGGATTTGTAAATGTGAATTATAAATATGATTTATAACTGAAAATGAAATAAAAAAATTCCAGAGGAATATTTGAATATGAATTGAAAGGATTTGGAATTTGGAATTTTGGAATTTAATTCCTTTGAGTTTGAAAATGATTTTCAAAGGTTTTGGAGGAATAATGGTGATATTATTTGAGAAATATTTTGAATTGGATTTGAAATCCGGTGCCATTTGGAATTAGGAATATTTGGAACGTTTTTAAAAGTGTAAAAGCATTGAACTCTCTTCGGTCGTTGGAAAATAATTTGGGTGATGACTGCAGCATCATTGATGTTCATTTTCGAGTTTCCAGGAGAGGAATTGCTTCCAAATTGTTTTAAATTGGAGTTGTTTGCAAACTGGGTTTTAGTTTTAAAACTTAAAGGATAATTTGATAATTGATTTCAAATTGGATGCTGAAATGTTGAGTAATTGTTTAAAAGGCTCTGGAAATCATATTTTAAAAAAATGTGTGACGGCCCACCTCTATGCTTACAATTACAAAGAGTATTAAAAGAAATACTGTCCATTATTACGAAGAATAAGGCTGGATATGAGCGGCCATCCGTAGTTTGGCCTTACACTAGTATTGGTTATCTCGATAGGAGTGGTATATATTTTTAATTTTTCATCTCTTATTTATTTACTCCCATCAACATATCCAATTCTAGTATAAAGCGAACTACGATGGTTCATAATAGTTTAGGACAATAGATATAATAATAACACAGACAAGCTAAGTGCGGAACACAGATAATCAAAAGTCTCGTATATATAAATAACTGAAGTCAGCTGATATACATGTGATACAATACATATGATACAACTACATCTGTCAACTCTAGAAGTTACATATTGTTAACTTTGCCCCGGCCATGACTCAACGACTAGAAAGATTACCGACCCAAAAGGATACCGACCTAACAGGCTTGAGAGGGATGCCGACCTAAGGCCTAAGAGGGATACCGACTTAAGGCTGAACAGTTGCCGACCTAATGCTTTAACAAGGTTGCCGACTTAACGCTTAACAAGAACGCCGACCCAACTGCCTAAAACAAGATGCCGACCTAAGATAGCTACCGACCTAAGATAGCTACCGACCTAAGATAGCTACCGACCTAAGAAGCCGACCTAACTATCCAGAAAGTTTGCCGCTCTAACTGCTAAAGACAGGGACAAGATCATGAACTATACCTAAGTCGCAACCGACCTATGACCTATGTTAGGTTGTTCACGACCCGAGCAAAGGGAGACAAGTTCAATGCAGCTACCTGGCGCAGTGGCCTCTTAACTCGTACATGATCCAGGACTTACCAATTAAACCATGACTTGCGACTTGCCAGTTAACTCGTTCACGACTCACGACCTAGCTTGAGTCGTGCACGACCTAAAGCTACTAAATGTAAGCCCGATGTCGTATTACTGATACAAGGTTGTGTTGACTCGGGGGCGACCTGGGACTTATACAAGTGAACCTATGTGAGACTGTGGGGTTTGGCCAGATAAGTCGGCCACGACCTGTCATAGGCGGTCACGACTTACGACCCAAGGGGAATATTTTCCTATAAATACCAACCTACCTCAAACATGAAGGGGACTTTTTGGCCGATCTCTTTAAGCGCCGATACTCTGCTGAATTCTCGACTCACTCGACACTTCAAGTACGAAAGGCATCTCAACTAACTTCAAGAGGAAATCTAACGCAATCTACATGGATTCAAAGAATTCTTCTCCATCAAAGATCTAGTTGTTTGTCTCATCAGAATTGTAATTGAAGATTGTTGTAAAGTTGTAATCAATTCAGTAATAAAGGGAATTAAAGTGGACGTAGGCTTACTCTAAGCCGAACCACTATAAAAGCTGTTGTCTTTTCTGCTTTCTCTGTGACTTTTCTACTTGTTTTTAGTTCCCGTGTGGTGCTTTCGCTCAACTTCAATCTACACTGGGGTGTTAGCGTCTGATTTTTACGTTAACATTTTCGGTGCTTTCACTGAGAACCCAACTCAGGAAACTTCCACTATTGCTCCGCAAAGGTCTGTTGAAAGGATTTCTTTTAAAACCAGAAGTTTATTGGAAATAATGGCTCCTGGAAGAAAACGAAGTTCTGTAAGATCCGATATGTTCAAGAGAATACTGCTACCTCTCCTCCTTCAAGTCAAGCAGCTCCAACTGTTGGAGTTACACGAGCAGAATTAGACGTCGTAGTTTTGGGGTTGAATCAACAATTGAATGCTCAGAATGCGCAGTTGGAAGCTCAGAATCCCCAGAACGCCCTGATCTTAAGTAAGTTGAATGATCTACTTGGGGCAAACCGTCAACCGGTTAATAATGATGGGAACCCTACTGTGGGAATTCAAGATGTTGAAGGGACCATTTCTCAAAGAGCCGCAGACCCTGTAGAAAGGACTCCTCCTCAAGCTGGACGATCAGGGCCGCAGCCGACCCTCCGTGAACGATTGTCAAGGCAGATTTCAGAGAGAGTGGCTGATGTCTGCCCTCCAGAGCCTCTAAATGATGAAGAGTATTTTTCGGGTATGGTTCGTCAAATCATGAAGGAAAATATGCGTAGTGATGAAGATGAGAAAGAGTGGGGTTTTGCTCCAAGCAAAACTCCATTTACTGAAAAGATCTTGAAGGCAGAGTTCCCAAGGAAATTCGTTCCCCCCACTATTTCGGCTTACAAGGGGACGAGTGATCCTAACGAGTTTCTGTATAAATACGACTGGCATATGACGGGCGCCAGGGCGTCTGATGAAATCAAATGCCGATATTTCCCGGTCTATCTGGAAGGTGTAGCTCTGTTGTGGTTTACAAAGCTGCCGGTCAGGTCCATCGATCAGTTCTCCGATTTGACCAGGAAGTTCAAGGAGCAATTTCGATTGTATGCTTCTAAAGAAAAGGATATAATGTCGCTGTCAAATCTAGAGTAAAATCCGAGAGAATCCATCAGATAATTTTTGAATCGCTTTAACATAGCATTGGCTGAGGTAGATAATGCTGAGCCACGTATGGTCCTGACATACTTGATGAGGGCGATTGACAAATCGAGTGAATTTGGAAAATGGTTGAAAATGAAAGAACCAAACTCACTTGACAAATTCTACAAGAAAGCAGATGAATTCATGCGCTTGGAGAGCCTCCAAACACCGGCTAAGGTGGTATCAGCGGAAGCCGGGAACAATGGTGCTGCTTCGAACAAGAAAGAACCTAACACTCAGAAAAGGGGAAATGATGGTGGAAAGAAACAGGGAGATGCTAAGAAAGGCCGTCCTTTCAATTTCACACCCTTGATCGATACCCCTGAGAACATCTTTTTTGCGACTAAAGATGATGTCAATTATCCGACACCACCTAAAATGAGAGTTGGGATTAGGATGGAAAAAATTGGAAGGTTCTGCCGGTTCCATAACCAACCCGGCCATGACACCAACGAATGCTGTCAGTTGAAAGAGGTAATTGAACAACTTTTAAAAGAGAACAAGCTCCAGCAGTATGTGAAAAGAAATAGAAAAGCCCCAACCTCATCGACTCAAGGACAACAAGTTCCCGCTCACCGTCCTGGTTCAAGTGAGAAGGCCATAGAGCATGAATCAGAAAGGCCTGTCATCAATATAATAACTGGAGGACCTCACCCAGCAGGCAAAAGCTGGGCCGAGATGGAAAGGTATGCCCGGGCCTTGAGGCATGTACCAGCTGAAGAGAATGTTTTTGTTTTAGAGAATGATGCGCCTTTAAAGCAACAAAAGACTTCCATAGATGATATTGTGTTCAGTGCCAGGGATTTTTTGGGTATCGAGGCTCCGACCATAGATCCTTTGGTCATATCCGCTGGTATTGGGCCGGCAACTGTGAGAAGAGTTCTAGTTGATTGTGGAGCTTCATGCAACATCCTCGTCAAGAAGACCTTCGATCAAATGAAAATTCCAATGGCTGACGTTCAAGCTTCATCACTTAAGATTGCTGGGTTTGCTGGAGAACCCAAACAGCCGATTGGCACCATAGATTTGCTTGTAGATCTCGGAAAGGGACTAAGGATGGTGGCTCGAAAGCAAACCTTTATAATTGTTGAAGAATTCTCTGCGTACAATGCCTTTTTAGGCCGACCAACTCTTGCTGCATTCAAAGTTGTTCTTGCCCCATGGTGTCTAACTCTAAAATTCCCCACAGATAAGGAGTTGGTGTGATTAAGGGAGACCAAGATGCGGGGCGAGAATGTTACTTTGCAGAGTTGCGAGAATCAAGGAAAAGAGAAATGGGAAAAGGTGCGGCGACTCCAGTCCGCACCAGAGAACAAGCCTTGTAGCAATTACAGGGTTGACCCTGCACTGGTGAATGTAGTGCCGCACGAAGAGAGATGGATCCAAGGAAAGCCAGTGTAGGGGAGAATAGGGTAGTACCGGTGGAGGTAACAGTGTCGGTATCCGTTGACCCAAAGGACCCGAACAAAGTGTTGAATGTGGGTTCACAACTCAACACAATGGTGCAGAATGTTCTGATTTCGTTTTTGAAGGCAAATTTTGATGTATTCGCTTGGACTCATGCTGACATGTGTGGAATACCCCCAGAGATTGCAGTACACACTCTGAACATTGATCCAAAGTTTACACCTGTAAGACAGAAAAGAAGAACTCAGGGTCCAGAGAGGACGGCAGCGTTGAAAGAGGAAGTCGATCGGCTCATGGAGAACGGTTTCATCAGAGAATCTACTTATCCAAATTGGGTATCAAATCCAGTGCTGGTGAAAAAGGCTAACGGAAGGTGGAGAGTATGCATTGACTTTTCAGATTTGAATAAAGCCCGCCCCAAAGACTGTTTCCCGCTGCCCAGGATCGATCAGTTGGTAGATGGGACGGCATGACATGAATTGTTGTCTTTTATGGATGCATACTCCGGATATAACCAGATTATGATGCATGAGACAGATCAAGAGGATACGAGCTTCATCACAGATGTTGGTCTCTACTGCTACAAGGTCATGCCTTTCGGACTCAAGAATGCAGGGGCAACTTACTAAAGGCTTGTTAATGCCATGTTTAAACCACAGATTGGCAAGACAATGGAAGTTTATGTTGATGATATGCTAGTAAAGTCTAAGAAAGTAGTGGACCACATGGATCACTTGGCAGAGATGTTTGCAGTACTCCGTAAATACAGAATGAAGCTTAATCCCCTGAAATGTTCATTTGGAGTGGAGTCCGGAAAGTTTTTGGGTTTCATTGTGAGCGCTAGGGGCGTTGAAGCCAATCCAGCTCAGATCACTGCCCTGAGAGAGGTCAAGGCTCCTAGAACGAAGAAGGAATTGCAAAGTCTCAATGGAAAGGTTGCTGCTTTGAGTCGGTTCATTTCCAAAGCCACTGACAAATGCATTCCATTCTTTGATGCTCTGAAGAAAGGAAGAAAAAACTTTGAGTGGACTCCTGAATGTCAGAAAACAATTGATGAGTTGGTTCGTCATATGGAAGTACCTCCGATACTTTCAAAGCCTGACAGTGGTGAAGATCTCTTCATATATTTGGCAATTTCGTCTCATGCTCTCAGTGCAGTGTTGGTACGGGAAGACGCAAGGATTCAACGCCCAGTCTATTATATCAGCAAAAGATTCACTGGGGCAGAGATGAACTATTCAAGATTAGAAAAGCTCGCCTATTGTTTGTTGATCGCATCAAGAAAATTGAGGCCCTATTTCCAAGCTCATCCCATAAAAGTCCTCACTGATCAACCTCTAAAGCAAGTCCTATTCCGTCCTGGGACTTCGGGCCGTCTTTTGAAATGGAATATTGAACTCAGCCAATATGACATCACTTACCATTCCCGAAAAGCAATCAATGGACAAGCTTTGGCAGATTTCATCGCAGAATGTACGGATAAGGGTGATAGTGAGGAAGAAGTCACTGATAGCGTCCCAATCCAATGGATATTTTATGTCGATGGCGCAAGGAATGATTACTGTTCCGGAGCAGGGGTTGTCCTTGAAACCCCAAAAGGGCGATCGCTATGTTATGCGCTGAGACTAGAATTCCCTTCGACAAACAATGAAGCCGAATATGAAGCTCTCATCGCTGGTTTAAGGATCGCTAAAGAACTAAACATCAAGGCATTCCAGATCTTCAGTGATTCTCAACTTATTGTTTGCCAAGTCAGGAAGGAATTCCAAGCTAAAGGAGGGAATCTACCCGCCTATTTATCAAAAGCCTGGGAGCTTCTTCAAAATTTTGACCATTATTCAATAAACCATATACCCCGCGAAGAGAACATGAAAGCGGACTCTCTTGCAAAGTATTCGAGTACTGGTGAAGCTCAACTATTGGGATTAGTTCCCGTCGAAGTCTTGTCAGCTCCAAGCACAGATGAAATGGATGTCGATTGGATTATGAATGTATCCCAAGAGCAAGAATCATGGATGACTCCGATACTTGAATATTTACTCAATGGTTCTTTGCTAGAAAGTTCAGAAGAACGACAAAAGATGATGAGGAAAGCCTCTAGATATATAGTTCAAGATGGTCGTTTGTACAGACGAGGATTTTCAATGCCATTACTCCGATGCGTGACAAAGGAAGAAGCAAAGACAATTCTGACTGAAGTATACGGAGGGGAATGTGGGGATCATACAGGTGGTCAAACTTTAGCAAAGAAAATCCTCCGTTATGGATACTTTTGGCCAGAAATTAATCAGGATGCTGCTGACTATTCCCGAAAGTGTGATAAATGCCAGAGATTCGCTAAAATTCCTAGGGCACCTTCCACTAAGCTAACATAAATGGTCAGCCCATGGCCATTTGCCATCTGGGGAATAGATCTCATTGGGCCTTTGCCGACTGCCAAATCGGGAATTAAATATGCTATCGTTGCTGTTGATTACTTCACTAAATGGGCTGAAGCCGAACCATTGGCTACATTACCTCTAAGAAAATGAAAAGTTTTGTGACTAAAAATATCATTTGTAGGTATGGTGTGCCTCAGAAGATAATCACAGACAATGGTACTCAGTTTGAAATTGAGGAGTTTCAAGATTTTTGCAAACGATTCAAGATCCGAAAAAGCTTCTCAGCAGTGGCTCATCCGCAGGCAAACAGGCAAGTGGAAGCAGTAAACAAAATCATCAAATCAACCATCAAAAAGCAGCTGGAAAAAGCAAAAGGTGGTTGGGTCGATAAGTTACCGCTTACACTATGGGCATACAGAACCACCCACAAAACTGCGACTGGGCATACTCCATTTTCATTGGCATACGGATAAGAAGCAATGATTCCAGTGGAAACTGAAGTCCCCTCACATAGAAGGATCCATTTTGATCAAGATGAGAATGAGAAATTGCAATTGGAAGCACTTGACCTCCTCGATGAAAGAAGAGAAGAGGCTAGGCTTAGAATTGAAGCTCACTAGCAAAGAATAGCCAGGCACTTCAATTCCAAAGTTCGTCAGCGCAGCTTTGAAGTTGGAGACTTAGTCCTGAAGAGAATTATGACAGCCATAGGTGTGTTTGGGCCAAACTGGGAAGGGCCATATGTTATAGGTGTTCGTCGACGGAAATTCTATCGGTTTAGAAAACCGTCGAACGAATTTAGATTAAAAATAACCGCAAGCGCACGGTGTACGAGTGTAGCACGTAGCGAATACGGGTCGATGCGCAGGGAATTGATGATTTTAAAATTATATTCAATCAAATTAAACCAAGGTTGAGGAGAATGTTAAACTAGAAAAGAAGAAAAACAAGCAGAAGAAATTGATAAAAATATGAGTGTTAACAATTTAGAGGCAATTCCACTCTCTAGATCACATAAATCAACAAAATGAAGTTATGATCTCTCTTTTCTTGTCATTAGTGAATTAGCTGATGTGCTTATCATAAGTATGGTATATTTGTGCTAGTAATTAGCTCAATATAAACCATCAAACTATAACACAACCACTAATACACTTTAAGTCTCATAAAATATGACAACAAAGTTGAAAGCAAAATTTATTTTGAGCATAGCCTATTAACTATTGTTTAGAAATATAGGCTATCAAATTTAAATTTCAACATTCACTTCTTTGCCATAATCATATTTAGATGAAGAGGCAATTTGTGTTATGTTTGTTTAAGCATAGCCTATTTGTTATGAACAACATAGACTATCAAATTCAAAGCTAAACAACATCATTAAACCACTTCAATCATTCTCATTAAGCACAAAAAGAAAGCATAAGCATCAAATTAAGTTGAAGCTACATGATTAGAGAGCTTCATTACCCCTAAATTGAAGGGGTTTAGCCTCTCATATTTGTTATCGTATGAACAAATGTAGCTTGCAACATGAGAGAAAAGAAAAGGAAAAGAGAGCAAAGTGAAATGGAAAACTATTCTAATTGCATAAAGGAAAATCTACACTACTTGCATAAAAGGAAATGAACATGTAATTAAAAAGAAACATTAATTAACATTGCATAAAAGAAAAGAAAATTACATGAAATAAAATGGCTAAGTAGCCATGGAAAGAAAGAGAGCTTTGATTTATTTTCTAAACTAAAACTAACTAACTAAGAGGAAGATGGATACATGAAACATAAGGGGTATTTATACAAGTTAGAAACCATAATGCATATTTTTTGGGAGTACCCAAAATGCCCCTTAGGAAGTGTGAAGGCCAAGTAAACATTAACATGTCTTAATCCCCCATTAAATGTTCTTGAAACCATTAGCTCCATAAGCATGTGCATTAGCCTTTAATTTGTACATTAAGGTAGGTGGGTAGGTGGGGTCCTCCATTATCTTCACTTTGAATTATTTCCATCTTCATTCTTTTATATTCATGTTGTGCATGCATGTGTCTTCATGAAACCACTCCTATTTGAGACCAAATTCCTACAAAAATATATACAAATTTTCAATTAATTTTTCTCAAAGAAATATATGCACATAAATGACCGTTTTGCCCATATATGAAGATGAATATGTGACAATTTGGAATAATTTGAATTTTTGGTTTAAACAAGTTAAAATACCCAATATGATCATTTATTGAATTTAAATAGATTAAATATGGTGGTAAAAATATGCATATTTACGTGCACATCAAATACCCCCACACTTATCTTTTTATTCGTCCTCGAATAAACTTAAACTAAGATAAATCCATTTTCGTAGGAAGCACGATTGCATTGAGCGTATGCAACAAGCCGTTAAACCTCTGGGTGTCCCCAGTAGGATGAGTGTTGTCTCGTGAGGGTTTTCTGCGGATACTACCCACAAAATCCAAACGCAGGATGGAAATATTTACAAAATGCAAGATTTATTTACAAAGAGATGAATGCAAATTTTTGACAATATTTACAAATGAAGGATTTATTTTTAAATTGACACGAATAAGTTAAATATAGGTTTTGGTTTTTATCTTGAAATTTATGTCATTTACTCGTCAAAATTTCCGACAAAAATCAAGCTATCATAACAAATAGACAATAGTTTAATTTGTTGTTTCGATTGATAACAAAGTGTAATTATAAAATGGATCCTTAGTTGAATATCAAAGTTTATCAAAGTGGTATTTTTATTTCTTTTCAATAACAAATCAAATCAAACAAGTAAAAATAGTGCTAGGATTTCAATTGCTTGCTCTCTCATTATTTGCAAGAAAAATTACACACCTAGCTCAGGTAAACTGAGGCCAGATATACCACCCATGCACTGCCTTTCGGGCTTATGTGAGGGGAGTACAGAGCATGGCGAGTGCACACACCTTCATGCATACACTATCGACCGTAGGTGGTTTTTATTAAGTCTTTCCATACATCATAACCGTGAGGACTTTTAGATGAGTATGAAAGCACATAATCAAAAATTCCAAGTAATCACCCCTACATAACCGTGAGGATTTTTAAATGAGAGTGAATACTTGGATGTTATTATTATTATTTTTTTATATTTTTTTTTCGAGAGGGAATTTTGCAAAATCATCTTAGCACCATTTAACTTAGAAGACAAAAAAAAGTTATATCCTTTACTTTAAATCAATCACTTTTTAAAACAAAGATTTTCAATTAGGATGTACTTCATAATTAACACATATGAATCTTCCTATATACTAGTTAAACCATTATTATTTGTAATCAAACTTCATTTTTATTTTTGTTAAGACCAATAAATTTTCAAAAATTTCAATTTAATAAACCAAAGCCATATATTTATCTTATAGTGTTTCTTTTAAAAATAAATCAAAAGAAAATTTGTTTTTGGGATTTTTTTTTTTGATTTTTTTTTCAAAGAAAAAATAAACGATGAAAAAAAAAATGAAGATGAGTCTCCCCCCACACTTGATTTTGACTGTGTCCCCACAGTCAACCCAAGTAGAAGGAGAAAAATAAAAATAAAAACATGACCTTTATTTAAATGAAAATTAACGGTATTTACACAAGATCAGAAAGTATATCGTCAAAAAGTAAATGAAACGGTCTTCCAAAGACCGATTCATTTGTCTCGTCAAGTATACGAGACACAACTTAAGCTCGAAAAACCAAACCATAAAAGATATCGAAATTGAATGTTGATTTGGAAAAACAAATGTTGTTTTATTGAAAATTGAATGAGTTGTTTTGTTTTCAATGATTTTTGGGGTTGATAAAACAATTGATTGAAATTCACATTTATTTTCACCAAATTGAAATTCAAGTTTATCATTGAAAACTTCTTCCAAATTATTGATTTCAAAATCAAAATGGTGATCGAAATTTTCCCCTTCAAAATTCAACAACTCGTTTTCAAAAAGTCCATAAAACTCATGTTCGTTAAATTCGACTTCCTTTGTTGGATTATCAACAACTTCATCATGTAAATCGAGTTTCAAATTTGTCGTATTCAAATTTTCAGAAAAAGGAAGATCGAAGTTTAAATCGAGTTTCGCGCCCTCAAAAGAATTGAAATCCAACATAACTATCGTCTTTTCAACAACTTCGTTAAGATCATTATTTTCAGTTTCAAAAGTTGTTGTTTGAAAATCATCGATTTGGGTAAAAGATGGATTATCGTTTGACTCGTCACACATTGAAACTTGATTTTGTTTCTCACGAAAATTTTCCAATGTTTTAATCAACAAATTCGTGTGATCATCATAAATTTCATTCATTTGCTCAAAAAAGTCAAATTTGTAATTATTAACTTGAAAATTTTCGATTTGGACTTGTTGAGAACAAGAATTGTCAATTTCGATAAACGGTAGATTATTATTTGATTCTTCGGGGGTTGAGATTTGATTATGATTTTCACGATAAGTTTTGTATTTTTCAAGTAATAAATCCCCGTTATCTTTTTCCATTTCGTCAACAAAATCAAATTCATGATTATTAATTTGAAAATTTTCACTTTGAATTTGTTGATAACCAAAGTTTTCAATCGTATCGCAATTGAAACTATTCCCATTGCCAAATTCGTTTGAAAAGTTGTTCCCATTTTCATGTTGAATTTGAAATTCATTTTGGAGATCAAAATTGAATTGGCATGGGTTATGATCGAAATTGTTCGAATTTTGAATTGAACTCAAATTTTGAAATCCTTGACTCGAGTTATTACACAAATATGAATTGTACAAATCATTTATCTCTTGATTTTGTTGTGTAGAGAGTTCGAGTAAAGATGAAATCATTTCAATGCTATTTTCAAGAGTCGAAGGTAGATCATTGTTTTGAAAACTTTGTTGTTCAAAATTTGAATTATTTACAAAATAGTTGTCCTTAAAATATCCATAAGAATTTTGAGTGAAATTGTATGGATTATACTGATTTTCCAAACTAAAATCAAGTGAGTAAGAAAAAGGAAACTCGGACATTTTCAAGATTTTTTTTTGGTTTTTTTTATAAAAGAAAAATATTTACAAATAGAATTTATTTTTCAAATTGAAAATTTGATTTTTGTTTTGTTTTTGGATTTTCAAATTTTTTTTTGGCTTTTGAAAAGATTTTATATTTTTGAAATTTCAAAGTAAAAGGATTTAAAACATTCAAAGAAAAATAAAAGGAACATTTACAATTTTTTTTTAGTTTAGGATTTTTGAATTTTTGTTTTTGTTTTTTTTAAATATGCATGAACTAATGCAACTAAATGAATGCAAGAGTCTAACTACAAATTATTATCCTAAGTTAACCCAAAATTGTATAATCACAAATTGTCTTAGATAAACAAGATAGTTCTCAGCCAGGTAACGGGCAGGATTTATCGGTGCACCACGAATCACCGTAGCAATGCAGCCGAAGGTTTAAGTACCTTCTGAGGAACAACCACAATAATATTTATGAATCACCGTAATATTTATAAATGGTTATTACTCTGCCGTAGCCTAGACACCGAGAAATTAAATTGTCGAAAAAGGACAAATTGTCAATATACAACTTAGTGTTATTGATTTCTAACCGTTATTATTAATCAAAATCTAAGATGAAATGCAAAGCAGAAATTAAATGTGTATTAACAATGCAACTACAAATGATTTTTGTTTGTTTGTTTGTTTTTTTTTTGAATTTTTTTTTCATATATGAATTCAAATGTAAGCAATCAACAATGCAACTAATAAAAACAAGAGATATATACAATGCAAGACAAATAAAACAAAAAAACTATTAGCAAGTGGGTAAATTTTTTTTTTGGCAGCAGTCTTCCTTCTGAAATTCTGCTTTGGCAACCTGAAATATAAAACAAGAATATGTACAATTTTTTTTTGTTTTTTTTTGAAAGGAAACTTAAAAGTAGGGTTTTACTAAAAAAAAAATTGTTCAAATTTTTTTTTTGAAGGATGAGAGGGGAAAAAAAAAACTAAAACAAAAATCAAATTAAATAAAATAATGGACCAAACCTTTTTTTTTTTAAATAAGTATGAACTAAAAAAAAATTAAGAAAACAACTTCCTTTACCACACAAAACCCGACCCCACTTTTCTTCTTCTTCTCTTTTTTTTATAGCCCATGGCCCAATATTTTCTCCTTATTAGAAAAAATTCAGTGAAATCAAATTACAGACCACAATCGAATTCATTTATCGAAATCCCTTTTGAACAAAGTTCTGTACTTCAGTAAATCGCGAATTTAGAAATTAAACTCACAATCGAAATCCAATTGCGTGTTGGTGAGGCAATTCTTGAGCGTAAGTGGTGGGGAGATGTTCGATTTAGCGGTTGCTCGGCTGTTGGAGTTCAATTTCAAGTCGATGGAGTTCAATTGCAACGAAACCAGAGTGGGTATCGAATTGTCAGTAGGCGCTTGAAACGATTGGAGGAGAGGAAGAGTGGTTTGCTGGTGGTAGCTCTGTTGAGGGGGCGTGATGCTGCTGTTGTTGATTGATGGTTGTGTTAATGTTTGACTGCGTTGCTGGGAGATGGAGATGTTGGATGTGAGGACCGCTGTGATGCTGTGAGTGGTTTAAAGGGTTCGGAATTGTAGAACTGCAGACTGCAGGGAGGAGTGTGGTTTCGAGGTTCGACTCGATTTCTGGGGTGATGAAGTGTGGTATGTTGTAGGAGAAATGAAATGTTGTGACGGATGTGGTGAAGAGCAGGTATCAATGATGATAGACAGTGTATAGTGCTAGATGAGGTTTGGCAAGTGGGATGGAAATGTTGGCGAGGCAGAGGAATGGAAATGTTGGCGAGGCAGTGGAAAGTGGTTCAGTGTTGCTTTGTTAAGGGGAGAATGATAGGGATGATTGGTTTGTATGCAGTAATTAGAACTGGTGGTATGTATTGACGTTGGATTTGGTTGTAGTTGTTTGTGAAATATGCCAGTGATGTGGTAATGGAGGATTGGTGGTTTGGATGCAGTGTTTGGCAACTTGATCAACGAAAGGACAGTGATGAACTGCAGTGGTCAAGTGGGAATCAGCAGAATAGTTGTTGTGGGTAGTTTGTATGTGGTAAGGGAAGATGTGTAGTGAGGTGTTTGAAGTTATTGAATATGGTTGGAGATCACGAAGTTGTAGTGTGCAGGGGGTGTTGTAGATGATATGGTTCAGAGGGGAGATGTACAAATGCAGAAGTGTGATTATGCTTTTGAACTAAAGTGGAAGGATAGGGGACTGTGTCAGCAGAGGCTCGAGTTGATGAAGTTTTGTGTTGAAGCTTGGTTGATGGTGTGGTAGTTTATGAGGTAGCAGCAGAAAGATGGGTGGATGACAGTGAGTAATGTTGATTGGAAGGTTGACGCTTGATGCAGTGTTATGTGGTACTGGGCAGTGTAGCTGTCGGGAAATGGTCGGGGAAGGTTAGCAGAAATGCAGGAAGACTTGGTGACAGAATTTGAATGAGGGCGATGTTAGACTTGTAGAACAGTGGCAGTTGCGATATTTGGACAGACGCAGTTGCGAGCAGAAGTCTGACAGGGTTGTAGATGGTGGACTGTTGTATGAGAGGCAATGGATGGTAGTTGGAATGGTGATGAAATGGGGTTTGGGCTGTGAATCGAAGGAGGGGTCAGAAGAGTTTTGAAGTGGTGTAGTGGTTAGTAGGAAATGGTTGTTGTTTTGTGAAGAGGGGAATCTGTTGGCTTTGTGCACAGTGCACAATGAACAGTGAAGCAGAGAGGGAAAGAAAAATTGTAAACAAAATGAAATTTGTAAATGAAGAAATATAATATTTTTGTTTTTGTTTGGAAATTGTGATTTTTTTTAAAAAAAAAATATATACAATGCAAATGCAAAACAAATAGAATGCAACAATCACACAAACGAAAATGAAAACAACAAACACAATTTTTTTTTAATGCAAACACACACAACAAACACACAATAAAAATCAAACAAAAATAATTCGAAGAATAGAATATCAAAATCAAAACAAATTCCCCGGCAACGGCGCCATAAACTTGTTTGTCAACGGAAATTCTATCGGTTTAGAAAACCGTCGAACGAATTTAGATTAAAAATAACCGCAAGCGCACGGTGTACGAGTGTAGCACGTAGCGAATACGGGTCGATCCGCAGGGAATTGATGATTTAAAAATTCAATTCAATCAAATTAAACCAAGGTTGAAGAGAATGTTAAACTAGAAAAGAAGAAAAACAAGCAAAAGAAATTGATAAAAATATGAGTGTTAACAATTTAGAGGCAATTCCACTCACATAAATCAACAAAATGAAGTTATGATCTCTCTTTTCTTGTCATTAGTGAATTAGTTGATGTGCTTATCATAAGTATGGTATATTTGTGCTATTAATTAGCTCAATATAAACCATCAAACTATAACATAACCACTAATACACTTTTAAGTCTCATAAAATATGACAACAAAGTTGAAAGCAAAATTTATTTTAAGCATAGCCTATTAACTATTGTTTAGAAACATAGGCTATCAAATTTCAATTTCAACATTCACTTCTTTGCCATAATCATATTTAGATGAAGAGGCAATTTGTGTTATGTTTGTTTAAGCATAGCCTATTTGTTATGAACAACATAGACTATCAAATTCAAAGCTAAACAACATCATTAAACCAATTCAATCATTCTCATTAAGCACAAAAAGAGAGCATAAACATCAAATTAAGTTGAAGCTACATGATTAGAGAGCTTCATTACCCCTAAATTGAAGGGGTTTAGCCTCTCATATTTTTTATCATATGAACAAATGTAGCTTGCAACATGAGAGAAAAGAAAAGGAAAAGAGAGCAAAGCGAAATGGAAAACTATTCTAATTGCATAAAGGAAAATCTACAATACTTGCATAAAAGGAAATGAACATGTAATTAAAAAGAAACAATAATTAACATTGCAAAAAAGAAAAGAAAATTACATGAAATAAAATGGCTAAGTAGCCATGGAAAGAAAGAGAGCTTGGATTTATTTTCTAAACTAAAACTAACTAACTAAGAGGAAGATGGCTACATGAAACATAAGGGGTATTTATACAAGTTAGAAACCCTAATGCATATTTTTGGGGAGTACCCAAAATGCCCCTTAGGAAGTGTGAAGGCCAAGTAAACATTAACATGTCTTAATCCCCCATTAAATGTACATGAAACCATTAGCTCCATAAGCATGTGCATTAGCCTTTAATTTGTACATTAAGGTAGGTGGGTAGGTGGGGTCCTCCATTATCTTCACTTTGAATTATTTCCATCTTCATTCCTTTATATTCATGTTGTGCATGGATGTGTCTTCATGAAACCACTCCTATTTGAGACCAAATTCCTACAAAATTATATACAAATTTTCAATTAATTTTTCCCAAAGAAATATATGCACATAAATGACCGTTTTGCCCATATATGAAGATGAATATGTGACAATTTGGAATAATTTGAATTTTTGGTTTAAAAAAGTTAAAATACCCAATATGATCATTTATTCAATTTAAATAGATTAAATATGGTGGTAAAAATATGCATATTTACGTGCACATCAATAGGCGCGAAACTTCTTGATGGCACATTCAAACTCACAACTGTTGAAGGAGAACCAATCCCAAGAGCTTGGAACAGCAATCATTTGCGTCCATATTTTACTTAAAAGCTTTGCTGAAATGTTGTAAAAGAATTACGAAAATATGATTCTTGTATTGAAAGCAGTTGTAAAGCAAATGAATAATGAAGAGCTATAAAGTGGATGTAGGCCCAGCTTTTGGCCGAACCACTATAAATCTTGTATTCTCTACTATTATAAACTGCTTTGTTTTATTTCGACATATAAAATACGTTAATTGTGTTACTAAAATGTTGATTTAATAATGCAGGCCATAAAAACAAAGCCTACCCATCGCAAGACCAAGCGATCTCCAACATCACCCAGCAAGCAAATGCTAAACCATTCAAAATTTCCATACTCAAATCCTACAAAAGAAGTGCTTCGAACAAAAGTTAGCGATGTGGATCGAAGTGGACCATTTCTAACGAACTGCAAATGTTTGAACAAACAAACAACCAGTTAAATAGCCTGTGTCTACCACCACCAGCTCGCTTAACTATGAAGTATATTTCTTTGGATAAGGAAAATTATTGACAACTAAAAAGGGATGACACTTGCAAAAGATAACGGGATCGCCGACATGAATAGATGGCAAAGAGACATGGGCGAGCAAGCATCAAACAGCAAAAGACCTCTTCGGAGGCACAAGCTCTCTTCAGAGGCACAACTCTTCGGAGGATAAAGACCTCGAGCGGGCTTAACCAGAAAAAGAGAGATCTTTCTCGATACAAAGTTGCGGACTGATCGATTGATGCATTCCCGTGAATCCGTCCAACCAAGAGAAAGAAACTCCAAACATCCAGGCAAAAGCCCTACTCAGAGGCACACATTTCACCGTGATCGGTGATACACTCCCGTGAGATGAAATGTGAAAAGCCCTCTTCGGAGGCCCGCTTCCCAGCGAACAGGGAAAAATAAAAGCCTCTCCCAAGGGGCAGAAACAAAAGACCCCTTCCCAGGGGCACAATCAAACAGAAAGACCCCTTCCCAGGGGCACAATCAAACAGAAAAACCTCTTCCCAGAGGTGCAATCAAACAGAAAAACCTCTTCGGAGGCACACGTTTCACCGAGTTTGAGATAAAACTTCCAAGTGTTGAAACGTGGAAAGCCCTCCTCGGAGGCACAACTCTACGGAGGCACACGCTTCACCGAGATTGAAATAAAACTTCCAAGTGTTGAAACGTAAAAAAGCTCTCCTCAGAGGTACAAATTTTCAAAGAAGCATTTCACCAGAAATGCAAAGCAAAGATCAAAAGCCCTCCACCGAGGCGCAATATAAAAAAAAAGAAGCCCTCTTCAAAGGCACACTTTAGCTTTCAAAGGAAGACTAGTTCTTCTATTCTTGAAAATACTCTTCCTCAAAAAGAAGTTAAAGTGCCCTTCAGAGGCCCACTTTACCACATAGGAGAATTCACTTGGTAAAAATGTGTGAAAGCACAAAAGAAAAAGTGATATCTTCGAAGGATGAAGCGTAGAAACTCATATGGAGTGAGCTGTACTCTATTTTGAGCAGAATAGTATTCCTCCAAGTATGGAATAATTATTCTCCAGAAAATAAGAGTGCAAGTCCCCTCAAAGTATAAAATATTGCAACGAGCTTATGGTATAGGGGGAACATGGTATAGCTACATTGGTAAAAATTACGCTCAAACAACATACCACAAGCTCACTGCAATATCATATAAAGAAACTTGAACAAAAATGAATAGTAAATGCATTCTCAAATACAGACAGAAGTTTGTACAAACAAAAAGAATCATTTTATTCAATACTATCAAATTTTTGTACAGGTACAGGTTTCGAAATAAAAAGAAAAAGAAAAGCGGAGGCCGGTACCCGCACAATCTCCGGCCAGTACATGCAAAAAGCAAAAAGTAAAAATAAATCGAAGCAGGACCCCTTACTTCTTCCTACCACCACCCTTACAGCCTTCACCTGACCTAATAGGCAGCTTTTCAGGATGGCTTAGGAGAGTCGGGGATGAAGGAGAGAGGGTTACTGCCGGATCAACTTTCGTTTCCTCTTCAGAAACAATAATGTCTTTCCTCCTCTTCTTGGAAGTGACACGATTCCTCCTCCTCCTTGAAGAAGACTCACTTCCCGAAGTAGCAAGAGTAGATAATTTTATGTTATCAGAAGTGGTTCGCTCCGGAGACTCATTGCCTTCGCCAAGCCCTTCTCCCCCATGTTCTTGAGAAGCAATAGGATCATCTAAGCCATGAAGAGCCTCTATTTGCTCCTCTTGCGACCCGGGTTGAGAGGCGGATGGAGGAGTGACCTGGAGAGGCGGAGGAGGAATAATTGAACGAGGAGGAGTCTGAACGATGGTCGACACTTTCTCTACAGAAGAAAAGAAGTTAAAGTCAGTAAAGAGAGGAGATAAAGGCTCATTGAGGTTCAGGAAATAGTCGAGAAGCTCATCGAACTCATAAGAAGCAAATGAGCAGTCTACGTGGGCAAGATTAACAGTAGAGTTACCTGGAGAAGTCGGCTTCCTGATATCAACCTCATAAGCCTGTGCTTTGGCGCTCTCTTCGCCTTCATCTCCACCCTGTGTACTTGTAATCTCAGTTGTAACTTTGACCAGGGATGGAGAATGAGAATTGGAGCCGACAATGTCGATTTTGGCCGAAGGTGAAGGCTGGACTGGAATAGTTGAAGTAGTTTTTCCTAAACGTTCCCCTTCGGCCATCTCGGCTCTTAATTTTGCAAGTTGTTCTTTTCCCTTGGCGAGAGCGGCGCGAGCGTTGTCATCCAAGTAATGCTCCTCAAGAGCTGATTCGGCATAGCCAGCACCTTTACCGCCAAGCATGTCAAGTGCGGCCTCCCACACTTCATCTAGAGTAACTTCATATTTGGGACCTAGAAAGGCGAGACTACCGCGCCCCAAGATGCTATGCAGGTAGAAGTCAAATAGTGTCGAACTGATGCTGGTCTTCATTGCCTCATGAGATTCCTCAGCTGCAATTTTACCGGCAATGGCCTCATCACGCTCTCTTTCAGCTTTGGAGAGTTGAAGCTTAAGCATTTCGATCTCCGCCTCTTGAGAGTCGGTTTTCTTCCGAAGCTCTGCAATATCAGCAATATAGCCCTCATTGATTCTTTTTTGCACTTCGAGCCTGTTTTCGGCGTCTTTTTGGCCGGCATGAGCATCTCTCACTTGTTTCTGAAGCACCTCTTCTTTTTGAGTGTAAGAAGTAGAAGAAGTGGCGAGTTCTTCTTTAAGTTTCTCGACCTTCGCCTCAAGCTCTTCATTATAAGTAGTGATGCTCCTCATCTCGGTATCATGCTGCTCAAGAACCTTCTGCCATTCAGCTTTGTCACTCTCCATAGTAAGCATGGCCTCGAGATTCGCACGGTTTACCCTTTGAAGCTCGTCAACAAGCTTTTGAAAGTTCGACATCCTTTCAATATCAAGCCTGACGGCATCGAGATTTCGCAGCATGGCAGGCTTGTCAATGGGGACCAAGTCAAGATCGAACCACACTCCCTTTAGGCACCAGTGCGGGAACCGGCTTTGCAGAGTAGCCGGGCCTGATCCAACTTGGAATTTAGGCCTGCTGATTATTGTCTGAATGTCTGTCTTCCCGAGAGCAGGAGAGCCAGAAGGAATGTCAAGTGAGACGGGGGCAGTGACCTTTTCAGGAGTTGTAGAAGCATGCTTTTCACCATGCCGGGCACGCTTGCTTGGGTCCTCAACTATATGGCTTTTTCCCCTATCATCATGCGACTTTCTCTTGTGAGAATCGTCACCTCTCTGGGAAGAATCATGGTGCTCCTCCCTTTCTTTTCTCTCATAACGCTTTTCTTGAGCCTTTCTCTCCTGAGCCTTTCGAGCGGCTCTCTCTTCATCAGTTTCTTTGGGAACGGGAAGGTAGCGCCTATAATCATATTGACTACGCCTCCCGTAGCGCTGAAAGTCGTCATAGTAAGAGCCGCTGCGTCCCATCGGAGAATCTGAAATTAAAAAAAGCAAGCCTTAAAAGTCTTCAGAGAAAAGAAGCATAACTTTAGAATCTTCGAAGTACAAAGAGTTAGGAGTATAAAAGTGCCGAAAGATTCTAAGTGTGTGTGATGTGCAAACTACGCGCATCAAACTACAAACCACTCTTTGATTACGGAGTAATCGTGGGGGTAGTAGTTAACGTCAACTCTTGGGTCGACGGAGCTTGTTGCAAAGAAGAAGTCGCTTCCACTACTGAAGAAGAAACCCTAGTAGTGACAGGGTCTTCCTTAAAGATCTCCTGTGAGGTGGCAAAGAGGTCGCTCAACCCTTCGAAAGTGTCGTCCCTGCTCTGCCTGACAGGGCTTGTTTTCCCGGCTTCTTCGCCATACTTCTGTGAACGTTGGGGAGATCCCTGAGGTTCTTCTTCCTCAATGACTGGGGCAAGTGTGGATTTGCCAGACGACCCCGCAACATCGACAGTAGTAGAGCACTTCACTAGAGAAGCCTCAAGGGCAGGTTCTTTTGGTATGGGTGCGTCAGAAGAGACTGGGGCATCTAATGCTTTAGCCGGGGAGTCTGGGACCTCGTGAGGATGTGTAGAACGAGAAATGTGTAAAAGCCCGTACTGTTGCAAAAGTTCATCCCTCAACAAAATTTTTACACTTCTCTCTTCCGCGGCAACGGCACTCAATCTTTCAAAAATTTGCTTATGGCTTGGATTCTAGAAGGGAGAGGAAGTGCTGAAAAGAGCAAAGAATGAAATTAGCAATTGGTAATCCAGATCTCGAAAAGTTTGGAAATGGAGAAAATAGAAACAGGTAACCTTACTTCCTACTCTCCAGATGGCATAAAACCCTGGGGGCAGCGAGCAAAGAAAAACTGGTTCAAAAATCCATGAACACTTTTGGTAAGATCAGAAATAAGCTTGCGGTTTCTAGCGCTTCTCACAATAATAAGGGAAGGATGGTCTTTACTCTTTGCAAACGAGCATAAGTAGTGAATTTCTTCAAAACTCGGCAAGCGATCAAGAGTTCTCCTAAACAAAACACACAACCCCATCAAGATGGCGTAGCCATTAGGATGAAGTTGGAACGGAGAGATTGTCAACCGGAGGAGAAGGGTTCGAAGGAAGTCATTAAAGGGAGGAATCGCCCTGCTTAGGCACATTTGACGATTGACTGCGACAAAACCGTGGGGAGGACTGTCGGCAGTATCATTTGGTCCGGGAAGTAGAGCATCATTTTCAGCAAAACCAAACTGAGTACGTAGCTGAATGAACGCTCTCGGAGTTAGGATAGTCGAAGTTCTCTCTGGAGGATTCTCTACGGGAATAGCTATCGGAAAGGTCTCTTCAGCTTGAGCTACCCCTTCTTCTTCTTGGTGGGAAGTCATTCTACACAAACAACTGGATGTTCAAACATGAAGGTGCACGTTTCCTAAAGTGTGTGGAGTGTTGTGTAAAATCAATCAAACAATAAGCAAATGTAACTGGAATAAAACTAGCAAGTATTTGTTAGTTATAAAGTCCAGGGATCGTTGTTTTAATATGCAAGTGTAATGTTGATGCAAGCAAATCAGTTCAAGTTAGCGATGCTTTGCATTAATACTTCACTTTAGTTGATTGGTTCACAGCATTTCATACAGTGTATTTAAGTTGATTACTTTTTGTCGAATAATCTGTCATTTGATGTGGGCAGTCAATGGCAGTATATTTGCCTTGGTTTTTTGCGATTGTTGTTTTCAGCAGGTTGTTAGCCTATAAGTTAATGTGGTCTGTAAAAAAAAGGCAGCAGAGTTAAAACAATCCAGGATTTAAACAGTTCAGTCCAGTAGATCGAGTTAAGAATTCAAATTGGAGTTATGCTTTTAAGTGAGAATTCGAGTTAGGCATCCAAGTGTTAACTCGGCTGCGACCCAAGGAATCTCTCGCGAGTTAAGATTAGGTTTCTGGTTCCTTAAATCGGCAGTTCTTTAGGTCGTGAGGAGTAGTAAGGAGGAAGGCTCTGGTTCAAAAAGTGGTGTGAAATTCCCCAAGGTTTAACTCGGCCATGGTTTAAGGGTTAACACGACCACGTTTTAAGGGTTAACTCGGCCACGGTTTAAAGATTAGGACGGCCAAAAGATAAGTCACCCAAAATCACTGGGTCGCGTCCAAATCAATATCTCGCTCCACTCAACCCGTTAACCCGTTAGCCGCTCCATCCACAAAAAACCCCATTCCATTCATGCTGTCGGATCATCCAGTAAGCCAATTCGAAAACACTGCAAGTTCAACACCTTGCAATCCTAACGCAATTCGAAAATCGATTAGCTTGAAGCATTGAAGCCCACCAATCAAACGTTTAAACCTAAGTCAAACCAACTAGAGTTCGCCAGCTATGGAAAATTCATGATGACGCATTGCGTGGAGAGGTGGGTTAGGATGGACAAATGGAATTCACGAATCAGAGATGGTAAAGGGTCAGGAGAAGAAAACAAGATCACTTACACAATGTAATCTCAAGATTAATCGGTGATTGATTGAATCGAAATCGCCTTTGGAAGCTCGGGAAAGAGTTAACAGCAAAAACAAATGAAGAGGCAAGTAATGAGAAGAAAGGAGAGGATATACGACTTATAGCAGAGAGACCTGAAGCGGCGCGTGTGACCTAACTGTTAGGTCGTACACGACCTACCGACCTAGAAAGTGGACGGGTTAGAGAATGTCGAAGCATACGACCTAACCAGTAGGCATATACTTCGAGGGGCAATTGTTAACTCCGCCCCGGCCATGACTCAACGACTAGAAAGATTACCGACCCAAAAGGATACCGACCTAAGGCCTAAGAGGGATACCGACTTAAGGCTGAATAGTTGCCGACCTAATGCTTTAACAAGGTTGCCGACTTAACGCTTAACAAGAACGCCGACCCAACTGCCTAAAACAAGATGCCGACCTAAGATAGCTACCGACCTAAGATAGCTACCGACCAAAGATAGCTACCGACCTAAGAAGCCGACCTAACTATCCAGAAAGTTTGCCGCTCTAACTGCTCAAGACAGGGACAAGATCATGAACTATACCTAAGTCGCAACCGACCTATGAGCTATGTTAGGTCGTTCACGACCCGAGCAAAGGGAGACAAGTTCAATGTAGCTACCTGGCGTAGTGGCCTCTTAACTCGTACACGATCCAGGACCTACCAATTAAACCGTGACTTGCGACTTGCTAGTTAACTCATTCACGACTCACGACCTAGCTTGAGTCGTCCACGACCTAAAGCTACTAAATGTAAGCCCGATGCTGTATTACTGATACAAGGTTGTGTTGACTCGGGGGCGACCTGGGACTTATACAAGTGAACCTATGTGAGACCGTGGGGTTTGGCCAGATAAGTCGGCCACGACCTGTCATAGGTCGGTCACGACTTACGACCCAATGGGAAAATTTTCCTATAAATACCAACCTACCTCAAACATGAAGGGGACTTTTTGGCCGATCTCTTTAAGCGCCGATACTCTGCTGAATTCTCGACTCACTCGACAATTCAAGTACGAAAGGCATCTCAACTAACTTCGAGAGGAAATCTAACACAATCTACATGGATTCAAAGAATTCTTCTGCATCAAAGTTCTAGTTGTTTGTCTCATCAGAATTGTAATTGGAGATTGTTGTAAAGTTGTAATCAATTCAGTAATAAAGAGAATTAAAGTGGACGTAGGCTTACTCTAAGCCGAACCACTATAAAAGCTGTTGTCTTTTATGCTTTCTCCGTGACTTTTCTACTTGTTTTTAGTTCCCGTGTTCACGGGTGGTGCTTTCGCTCAACTTCAATCTACACTGGGATGTTAGCGTCTGATTTTTACGTTAACACATATACAAGTACATTATCATGAATAATATACATGAATATACAACATCCTATACTATGACAACATCTACTCCAAATGATATAAAGAAACTTCATAGCTCTAGCAGCAACCCAAAGCAAGATATCTACAACCTGTAATAACTCGGTCTGACCCGAGTATTACATTCAAAAGAAAATAATACACGGATCAGTCTAATTCAAACTCTATTATTAATGCGCAGAAGCAATAATAATTAAATAATCAAATAGGCGACAGTCCCTATAAATTTACCTATCCGATTCTTAATTAAAAAAATCGGATAACGATAAATATAACACATAACAGTGTTAAACAACAAATCAGCATAATCAAATCATCAACAAAGATAAGTGAACAGAATTTCAATGAAGATAATTTAGAAAAACATCAGAATTTCCTAATCGGCAATTAACAACAAAATCTAATTATTAAGCAAATAATTAGAAACTCATAATCTAATTATCAAATTGATAATTAGACAACAACAAAATCATCAAATTAACCAATCAAAATACAAATCCAAAACATATTGAAATATCAATTAAAACGTCAATTCGGGTAGAGCTGCAGTACACGCATGCGTGCACTGCCTCGCCACTACAGCATATGGTTGCAAAAGATCAATAAGTCAAAACAAAATAGAATATGATAAAAGCCATACCCTGTGGCTGCAATACACGCTTGCGTGCACTGCCTTGCCACTATAATGATGATGTACACAAAAGCTCAACGAATCAAAAGCAATTGAATATCAATAAAAGCAATACCGTGTGGCTGCAGTACACGCTTGCGTGCACTACCTCGCCACTACGGTATATGATGCCATCACAACTCCATTTATTAACCGCAAGTCTAAACTGCAAAGGTCAAGTCAGGGCTGTCATGACTCAACACAACTGCAAACAAAATGAAACTGCACCAAATGAATGGCATCAAGTGAAACAGTAAACCAACAATGGAAACAAAGTTCAAATGAACAAACTATGTAATATAAAGATGGAGCAGTGCACATACAAATAGGTGTAACTACGAACTATATGGTGATACAGCAACGAGCAATAGAGATAAGTTAACCCTCACATATATGGTGCACATGCTCATCAAATTACTAATTGTACATGAGACAGCAAGCTACATGAGGATTAGACAACGTAATGCAAATGCGCTCATGTGGGACAAGCGAAGGAAACAAGTTTACAAGACGGTAATGTATGAATGCCACGACATCAGAGGCGACTTCAACATAGCAGTGACAACAATGCAGACCGGACTACAGTGATGCAATATACAAAGGGTTAATGACATACATATACTATCAGTATGAATTACTGGAGCAAATGCACAAATATAGGACGTTATGCACAACAAAGGTTACATGTGCAACAGCCTCAATAATAAAATAGGCATGTACGAAACCCAATACAGGGAAATACATGACGAATAGGTATACAAGTGAATGCATCATGAACCAAAGAAGCCAACAGTAAAGTTAACAAGCCTCGACAAAAATCAAATTGTATAATTGCTACATGAAACTGGACAGTGTACTCTCGACCAGAAGCAGGGGACACAAGTGCAGTGGTGTAAACAACGACAGGAACAAAGCTCAACTCAAGTTAATGCACCACAACAGTAACGAAATAAGGCAACAAGTAGTCGATACAACTAGGTTATATGTAAATGCAATACTCATATAACCATCAGGTTAAAACATGCAAGTGAAACATAAACCAAGAGAGTGAATGAACAAAGATATAACTTGTATACACTGTACAATTGGACAGTGCAAATATCATACCCGAGAACAAAGGCCATTGCACACTCAATTCAACTACAAATACACAACAGGAACGAGTTAAAAATGAGATCAGTGCTTTCAAAAAGTTTCATTTATACGAATTTGATTAAGTTTATATATTTCAACGCTTCTTTCTATGATAGGTACAAAATTTATAAGAGGGCCTTAGTACATGAAAATCTAAATATTCTTCACTGTGTTTTCTCAAAATAACAAATTTGAATTCTAATATAAACTTCATACTTCTGAAAGTAAAAACATATACTCAAATTCGAGTTTCTGTGCATTTGAAACTATATATTTTCAAAGTCCCTAATGTTATGCATAATCATATATGCAGCAGAGAAAATAACAATTGTAACAGACAAAACCAAAGCCACAAGTAAATCAAGAAACATCAACAACATTTTGATACAACTGTCAAAGACAAAATGGCCGAAGCCCTAAAACAGCAAGTGAAATCGACAAGGACGACAGTGCTACCAGAGGTGATGTCAACATAGCCAAAACCCAACAAAAACAACACCATCAAACTCAAATCAAAAATCATCAAAGCCGGAAATTAATCAAATTATACGAACTCGATAAAGACAGAGGAATTATCAACATCGAAGCAACATGGAACGACCGAAAAATCAAGCAATGAACTCAAACGATTTTATAGAACGAAAATCACAAAAATTCAAACCCTACAAACTGGAGATTGACTAGATGTGAGTAATAAAAATTACTCACCTGAATCGGAGCAGCGGCGAGCTCAATCATGAAGCCGCGAGCATCTCAAGGCGGATCGACAATCGACGCGGCTTCAAAGTAAAAGCCCTAATTTTTGCCGAGACGAAGAACACGGCTGCCTTTTTTTCTCGTTTGGGTCTAGGGTTTTCGAACGAAAATAAAGGAGAGGGACGGGTTTGCCATTATCTCAACAGATAGAGAACGGGCCTTTGCTTTGATTAGTATCACGGCCCAAAACAATAAAAGAGACGTGGGCCATAAATTAAATTGTTAAAGCCTGCATATCATTATCATACTATTAAAAGAATTTCGACTGATTATAAACTTCCAAAAGATATTAACAATCCGATTTAATAGTTTGATGACGAAAATTAATTAATGCGAAATCCCGGGTTGTTACAAAATGTGTCCATGGAATATAAATAGGTTTGATAGCTGATAAAATCAGAAATTTGTTATAATAAAATTTAAATTGAAGAAGAGTTAAAAATTTAAATAAGGGTGAAAGCGAAATAAGTTAGAAAGTAAGCCAATTAGATAAAGTAAATTGAAAAGATTAGCGAATGAAGTGTAAATAAGTTGGAAAACTTATAGAAGTTTAAGAATGTAAATTAAATCTAGTAATAAAAGTGAATTTGAGGGAAAGTTTAATATAGTAAATGAAAGGGAATAAAATTTACTGGTTGAAAATAAATTTTGTTAATGAAAAAAAGATTGAAAATAAAATTAATTAGGAAGATAATTGATTTAAATGGGTAAGCAAATAAATTGAAATTGAATATTGGAATGATATTTAATTTAAAGTATGTAAAGTAAAGAGAAGATGAGAAATTAGTTCGAAGTAAATTAAAGATAATAAATAAGAAGTTTGGAAATAAAATCCATGGATATTTTAAAAAAAATTGGTAAGTAGAACTAATTAAAGAAATAATTAATTAAATATGGTTTGAGATAAGATGAATAAAATTTAATATTTAATGATGAAGGTAAATTGAATTTATTTGGAAATTGGAGATCTAGTTTGAATTAAGTAGATATAAACTAAAGTGATAAGGTGAATAGAATTCAATATTAAGTTTGAATTTGAAATAAATTAAGAATAAATTGGATTCAGAAAATCAAATGGAAATAGATATATGAACTAAAGTGATGAGGTGAAATTGAATATAAAAAGTGTATAAAATACTTATATTGAACACAAAGGAATGAATGGCGAATTCTTAAATAAAGTTGGAATTGTGGAATATACCGAGTAAAATTGTGAAAGAAGGTTTAATAAGGGTGTGTAAAAAGGATAATTGTGAATAAGTGAATATGAATCAAAATGAATGTGAATAAAAAGAAAATTGATTTAGATAATAATCAATGGAGATAAATATGTATGATATACATATATTATTTTGTTTGCATAATGATTTGATCCAGATTCGAGCACAGAATTTCGAGATAGTTATATTGATCCGAGTTGGGATTTTTCACTTGATTTTCGACGGCGAACCCTGGGTATGGATTTTTGATTGATTATGGGAATTCTCTATCATAGTCAGTGGCTATGCAAGGAGAATGACAGTTTCTGATCAAGAAACCAGATCTGAGTCCGCACTAGAGAGTCGGGTGGACGATACTAGTTCGAAGGTGAAAATGTGTGACCGAGTGAGCGATCAAATTTGGTATTGCGTATGGGTGATATATGTGCATCGTATGGACTTGAATAAAATAGATATTGAAACTTTTATAAAGAAATATATAAAAAACGATTTTGAAAGTTGTAATTGGACATTACTGTTAAGTAGGATATATAGGTGTTTAAAAGAAAGGAAAATTGGTGTTTTAAATTTAGAAGATAAATTGAATTGCTCGACAAAAAGGTATGTATTTAAATTTCTTTATGAAATTTAATGGTTTTTTGACCTAGTTACACGGCTTTTTTTTCTTTTGAAATCTAGGGGCCCGTGGAGGCATTTTGTAGTTGTACCGATCTAGCCGTGCAAAGGAAACGCTGGCGAAATTTTTCGAAATTTGGAGAGTTAGAAATTTTTTGAGAAATTTGATAATGTAAAATTTGAATTATAATTTGAATGGTTGAATAAGTAATGTTGATTGTCATTTAAGGTTGGGTTGGAAAGTTAGTAAGAGGATTAGCGTGTATCTAATAAAAAGGATATTTTGGGAAGTTGTTAATAACTATTTGGCTATGAGAAAATAGTTAACGGGTTATGGGTCATTCTTCCTAACTATTAATTTTAGGGACGAAATTCTTTTAAGGGGGGAGGAATGTGACGACCTGGAATTTTTGGACATTTGAAATTGAAATATTTAGCTGATTTTAAATATTTGAAAGTTAGTACAAATCGAATTTCAAATATTGTAACTTATTTTGTAATTGAATTATTTAATTTGATAATTAGAGATTGGATAAAATATTAAATCTTGAGTTTTATGCTTGTTAAAAATATTTCAATGGCTTATAAAATTTATACTAATAGTAGTGAAAATAATAAAAGCTTTAAAATTGAATTTTAAGGTGATTTGTTCAGTTTTAAAAATATATAGTTTAAATCGATATTTAAAAATAGCCTTCCCGGACATAGTCTCGGATTCTACGAAACCAGTTCCATTGAATTCGTAATGGTGTATTATTATTGGATTTCAAATTTCGATGTGTTTGGAATTGGCGTGTGGCCGTACGGTATATAAACGCATTGGAATTTATATCAAAATTCAATTTAATAACTGGGTCCAGAAAGCTATCTTCTCCATACGATCGAATTAGGACTCGAAACCTTTTCCATTGCGTTCGTAATAGGGGTATAACCTTATAAACGCCTGGCGGCATGCGTTGATAGGGGGTCAAAATTTTGAGTTGTATTTATCGAGACGATTTAAAATTTGAATTTAAAATTGATTTATTTTATATCTAGAATAATGTTTTCACAATTAAACATGTTTCCTTCCTTATAGCACATGTTCCACTGCCTCTTAAAATCACGTATATGTGTATTCTCTTCGTTCTTTTAAAAAAGAAAAATAAAATATAAAATTGATCTTCATTAAGAAAAATCAGAAAAATAAAAAAGAAATATAAATCAATGCTGAACAACCTTTTTCCCCTTCAATTATAATAAAATAAAATTCTTCTTCCCCTATTCAAATCGTATCGAGGAAATGGTCGAGCCTTCCTCTTTCGTATCAAATTAGGGGGCCGCGACTTCTATTTAGCTCGACAACGAAGAAGCTCGAATCAAGATCGAATAATAGCATAGCGGCGAGGAGTCTCTTCTAGGTTCTGGCGATCATCTGCTCGAGGGAGCAGTCGCATGTATGGAATCGCACGAGAAGCTGTGGCAATCGAGTACGGCGTGGATTCGTCGGCGACATGGAAGCTAGGACGCCGAGGCGAAGTTAGCATCGATTTGGGGTTCGACTGGAGATATTGATGGCGGCGAGAATTTGTAGAGATGGTAATTTGGGATTCACGTCTGAAGGTCGACGAGTTGAAGTTTGATTTTCTTTGTTTTTTTTGATAATTTATTCAAACCTGATTCATTATTACTTATCAAATTTTAGTTTGAAAAAAATATATGAAGATAAGATTTAAGGAAATAGAAACTTTTAAATGGTAATATAAACTATTTTTTATACGTATATATATATATATAGTTTCAAAGATAAATTAAATATACATATACTCATATTTTCACTTGACTAGTTATTTTAAATAATGAATTACGGGGATTAATTTGTTAATAAACTTATTAAATTATTTTAGTCGATAAGAATATTTTATACAATGAATATTGGGTTAAAATTAAATTATTGGATTAAATTAAATTAAATTAATAAATGGTAATTTATTTTTCGGTTGATTCAAATGTTAATAAACTATATAATGTTTGTACATGATCCAAAGGTCGTGAAGAAAGTAGCTGGTTTGGGTCGGATTGCAAAACAAGATCGATGGTGAGTTAATCTCACTCATTTGGACACCCTTTTAAATTTAAATAGTTATATTTAAATTATTGGTTGTTTGCTTGAATTGATAATTTAATATTAGTTGGATGTGGTATAATATATATAGTAGAGTGTGTGTGTGTGTGTGTGTGTGTGTGTGTGTGTGTGTGTGTGTCTATATATTGGAGAGATTGATTTCCCACGATATATAGCGGATGAGACCCTATACGCCCTGCATAATAGCGGATGACCCCATATACCACGATATTCCACCTTGAAGTGGGATTGCTATTTTATATTATGCTAACATCTATGGATGCAGGGAAATAGGTTGGAGGGATCGAACTGGATTCCTCAAAACGTTGAATTTATTTTATATTTCAGCGATGTGATTTATGTGATAATCTGCGATGATTATATTGATTATAATAGAAATTTAAATTTTTGAATGCTATGGCGTGGTTGAATATATATTGGTATTTGAGAGAATAAAAATATTAAGTTCGAAATATTAAAGGAAATAAAAGGTAAATTTTTAAGTAAAATAATCTATTCAATTTGGGTAAATTAATGATTGAATTTGGAAAAAATATAAAAGTTTGATTTTAAAATTTTATTAAATAAATCTGAGTATGGAAATGAAGATAAAGATTTTAAAAAAATGAAAATAAAATATTTATCGATACTTAAGTGATATTGTCTGAAATTTAAAGGAATTCATTTTCAAAATGTAAGACTTAAATATTTGGGAAGAAATTAAAGGGTAGAATTATGAATGAGATATGAAGTGGATATTTCAGTTTAAAATAAGATTTTTAAATCATAAATATAGAAGTAAATATGGAATTAATGGGTTTTGAAATAAATTGAGTAAGTAAATGAATTTATTTTTAAAATGGAGTAAATTTTGGAAATCGATTTGGAAATTCATTTAGTGTTCGAAACTTGGGTTTAAAGAAACAGAATGAGATTATGGAATTTATAAACGGGGTTTATAAATAGAGTGAAATATTTATCAGAGGATAATTTAGAACTATAAATTCAGGATGGGAATTTATAAAGGAATGGGTAATTTGTTTTAAAAATAAATAGTGATTTATTTTTAAAGATGTGAAAGGAAAGTGATTTCCTTAAAAAGCCAAGTACGTTTTCAAGCAGATTTTGAAGTTAAGTTAAAAGTTTTAAAGTTGTTTAAAAGAATGTTTTTAAGAATTATTATCTAAGCTATTTAAAATTTTAAAGGTACATATTTTATTAAATTAGTTATGGTAGAAATTATTTTAAAAGGTTAATTGGTATTATAGTTTAAAAAGATAATTTTTAATATTTATATTTTATAAAGTAGTTTTATTTTAAAGATAGTTTGGCTAAAGTTTTTATTTGAAAAACTTGTATAGAATTTCGTAACTTTTATTTTAAAATTTGTTTTGGCTTAAGTTTTACATGAGAAGTTATTATAAAATTTCATAACTAGTAATTTAAGTAAAGTTTTTAAGTGGTTTTTATTTTAAGTATTTTAAACTATATATTTTTGGATAAGGTGATTTAAACTATTTTAAAATCTAAAGTATTTCGACTTGGTGATTTTTAGCAGAATAAACAATATTTATAAATTTATTCCGCAAGAGAAAGTGATTTGGAAACTGCTTTCAAAGGATTGAAATGTAGAAAGATATCTTGCGAAGATATTCTGAATAATAAATAATTTTGGAAAATAATTAAGATTGATGGTTGTTTGTGGATGTTATATGATAGTTAAATAACCTACTATCAATATTGGCCAATGCGCTGATCGTTTCGAGAGACCGAGATCAGGATTTGTAACGATCTCGATTTTTGAGTAAAATTAAATTTGGTAATTGGTATAAATTTATGAATTTAAATTGTAAATTAAATTTATTTTTCCAAGATTAAATAGGACATTTGTTTATTTGGACATTGATTTTAAAATTTAATTATGGATTTGAAATTCTATGTTTAAATAACTTATAAATAAATAGGATTTGGATTTGAAAACTGTATAATTTCATACTAGTAGAAATTTGTTTTCTAATTTTAAACGACATATGTAATATTTATTTTGAAAGTGATATTTTGAATTAGATATAAATGATTTTCAAAACAATTGTTTAAAACTAAATACTATTATATATGTGTTTATTTAAAAAAAAACATAATTAGTTTAAAATCATTGCTTTCATTTAAATTGGTATAAGTAGAAATAATAAACAAAATGTATATAAAACAAGAAATCAGAGTTTTAAATAATACATATATAGATAATTATTTATTTAAAAGGTATAATAGTTTTAATTCAAAAAAAATAATGAACTAAGCTTAAAACAATATTGGTTATAAAGATTTGAGCATTTTCATTTGGAAATAGTTGCAAATGTACAAAAGTGTAAAGTTTAAAATGCATCAGAAAACATAAAAACATGTTTTATAAAATTAAAAGAAAGTAAGGTTTAAAAACAAGTTATAAATTAGTTTTGTACATATAAAAGCTAAAAAAATAGGAAGTATACTACATAAACTTATGTAAATATAAAAGATTAAGTAAGAAAACGGTATAAAATATAAATTAAAATGAAGAAGGGTTGTAACATAATTTTTTATAAAACTTAACATAGGGTTTAAATTTTTTAAATAATGAATGTTTAGAAAAGTCATTTAAATTTATATACATATATGTATATTGCATATATGAGTAGTTTTGAATGCAAACATTGAATTTGAATTTAAATTGTATAGGGATGGATATAAATATATGAATAGACATAAATGGATTCTTATAAATCAAGTAAATTGAAATTTGAATTTAAATTTGAAATAAATGTTTTTAAAAAAAGTAAGTGGAATTAAAAAAACCATTAAGATGTAATGTATATAATGTAAATATTGGTTAAAAGCAATTCTTTCAACATTGTACACACACACACACACACAAATGAATAAGGAAGTGTGTTCATTTATAAAATGAATATGATGTAAAAATTTATAAAAATTCTTTTGTCTTGTAAAAGTCACAAATGGTAAATATACACATGGGAGATGGAGTAAAGAAATTAACATAATTGAGATCTCATGATTTTTGTTTACAAATGGCATTCCACATCATTGCTTGAAGAAAATAATCAAACTAAAAAATTATAGAAACTTTTCAGCATCCAATTTCAAATTATGTAGCTACCAAATCTCTGAAAATACAGTAACAATGATTGAGCAATTTCAAACTCCAACACTCAAGAAAGAAAAATCAAAAAGAAAAAAAAGAAACTGCCAACCCTCTTCAATTCAAAAGTAAAAAAATTAGAATATGAAGATCTTTCTAAAACTTCTAGATATAGTTTATGATTCCATCTCTCAGGTAGATTTTAAAACCTTACAGTTTAATGAATTTATGATTTCAAAATCATGTTTTAACATCAATTCAAAACTGCAGAATAATTAATCAGAGCATCAGTTTTTTGGCTAGAGCAGTGCAAGGATTTTGAAATAAGCAAGTAACTTTTTTTTTTTTTGAATTTGAAGTTATAATCAGTAATGAAGAAAGAATTTAAAACAATAATATTAATCAGTTGCAGGAGGGAATCAAGCTCAAAGATTTAAATCTATTTCTGGTTTCAACTGTAGAAAGGCTTCTTTGTTATATAAAAGAATTTAACTGTAAGTAATTTAAAATTGTTGTTACTGATTAACTAAGTGAACAAATACAGCCAAGAATAAGAAAAGATTTTTATTTACCACTTGCAGATCTAAACTAAGAAAAATTAAAGTAGGGAAAGGAAGAAAAACTTTCCAGGCTTCATCCCTATCTTGAAACCTGTCAGGAGCTTTTGTCTTCAGGAAAAATGTGAGCATGTGTAATGGTGTTTCCTTATCTTGAAAAGAAGTTGTTGTGATATGTTTGCATGTGTAATTTTGGGTTGCATATATGGGTTTATAGGTGTGTATTTCTGGGAATAGGAAGAAACACCTCTATTTCTTTTACAGGTTTTTTTTTAAAACTTGTCAGAAAATACAAAATCATCTTAGTTAGATAATATCAGGTTTCGTTTTCTAAATGAAAGATGATCATAACTATGTAAAGCTAATTTTAAAAATAGTTTCAAGCATATTTATTGTATAAATAATTTAAAATTGGGAAAATTATAGGATAAACATTTTTATCAGAAAAATAAACTACCAATTTTTTCTGATTCACTTATATCATCCAGTTCAACTTCCAAAAATATGATTTTTATGCGTAAAATCAGAAATTTTAAGTGTGCGAATCGAGTAAGCTTTCGAGTTGAACAGAATCAAGATATGGCTCGATTGGTGGCGATCGGCGTTGGGAGGAGGGCCGACCTTTTGGCTGAAGCAAGCTTGGGGGACGTATCACTCGGGAAAAATGCTTAGAATAGATTCCGATCATCGTGGTGGCTTAACGATATCAGCTTAGGGCTTAAACGCATGTTTCTATAATGATCAGAAATCGACCCATTGCATCGACGTTGCTGCATCGGACTAGACAGGGACATTTAGTGGCGGTGCGTGATCGATAGGAGATGCCCATGACGGAAGCACGTAACCTCTGGTGGCTTATGGAGTCGGAGCGAGGTGATTTAAGTTGATCGGAGTTGTTCCATTTTTGGGTTGAAGAACTCAAATTCCTGTTAACTATTGTCGCGTTGATCTGGAAGGCCAGGTGGGTTAAGTGAATGGTCAGTAACCTGGGAAGGTCGGCGAAGTTGACCGGAGCTCATCAGAGCTCTGGTGCATGTGCACACCACTTGGTTGGTGTCAGTAAAAGAAAAATTGAGTAAGATGGATACAACTCGAAGAAACTCTCAGGAATATCATGTGGCAACTTTAAGTTAGGCTCGAGTAAGTGTTTGGCTGCGTAGGGTTAAAACTTAGAATGATTTTAAGTTGAAATTTAAGCATGCGCTCAGGTTGACTCGGGGAGGTTAAAACGGGAAGAAAATAGTTTTTCAAGTTTTAAAGTAAATTCAAGTTTTAAACATGTTTTATATTATTCTTTTAAAGATAATTGTTTTATTCAAATGGATTACCAAAGGTTTGATTTTATTATTTTGAAAGTAATTAAATTTTAATTTAATTAATTTGTGACATTATTTATTAATTATTTACTTTAAATGAATAATGAAATTAATTAGAAAAAATGATTTTTTTTAAATATGTTAATGATGGTTAAGCATAATTACTTGATTTAAATAATAAAAGGGTATTAATGATAATTACCTTATGTAATTACATTTAAGAATGATTAATTAAGTAAAGTTTAATTAATGAGAAGTAACTAAAGGAAGTTAATTACTTAAAGATAATCACTTAATTAAAGTAATTTAGGATGAATAATTTATGATCAAAGATTGATAAATCAAGTGTTTAAAGATTTATTTAAAAAAATAATTAATTAATGGGATTAATTAATCAGAGGTAATTATTTTAATAAAAATTAATTAATTAAAGGATTAATTAACTAATGTAATTAGTTAATGAAAATTAATTAATGAAAGCAATCAAAGGTAATTAATTGCTTAAAGACAATTACTCAATTATAAGTAATAAATTAATAATTAAAGGTGGATTTATAAAGTGATTAACATTGATTTAAGATTAGGGATAATCACTTATCGTGATTAATTAAGGATAATTAATAAAATGGTTATTGATTAAGGGTTAATTAATTTATTAATTGAGTTATTAAGGATAATTAGTTTAATGGTAATTAATTAATCGAGGGTCAATTAATTAATTAAAGATAATTAATTAAATGGTGAATTAAATAATTGAAGGTTAATTATTTAAGAATTAAAGGTTGATGAATTATAATTAAAGGTTAAATAAATTATAACAAATGGTTAATTAATACATGATTAAAATTAATCAAAATAATTTGTAATGTTAATTAACCATGATTAGTAATTTATAAGTAACTAATCTGATTTGAATTAATCAGACAATTAACTGATCTTATTATGAATGTTTGGATTCTATTGGATGATTGAATTGCTTGATATCCCTGATTGTGATGCTTTATTTTGACTTATGTTTTATTTAGTGTAATTTATTATCTGTGATATATATATTTGTGATCTGTGAATAAAATATAAGCGTTATAGCTTATACCGCTTATCAAATATATTGCTATATTGGAATATGTACTGATTAATGATGTTGCACTTTTATTGTGTAAAACACCTGGACCACACTATACACACATAAATATGGATTGCACGAGGAAATGGGTTAAGTCGCAGATTTTTTTAAATAGTTTAAAATTGAATTTTTGAATCCAAATAGTTTTGGAAATGGATTGGGTTTAAAGTAAAAAGCTTTTGAAAAGGGATTTCAAAGATAAAATTTATTTTTGAATAAATTGATTTAGTTTTCAAATTTGATTTAAATTTGATTTCAAAATTTGAAATTAAATCCTGTTTATTATTTAAAAAGGGTATACAAGTTTATATGGGTTTGAAACCATTTTAAAAGTGTTGTTTTTGGGAATTTGAATTTAACCCAAAGATTTTAACTTGTATAAATGAAACTTGATTTTTCTGAAACAAAAACTATGTGTTTTCAAATAATAAAGGTTTTCACATATGAAATAAACTTCCAATTTGTGTTAAAAGGATTTGAAGTCTAAAATAAAAATGGTTTTCCAAGTTATGAATAAATCTTTGGAAACGGGTTTGAAATCTATAAGTTAAATCTTTAATTTAAAGATTCAAATAAGTTAATCCAGATTGAAATGGAAATGTTTTGAAATATGTGAATGAGTCCTTATGAAACTAGGTGAATTTTGTGAAATGAATCTGTTTGTTTAAAGATTTGAAATGGTAACTTGTTTAAACCATTTGAAGAAAGATTTTGGTTTTTAAAAGTTATGACTTAACTGAAATCCCATATCCATATGTTTTTAAATATTGCGCTCATTATTCGGTTTAGCCAGGGGAGGACCTTGTGTCATATAACCCATACTGAATAATGATACGACGTTATGGATTGCATTTGAAGACCGGTGTTGAAGACCAGGTATTTGCGAGAACGATAGGATAACCTGTCGATTGACTTTGCACTGAGTTGCTCCGGTATATAGTCCTCCATATGTGATGGGGAGTCCGATCGGGATTGTGGATGCCCGGATTGCAAGGGCTTCTTCGGAAGTGCCTTCAGTTTTGTTCGAACCCAGAATAGACTTGTATCGTTGTATTTCTGACACTACGCTTTGAGATATAAAACTGATCTCTATCAAATACATTTCTGCTTGGTGGCGGAGAATTTATTCTCTTAGCTTAACACTCTTCTCTGAGACGTACAAGCTTAGAGGTTATATAGTTGATAGTTATCAGCGATATACTCCCAATTTGGTAGTGTGGCTTACTGAGTGCTGATGTGTATCATTTGTTGATCAATGCATGGCTTTTTTATAAAGCGTAGCTTTGTGGACGACACTGCATCAGGACCTCACACCCCGGAAATGGTCGAAACAGGAAAGATGCGGCAAGGTTATGAGCGTCGCTCCCTTTAGGGTGTGTCATTCCCTTCTTGGAAAGGGTGGTATCATGGTATGGAGCCTAGATACATAACTCATGTGGTCACTGCAAATCTATTACTTTGTGATTGCTTTGTGGTTGTTGGATTAGAGGTACCTCGAATAAAGGTCGCAAAGGACCGGGGGATGGCATGCTCGTGTAGTAGTTACCTAGTTACAGAGGTAACCCGGCCTTGTGTTAGTAGAGAGCTAGTTAAGCTCTCGGGACGTCCCTCCAGAGGCGTATCCATGTGGTAGTAGGAAGTTCTCAGCCTGACCATTTGTTGGGAATCCAAACAAAACAATACTGCCCTTTACAATTGCAATTGTATAACCTGCCACCTCAGGTGGTAGCTATAGTAGGCATACTATAATGGTACCTATGCTGGCAAAGATAAATATTATATTTGCGAAATGTTTCACACTATGAACTAGTAATAATATCAATGAATTTTTCTCGTATTAAGCATATTTGACTATCACAAGGGGAAATCTCTCCCAAGTGTGCGATTGCATTGTGTGTGTGTGTCGGGAGGCCTTATGGTAGTTTCATTTTCTAAAAAGCATTCCGAATTTCAAATTTTAAATCCTTTGTTGTTTGTTTTAAAGATAAACTGTTTTTATTGCACATACCAGTCCCACGACTGACCTGAAGTTTATTGTTCCTTTTCTAAACTCTGGGTACCCACAATTTTCCCACACAGGCAGCCTAGCGTTAGATTTTTCAGATAATGAGGTTTAGTAGATTATCTGAGCTAGTTCAATCTTTGTATCAGGACTGACCTTGCTTATCTTTGTGCATCGTTATTGGGAGTTCGAGCTATCTCAGGATTGGTGCCTTGGAGATGGAGATTACCGATACTGGAGTTCTCTCTTGAAGACCATATTAGAGTTTATTTTCCACTACTGGCGTTATCTTTTCTTTCCGTTGCTATTGTCTTGTGCGATATCTCTGATGTATATTAATATTCATTGTATCATTCAGTTGTATCAGATATTGTATCATTGTTTTATATGATATATATATACACTATTCATTTCTCCCACTGTGTTGTGCTAAATGTGTTATAAGCTTCGGTGAACCAGATTCGACGTTTAGATCCACGACATTTGAATACGAGTGTCGTATTCGGTGCCGATTTTCAAAGGTCGAGTCAGGGTCGTTAGAATTGGTATCAGAGATGAATGTAAAAACATTAGGTCAGGAGTATAACACATTAGGTAACTCATTAGAGATAGGGTGAGGTATACCCTAGAATGAGTAATCCCTAAGATATCCGTTCGAGTGCCTCAGTAAGTTCTCTTGCTATCCACTGATAGTGACTATGAGTGCAAGAAGAGAACAAGATAGGGGACAGGGAAATACCAGTACAAATGGTCAATCCCTGCTAAAGTGGAAACAACTTTCTTCTCAATCTCCTTTGATTCGATTTTGAATTCTTTGAATACGAGTGTCGTATTCGATGCCGATTTTTGAAGGTCGAGTCAGGGTCGTTAGAGGATTATTTCCCGAAAACCACTTCAATCCGGTTGAACGTTTTCGTGAGAAAGAGAAGAGCATGGAGTCAAAGATGGAGCAGTGAAGTGCAAGGGCTAATCGCTACTAATCCTGAGGGTGATTCAAAATGGATATAGTAGGAATAGTGCCTTTGGTTCCGTTCGAACCCGAAACGGACTTGTATGGATGAATGCTTTTAGAACATCGTCAGGAGGACGGTGAGCATTCTAAGTGAAAATGTCCTAAAAAGGTAACATGGAGCCTCAAACCTCATCAACCGAGAATGACTGAAAATCAGGGGTTATGCATCAAGGCTTAGTGGGTAGCACCCAATTAGGGTAAGTTCATCCCTGTCTAGAGGTCCTTTTTTTGCGGCCATTTGGGCGGTTGCTGATCCCAACCGCTGGGTGATCTTATTCCGACTATCCAGTAAGGGGTAGCTCTGTCCTGTGTTGCAGCGCATTGGGGTGAATCCTCGGTATGCTGATCTAGACCAGGTACGTGACAGTTGGTAACTCAGTGCCTAACATTAGTTGGGAATCCATTTACCTTACGTGCCTTTACTGTTTTGATTGTAGAACCACGTATTGCTGGAATTTAATGAATGTAACAATTTCGGATATTTGAATAAGTATTTATATATAGACACAACTATAATATCAAAGGATTTAATAAGAAACGTTTTGGTTATCGTAAGGTAAAAATCCAGCATGTTTATTTATAGCGTGGTCTTATGAGATACCTTTGATTTCAAAAAGGATTTTGAAAACATTAATAATCCAACTGAATGTGTTTTCTCACGCTGGTTTTCCAGACTGACTCGGGTGTTATTTAACTATAATGCTCGGGTCAGACTGAGTATTATAGAATACATTATATGATGCTGAGGAGCTTAGTAGATGAGCTAGACGGCGAGACACATCACACGTATTTGATGTATATTCCGCTGTGTCTGATTAAATGCATGGTCAGTTTTGTGAAGACAGGTTAATATAACTGTCCAATTGTGTGCTATAGATTTTGTTGTACTCTGATATTATAATGTATGAACAGATATAGTTCTTTTGTTTAAAGATTAGTCATTTATCTATTATATACTTGTTATCCCACTTTTTGGTCAAAGCTGGAATATCAATAAATTGGCAAGGAATGATGGATATCAGGACTGGAGATCGACTGGAAACAAGGTTGCAATCGACGTTGTTAAAATTTGGGTCGTGCTCTGGTTGGGACGGAATCGTTTGGAGATGATGATGAGGACTAGGAGAGGCTGTGCTTAAAATTTCAGGTTAATCGGCGTTCCTATGAAGGAGATATGATCGATGCAAGGTAGAAAGAACATGATGTTCGTATCCATTGGTGCGCAAGGGATGTTTCGTATCGATACATTTCGTATCGATCGAAAGATAGTGGTTCTAATCGATACCGTTCGTATCGATCGGCACAAGTTCGACTCGGCGAAGTTCGCATCGAGTCGGTTCTGGGTCGACTCGATGACATTCGTATTGGTCAGGATGGAAAGAGATGGTTCACGCATGCGCGGCAGTTCGTATCCATGGAGCAGTGCCTCATTCGAATTGATCAGGTTTGAAGGCTAGATGAATTTCGACTCGATGGCAACACACCCAGATTGGTAGGCAAGCATGTGGAGATTTGTTCGAATCGATACATTTCGTATCGATCAGGATGGGGACAGGTGGTACATTTCGAGTCCATGATCTCATATCGATCACCGAAGCTCAGTTCGACTCCATGAGGTAAAATCTCACTCGTATCCATTAGGTAAGGCTTCGCTCGTATCCATCATTGAGTTTAGTTTCGTACCCATTTGTTGGCCTTTCATTCGTATCGATCAAATTCACCATTTCGTATCGATCGGTTCATAGATCGATACGAAATACACTCCTGCAATCGATATGAGATAACATGCGATGCAAATAGTTGAGTACAAACGTTCTAGAGAAGTGATGGACACGTACAAGCGTGAAGCGTGGATACGTGCACGAATCCAGGGAAGAAGTGTTCAACTTGGCGCATAAGATGGATCGGTCCAGGAAGCTCGCGCCACGTCACGAGCAAGCGCGTGCTTCTGATCGAGTCGAACATGATGGATTCGAACCAGTGGATGCGAACGCAACAACACTCATGAAAATGCAATTCATATCGATCATATCTCCCAAACCGCTGATCCAAATGTGACGAAATTTTCACAGCAGCTTGCATACAAGGTAAAGAATGTTCCTGCCAAGTTTCATCCCGATTGGATAATTTTTTGATGGATACGAAATGGATTCGTATCGATCGCAGATCGCGTCGAAACTTAGTGGGGTCGGTCGAGTGGGCCCACTCACATGCTAGAAGAAGTCTCCCGAAGTTTGAGCGCGATATCAGCCTCAAACGCCTATAAATAGCCTCTTGAAGCATACAGAAAAGGGGATCTTTTGGCCATTCAACGCCCAAACTCTACCGGATTCATTTCTACACTTCAATACAACTATTGTACTCGAAATTCTTCATTTCTACTACTGTAATCATCTATAACCAGCAAGGATAATCAATAAAAGATATAACTTTGAAGTAGACGTAGGCCGGAGATAGCCGAACCACTATAAACCTTGTGTCTCTATTCATTGTTTCTGAATTATTGTTTGCTATTTACTTAGACCTGTGACTGATATTGCTGATTTATATTCATACTTTGGCGCTTTCACGGTATTTGGGGTTTGTGACCATTTTGGTACAAACACTTTGGTGCTTTCACTAAGAAGGACTAGCACCCGCTACATAGGATTGAAGTTTGGATTTGAAAACTGTGAAGAGTTGAGATTTGAAAGGATTGAAATATTCAGATTCAGAAAGAATGACTAGACAAACCAGTAGGAGACAAAGGGTTGAGAGAAGCAAACGGGAAGGAAGTCAAGAAGCATCCTTAGGAGCTGGGGAAGGACAAGCTTCGATCTACATAACCAGGGATGAGATGGAGGCTATGGCCAATTCATTGCAGGAGAGATTGTTAAAAAGTCAACATGAAATGATGCAGACTTTCTTTGAACAGATGAGAGCTGTAGGAACAGAGAATCTTGGAACAACTAAGGCAGCTACAAGTGTAGGACAAGGAACTAGGGTCGCAGAACCTGATGGGGGACAAAATGCAGAACTAGATGACAATCAACAAAGGCTTAGGGGCAGACCCGCAGGATCTGATACTGGAAGGCCTATGATGGAGCTCAACATGTTAGAGCGAGTGCTAACATCAATGAACCGCATGAAGAATATGTACCGGAGTTCCCTTGGGGGCATGGGGGCAATCTTTGACAGACAATGCTGGATTAGTTTTAATTATCAGGAGAACTATGCGCGGAGGTTTGACTAATAAAGATTTGGAAGGAGTGAACAGGAGTCCGTTTACTCAGGAAATCAGGGTAGCTCAGAATCCACCCAAGTTCAAGCTACCTAGCATGGAAGTATAGGATGGAAAGACTGACCCGACCGATCACTTGATGAGATACACTAGACATATGGAAGTGCTGGCGGCATAGGAGGAAGTGATGGCCCGATGTTTCCCTTTATACTTCACGGACATAGCCGCAATGTGGTTTAGGCAATTGGAGGAAGGATCTTTCAGGACTTGGAGGGAATTGGTGGATAGGTTTTTGGGATAGTTTCGGGTTCATATCAAGAGACCAAAGAACATAATGACATTAACGACGATGAAGCAAAGGACGGATGAATCGCTTAGAGCTTATCTAACTCGATTCAATGTGGCGGTTACTTCGGTGGATCGACCGGATCCATCGATGGTTTTGATGGCGGCGGTATCGGGAGTCAGAGAGGACTCTGATTTTAAGGTATCTTTAATACGAGATCCACCACTGGATCTTGGGGAATTCTTCCACGAAGACGAAAGATTCCTTCGGCAAGAAGACACTCGTATGGATTTAAAGTTAAAGAGGGTGAATGCAGCTGAGTGTGGAGGACGATCCAACAAAGGCTTAGATAAGGATAAAGGAAAGAGGAAGCTGAATGACGATCTAGGAAAAGCTAGAAAGCGATGGAAGGATCCAAAATTTTCCACATACACAGGACTAAACGAGACACTGGAGCAGATATACATGGAAACTCGGAATCGCCTTCCTTACCGAAGGCCGGCTGGGAGAGAGCCTTCTGAGTGGGAGAGGGCATCAGGAAGCCATTGCCTCTTCCATGATTTGGACGGGCATGACACCAATAGCTGCAGGCACTTAAAGGATATAATCGAGGAGCATGTAAGGAATGGACAGTTGCGTCAATATGTCGGAACTCGGAATGTAGCGGCGGAGCAGGAGCAACCACCGCCTACCTCAAACCATGAAGGTGGGAGTTCCAGGAATGATGGTTGATTGGTTATCAATTGACCGGGATAATATGAAATAAGTAGCAAGCTACTAGCAAACGGCAAAGTCATTTACACATGTATGGGGATGGACATAGCCCCTAGGCATGCTCTGAATGATGATAAACTGCGAAGCTATGGTTTGCGAAATCTGTTTTGTGTTTTGGATTGGACACTTACTTTTTTGGTTTGGTTTTGGAGTTTGGATTGAACTCCTGGTTTTGCTTGCTTTCTGATATGGATTTTTGCTTGGACGATTGTTTTCTGTTTCGGATGTTTGTTTGGATTTCTGATTTTCTGGTTTGATTTTTATTTCGGATTGGATTTTGATTGGTTTTTTATTTGGTTTTTGGTAAATGGTCGTCAGGTATGGATTATACCTGGCAAGGGGTAAGTCTCTTCATCCGCATGTGGCGAATTGGCTTATTCAGGTCGCTAGGTATGGACTATGGTCAGCAAGGGTCCGGAGTGACCAGGATTCGGCCTAGGACTTAGGCCCCATATTATTGATTATTGTTTCAGGTCGATGAGTATGGACTACGCTCAACAAGGGTCCGGAGAGACCAGGATTCGGCTTAGGACTTAAGCCATGGCATTGTACAACGTCCAGGGACACTAGACCATGGTCGCCAGGTGTGGATTACGCTTGGCAAGAACCCGGTGAGGTTAGCTCAACGCCCAGGGACACTGGACCACGGTCGTCAAGTGTGGATTATGCTCGGGAAGAACCCGGTGAGGTTAGCTCGACGTCCAGGGATACTGGACCACGGTCGCCAGTTGCGGATTGTGCTTGGCAAGAGCCCGTAGAGGTTATCAATTTGGACGTCGACCCAGAGAGGTCCTAGATTCGGTTATTGGCTATTGGATAAGGATGGATTAGGACTCGGTTGTCAAGTTCGGATGGATATGGAATTGGTTAAGGCTATGGTTATTGGATTTGGAATTGGGCATCGACTCGGAGTAGTCGAGGATGATGTACTCTGATGATATGGCTATGAACTTTGGATATCGGATTCAGAACTATTCAAAACACGCCTTCTTATCACAAGGCATGTTTTGGGGGAAAAAATTTTATCCCACTTTTTGGTCAAAGCTGGAATATCAACAAATTGGCAGGGAATGATGGATATCAGGATTGGAGATCGATTGAAAACAAGGTTGCAATTGATGTTGTTAAAATTTGGTCGGGCTCCGATTGGGACAGAATAGATTGGAGATGATTATGAGGACTAGGAGATGTTGTGCTTCAAATTTCAGGTTAATCGGAGTTCGTATGAAGGAGATATGATCGATGCAAGGTAGGAAGAACATGTTGTTCGTATCCATTGGTGCGCAGGGGATGTTTTGTATCGATACATTTCGTATCAATTGAAAGATAGTGGTTCGAATCGATACCATTCGTATCGATCGCCACAAGTTCGACTCGGTAAAGTTCGCATCAATTAGGTTCTGGTTCGACTCGATGACATTCGTATCGGTCGGGATGGAAAGAGATGGTTCACGCATGCCCGGCAGCTCATATCCATGGAGCAGCGTATCATTCGAATCGATCAGGTTGGAAGGCTAGATGGATTTCGACTCAATGGCAACACACCCAGATTGGTAGGCAAGCAAGCAGAGATTTGTTCGAATCGATACATTTTGTATCGATCAGGATGGGGACAGGCGGTACATTTCGAGTCCATGATCTCGTATCGATCATCGGAGCTCAGTTCGACTCCATCAGGTAAAATCTCGCTCGTATCCATCAGGTAAGACTTCGTTCGTATCCATCATTGAGTTTAGTTTTGTACCCATCTGTTGGCCTTTCATTCATATCGATCAAATTCACCATTTCGTATCGATCGGTTCATAGATCGATATGAAATACACTCCTGCAATCGATACGAGAGAACATGCGATGCAAACAGTTGAGTACAAATGCTCTGGAGAAGTGATGGACACGTACAAGCGTGAAGCGTGGATATGTGCACGAATCCAGGGAAGAAGCGTTCAACTCGGTGCATAAGATGGATCGGTCCAGGAAGCTCGCGCCACGTCACGAGCAAGCACGTGCTTCTGATCGAGTCGAACATGATGGATTCGAACCAGTGGATGCGAACGCAACAACACTCAAGAAAATGCAATTCGTATGGATCATATCTCCCAAACCGCTGATCCAAATGCAACGAAATTTTCACAGCAGCTTGCATACAAGGTAAAGAATGTTCATGCCAAGTTTCATCCCAATTGGATAATTTATTGATGGATACAAAATGGATTCGTATCGATGGTAGATCGAGTCGAAATTTGGTGGGGTCGGTCGCGTGGGCCCACTCATGTGCCAGAAGAAGTCTCCCGAAGTTTAAGCGCGATATCAGCCTCCAACGCCTATAAATAGCCTACAGAAAAGGGGATCTTTTGGCCATTCAACGCCCAGACTCTGTCGGATTCATTTCTACACTTCAATACAACTATCGTACTCAAAATTCTTCATTGCTGCTACTGTAATCATCTGTAACCATCAAGGATAATCAATAAAAGATATAGCTTTGAAGTGGACGTAGGCCGGAGATAGCCGAACCATTATAAACCTTGTGTCTCTGTTCATTATTTCTGAATTGTTGTTTGCTGTTTACTTAGACCTGTGATTGATATTGCTGATTTATATTCATACTTTGGCGCTTTCACGGTATTTGGGGTTTGTGACCAATTTTGGTGCAAACAATATTGTTCCGCTGCGATTGTGAGATTCTGATATTGTTTCTATTTCATCTTCTACCTCCTTCTTTATTAACCCTAATGGTTTGGTTTTTAGGCATTCGATTGTTTGAATTTGATATAGTGGGCATATTGATGTCGATTTTTCAGCGTAGAAAAATCGGGTCGTTGCACTAAAGGTGAGCTATCACTTACGATTAACGTTCTTATATTTAATAAATTTGATTTCACTTGAAACGACAATTGAAATATGTTATTAAATTTACATTGCTAGTTATTTAATTGTTAAATATGATATGCAATTAGCCGCAATTGTTCATCTGTGATATATGACACCATATACTATTGTGTATATTTTATTTAATTAATCACTGATGATATATGCCGGTTGTTGATATATTATTATCATATTTGTTCTCACTCTACAAGTTCTCTGTTAATTTAGAATTGCCTATGGGTTGAAATGATACATATCCGAACTATATTACAAAATAAGGGAAAATCATTATGGGTTGAAATGATAAACCCAAACGATTTTTAATTTTGGGATTTGCGGGTTAAAACGATATATACTCATAAATATTTAAATTGCGGATTGAAATGAGAAATATCTGTATCACTTGACCATATAATAGAAAATTATATATGGACACCATTGGTCTATATTTTGAAAATGATTTTCAATGTTTGAGAGGAAATATATGTTTTTAATAAATATTGATTTTTAAAGTATAATATATAAATGTTATTTTTATATATGTCTATATTTCAGACTTTTTAAAATTATATGTTTTGGAAATTTTAAATTTATTAGTTAGTTTTGAAAATATAATTTTTAAGATTTTACTTATAATTTTACTATTTTAATATATATAAATATATGAAAATTTAGATTTTATACATAATACATTTAATAATAATACTTATTTAAATTTATATTAATAATAATTTAAATTAGATTTTTAACTTTAATAATAAAGGTTGGAAAAATAAATTAATGTTTACTTGAAATTTAAATTAGATAATAATTGAATTTATTTAGTAATTGAATTCAAATAAGATTTTTTTTAACTTTGTAACAACCCAGTATTTTGGGATTTATTTTTTTTGTATATTTTAATTATTTTAATTGAATTTTTGATTTAAAAACTTATTTTATTTATTTTGAATGATAAACTTTAGTTTTGATATGAATTATCATTCCAAAGAATGACTAAAAAGAATATTTTCCAAAATGTAAATTTTTGGTCAAAATAGTCAAACTTTGACTTTTAATTTACATTTTTAAAAGTTTTAAAATTTAAATTTTATCTTTTATTATAAAAGTACATAAAATTTTAAGAACATTGCTTTTTCTTTCATTGGAAACGGATTTAAATTGTGAAAGTTATGTATATTTCAATATTGAGTGCAATTCGTTTATTCTGCAATTTTGTTATTTTAAATAGTATAAATTTTATTTTTCTTTGTCATATTTTTTTTAATATGTATTGTATTTTTTGTCTTTTAATATTTTTAAAGTGAGGTAGGAATTTTTCTAGAGCTAGTTGTATTTTTCTTGTAATTTCCATGCCCTGTTTTCAATTTTTAAACATTTTCTTTAGTTCTTTTCTATTTTTCTCCAATTTAATTATTTATTTTATTTTAGAAATGATAAATAAATTATTTTATTTCAAAATTTTTGCTTTAGAATATTTTTAAAATGAAGTAGATATTTTTCCAAAGCCGTTGATGTTTTAATTGTAATTTTTGAACCCTGTTTTCAATTTTTAAGCAATTTCCTTAATTCTTTTTATATTTTCTTTAAATTTAATTGTACATTTTTATTTTTTTTAACTTTGTTTTGGTTTTAGATGTACTTGCTGAATTTTATTTTGTTTTACTTGACTTAAAAGAAAAGGAAGTATGGAAGGTTTTAAAAGCTAAGAAACGTAAAGTCGTTTCACCATTTCTTTTGCCATTTCTTTTTCAATCAATACATCAATTATTTTGGCCGTTCCTTATACTATCTTCAGCTGACTTCTTTTCTTCATTTTCATGAATTACCAAAGCTTCTCAACCCTAAAAAAAATTCATGGCCTCCATCTTGCAAAAATTTGGTAAAATCTTCTTCTCTTCTCTTGTTTTCTAGTTTTTCAATGTGATTTTTGCAACTTGTTCTCTACTTCATGGCTCCACTCCTCCTCAACCAGATCTAGGCCAACCTCCACCACTTTATTCTCTGATCATAATCCACCCTAGATCACCACCATGGCAGGCCATGCAACCCCAAGGCAAACACCACCACCAAAATCCACAAATCCATCACCTATGCACTCAAGCTGACCTAGTTTTGGTACCATCACCTTCATCCACCTTTTGCCGCCACTTCCACCACCACCACATCTGACCTGACCTCCACCCTCTGCCACATCACGCACCACCACCTGGACCCACTGGCCATGCCCCTAGAGCCTATGGCTGAACCCAATTATAGCATAGAAGTGATGAATTTGCCTTGTAGTTGTTGTTTTGTTGCACCTATGTCCATCCACCTTTGCACCATTACTTCCAAGCTATGGATGGCCCTTATGAGCCCAAGACCTGATCCTAACCCACTCCTTTGACATGTATTTCAGACCTATAGTTGAAGTATAGGCGGTAGGAAGCAAGTGCAAAAACTTTGGCTTTGTTTTATGCATTTAATTCTAACACTGTTTTATTGAATTTGGGTTTGAAAACTTATGTTATTTGTTTGTTTTGTTTGAATGTTTGCAAGGCTATTAGCCTTGTCTCTCTCACACTCATATCATCATCATGGCTGAGAAAATGAACCCCGTAGTCGAGCTTTTGAATGGTTGTAGCAAGGTCAAGTTATCTTGTCTTTGTTGCCTTTCAATTTCAATTTATTTCAATATATTTTGGTTGAATATTCATAAGTTACATTGTCTTGTTTTGGGGTTGTTTACAAGATGATATCTTGGCTATTTCTCTCCACTCAAATCAAAAGTCGTGCCTTCTGGATCCGTTGTGTCATTCTAATTGATATCTCCAGCATAAAAATGTGAGTATTTCTCACCAGACATTATGTACTTACATAAGTAGTAAATTGACACCCTATGAATCTGTAGAACTATATTAACATGTTATAACTGCTTATATTATTATCATATGTTGTTCACACCTGTTATTACACCTGTTATATCATATGTTACTGTTATTTCATGCTATTCTGTATATTATATCAGTTTATCACGCTGCAAGTTCCCTGTAAATTAGAAATCACTAGGGGTTGAAATGATTCACACCCAAACGGACTTTAGAATAAGGGAAAATTATTATGGGCTGAAATGATAGGCCTAAATGATTTTCAATTTATTTCATTTACTTGGGACTGCAGGTTTGAAATGATAAAAACCGGGTTTTTTTTGTAAATTACGGGTTGAAATGATATATTACCCGTATCACTTTACCTAGCGTAGAAAATTTTATACAGACCCGTAGTTGATATATGTTTTCTAAAATTTTTAAAAATTATTTTAGAAATGTAAATATTAAAACATTTTGATTTAAATCTAATTAAAAAGGATTTTTGTAAAATATTATTGGTTTTCTGAATAATTGTAAGTAAAATGAATTAATGAAAAGTTAGAAAAAAAATTTATTTAATTTTTAATGGAATTTAAATTAACTTTGGAAACATGATAAATTTATGATATTTTGAATTTAAATTAATTTAAAGTGATTTTATATCATATTAATGACTTTTGATAAAGTTGAATGTGAAATGAATGAATATTTAAGTTGAAATTTTGAAATATAACTAAAATTGAAAAAAATTAAAATTACTTAAAAGTGAACTTTTAGTTAAGCAAATAAAAATAAAACTAAGTTATACTTGAGAATTTGAACTTAAGTGTTAAGTTGAAATTTAATGCAATGAATTTAAAATTGAACATTGCAATTTAATAAGTGAATTATTATTAAATCTTGATTTTTGAATGGAAATTTAACTTTATAAAATCATGAACTTGAGGAAAATTAAATGATGTTTATAAATGTGAAAATGTATGATTTTATGTGTTAAAATTGTTTTAAATAAAAAAAATATTATTGGTTGAGAAATTATATTGAATATTTGAAGTTAATTGACTGCATTTTTGAAATGCTATTAATTACAATGTAAATGATAATACAACATTTGTAAATGCTGCAGTTGATGATAATGAACTACAAAGCTAAACTGAATTAAAAGCTATTATAGCAATTTTTGTAAGTGCTATAATTTTGGAATTTAACTAAGTTTATTTAAAATTTAAGTAAACCCTATTACAAGATTTTAAAATGTTGTCTTTTGTTAAATTGAACTGTTTTGAATGTATCTTTCCGTAGCGTTTTCTAAATGCCACGAAAAGTGAATTTTCACTGTTTTGATAAACTTAAGTGAATAAATGAACTTTGGATGTTGAAAATTTTGAAAATTTAATAATTTAATTATTGAACATAATAACTTCATTTTTAATGATTAAAAATGATTTTTTTGAATATAAACTGTTTTGAATGTGAATTGAAATGGTATTTTAAATTGAATAAAATGAATAATGATTTGAAATGAATGTGGTTTTGAAAGAGATGATATTTTGATATATTAAATGATTGAAACGTGGTTTTGAAAATATATGATATTTTGATATATTAAAATGATTTGAAAATGGAGTTTTGAAAGATATGACATTTTGATATTATAATAATTTCAAAGGAAGTGCTGATAGATAAGATATTTTGAACGAAGTTTTGAAAGGTTATGATATTTTGATATATTAAAATGATTTTAAAGGAAGTTTTGAAAGGATACGATAATTTAATATTAAAATGGTTAGAAATGACTTGATATTTATTTTGATAAATATTTGAATCGAAAGATATGGTATGATGATATATTGAAATGGTTTGGAAATGATTTAATCTATATTTTGATAAAGATTTGGGTTGAAATGATATTTTATTTTGAAGTATAAAATATTTTAAAAAAAAAATTATAACTACGGGTTATAATAATGATTGGTTGTTAAAGAGACCGGGATCGGATATTTTCTTATAGCCGGCCAATACCGTAAACCACTATAACAACTGTGTGTGCGGTGTAGATTCAAGAATGAAGTAGGATGGTGGTGACGTTCTCGAGGTATAGTACGTGGACCCAACTCCCGTGAGTTGGCATAAATGACTAAAACAGGAGCTATACCGGGCTACACAAAGGATCGCACCCTTTCATCGAGCATGCTCCATCGGAAACCATTCTATTACTTTTGTGATTCGATATGTGGCGCCACTTTGATTCGGGGGTATTGTTAGAGGTGGCGGAAGCTGCTGGCTTGCCGTCACCACTGGTCCGGGAGTGCAAACGGTGTATCCACCCTGGCATTGCCTCGCGTGCCGTGTCATCTCCTTATATCGAGCCCACTACGATTGTGGTTTTAAAGATCCGACCGCGTTAAGATTCACCATCCCCTTAACGCTATTTTCTATATGATTATACTTTACAGATTAGACACTACTGTATATAGCGTATATTACTACATAGTAAATAGTTTAACGGATCCTTAGAGGATGGGCGGTCCCAAGCATCTTCTAAGTTACCTGTACCTTTACTACATTTCACTTGAGTTGGTTTACATTGTATAAGTATGTATGTCCTGACTCGAGTGTTTGTATTTTTTATTTACGCTCGGGTCAGCCTGAGTTATTCATAGATTTGGATTTCCACTTTCTGGAGATTGGAATCTCTGGAGATTATCTACTTGTCAAGTTTCATCTTTTCAGTTCGGTTGTTCTATTCAGCTTGTACTTGGTTATCATATTTAAACTTCTGTTATACTTTATTTCTTCTATTGTATCTTATGTAACTCTGATATATTTATATAGTAGCTTCATGAACTACTATCTCTTTTACTTCCGCTGCATTATTATTACTCTGTGTCTGTGATCTGTGATTTTTATTTACTGTATATTCTAAGATTTGCCAAATTTTTATTTACAACGCGGTATTTTGAGCAATTCAATTCCGGCATGAGTGTCTACCTATACACTTATAATGGATGCGAATGGTTGAAAATACCGGGTCGTTACAGTTGGTATCAGAGCTTTGGTAGCTCTAGGCAAAACTCAGCATATGGAGTAAATGTATTTACAGAATCACTTTCATTCGATTTTGAATCTCTTCCTTTTTGACTCAATTCATTTGAATTTTGGAACGTTCCCTACGGTTCCAAAATCCATTCGCATCCCTCGCTATTCATCTTCTTTTGACTCTGGAGTATTCCATAACTCCGCGTCGAATGATCTTTTTAGTGAGTCGGCGGTCACGCCATTTTCACATTGAATTGACAAAAGGGGGAAAACTCCTTTACAATTAGAATCGATTCACCAGAGATTTATATATATTCTTGGTTTAGATGCTAATATCTTTTGTTATCCCAAACTCTAACTCTTGAGATCAATGTAGATTTACCCTAGAGAAAATCCACATCGATCTTATTCTTTAAGTCACGGTAGACCCGGTTAAGGTTGCCTGTGATTACTTAAGCTTATCCACCTCCCTATTTTGTTATTTAATCATCTTGTCTTTGTTTTTAACCTATCTCCAAAAATTTTGAACTATACTTGTAAATCTATGTTTTATATATTGTGTTGTTTGAGTTGTTGATGTTGATTTGGGTTTCCGATCGATTCGTCTGATCAACGCTATCGATAGGATTTCTAAAACACTTTGACAGAACAAACTGACACAATATTATTTTAAAATTTGGTTAGTGAAATAAAATTTTGTTATATAAGTAAATTTATGGAACTTAATAAATTGATTTAAAATTGATTGTTTGAAATGATAATACTTAATTTATCATTTACTGTTCTATAAATGAATTTATAGATAGTTGTTTATAAATTGATTTGGGAACAGAGATGAAGTTAAAACAAGGAATTTGAGAATTTAATTTCCGATGGTTTCAAACCTTGTGTTTAATGTTTTAAAAGGTTATATTATTTAAAGTATTTTCAAATAGAAATTTGTTTCCAAAAAATTTTAAGTTTAAAATTAGTGCTCTTCACTTTGTCGCTGGGAAATAATTTCGGTGATGACTGCCGCATCATCGACATTCATTTTCGAGTTTCGAAGTGAAGAGACCGCTCTGTAGACTTACTACGGCTTTGTTTTGGTAAATCAAAATGATTTGAATTGAATTTCTAAAATATGACTTGATTTATAATATATATAGACATATGATTTAAATTTGATTGGATAAATTATGTACATACATTTATTTATCTCTAAATGGGTTGAAGAAATCGAAAATTTAATTCTTAAATTTTAGTTTTAAAGAATAATTTCAATTATAAAAAGAAAATAATTTTTTTTTTGAATAAATGATTTATGCTTGAAATGATTGAATTGGAAAGTTTTATTTGTATAATACTCAATTGCATTCCAATATAACTTACCTTAATTTTAGAAGTTAACAATGTAATTGGATAATATACAATATAAAAAGAACTTTTTTATTAAATTTGAGTGATTATAATAAATATTATACACTTAAATTTAATTATAAAATGATTAACAGAGGTAAATATAATAAAGGGTAATTCAATAACTTACAATAAAATTATGTTATAAGAACTAAGAATAAAAGAAAGTAGTTATAATTAGTGTAAGTATGTTTAACATAAGTGATAAATATATTGAGCGGAATAAATTTAATTTTAATTAGGAATAAAGAAGAATAAAATTTATTAAGTACATTGTGAGTGTAATAAATGATTATTTTTCAAACCATAGTTTTAAAAATTGTTAATTTAAGATGATTGGATAATAAAATAATGAAATTTGAGATAGTTTACGATTTATTTTGCTTATAAAACAAATTAAGTTGAAATTTCCATGCTTTCAAATTTATTTCCTTATTTTGTTTTTCAAATTATCATTTGTTGTCCTTATTATTCTTATCTTCCTATAGACTGGTATAGGCATCTTTCTATAATCTTTCTGTTTAGAAATCTTTCTACAATCTTTGATAAATCTGGACCTTGTTAAACTTACATATCACAACAGTTATCATGTATAATTTCCTTCTCCTTGTCATCTTGTCTTAATCTTATTTCACTCTATCTTTTTCTGTGCTTTCCCGTACCTCATTCATTTTCGGGGACGAAAAGTTTTGAGTGGGGGAGAGTGTAACAACCCTATATTTTGGGATTTATTTTTTTGCATATTTTAATTGAATTTTTGATTTAAAAACTTATTTTATTTATTTTGAATGATAAACTTTAGTTTTGATATGAATTATCATTCCAAAGCATGACTAAAAAGAATATTTTCCAAAAAGTGAATTTTTGGTCAAAAAAGTCAAACTTTGACTTTTAATTTAAATTTTTAAAAGTTTGAAAATTTAAATTTTATCTTTTATTATGAAAGTACATAAAATTTTAAGAACACTGCTTTTTGTTTCATTGGAAACGGTTTTAAATTGTGAAAGTTGTGTATATATTGAGTGCAATTCGTTTATTCTGCAATTTTGTTATTTTAAATAGTTTAAATTTAATTTTTCTTAGTCATATTTTATTTAATATGTATTGATATGTTATTTTATGTATGTTTTTGTATTTTAATATTTTTGAAGTGAGGTAGGAATTTTTCTAGAGCTAGTTGTATTTTTCTTGTAATTTCCATGCCCTGTTTTCAATTTTTAAACATTTTCTTTAGTTCTTTTCTATTTTTCTACAATTTAATTATTTATTTTATTTTAGAAATGATAAATAAATTATTTTATTTCAAAATTTTTGCTTTAGAATATTTTTAAAATGAAGTAGATATTTTTCCAAAGCCATTGATGTTTTAATTGTAATTTTTGAACTCCGTTTTCAATTTTTAAGCAATTTCCTTAAAATTTTTTTATATTTTCTTTAAATTTAATTATATATTTTTATTTTTATTTTTACTTTGTTTCGGTTTTAGATGTATTTGCTGAAGTTTATATTGTTTTACTTAACTTAAAAGAAAAGGAAGTATGGAAGGTTTTAAAAGCTAAGAAACGTAAAGTCATTTCATCGTTTCTTTTACCGTTTCTTTTTCAATCAATACATCAATTATTTTGGCCGTTCCTTATACTATCTTCAGCTGACTTCTTTTCTTCATTTTCACGAATTACCAAAGCTTCTTAACCCTAAAAAAAAAATCATGGCCTCCATCTTGCAAAAATTTGGTAAAACCTTCTTCTCTTCTCTTGTTTTCTAGTTTTTCTATGTGATTTTTGCAACTTGTTCTCTACTTCATGGCTCCACTCCTCCTCAACCAGATCTAGGCCAACCTCCACCACTATATTTTCTGATCATAATCCACCCTAGATCACCACCATGGTAGGCCAAGCAACCCCAAGGAAAACACCACCACCAAAATCCACAAATCCATCACCTATGCACTCAAGCAGACCTAGTTTTGGTCCATCACCTTCATCCACCCTTTCCCGCCACTTCCACCACCACCACCACCTCTAAACTAACCTCTACCCTCTGCCACATCACCCACAATCACCTGGACCCACTGGCCATGCCCCTAGATCCTATGGCCGAACCCATTTTAGCATAGAAGTGATGAATTTGCCTTGCAGTTGTTGTTTTATTGCACCTATGTCCATCCACATTTGCACCATTACTTCCAAGCTATGGCTGACCCTTATGAGCCCAAGACCTGATCCTAACCCACTCCTTAGACATGTATTTCAGATCTATAGCTGAAGTATAGGCGGTAGGAAGCAAGTGCAAAAACTTTGGCTTTGTTTTATGCATTTAATTCTAACATTGTTTTATTGAATTTGGGTTTGAAAACTTATGTTATTTGTTTGTTTTGTTTGAATGTTTGCAAGGCTATTAGCCTTGTCTCTCCCACACTCATATCATCATCATGGCTGAGAAAACGAACCACTTAGTCGAGCTTTTGAATGGTTGTAGCAAGGTCAAGTTATCTTGTCTTTGTTGCCTTTCAATTTCAATTTATTTCAATATATTTTGGTTGAATATTCATAAGTTATATTGTCTTGTTTTAGGGTTGTTTACAAGATGATATCATGGCTATTTATCTCCACTCAAATCAAAAGTTGTGCCTTCTGGATCCGTTGTGTCATTCTAATTGATATCTCCAGCATAAAAATGTGAGTATTGCTCACCAGACATTATGTACTTATATAAGTAGTAAATTGACATCCTGTGAATCTGTAGAACTATATTAACATGTTATAACTGCTTATATTATTATCATATGATGTTCACACCTGTTATTACACCTGTTATATTATATGTTACTATTATTTCATGCTATTATGTATATTTTATCAGTTTATCACACTGCAAGTTCCTTGTAAATTAGAAATCACTAGGGGTTGAAATGATACATACCCGAACGGACTTTAGAATAAGGGAAAATTGTTATGGGCTGAAATGATAGGCCTGAATGATTTTCAATTTATTTCATTTGCTTGGGACTATGGGTTTGAAATGATAAAACCCGGATTTTCTTTTTAAATTACGGGTTGAAAAGATATATTACCCGTATCACTTTACCTAGCGTAGAAAATTTTATACAGCCCCGTAGTTAATATGTGTTTTCTAAAAATTTTAAAAATTATTTTAGAAATGTAAATATTAAAACATTTTGATTTAAATCTAATTAAAAGGATTTTTGTAAAATATTATTGATTTTCTGAATAATTGTAAGTAAAATGAATTAATGAAAAGTTAGAAAATATGAATGTAAGTTATTTTGGAAATTTTTATTTAATTTTTAATGGAATTTAAATTAACTTTGGAAATATGATAAATTTATGATATTTTTAATTTAAATTAATTAAAGTGATTTTATATCATATTAATGATTTTTGATAAAGTTGAATGTAAAATGAATGAATATTTAAGTTGAAATTTTGAAATATAACTAAAATTGGAAATTTATGAAATTGACTTAAAAGTGAACTTTTAGTTAAGCAAATAAAAATAAAACTAAGTTATATTTGAGAATTTGAACTTAAGTGTTAATTTGAAATTTAATGCAATGAATTTAAAATTGAACATTGCAATTTAATAAGTGAATCATTATTAAATCTTGATTTTTGAATGGAAATTTAACTTTATAAAATCATGAACTTGAGGAAAATTAAATGATGTTTATAAATGTGAAAATGTATGATTTTATGAGTTAAAAATGTTTTAAATAAAAAAATATAATTGGTTGAGAAATTATATTGAATATTTGAAGTCAATTGACAGCATTTTTGAAATGCTATTAATTACAATGTAAATGATATTACATCATTTGTAAATGTTGTAGTTGATGATAATGAACTAAAAAGCTAAATTGAATTAAAAGCTATTATAGCAATTTTTATAAGTGCTATAATTTTTTAATTTAACTAAGTTTATTTGAAATTTAAGTAAACCCTATTACAACATTTTAAAATGTTGTCTTTTGTTAAATTGAACTGTTTTGAATGTATCTTTCCGTAGCGTTTTCTAAATGCCACGAAAAGTGAATTTTCACTGTTTTGATAAACTTAAGTGAATAAATGAACTTTAGAAGTTGAAAATTTTGGAAATTTAATAATTTAATTATTGCACATAATAACTTTATTTTTAATGATTAAAAATGATTTTTTTTTTGAATATAAACTGTTTTGAAATGTGAGTTGAAATGGTATTTTAAATTGAATAAAATGAATAATGATTTGAAATGAATGTGGTTCTGAAAAGAGATGATATTTTGATTTATTAAATGATTGAAATGTGGTTTTGAAAAGATATGATATTTTGATATATTAAAATGATTTGAAAATGGAGTTTTGAAAGATATAACATTTTGATATTAAAATAATTTGAGAGGAAGTGCTGAAAGATAAGATATTTTGAACGAATTTTTGAAAGGTTATGATATTTTTGATATATTAAAATGATTTGAAAGGAAGTTTTGAAAGGATATGATAATTTAATATATTAAAATGGTTAGAAATGACTTGATATTTATTTTGATAAATATTTGAATCGAAAGATATGGTATGATGATATATTGAAATGGTTTGGAAATGATTTAATCTATATTTTGATAAAGATTTGGGTTGAAATGATATTTTATTTTGAAGTACAAATTTTTTTTTTAATTATAACTACAGGTTATGATAACAATTGGTTGTTAAAGAGACCGGGATCGGATATTGTCTTATAGCCGGCCAATACCGAAAACCACTTTAACAATTGTGTACGCGGTGTAGATTCCAGAATGAAGTAGGATGGTGGCGACGTTCTCGAGGTATATTACGTGGACCCAACTCCCGTGAGTTGGCATAAATGACTAAAACAGGAGCTATACCGGGTACACAAAGGGTCGCACCCTTTCATCGAGCATGCTCCATCGAAAACCATTCTATTACTTTTGTGATTCGATATGTGGCGCCACTTTGATTCGGGGGTATTGATCGAGGTGGGCGGAAGCTGCTGGCTTGCCGTCACCACCGGTCCGGGAGTGCAAACGGTGTATCCACCCTGGCATTGCCTCGCGTGCCGTGTCATCTCCTTATATCGAGTCCACTACGACTTGGTTTTAAAGATCCGAGAGCGTTAAGGTTCACCATCCCCTTAACGCTATTTTCTATATGATTATACTTTACTGATTAGACACTACTGTATATAGCGTACATTACTACATAGTAAATAGTTTAACGGATCCTTAGAGGATGGGCGGTCCCAAGCATCTTCTAAGTTACTTGTACTTTTACTGCAGTTCACTTGAGTTGGTTTACATTGTATAAGAATGTATGTCCTGACTCGAGTGTTTGTATTTTTTATTTACGCTCGAGTCAGCCTGAGTTATTCACAGATTTGGATTTCCACTTTCTGGAGATTGGAATCACTGGAGACTATCTACTTGTCAAGTTTCATATTTTCAGTTCGGTTGTTCTATTCAGCTTGTACTTGATTATCATATTTAAACTTCTGTTATACTTGATTTCTTCCATTGTATCTTATGTAACTCTGATATATTTATATAGTAGCTTCATGAGCTACTATCTCTTTTACTTCCGCTGCATTATTATTACTCTGTGTCTGTGATCTGTGATTTTTATTTACTGTATATTCTGAGATTTTCCGAATTTTTATTTACAACGCGGTATTTTGAGCAATTCAATTCCGCATGAGTGTCAACCTATACACTTATAATGGATGCGAATGGTTGAAAATACCGGGTCATTACAAACTTATTGATTTTTTTAGATTTTGGAAAAAAATTATTTACAACGTGATATGATAAAAAGGTGATTAAATGAATATTCTCAATTTTAAATAAAATTAAGAATGGATATTTAATATTGATTTAAATTCATAAATTGGGATTTTAATACATTGTTATTAAAATGATTAAGTGAATATTTTCCAATTTGAAAAAATATTGGAATTAAATATTGAAATAAAAATGAAATTTATATTGTAAATGTTTGAATATTTAAACTTGAATCTTTCAACTTTGAATTGAAATGGTTAAAATGGAACTGATTTAAATTGAATTTGGAATTTAAGATGATTTGAATTGTCCTGCGAAATTCGAGGAAACTAATTTTATTACATAAAGTATTTTATAATATATAAAGTATTTTATAATATATAAAGTATTTTAATTTATGACTATTTTAATATGTATGCAACTTTCAATGTCTAAACAGTTTAAGTTGGAAGTGTTATGACCTTAAAAGTGTTATAGTTTCAACAGCATTGTGATTTCAAAATTGCTATGATTTCAAAAGTGTTAGGATTTCAGAAGTGTTATGATTTTGAAAAGGTTATAATTTTGAAAGTGTTATAATTCTGGAAATGAATAAATCTTTTAAAGTGAATAATGATATCAAGTTGATATGGTTTGAAATGAATATGATATTTTGATATGAATATGAACTATTTGAAATATAATGACCGCGGTGTGAAATAAGCATTTGGTTGTTAAAGAGACCGAGATCAGATATTGTCATATACTTTGCCAATACCGAAAATCACTTTAACCACAGTTTACCCGGTGGACATTCTAGAACGAAGTAGGATGGTTTGGCGATGATTCTGTATGGTATTTACGTAGCTCTGACTCCCGTGAGTCAGCTTGATGTGGCTAAAACAAGAGCTATACCGGGCCAAGTGGGGTCATTCCCCCGGTTGGGCACATTTCTTTGATACCATTCTATTTTTTTTGTGATTTGATTGGGCATATCTTTGATTTTGGGAGAGTGCCATGAGGTGGGCGGTAGTAGCTGCTAACAACGGTCCGGAAGTGCAAACGGTATATCTATCTTGGCATTGCCTCGCCTGCCATGTCATATGCCCTATCATGCATTCTACGAGTTTGTTTTGTGTCATACCTATGGAGTGCTCCCTGATAGCCCACTCGCGAGTGGATTTTACAGTATCTGTATAGATTACGACATTATATAAAATGCGTTAATGGGGATATAGGTAACGCTTTAATGCTATTTTAATAGTTTACTTTACTATAGACATATTATAATAGCGTATATTACTACATAGTGGATAGATCCACAGAACCTTATAGGATGGAAATCCCAAACATCCTTTATGTTACTGGTATTTCTGTTGATTTCTCATTTGAATTGAATTTATTAATATAACAATGTTAATCCTGACTTGAGTGTTTGTGTTTTGCTTCAAGCTTCGGTCAGACTAAGTGTCACAGCATTTAAGACCCACCTTTGGAGCTTTGCTTAAAGTTCCATCTATATCTACTCAGCTTTCAACTATCCAGTTGTTTTGTTCAGACTTGTCATCTGCTTGTATTCGAGACTACATTGTATTGGAGATATTCTTTTGTATTTTATTTCAAACTCTATTTTTTTTATAGCATCTTCATGAACTACTATTATCTATTCCATTGCTTATTGTTATATTACTACATTTATGTGATTCTATGATTGATTTATTTACTGTATATGCTGAGTTTTGCCAGATATAAATTTTACAATATGTTGTTTTGAGCAATTCAAGTCCGATATGTGCGAATGCGAATGGTTCAAAATATCGGGTCATTACAGTTGGTATCAGAGCTCTGGTTTAGGCAGACTTAACATATAGAGTAAATATGATTACAGAGTAACCTTCGTTCGAGCTTGAGTTCCTTCCTCTTTGACTCGGTTTCTTTTGAATTTTTGGAACTTTCCCCTTCGTTCTATAAATTCAATCTTGTCTTTCTTGTTCGCGTTCTTTTGAAAATGGAGCATCCCATAGCTCCAACCTCAACTATCAACTTCATCTTATCGGTTGTCTCGCCACTCTTGGTATGACTTGTAAAGGGTGAACCTCCTTTACAGTAGGCGTCAATTCACCAGAGACTTCTATATCCTCGGTTTCGATTCTGTTATTTCTTGAAAAGCCCTTATCGTCTCTTAGTGGACAACCCGAGTAATTCTCTTCTTATTGAATGTGGAACGCCTTCGGTTATGTTGGCAGTTGTACCTTTCGTTTGATACTCAGCTTGGTGATCTTGACTATACCTTGATAATCAGGGAATATCCTGATGTTTTAGTGAAGTCACATCTCTCCCATTTAAGCGGGAATTGAATTCCGCATCGATCCTACTCTTGGAATCTCGTTAGAACCAGTTAAGGCCGCCGCGATAAAATAAGTCTATCGATCTTCCTCTTTTGTAACCTAATTTCCTTATCTTCCTTTCGAGCCTATCTTCTTAATAGAATTTTCTTCGATTTGGGTTTTTCTAAATTTGAACCTCCATCCTTATTCTAGATCTATTCTTAAATCATTGTGTGAGGGAGTGTATTTGTAATTAATATAAAAATGTTTTATATTGTGTTGTTTGAAATATTAAGTTTGAATTTTGGGTTTCGATTGATTTGTCTGCCCAACGCTATCGATAGGAACTCCAAAACACTTGAACAGAGCAAATTGACACAATATTGCTTTCAAAATTAGAAAATGAAATAATTTTATATGATTATATTTTATATATATAAGTAATTTTTTTTGAAATTAAATAATTAAATGAATTGGTTATTAGAAATGATAATACTAGACTATCATTTATTGTTTTGTTAACATTTCTAAATCATTATCTATTGTTGTCATAAGGGAATTTGATAAAATGATTTATAAATTTGATTTAAAATTTAAAATAAATTTAAATTAAAGACATGAGAATTAAATTTGGGTGCTTCTCAAAATTTTTTTCCAAAGTTTTGAGAAAATATATTCTTTGAAGGTATTTTGAATGGAAATTGTTTCCAAAGAGTTTTAAAGAACTGAGCTAGTACTCTTCCCTACGTCACTGGAAAATAATTTCGGCGATGACAGCAGCATCATCGACATTCATTTTTGAGTCTCAAAGTGGAGAGACCACTTAGTAGCTTACCACTTAGTAGCTTTGTTTTGGAAAATGGATTTGATTTAAATTTCTTGAATATGATGTGATTCGCAAAATGTATATGTATATTTATTTCAAATGGTTAGAGTGAAATCGGAAATTTAACTCTTGAGTTATTATGTTAAGTGATAACTTTCAATTATTAAAATTTTGCAAAATTTTAAAATTTGAGAATATAAAAGAGAAAGAGAAAGAGAAAGTTAACGATTTAAACAGTTAAATTAGGATAAAATTAATTTGTATAATATTCAATTGCATTCTAATAAACATGTTTAACTTACCTGAATTATTTAAAAAGTGGAAGGTTGAGATGAATTTGTGATTGAGGGTTATATATGTGATGGCCCGCCAATCCGTACCCCTTTTGAGTCGACAATATCCTCCATCGGTTCAACTCAAATTGGGCGGAAATACGAACCATTATAAGAAAGAAGAAAGAGGTAGAATAAGAAATAGAAAACAACATCAGAATCTCACAATCCCAGCGAAACAACATATAATAGATATTCAACTGATCTTTATACAAAAAGAACTATTATTGTTTTAACCATTACATCAGCAAAGTACAATACCAAATAATAACACAATACTGGACGGTTATAATAACTTGTCCTTACAAAAGCGGACTATATAGCTTACCATACACAGCGGAATATAAGTCAGATACGTGATATACGTCTCCGTCATTAAGCTTGTCTCCTAAGCTCCATAGTATCCTATCCAGAATCTATAATATTCGGTCTGACCCAAGCATTATAATAAAAGAACACCCGAGTCAGTATGGAAACCAGCATGAGAAAACCACTCAATTTGATTATCATATTTTCGAAAATCCTTTAAAACAAAGATATCTCGTAAGACCATGCCAAAAATAAACATGTCGGGATTTTACCTTACAATAACCAAAGCATTTTTATCAAATCCGTCTGATATTATAATAGTGTCTATGGAAAGTAAAATAGAATCTAGCTGAAATGCTTGCATCTATCATTCCAGCAATAGTCGGGCACAATCAAAACCATACAGGCGCTCATTAGAGAATGGATTCCATACATTGGCAGGGCTATTGGGGTACCGCCCGTCACAGTACCTGGCCTAGATCAGTGAACCGAGGACCACTTCCGATCCCCCTGCAATACAAGACCGGATATACCCCTTACTGGATAGTCCGAATAAGATCACCCTAAGTTTGGGATCAGCAACCGCCCACACAGCCAAGATCAAAGGGACTCTAGACAGGGATTACCTTACCCTAATTGGGTGCTATCCACTTTGCCTTGCTGCACCTGCCCTGTTTTAGCCATTCCCGATTGATGAGGCTTGAGGCTAAGCATTACCATTTAAAAACGAATTTCACTTAGAGCACTCATCGTCCTCCAACGACGATGTTCTGATCTCATTCGTCCATACAAGTTGCTCTGGGTCTGGACAAACCAAATCACCAACTTCATCATCTTCACGGTATTCATTCGCTACGTTCAAACCAGATGGAATTGGTTTTTAGATAATTTAATTTGATCTCGGTCTCTTCGAAACGATCAGTGCATTGGTCAATATTGACAGTTGGTTATTTAACTATCAAATTAAACAATCGTTCAACCAATTATTTTATTTCCACTAAAAAGCACCTGGCCTTATTTAATTTAGATTTTAAATAAATTAAATCACTTTACCCAAAACTATACACTTAAAATATTTAAAATAAAACTACTCAAATTACTTTATTCAAAATAATGGTTATGAAATTCTATAATCATTTCCCAAGTAAAACTTTAACCAAAAACTACCTTTCTAAAATAAAACTATTATATAAAGCATAAATATTTAATGACTTTCTCTTTTTGTTCTTCACAATACAGATTTAACCTTTAAAATAATTAACTAGTAAAATTTACTTAATTCCTATTTACTTTAACACTTTTAAAAGAATTAAATAATAAATTTTCCTAAAAACATTCTTTAAAAAAACCTTTAAATTTTTTAATTTATACTTAAAAATTTATCTTTGAAAAACTTACTTGCTTTTCAAGAAAATATACTTTCCACTGCAATCATCACGTCTAATCATTTATAAATCCTTCTCGATTTATCTCTAGTTTAATCTACGTCCCTATCCTGTTAATTTCCTTTCTGTCATATTTTTCTTAAAAATAAAACCACTATTTATTTTTAAAATGAATTACCCATTCCTTATAAATTCCCACTGTGAATTTATAAATCCAAATTATCCACTGATAAATATTCCCTTTATTTATAAACCCAGTTTATAAATCCTATAGTCTCATTCTCCTTTTAATCACAGTTTTCAAAACACTTTATCGAATTTCAAATCGAATTTCTTGAATTAGATTCCATTTTAAAGTTTATTTCTTGATTTACCCAAATTTATTCCAAAATCCGTTAATCCCTGCTTCACTTCTTTATTATGATTTAAAATCTAATTTAAATTCGAAATATTAATTCCATATTTTATATTTCTTCCCAAATTTCCTCTTTATTTTTCTCAAATCCGTTTTAAACTTCGGATTAAAAAAATACTTTTATACTTAACTAAAATCGCTTAGGTCCCATTAATAAATCCTTTCAGTCAAACATTTCAAAATCTTTATCTTTCCATATTTAGAAATTATCAAGTGCAATTTTAAAACAAACCATTCATTTTTCCCAAATTCATTTCTTTTAAATTTGTCCATCTTTACTATAAATTTCTTACTTTGAATTTTCCCTTTTTATTTCCCTTTAAAAAGATCAATATTTATATTTTTAAAATGCCATAATATATTAAGCAATATATTAACATCTAATAAATATATTTTTCCAACATAATATATCACAGATTATTCAACATTTCATATATCACTGAAATGAAAATAAATTCAACAATTCGAGTAATCCAGTTGGATCCCTCCAACCTATTTTCCTGCATCCATAGAAGTTAGCATAATATAAAAACACCAATCCCACTTCGAAGGGGATATCATGGTATGAAGGGTCATCCCCTATTATGCGGGGCGCACAGGATCTCATCCGCTATATAATGCGAGAATATCAATCACTCTAATACACACACACACTATTTTATATATATATATATATATATATATATATATATATATCTATGTAATTATCCAGCAGATAATTTACAGATCTATCAATCCAATACAATCAACAGCCAATAATTTAAATTTAAGCATTTAAATTTAAACGGTAATCCAAATGAGTGAGAGATTCTTAACTTTGATTTTGTTTTGCAACCCATTTCCATCTCGACTTGTTTTCAAGATTTTTTTGACCTTGTATAAACATTCTATTGTTTATTAATATTTGAAATAATTGAACAGTTTATTTTCACCATTTAATAAATTGTAATTAACTGCTTTTAAATAAATATTGGCCTGATATATTTTTTCTTTTCAGTTTGCAACTAAAATAGTTTAATTCACCTTTAAATTTATAAAAAGATATTACCAATACATATTTTAAAATAATTAGTAAGTTACAGTATGATATTTTTTTCTTAATATATATTTAAATTAAATTAAGAGCATAACTGTTTATATCTTATTGCAAAAACCTCGCTTCCACTGAATAACATCGGCGAACAACCACCACAACAGCCGAACTCCAAGTCGTCGAACCCCCAATCCCTCCTCGCCACTAACCGCGCTGCTAGCAGTCTGGCCTTGCTGTCTTCTACACAGTTTCATCCGCACACAATAGTACACGATTTCCCTTGTCGCTCAACTAAGTATCTTGCCTCCCTGTCATGCTCTCGCTTGTGGATCGCGACCTCCGTGCCTCGCGACCCAATTTGCGTGTTTGCCTCCTCCATTCCGACTTCCTGCCTCCAAGCGAGTACGTGACCCCTTCTTCGCGGCTGCAATCTTGCCCTGCTTCGAAACCCCTGCCATCGAATGCTTGATTGTGGTACTTGCGCATGTGAACGTCGCGACCTTTCGCCCCCTGTTGTTGCCACGAGCCATGAAAGTGATGGATTCCATAAGCGCAGTCGAAAACGAGAGATCCCTTTTCAAATTTGTCTGCTTTTTTTTGTGAATTTGAAATGCTAGTTTATGAAAGAGGGAAAAGGATCCAATGCTGTTTTGAACTGGAGAGTGGAGTTGATTTTGAAGAAGAAAAATCTTTCGGCCATGCTTACTCTTTTTTTCGAAGCTTTCAATTTCCTTTTTCTCTCTGGTCTGTTAGCTTTATAACAAGGAGGGATGAGACTTAAATTTTTTTCTGAAATGTTTCTCGGCTGTAAAGGAGAGGGAGAATGCGTGCTTTAAGCTGGTAATGGGGGACAAGACAAGAAGTTAACGTGCCTGCAACAACTAGCTACAGTGACATTGAGGTGAAGGCAAAAAGTTATGATGTGAAAAGAATTTTAGCTATTGTGAATAATTTGACCAGTCAACATATATATATATATATATATATATTATTTAAATTTAAATTGTCTCAATAAATGCAACTTAAAATTTTGACCTCTTATCAAGGCATGCCGCTAGGTGTTTATAATGTTATATCCCTATTCTGAACGCAATGGAAAACGTTTCGAGTCCTAATTCGATCGTATGCAGAAGATAGCTTTTTGGACCCAATTATTATATTGAACTTTCGATATAAATTTCAACGCGTCTATATCTTGTATGATCACACGACAACTCTTAACACTATAAAATATGAAATCCGATAATAATATACTATTACGGATCCAATGGAGCTGGTTCCGTCGAATTCCGAGACTGTGCCTCGAAAGGCTATTTTTAAATGTCAATTTAAACAATATATTTTTAAAACTGAAGAAATCACCTTTAATTCAATTTTAAAGCTTTCCTTATCTTCAGCACTATCAATATAAATTTTATAACCCTTTTGAAATATTTTTAAAAAGCTTGAAACTCCAGTTTTCATATTTTACCCAATTTCGAATTGTTTAATTCAATAGTTTAATTACCCAATAAATAGTTATATTTGAAATTCAAGTTAAAAATCAACACCTGAATATTTAAAATCAATTAAATAATCCAATTTCAAATATTCAAAAATTCCTGCTCGTTACATTTCTCCGCTTATAAGAATTTCGCTCCAAACATTGCTAGTTAAGAAGAATGGTCCACAACCCATTAATTATTTTTCCCAAGGCCAAACAGTTTTAACAGCTTGCCAAAACAATATTTTTATTAAAGAACATCACTCTTACTAACTTCCCAACTCACCCGTAGGTTCCAGATAATATCACCGCTCAAAAGTTCAAATTACAGTTTAAAACCAAATTTTAAGCTATCAAAATTTTCTTCAAGATTATTGAAACTCCATAAATTTTGAAATTTTTTTGCCATCGTCTCCTTTGCATGGCTAGATCAGAACAACTACAAAATTGCCTCCACAGCCCCAAATTTTCAAAAGAAAACAAAAGCCAAGTGACTAGATCAAAAAACCAGCAAATTTCGTACGATAATTTAAACACATGCCTTTTCGTCGGGCAATCCAAATTAATCGTCTAAAATCGGAAACCCCAATTTTCTTTTGCTTTTAAAACACCTGTATCCCAGTTAGCAATAATGTCCCATTACAGAATTCAAAATCATTTTTTTCATTTCTTTCACAAAATATCAATATTTGCTTGACTTAAGCCCGTACGACATACATATACCATCCGTATGCAATATCAAATCCGATCACTCACTCGATCACACAATTTCATTTTTGAACTAGTATGGTCCACCCGACTCCCTAATGCGGACTTAGATCTGGTTCCTTGATCCGAAACCATCATTCTCCTTACATTGTCATAAACTATGATAGAGAACTTCTAAAATTAATCAAAAATCCATATCCAGGGTTCACCGTCGAAAATTGAGTGAAAAATCCCAACTCGGATCGATATAACTATCTCAAAATTCTATGCTCGAATCAGGATCAAATCGTTATGCGAATAATATAAGTATGTAACATTCCCGGTTTTTGGGCCAGAATTTATTTAGTGATTAATATAAAATTTTGGGTTAATTTGTGAATTAATTGAGAATGAATTTGAGTATTTGGGAATAAATATATATAGGTAGATTGTGAAAGTAAATTTGGATTGGAAGTTTAAGAATAAAATATATTATAAATAGAATTTTGGTTTTTGAAATTCAAATAAATATTTTAGAAATAAAATTGGTTTTATTAACTTATATTTCCAAGGAACTAATGTATATGAATATTTAGTAATGTATACTTTTATTTCAAGTCATTTTCATCCAAAAATTTTGTAAGTATAATTTATATATATGTATACAATATTTAAGTTTAATAAAAAGGTTTAATATTCTTTCTTTTAAAAATACTTATAAACTAAGTTATAAATATATATAAAGAAATGCATTGATTTAAAGTAATAGAAAATATATAAAATTAGGATATAAAAAATAACTAAGTATAATTTTCTTAAATTAATAAAAGTTTAAAACTCTTTTCCTTTATATTTGAAACAAATTTAGTTATGTATATATTTAAAACTAAATAGAAAATGTATTACATAGATATATGTAAATTACATAATTTATACAAATATAAGTAATTCATAAATCAAGGGTTTGAAACAAAATCCAAAAACTAATTAAAGATTAAGGGCTAAACACAAATTACTTTCATTTTAACAAGTGCGAGAAGCTTCAACCTGGAAATCAAAATAAAATCAAAATAAAAAACAAACAACAATTTCGAAACCCAAAAGCTTTAAAATTAAAACAAAGCAAACCAGATGAAAGGAGAAACTCAAAAGTAAAATCATCTCAAAATTCGAACAAGTACAAACCTGAAATAAAATTTCAACCTGAAGCATCTTCAATCTGATCAATATCAACAGATCAAAAGATATCAAGATTCAGATCAAATGCATCAAGTCCAAATCAAAAGAAGAATAAAACCAGGCCCTCTATTTTTCACATGAATAGTGAGCAAATTGACCTGTTTTAAGTTAAACCTGTTTATATATTTGATGTTGTGATGAATACTTCAAGTTGTTGTGAAAAATGCTTTGAACTATACTGATCTGTGTGTATGCATGTCTGTGTATGTATACATATTCATATATGTATACTCTGTTAAATTTATAGGCTTAAAGCCATTACAAAAATTAACCGCTCCTTATATAATCAATTTTAGATTTTGATTTATAAATAGAAAATGATTATAAGACTATTACATTATATTTAAAAATAGTTTCAGGTGTTTATACCCAATAATTATTGCAAAATCAATACAATTACAATGGAGCTTTGAAAAACAGGAAAATCCAATGTTTTAATTTCATAGTTCGATTACATAAGAAGTTTCGATTCAGGAAATTATGATTTTAGAGAATCATTTCATCATTTTTTGTTTTCTAAATCATGAGAAATTGTGTATTGAACGAGATTTGTATTTTTCCAATCTTTCTTAATCAACGATGAATTATGGATCGTAATTAATGTGAAGGTGGTTCGGGCATCGATGGTCATTAGAAAAATAACCAAAGAATTTATAATTCGCCGTGGCGAACGATCGACGATGATTTATGTTTTTTAACCTCGTTTTTGATCAACGTTAGAAGGTGGATTGCTGCTGCATCCACGCTGCATCGAGATCGTCTAGTGGTGGTGGGATTGGAGCTTGAGACTGTGGCGCAGCTTCAGGTGCAATCGCGTAGCCTTTGATGTTCGGAGTCAGGTGATGTTAGGAGGTTTGGTATCTAGGTTTTGTTAGAAGCAGTGTTCGTCCTTGTTCGATTTTCATTCATGTAGTATATGAAGGCTTTGGGTGTCTGTTTGGGTGGAGATGTTCGTTGATGGCTTGATGGTGGTTGGGACTCTGATAGGAGATGATCACAAAGTCCGTGAATGTACACATGTACAATTTGATATCAAGTTCGTAGTGATGGTTTGGGGAAGAAACAGTTTGCTAGGGGATAAGCTCGAGTCGAATAGGGTTTCACTCGAAGATGAGTTTAAACGTGAATAGACTCAGGGATTTATTCGAGGGAGGGGGTCGAGTTTTGCTCGGTTGTTTATTTGCATAGCCCGGTTTTAAATTTAAAAAAAATATAACATGTACTAGTTTTTAAATTTAAATGAAAAAAAAAACCAAATTTCAAAACAAAAATAAGAACATGTTTTATGATGTCATAATCAGGTTTTAAAACAAGAAGATCAAGTTTAAAGTGTTTTAGTACACATATAATTTCATTAATTCATTTTTAAATTTATAAGAAGTTATTAAAAAGATAAAGATTTTTATGGTTGTTAATTTACTTAAAAATCTATGTTAATTTTTGGTTTAAATTTATTTCAAAAATCAAAGGTTTAAGGGTAAATTTTTTAAAGATCAATTATTTTGATGATTTTATATTTGGTGATTAATTAATGTGATTCATAATTGTTTTTTCAAATGGAATTTGATAATATAATTAAGTGTAGTTAATACTTTAGGGTCAACTAACTAATGTAAGTAATTAAAGGATTGGTTTGTTAATCATAATTTAATTCAAAGGTATTTAAAATAAGATTTAAAAGATGATTAAGTAATTAATTAAGATGGTTATCTTCAGATTAAAGGATCATTAATTTGAAAATTTAAAGATAATTACTTAATTTAAAGGTTAATTAAGTATTAATTGAGGATTAATAAACTTGTTATGAGTTAAGTTTAACTAATGATGATTAATTAAAGGGTAATTAATTGCTTAAAGATAATTACTTAATTAAAAGTAATTAATTAATGGTTAAAGATGATTAAGTGATTAGGAATAATCACTTATTATAATTAACTAAAGGTAATTAATTAATGTGATAAACTGTAACAACCCGATATTTTCAACCATTCGCATTCATTATAAGTGTATAGGTACACACACATGCCGGAATTGAATTACTTAAAATACCGCGTTGTAAATAAAATTTGGCAAAATCTCAGAATATACAGTAAATAAAAATCACAGATCACACAAACAGAGTAATAATAATGCAGCGGAAATAAAAGAGATAGTAGTTCATGAAGCTACTATATAAATATATCAGAGTTACATAAGATACAACAGAAGAAATAAAGTACAAAAGAGGTCTCAATATATAGAAATCTACTAATACAATAGCTGGAAAGGACCAACAGACTGCAAAAGATAAAACTTGACAAGCATATAATCTCCAGCGATTCCAACCTCCAGAAAGTGGAAATCCAAATCTATGAATACTCAGGCTGACCCGAGCGTAAATAAAAATACAAACACTCGAGTCAGGACATACATACTTATACAATGTAAACCAACTAAAGTGAACTGTAGCAAAGATACAAGTTACTTAGAAGATGCTTGGGCCCGTCCATCCTCTAAGGATCCGTTAAACTATTTACTATGTAGTAATATACGCTATATACAGTAGTGTCTAATCAGTAAAGTATAATCATATAGAAAATAGCGTTAAGGGGATGGTGAACCTTAACGCGGTCGGATCTTTAAAACCAAAATCGTAGTGGGCTCGATATAAGGAGATGACACGGCACGCGAGGCAATGCCAGGGTGCATACACCGTTAGCACTCCCGGACCGGTGGTGACGGAAAGCCAGTAGCTTTCGCCCACCTTGAACAATACCCCCGAATCAAAGTAGCGCCACATATCGAATCACAAAAGTAATAGAATGGTTTCCGATGGAGCATGCTCGATGAAAGGGTGCGACCCTTTGTGTAGCCCGGTATAGCTCCTGTTTTAGTCATTTATGCCAACTCACGGGAGTTGGGTCCACGTAATATACCTCGAGAACGTCGCCCCATCCTACTTTATTCTGGAATCTCCACCGCATACACAGTTGTTAAAGTGGTTTTCGGTATTGGCCGGCTATAAGACAATATCCGATCCTGGTCTCTTTAACAACCAATCGTTATTATAACCCGTAGTTATAACTTTAAAAATATATATTTTATACTTCAAAATAAAATATCATTTCAACCCAAATCTTTATCAAAATAAAGATTAAATTATTTCCAAACCATTTCAATATATCATCATGCCATATCTTTCGATTCAAATATTTATCAAAATAAATATCAAGTCATTTCTAACCATTTCAATATATTAAATTATCGTATCCTTTCAAAACTTCCTTTCAAATCATTTTAATATATCAAAATATCATAACCTTTCAAAATTTCATTCAAAATATCTTATTTTTCAGCACTTCCTTTCAAATTATTTTAATATCAAAATGTCATATCTTTCAAAACTCCATTTTCAAATCATTTTAATATATCAAAATATCATATCTTTTCAAACCACGTTTCAGTCATTTAATATATCAAAATATCAAAACCACATTCATTTCAAATCATTATTTATTTTATTCAATTTAAAATACCATTTCAATTCACATTTCAAAACAGTTTATATTCAAAAAAAATCATTTTTAATCATTAAAATGAAGTTATTATGTTCAATAATTAAATTATTAAATTTCAAAAATTTTCAGCTTCCACAGTTCGTTTATTAACTTAAGTTTATCAAAACAGTGAATTCACTTTTCGTGGCATTTAGAAAACGCTACGGAAAGTTACATCCAAAACAGTTCAATTTAACAAAAGACAACATTTTAAAATGTTGTAATAGGGTTTACTTAAATTTCAAATAAACTTAGTTAAATTCAAAAACTATAGCTCTTACCAAAATTGATATAATAGCTTTTAATTCAATTTAGCTTTTTAGTTCATTATCATCAACTACAGCATTTACAAATGCTGTAATATAATTTACATTGTAATTAATAGCATTTCAAAAATGCAGTCAGTTAACTTCAAATATTCAATATAATTTCTCAACCAATTATATTTTTTATTTAAACATAAAATCATACATTTTCACATTTATAAACATCATTTAATTTTCCTCAAGTTCATGATTTTATAAAGTTAAATTTCCATTCAAAAATCAAGATTTAATAATAATTCACTTATTAAATTGCAATGTTCAATTTTAAATTCGTTGCATTAAATTTAAACTTAACACTTAAGTTCAAATTCTCAAATATAACTTAGTTTTACTTAACTCAAAGTTCACTTTTAAGTCAATTTCATAAATTTCCAATTTAGTTATATTTCAAAATTTCAACTTAAAGTATTCATTCATTTCACATTTCAACTTTACTAAAAATCATTAATATGATATAAAATCACTTTGAATTCATTTAAATTCAAATTATCATAAGTTTATCATAATTTCATATTCAATTTAATTTCCAACTATAATTAAATCAAATTTTCAAAATAACATACGTTCAAAATTTTCTAACTTTTCATTACTTCATTTTACTTAAAATTATTCAGAAAATCAATAATATTTTACAAAAATCCTTTTTAATTAGATTTAAATCAAAATGTTTTAATATTTACATTTCTAAAATAATTTTAAAATTTTTAGAAAACATATATTAACTACGGGTCTGTATATAATTTCTACACTAGGAAAAGTGATACGGGTAATATATCATTTCAACCCATAATTTACAAAGAAAATCCGGGTTTTATCATTTCAAACCCGTAGTCCTAAGTAAATGAAATAAATTAAAAATCATTCAGGCCTATCATTTCAGCCCATAACAATTTTCCCTTATTCTAAAGTTCGTTCGGGTATGTATCATTTCAACCCATAGTGATTTCTAATTTACAGGGAACTTGCAGTGTGATAAACTGATAAAATATACATAATAGCATGGAAAAACAGTAACATATGATATAACAGGTGTAATAACAAGTGTGAACATCATTTGATAATAATATAAGTAGTTATAACATGCTAATATAGTTCTACAGATTCACAGGGTGTCAATTTACTACTTATATAAGTACATAATGTCTGGTGAGAAATACTCACTTTTTTTTTGCTGGAGATATCAATTAGAATGACACAACGGATCTAGAAGGCACGACCTTTGATTTGAGTGGAGAGAAATATCCAAGATATCATCTTGTAAACAACCCCAAAACAAGACAATATAACTTATGAATATTCAACCAAAATATTGAAATAAATTGAAATTGAAAGGCAACAAAGACAAGATAACTTGACCTTGCTACAACCATTCAAAAGCTCGACAAAGGGGTTCGTTTTCTCAGCCATGATGATGATATGAGTGTGGGAGAGACAAATATAATTGCCTTGTATACATATAAACAAAACAATTCAAAATACATAAGTTTTTCAAATCCAAATTACACTAAACGACACTAGGAATCAAAGCCCAAAACAAAGACAAATGCTTTGCACTTGTTTCCTATGCTTGTTTGCATGGCCTAGGGGATTAATATGGTCAGGTTTGAGCATGGTTTGGATCATGTATGGGTAGGAAAAGGCGCGGTTATAAGGTGATGAAGTGGGTAGGAGTTTAAATGTAGAGAACATTAAAGGTTAAGGCATATATAAGAGTTTTGGTGAACATTTTGGGCTCGGCTAAGACATGTTTGGGCTCAGTCTTCCAGGTTTCAAATCTAGACAGTAGCTTAGGTGATGGGTGGTGGTCATATCAAGGTGGTGGTGGTGGCCTAAGGTGGTGGCCTTGGTGGTGGATGAAGGTAGTGAAGCAACTAGGCTAGGCTAAGATTCTTTAAGGAGTCTTCAAGGCTTTTGTGTGGAGTTTTGTCAAGGGGGAGGGTGCGGCCTGGTCAAGTCAGAGGAGGAGTTGATGTTAAGTGGTGGATGGTGAAGAGGAGATGGTGGCGGGGGTGATGGCAAAGGCTAGCTAGTGGTGGCCGAGCAAAACAAACAAAGAAAACAAGGCAAAAACAAGCAAAAAAGAAGGAGAAAGGGTAGAAAAATATAGAGAAACCATTACCAATTTTTCTCTAGCCGTGAAAATCAGATGAGGAAGATGTTTTCACGTGAAAATGAAGAAAAAGAAGTCAGCTGAAGATAGTATTGGGAACGGCCAAAATAACTGGTGTATTGATTGAAAAAGAAACGGTAAAAGAAACGGTGAAACGACTTTACGTTTCTTAGCTTTTAAAACCTTCCATACTTCCTTTTCTTTTAAATCAAGTAAAACAAAATAAACTTCAGCAAGTACATCTAAACCCAAAAAAAAGTGAAAAAAATAAAAATATATAATTAAATTTAAAGAAAATATATAAAGAATTAAAGAAATTGCTTAAAAATTGAAAACATGTTTCAAAAATTACAATTAAAACATCAATGGCTTTGGAAAAATATCTACTTCATTTTAAAAATATTATAAAGCAAAAATTTTGAAATAAAATAATTTATTTATCATTTCTAATATAAAATAAATAATTAAATTTTAATTAAATAGAATTTAAATTAAGAAAACGGCTTAAAATTGCGAAGTAGACTTTAAAATTAGAAATAAATTCAATGCACTTTGGAAAACTTTTATATACTTGAAAAATATTTATAAATAAAGATAAATACACAAAGTGAAAATGTATTCACAAAATAAAATATATAAAATTAAATTTAAATAAAATTTTGATGAAGAAAATAGCAGATAATAAGAAAACAGCCTAAAAAAAAGAAATCAACACGGTAAACTTTGGAAAAATTCAAACATCAGTAAAAAAAAATGTTTTTAAAATAGAATATTTATCTAATATGTCATATAACACATATTAGAAAATGATTTGATAATTAAAAATTATAATTTATAAAATTTAACACAGAGAAAATTGTTAAATAATTCAATGTACACACAATATTGAAAACAGTATAACTTTCACAATTTAAATCCGTTTTCATCGAAACGAAAAGTAGTATTCATTTTAATAAATCTATTTTCATAATAAAATATAAAATTTATAAAATTCAAAACTTTTAAATTTTTAGGTTAAAAATCAAAATTTGACTATTTTGACCAAAATCAACATTTCAGGAAAATATTCAACTTACACAAGTTTGAAATTATAATACACATAATAATCAGCATTTATATTTTTAAAATGAAATGTTTGAAATAAAATAAGCTTAAAATAATTTGTAACAACCTGCATATTTATCGATTTTATATCTAAATATTTTATTTAAATATTTCACCGTTCGTCGGATTTTGGTCCGAAAACCTACTTTTTGCATACGGTCGAATTAGGACCCGAGACCACCTCCATTGAGTTCAAAATGACGTTTGCAACCATTTTGAGTATAAGCTTGGATATGTTTGGAGAAAGTTGAATTTTGCTACTTTTTGCTTAGGGTTTTGGTTTGGGCTGAGCCAATTAACCACTTACTAACTCAGTTCCAGCCCTCTCCTCTTCATTCACTTCTCTTCTATTTTCCTAACACTCAAGCTCAAGCAAAAATGGAGGAAGAGAATGGGAAATAGAAATTCCTAAGCCCTAGCTTGCTTTGCAAATCCATCTCCTTGCTCCAAAGTTCATGAGAACCCATTGGTAAGCTTCCTCTTCTTCTTCTCCAACTCATTCTCTCTTTGAATTTCAGAAATTTCCTAAACCTAACTTACGAAATGTTCTTCTTTTTAGCTTAGATTCAAGCTTCTAGAGTTGGACTTGAAGAGTGGTTGATTCCTCTTTGCTTTCAAGCTTCATCTTCGTAAATTTTAGTTCAAAGGTATGATTTTTATCTCACATCTATGACTATAATTATCTTTGGTTGTTGGGTATGAATTCCTAACACTTCTTCATGTGCATTTGCTCTTGATTTGGATTGGTTTTGTGAATACTCCAATTTAAGTCAAATTTGTGTGAAATCCTTTTATGGATGTTTGATCATACTTTTGGTGATGCATCGAGGAGCATAGAGGGTCGGGTTGCCGATTGGCATAAACCCTTAGAGCCAATGTTCGTCCGGTTGCATTTTGGAAGAGTTTGCTCTTCATTTGAATAAGGCTGAAAAACAGCCCAGGCATGATTCAGTCTACTAAAAACTCTGTTCAGTCGACTGAACCTGAAACCTGAGAGTTTCCAGGCATGATTCAGTCGACTGAAAAACTCTGCACAGTCGACTGAAACTGGAAACAGAAAGTTTCCTGAACCTGGAAAATTTCCAGGCACAGGGTCAGTCGACTGAAAACTCTGTTCAGTCGACTGAACCTGCTGTTTGAGTCCAATTTGCCTTTTTGGGTTGAAATTCCAATTTAAATCGATTCGTGATAATCCTATTTGTTGTTATCATCTATTATGACTTTGATGACTCTTTTTAGGGATTTTTGAATATCCATTTCGATGGATCCTTTATCGATTTCTTTGGATTTTATTCACGTCTTCGTATGTGAATTTTTGTGATTGATTGTTCTTACAATCTTCTTCGTGATTTGTCACTTTAAAAATATAAAGGTTTTCTATACTAGTAGTAAATATCAAAACTCTTTCCTCAAACGATTTCAATACTATTTTAATACCAAATTCGTTTATAAAACCGTTTTCCAATTTATTAGTATATACAAACCTTTACCTCACTCGTATGAGAAATCTGATTAAACGACTTAGTAAAACAAGTGGTATGAAACGCTTGCGTTTACTTTGTCGGTTAATTCTTGGACTTGTACGATTGAACCTCTTGTGAAAATTTTCTAGTGGAGATTTACAGTTTGTTCGTAAATATTTAAGTTAAGCAAGTGGTTATGGGACATGAAGCTAAACTCATATATTTACTAGCTTAGTGTAATTGACACTTCTCGTTGGTCATGACGATCATCTTTGTGATTTAGACTAGCAATTGTGCGATGTCTCTTTGTTTATGTGGAGGACCGTTCCTCATTTTATTGAGCTTCGTCTCACTTCTCACATGGGTCGTACCTTTTTAGGTGCGTCAATGTTTTATTATTACATGGGGTGTACCTTTCTAAGTGCATCGATGTTTATTTACTTCGTAGAGCAATCGGCTCAATAAGTCGGGGCATGGGGCGTATCTTTCTAGGTGCGTCGATGTTCGTCTATGCATGGGGCGTATCTTTCTAGGTGCGTCGATGTTCGACTTAGCATGGGGTGTATCTTTCTAGGTGCATCGGTGTTAGACATTACATGGGGTGTATCTTTCTAAGTGGATCGATGTTTATTTGTGAATGGGGCGTATCTTTCTAGGTGCGTCGATGCTAGAGCATGGGGCGTAGCTTTCTAGGTGCGTCGATGTTCGACTTAGCATGGGGTGTATCTTTCTAGGTGCATCGGTGTTAGACATTACATGGGGTGTATCTTTCTAGGTGCATCGATGTTTATTTGTGCATGGGGCGTATCTTTCTAGGTGCGTCGATGCTAGAGCATGGGGCGTATCTTTCTAGGTGCGTCGATGTTCGACTGTACATGGGGCGTGTCTTTCTAGGTGCGTCGATGTCCAGTATTTTTGTAGGATTGGCCATCCTTTTTATTGTGATTTGGTTCATCGGATGTCCCGCTGTACGACGTCGTTGTTCCTTTTTATTGTGATTTCTGAATTTCGTGTGTTGATTTCTGGAATTTATGTTTCACCAACTTTTACGATGGGCATTGATATATATGCCATTTATTGTGGCTTGGTGAATGAAATTAGGAGTATGACATTCCTTTTTGTCTTGAGTAGATTATTGTGATATTGATTAATCTCTTATTGGTTTTTCAATTACTTATTTATCACAGATTGGCATTGTGATTATTATATGTTTATTCATATCTCTTATTATATATCACTTCATCTGATATTTATAGCTAGACTGATCCGTTTATTATTTTCTTCTTAAATAATACTCGGGTCAGACTGAGATTTTACAGGTGCTTCTGCTTGACTCCTTATCGGACTCTCATCCCGACTTTTGGCAAACTACTTAGATTAGTAGTTTATTTTGTTGTATACACTTAAGATTTAGTCTCATAGATGTATTCTTTTGTATAGCACGTGTTGCTATTCTTTTGTATTATTGTGGATCTTTTTGACCACTACTCTGATATACACTTTTATGTGTAATATTCATATCTATTTCCGCCTATGTGATATGAATTGTCTGTGACTGATTTATGTTATGTTTATTTCTATATTTGTTTCCGAAGATATTATAGCCACTTTGTAGTAGCTTTGAGTTCGTGTCGGTATGCCGGATTTCCTCTTGAGATGAAAAGTTATATTTTTATCCGGTATATCGGTACTCGCACAAAGCAATTATACAGATGGTCGCTCCTCAACAGCGTTATTCTCCGTGCTAGCTGACAGCATTCACAGTAATGTTCTTGGCTAGCGTGGGTATAGAGGTGGGACTGAATCTGAAAACAGAAAGTTTCCTGAACCTGGAAAATTTCTAGGCACAGGGTCAGTCGACTGAAAACTCTGTTCAGTCGACTGAACCTGCTGTTTGAGTCCAATTTGCCTTTTTGGATTGAAATTCCAATTTAAATCGATTCGTGATAATCCTATTTGTTGTTATCATCTATTATGACTTTGATGACTCTTTTTAGGGATTTTTGAATATCCATTTCGATGGATCCTTTATCGATTTCTTTGGATTTTATTCACGTCTTCGTATGTGAATTTTTGTGATTGATTGTTCTTACAATCTTCTTCGTGATTTGTCACTTTAAAAATATAAAGGTTTTCTATACTAGTAGTAAATATCAAAACTCTTTCCTCAAACGATTTCAATACTATTTTAATACCAAATTCGTTTATAAAACCGTTTTCCAATCTATTAGTATATACAAACCTTTACCTCACTCGTATGAGAAATCTAATTAAACGACTTAGTAAAACAAGTGGTATGAAACGCTTGCGTTTACTTTGTCGGTTAATTCTTGGACTTGTTCGATTGAACCTCTTGTGAAAATTTTCTAGTGTTGATTTACAGTTTGTTCGTAAATATTTAAGTTAAGCAAGTGGTTATGGGACATGAAGCTAAACTCATATATTTACTAGCTTAGTGTAATTGACACTTCTCGTTGATCATGACGATCATCTTTGTGATTTAGACTAGCAATTGTGCGATGTCTCTTTGTTTATGTGGAGGACTGTTCCTCATTTTATTGAGCTTCGTCTCACTTCTCACATGGGTCGTGCCTTTTTAGGTGCATCAATGTTTTATTATTACATGGGGTGTACCTTTCTAGGTGCATCGATGTTTATTTACTTTGTGGTGCAATCGGCTCAATAAGTCGGGGCATGGGGCGTATCTTTCTAGGTGCGTCGATGTTCGTCTATGCATGGGGCGTATCTTTTTAGGTGCGTCGATGTTCAACTTAGCATGGGGTGTATCTTTCTAGGTGCATCGGTGTTAGACATTACATGGGGCGTATCTTTCTAGGTGCATCGATGTTTATTTGTGAATGGGGCGTATCTTTCTAGGTGCGTCGATGCTAGAGCATGGGACGTATCTTTCTAGGTGCGTCGATGTTCGACTTAGCATGGGGTGTATCTTTCTAGGTGCATCGGTGTTAGACATTACATGGGGTGTATCTTTCTGGGTGCATCGATGTTTATTTGTGCATGGGGCGTATCTTTCTAGGTGCGTCGATTCTAGAGCATGGGGCATGTCTTTCTAGGTGCTTCGATGTTCGACTGTACATGGGGCGTGTCTTTCTAGGTGCGTCGATGTCCAGTATTTTTGTGGGATTGGCCATCCTTTTTATTGTGATTTTATTCATCGGATGTCCCGCTGTACGACGTCGTTGTTCCTTTTTATTGTGATTTCTGGATTTCGTGTGTTGATTTCTGGAATTTATGTTTCACCAACTTTTACGATGGGCATTGATATATATGCCATTTATTGTGGCTTGGTGAATCAAATTAGGAGTATGACATTCCTTTTTATCTTGAGTAGATTATTGTGATATTGATTAATCTCTTATTGGTTTTTCAATTACTTATTTATCACAGATTGGCATTGTGATTATTATATGTTTATGTCATATCTCTTATTATATATCACTTCATCTGATATTTATAGCTAGACTGATCTGTTTATTATTTTCTTCTTAAATAATACTCGGGTCAGACTGAGATTTTACAGGTGCTTCTGCTTGACTCCTTATCGGACTATCATCCCGACTTTTGGCAAAATACTTAGATTAGTAGTTTATTTTGTTGTATACACTTGAGATTTAGACTCATGGATGTATTCTTTTGTATAGCACGTGTTGCTATTCTTTTGTATTATTGTGGATCTTTTTGACCACTACTCTGATATACACTTTTATGTGTAATATTGATATCTATTTCCGCCTTTGTGATATGAATTGTCTGTGACTGATTTATGTTATGTTTATTTCTATATTTGTTTCCGAAGATATTATAGCCACTGTGTAGTAGCTTTGAGTTCGTGTCGGTATGTCGGATTTCCTCTTGAGATGAAAAGTTATATTTTTATCCGGTATATCGGTACTCGCACAAAGCAATTATACAGATGGTCGCTCCTCAACAGCGTTATTCTCCGTGCTAGTTGACAGCATTCACAGTAATGTTCTTGGCTAGCGTGGGTATATAGAGGTGGGACTGAATCTGAAAACAGAAAGTTTCCTGAACTTGGAAAATTTCCAGGCACAGGGTCAGTCGACCGAAAACTCTGTTCAGTCGACTGAAACTGCTGTTTGAGTCCAATTTGCCTTTTTGGATTGAAATTCCAATTTAAATCGATTCGTGATAATCCTATTTGTTGTTATCATCTGTTATGACTTTGATGACTCTTTTTAGGGATTTTTAAATATCCATTTCGATGGTTCCTTTATCGATTTCTTTGGGTTTTATTCACGTCTTCGTATGTGAATTTTTGTGATTGATTGTTCTTACAATCTTCTTCGTGATTTGTCACTTTAAAAATATAAAGGTTTTCTATACTAGTAGTAAATATCAAAACTCTTTCCTCAAACGATTTCAATACTATTTTAATACCAAATTCGTTTATAAAACCGTTTTCCAATCTATTAGTATATACAAACCTTTACCTCACTCGTATGAGAAATCTAATTAAACGGCTTAGTAAAACAAGTGGTATGAAACGCTTGCGTTTACTTTGTCGGTTAATTCTTGGACTTGTTCGATTGAACCTCTTGTGAAAATTTTCTAGTGGAGATTTACAGTTTGTTCGTAAATATTTAAGTTAAGCAAGTGGTTATGGGACATGAAGCTAAACTCATATATTTACTAGCTTAGTGTAATTGACACTTCTCGTTGATCATGACGATCATCTTTGTGATTTAGACTAGCAATTGTGCGATGTCTCTTTGTTTATGTGGAGGACCGTTCCTCATTTTATTGAGCTTCGTCTCACTTCTCACATGGGTCGTACCTTTTTAGGTGCGTCAATGTTTTATTATTACATGGGGTGTACCTTTCTAAGTGCATCGATGTTTATTTACTTCGTAGAGCAATCGGCTCAATAAGTCGGGGCATGGGGCGTATCTTTCTAGGTGCGTCGATGTTCGTCTATGCATGGGGCGTATCTTTCTAGGTGCGTCGATGTTCGACTTAGCATGGGGTGTATCTTTCTAGGTGCATCGGTGTTAGACATTACATGGGGTGTATCTTTCTAAGTGGATCGATGTTTATTTGTGAATGGGGCGTATCTTTCTAGGTGCGTCGATGCTAGAGCATGGGGCGTAGCTTTCTAGGTGCGTCGATGTTCGACTTAGCATGGGGTGTATCTTTCTAGGTGCATCGGTGTTAGACATTACATGGGGTGTATCTTTCTAGGTGCATCGATGTTTATTTGTGCATGGGGCGTATCTTTCTAGGTGCGTCGATGCTAGAGCATGGGGCGTATCTTTCTAGGTGCGTCGATGTTCGACTGTACATGGGGCGTGTCTTTCTAGGTGCGTCGATGTCCAGTATTTTTGTAGGATTGGCCATCCTTTTTATTGTGATTTGGTTCATCGGATGTCCCGCTGTACGACGTCGTTGTTCCTTTTTATTGTGATTTCTGAATTTCGTGTGTTGATTTCTGGAATTTATGTTTCACCAACTTTTACGATGGGCATTGATATATATGCCATTTATTGTGGCTTGGTGAATGAAATTAGGAGTATGACATTCCTTTTTGTCTTGAGTAGATTATTGTGATATTGATTAATCTCTTATTGGTTTTTCAATTACTTATTTATCACAGATTGGCATTGTGATTATTATATGTTTATTCATATCTCTTATTATATATCACTTCATCTGATATTTATAGCTAGACTGATCCGTTTATTATTTTCTTCTTAAATAATACTCGGGTCAGACTGAGATTTTACAGGTGCTTCTGCTTGACTCCTTATCGGACTCTCATCCCGACTTTTGGCAAACTACTTAGATTAGTAGTTTATTTTGTTGTATACACTTGAGATTTAGACTCATGGATGTATTCTTTTGTATAGCACGTGTTGCTATTCTTTTGTATTATTGTGGATCTTTTTGACCACTACTCTGATATACACTTTTATGTGTAATATTCATATCTATTTCTGCCTTTGTGATATGAATTGTCTGTGACTGATTTATGTTATGTTTATTTCTATATTTGTTTCCGAAGATATTATAGCCACTGTGTAGTAGCTTTGAGTTCGTGTCGGTATGTCGGATTTCCTCTTGAGATGAAAAGTTATATTTTTATCCGGTATATCGGTACTCGCACAAAGCAATTATACAAATGGTCGCTCCTCAACAGCGTTATTCTCCGTGCTAGTTGACAGCATTCACAGTAATGTTCTTGGCTAGTGTGGGTATAGAGGTGGGACTGAATCTGAAAACAGAAAGTTTCCTGAACCTGGAAAATTTCCAGGCACAGGGTCAGTCGACCGAAAACTCTGTTCAGTCGACTGAACCTGCTTTTGAGTCCAATTTGCCTTTTTGGATTGAAATTCCAATTTAAGTCGATTCGTGATAATCCTATTTGTTGTTATCATCTATTAGACTTTGATGACTCTTTTTAGGGATTTTTGAATATCCATTTCGATGGATCCTTTATCGATTTCTTTGGATTTTATTCACGTCTTCGTATGTGAATTTTTGTGATTGATTGTTCTTACAATCTTCTTCGTGATTTGTCACTTTAAAAATATAAAGGTTTTCTATACTAGTAGTAAATATCAAAACTCTTTCCTCAAACGATTTCAATACTATTTTAATACCAAATTCGTTTATAAAACCATTTTCCAATCTATTAGTATATACAAACCTTTACCTCACTCGTATGAGAAATCTAATTAAACGGCTTAGTAAAACAAGTGGTATGAATTGCTTGCGTTTACTTTGTCGGTTAATTCTTGGACTTGTTCGATTGAACCTCTTGTGATAATTTTCTAGTGGAGATTTACAGTTTGTTCGTAAATATTTAAGTTAAGCAAGTGGTTATGGGACATGAAGCTAAACTCATATATTTACTAGCTTAGTGTAATTGACACTTCTCATTGATCGTGACGATCATCTTTGTGATTTAGACTAGCAATGTGCGATGTCTCTTTGTCTGCGAGGGCGACTAAACCCCGTTTTGTGGAGTTTCGACTCAATTTGTGATGGGGTAGCAACCCATGGTCTTCGGGCCGTTTGTGGAGCTTCGGCTCAATTTGTGATGGTTAGCGACCATGGAATTAGCGTTCCGTTTATGATACACGTGTTGGTGAGCTTTATGCTCCCGTTTGTGATAGGCCTCCTCCCTTTTGTGATTTCTGGATTTCTTGTGTAGATTTCTAGAATTTGTGTTTCACCAATTTTTCGTGATTTCCGTCGATAAGTCTTATCGATATTTGTGCATTGGTGAATTTGTGTGTCATTGACTTTCGTGATTTCTGGATTTCTTGTGTAGTCTTCTGGAATTTGTGCGTCATTGACTTTTGCGATTGACATTGATATTATCGTCAATATTTGTGGTTTGATGAACGAAATAAAGAGTATGACATTTCTTGGATTCTTGTGTAGATTTTGTGATATTGATTAATCTCTTGTTGATTATCAACTACTTATATATCACAGCTTGGCCTTGTGATTATTATGTGTTTAGTCATAACTCTGATTCTATATCGTTTCATCTGATATCTATAGTTAGACTGATCCGTTTATTATTTTCTTATTAAATAATACTCGGGTCAGACCGAGATGTTACAGGTGCTTCTGCTTGACTTCTCTCTTGGGATTGATTTCTCTTGCTTTTGGCAAACTACTTAGAATAGTAGTTTATTTTGGTGTATACATTCGAGATATAGACTCCATAATGTATACTTATTCTTTTGTGTAGTTCATGTAACTATTCTTTTGTGATATTGTGGATCTTTTTAGACCACTACTCTGATGTACACTTTCTAGTGTAATATTCATATCTTATTCCGCCTTTGTGATATGAATTGTCTGTGACTGATTTGTGTTATGCTTATTTCTATATTTGTTTTTCGAAGGATTTATATAGCCACCGTGTAGTAGCTTTGAGTTTGTGTTGGTATGTTGGATTTCCTCTTGAAATAGATTGCATGTTATATTATCTGACATATCGGTGCTCGCGCAAAGAAATTACACGGATGGTCGCTCCTCAACAGCCTTATTCTCCGTGCTAGTCGACACCATTCACCGTAATGTTCTTGGCTAGCGTGGGTATAGAGGTGGGGCGTCACAGCTTGGTATCAGAGCCAAACTTCGGAACAATATAGAATAATTTAGCAAGGATCATGTCCTAAGTCTTTCTTAGGAGTTGTGCTTTAGGATTTTATTCGGGCCTTCGTACCGTCCTATCCTATTTTCTTTTATGATTCCTTGTTTTATCAATCAAGTTTGATTGAAATTTATTCTGAGAATAACATTTTCCTCTTCTTTCTTTCTTTCTTAAAGAAGAGAAATGGTTAGACCAGGCCGTCCCAGCGCCGGTCAATCTAGTGCTACTCCCCTGGATGGAGTATTCATGTCTGCTCAACAACTTTTGGATCTTGTAAAGAAACAAGAGTTTATCTATGCTTTGAGTAAGAACCCCGAAATGGTTCTACCTTTGAAACTTGAAGTTTCTTTCAAACAGCTTGTGGATGTTACTCTTCTTTCTGGAGAGGTTGGTAAAGGAAGTGTTTGTGATATTGGGACTTCCAAGAAGAAGCATATTAAGTTCAAGAGCCTTAATCCCAATAAGAGAGTGAAGCAAACTACTTTTGTAGCAAAGACTCCAATCCCTGATCGTGGAGGATGCTACAATTGTAATTCTAAGGAACACTATGCGAATATGTGTCCAAAACCCCATTCTTGTCGCTATTGCAAGAAACCGGGTCATCTTTTATCTGCATGTCCCAAACTTTTGAATAAGGACATGAGAAAGCTAAATATTGTGCAAGCCCCTAGCAACTCTTCTCTTGGTCAAGGTATTTTTCATTCAATCCTTGATGATTTGCTTTGTGATTACCTTGTTCATGTTCTTTTTGATATAGTTTCCATCTCACTATTTTATATCAAAAGGACTTTTTAATTCTTTTTCTTTGAATATTTTGGGCTTGTTGACTTCATTAGAATTGCGAATCCGGATGGTAGATCCGCAACACTCAATTTGCTTTTGTTTAGATGTCGAGATTGTTTTATGTGACTTTTCTTCCCGAGCCGATAATTTTGCTTTGGCTTCGGAATTGACCTTTCTGTAAGGATTGGCTTAATCATTGTGAAGCCCATATCCTATTTTTTCGAGTGGATTATTCATCTTCGACATTTTCAAACTGTTAAGCAGATTTCTATTTTTCTTTGTGATTTCGATTTCAAATTTTTGAAGGCATCATTTTATTCTTTAAGCCCTTATGGTGAGGAAAGTATTACTTCTCTTATCTAAATAATTTGTGAAACTTTTCCGGTATTATTGAGTTTGTCTTAGGATTATCACCTAATAAATCTTTTGTGTGGTGACAAGGTCTTTCTAGTTCGACCTTCCCACCGGTTTTCATTTGCTACGAGTTGCGGAAGTTAGCATTCCACTTAACGCATTCCGCACTCGTTATGATTCTTACGAATGACTTATTATGTCATTCAATTTGTCCAGCTTATTTCATCCATTTTATAAATCGAAAATTCTATGAATATTTCGATGAGACCATTCTTATTTATGGATTTTGGATGGAAATAGAAATTTAAAATTTTGCAAATCTTTTTCATGAGATTTAATTATAAGTGCAATTTGATTTTTTCTCTTAAAACGAGCAAAGAATATTCTTAAAACTTTTTAAGAGATTTATATATCCTAGAAAAGATGACTTTGTGATTGTATTACCCGTTGAGTGCTTTAAGAATTTTGGTCGATACGCTTGATCAACGTTATCGATAGGAATTTCCTAAACGCTTTGATGTGACAATCAGACACGATATATTGACTTGTAAAAATGTAAATTTTTGTAGAAAGATTATTACATAAAAGTAAAAATGTAATTTTGAAAGTTTTAACTTTTCGGGGAAGAGAATTATTTAAAAGAACCCTTCCTTTCAATACTCTTATTCTTGTGATTCCTGAAGGGGAACCAAGACTTTGCTATTTGTACCGATACTAGTCGTATTGGTTTGGAATGCCATTCTCTTGCAAAGGAGAACGTGCTATCCCTTGTGCTTCTAAATCATTATAGCTTCTCGAGACTAGATAGCCACTCATGATCTAGTGTTCGCGGCTATTGTTTTTACTTTTGGAATTTGGCATCATCATTTTTTGGATGGGAAATTTGTTCTCTACCTCGATCATAAATCTTTGGAATAATTATTTTCTCATAAGGAACTTCATGTTGACTCGAGTTCCTAGCATCTTATGATCTTGATATTCTTTTATTCCCGAGAAGGGAAATCGTGTTGCCAATGCGCTTTGTCGTAGTCAACAAGTGGTTGATTCTTTGATGTTGTCTGAATGGAATTATTTTTATATCAAGTTCATTGGACGTTTTGGTATACTTCGTTTTATTGAGCTTTATCTCATTCCTTTTAAGGACTAGCGTCCGATGTCCTTTTATTATGTTCGGTCCATTGGACGTACCGTTTTTGTACTACGTCGGTGTTCCGAAAATCATTCGGGCATCGGTTCATTGGACGTACCGTTTTTGTACTGCGTCAGTGTTCCGAATTATTTGGGTTTTGATTCATCGGATGTACCGTTGTACTACATCGATGTCTTTGCTTTTGATTCATCGGATGTACCGCTTGTACTACATCGATGTCTTTGATTTTTGATTCATCGGATGTACCGTTTGTACTACATCGAGGTCTTTGCTTTTGATTCATCGGATGTACCGTTTGTACTACATCGATGTCTTTGCTTTTGATTCCTCGGATGTACCGTTTGTACTACATCGATGTCTTTGCTTTTGAATTCATCGGATGTACCGTTTGTACTACATCGATGTCTTTTCTTTTGATTCATCGGATGTACCGTTTGTACTACATCGATGTCTTTGCTTTTGATTCATCGGATGTACCGTTTGTACTACATCGATGTCTTTGCTTTTGATTCATCGGATATACCGTTTGTACTACATCGATGTCTTTGCTATTTGATTCATCGGATGTACCGTTTGTACTACATCGATGTCTTTTCTTGGGTTCATTGGGCGTACCGTTTTTGTACTACGCTGATGTCCCAAATTGTTAGAGTTTCTAGTTTTTCTGGCGTACCATTTTTGTACTACGCCGTTGCACCGGCTCAATTTTCTGCTATTCTTGACGTTCCCCACGTCTTTTATCTACGGGAATGCCTTAGGGATTCCGGTTTTCATTCTTGAGCCCGGTGTTATTGTGGGAATTGAAGTTTCACCAGATTTCTTGCTAACTCTTTTGTGCACATTATGGTGAACTTCCTATTTCAAATTTTCTTTTGTGTTAATATGCTTCTATGGTTGTTACTTCTTATATTTCCTTCTTACTTATTGCGAGGACGCAATTTCTTTAAGGAGGGGAGCCTGTAACAACCCGCATATTTATCGATTTTATATCTAAATATTTTATTTAAATATTTCACCGTTCGTCGGATTTTGGTCCGAAAACCTACTTTTTGCATACGGTCGAATTAGGACTCGAGACCACCTCCATTGAGTTCAAAATGACGTTTGTGACCTTTTTGAGTATAAGCTTCGATATGTTTGGAGAAAGTTGAATTTTGCTACTTTTTGCTTAGGGTTTTGGTTTGGGCTGAGCCAATTAACCACTTACTAACTCAGTTCCAACCCTCTCCACTTCATTCACTTCTCTTCTATTTTCCTATCACTCAAGCTCAAGCAAAAATGGAGGAAGAGAATGGGAAATAGAAATTCCTAAGCCCTAGCTTGCTTTGCAAATCCATCTCCTTGCTCCAAAGTTCATGAGAACCCATTAGTAAGCTTCTTCTTCTTCTTCTCCAACTCAATCTCTCTTTGAATTTCAAAAATTTCCTAAACCTAACTTAGGAAATGTTCTTCTTTTTAGCTTAGATTCAAGCTTCTAGAGTTGGACTTGAAGAGTGGTTGATTCCTCTTTGCTTTCAAGCTTCATCTTCATAAATTTTAGTTCAAAGATGAGATTTTTATCTCACATCTATGACTATAATTATCTTTGGTTGTTGGGTATGAATTCCTAACACTTCTTCATGTGCATTTGCTCTTGATTTGGATTGGTTTTGTGAATACTCCAATTTTTGGGTTTTTAAGTCAAATTTGTGTGAAATCCTTTTATGGATGTTTGATCATGCTTTTGGTGATGCATCGAGGAGCATATAGGGTCGGGTTGCCGATTGGCATAAACCCTTAGAGCCAATGTTCGTCCGGTTGCATTTTGGAAGAGTTTGCTCTTCATTTGAATAAGGCTGAAAAACAGCCCAGGCATGATTCAGTCGACTGAAAACTCTGTTCAGTCGACTGAACCTGAAGCCCGAGAGTTTCCAGGCATGATTCAGTCGACTGAAAAACTCTGCACAGTCGACTGAAACTGGAAACAGAAAGTTTCCTGAACCTGGAAAATTTCCAGGCACAGGGTCAGTCGACTGAAAACTCTGTTCAGTCGACTGAACCTGCTGTTTGAGTCCAATTTGCCTTTTTGGATTGAAATTCCAATTTAAATCGATTCGTGATAATCCTATTTGTTGTTATCATCTATTATGACTTTGATGACTCTTTTTAGGGATTTTTGAATATCCATTTTGATGGATCCTTTATCGATTTCTTTGGATTTTATTCACGTCTTCGTATGTGAATTTTTGTGATTGATTGTTCTTACAATCTTCTTCGTGATTTGTCACTTTAAAAATATAAAGGTTTTCTATACTAGTAGTAAATATCAAAACTCTTTCCTCAAACGATTTCAATACTATTTTAATACCAAATTCGTTTATAAAACCGTTTTCCAATCTATTAGTATATACAAACCTTTACCTCACTCGTATGAGAAATCTAATTAAACGGCTTAGTAAAACAAGTGGTATGAAACGCTTGCGTTTACTTTGTCGGTTAATTCTTGGACTTGTTCGATTGAACCTCTTGTGACAATTTTCTAGTGGAGATTTACAGTTTGTTCGTAAATATTTAAGTTAAGCAAGTGGTTATGGGACATGAAGTTAAACTCATATATTTACTAGCTTAGTGTAATTGACACTTCTCGTTGATCATGACGATCATCTTTGTGATTTAGACTAGCAATGTGCGATGTCTCTTTGTCTGCGAGGGAGACTAAACCCCGTTTTATGGAGTTTCGACTCAATTTGTGATGGGGTAGCAACCCATGGTCTTCGGGCCGTTTGTGGAGCTTCGGCTCAATTTGTGATGGTTAGCGACCATGGAATTAGCGTTCCGTTTGTGATACACGTGTTGGTGAGCTTTATGCTCCCGTTTGTGATAGGCCTCCCACCCTTTTGTGATTTCTGGATTCCTTGTGTAGATTTCTAGAATTTGTGTTTCACCAATTTTTCGTGATTTCGATTGATAAGTCTTATCGATATTTGTGCATTGGTGAATTTGTGTGTCATTGACTTTAGTGATTTCTGGATTTCTTGTGTAGTCTTCTGGAATTTGTGGATGATTGACTTTTGCGATTGACATTGATATTATCGTCAATATTTGTGGTTTGATCAAAGAAATAAAGAGTATGACACTTCTTGGATTCTTGTGTAGATTATGTGATATTGATTAATCTCTTGTTGATTATCAACTACTTATATATCACAGCTTGGCCTTGTGATTATTATGTGTTTAGTCATAACTCTGATTCTATATCGTTTCATCTGATATCTATAGTTAGACTGATCTGTTTATTATTTTCTTATTAAATAATACTCGGGTCAGACCGAGATGTTACAGGTGCTTCTGCTTGACTTCTCTCTTGGGATTGATTTCTCTTGCTTTTGGCAAACTACTTAGAATAGTAGTTTATTTTGGTGTATACATTCGAGATATAGACTCCATAATGTATACTTATTATTTTGTGTAGTTCATGTAACTATTCTTTTGTGATATTGTGGATCTTTTTAGACCACTACTCTGATGTACACTTTCTAGTGTTATATTCATATCTTATTCCGCCTTTGTGATATGAATTGTCAGTGACTGATTTGTGTTATGCTTATTTCTATATTTGTTTTCCGAAGGATTTATATAGCCACCGTGTAGTAGCTTTGAGTTTGTGTCATTATGTCGGATTTCCTCTTGAAATAGAATGCATGTTATATTATCTGACATATCGGTGCTCGCGCAAAGAAATTACACGGATGGTCGCTCCTCAACAGCCTTATTCTCCGTGCTAGTCGACAGCATTCACCGTAATGTTCTTGGCTAGCGTGGGTATAGAGGTGGGGCATCACATAATTTAAAAATAAATAATGTCAAATTTAAATTATATGCAAAATCTAGTGTTGTTACACTCTCCCCCACTCAGAACTTTTCGTCCCCGAAAAGGAATGAGGTACGGGAAAGCACAGAAAAATATAGAGTGAAACAAGATTAGGACAAGATGACAAGGAGAAGGAAATTATACATGATCACTATTGCGATAGGTAAGTTTAACAAGGTGGAGATGATCTTTCCAAGTTTCTTTAAAATTAAGAACACAAGCACGAAAAGGTGGATTCAAAATGATTACTAAAGATCTATCAAAGATTATAGGAAGATGCCTATACTTACACTTATTATAACTGCTTTCTTTTATTCTTAGTTCTTTTAACATTATTTTATTGTAAGTTATTCAATTACCCTTTGTTATATTTACCTCTGTTAATCATTTTATAATTAAAATTTAAGTGTATAATATTTATTATAATCACTCAATTTTTATTTATAAAATCTTTTTATATTGTATATTGTATATTATCCAATTACATTGTGAACTTCTGAAATTAAGGTAAGTTATATTTGAATGCAATTGTATTATACAAATAAACTTTCCAATTCAATCATTTCAAGCTTAAATCATTTATTCAAAAAATTTGATTTTCTTTTTATAATTGAATTTAAGAATTAAATTTTCGATTTCTTCAAACCATTTAGAGATAACTAAATGTATGTACATAATTTATCGAATCAAATTTAAATCATATGTCTATATATATTATAAATCAAGTCATATTTTATAAATTCAAATCATTTTGATTTACCAAAACAAAACTGTAGTAAGTCTACAGAGCGTTCTCTTCACTTCGAAACTCGAAAATGAATGTCGATGATGATGTGGTCATCATCGAAATTATTTCCCAGCGACAAAGAGAAGAGCACTAATTTTTAAACTTTAAAATCCTTTGGAAAAATATTCTTATTCGAAAACACTTTAAATAATATACTTTAAAACTTAAACACAAGGTTTGAAACCATCGGAAATTAAATTCTCAGATTTCTTGTTCTAAATTCATTTCAGTTCCCAAATCAATTTATAAACAACTATTTATAAATTCATTTACAGAACAATAAATGATAAATTAAGTATTATCATTTCAAATAACCAATTTAAATCAGTTTATTAAGTTCCATAAATTTACTTATATGTCAGAATTTATTTCATTAACCAAAATTTTAAAATATATTATGTCAGTTTGTTCTGTCAATTTGTTTTGGAAATCCTATCAATAGCGTTGATCAAACGAATCGATCAGAAACCCAATTCAACATCAACAACTCAAACAACACAATATATAAAACATTTTAATTTTAAATATTAGTTCACAAACACACTATAGAGGAACATATTTTCAATGAAGGATAGAGATTCAAATTTTGATTAACTCAAATCAAAGGAAATTCGTTTTGGAAATAAGTTGGAAAGAAGGATGACATGATTAAATAACAGAATAGGAAGATGGATAAACTTATATAAATCACGGGCAACCTTAACGGGTCAACCGTGACTTAAAGAATAATATCAATGTGGATTTTTCTAGGATAAATCTACATTCGATCCCAAGAGTTAGAGTTTGGGATAACAAAAGATATTAGCATATAAACCAAGGATAGATATAAATCTCTGGTGAATCGATGCTAGTTGTAGAGGAGTTTCACCCTTTTACAATTCAATTTGAAATTGGCGTGACCGCCGACTAACTAAAAAGATCATCCGAAGCGGAGTTATGGAATACTCCGGAGTCAAAAGAAGATGAATAGTGAGGGATACGAATGGATTTTGGAACCGTAGGGAATGTTCCAAAATTCAAAGGAATCGAGTCAAAAGGGATCGATTCAAACTTGAATGAAAGTGATTCTGTAAATACATTCACTCCATATGCTGAGTTTTTCCTAGAGCTACCAAAGCTCTGATACCAAACTGTAACAACTCGATATTTTCAACCATTCGCATCCATTATAAGTGTATAGGTAGACACACATGCCGGAATTGAATTGCTCAAAATACCGCGTTATAAATAAAATTTGGCAAAATCTCAGAATATACAGTAAATAAAAATCACAGACCACAGACACAGAGTAATAATAATGCAGCGGAAATAAAAGAGATAGTAGTTCATGAAGCTACTATATAAATATATCAGAGTTACATAAGATACAACAGAAGAAATAAAGTACAAAAGAAGTCTCAATATATAGAAATCTACTAATACAATTGCTCGAAAGGACCAACAGACTACAAAAGATAAAACTTGACAAGCAGATAATCTCCAGCGATTCCAATCTCCAGAAAGTGGAAATCCAAATCTGTGAATACTCAGGCTGATCCAAGCGTAAATAAAAATACAAACACTCGAGTCAGGACATACATACTTATACAATATAAACCAACTCAAGTAACTTAGAAGATGCTTGGGACCGCCCATCCTCTAAGGATCCGTTAAACTATTTACTATGTAGTAATATACCCTATATACAGTAGTTTCTAATCAGTAAAGTATAATCATATAGAAAATAGCGTTAAGGGGATGGTGAACCTTAACGCGGTCGGATCTTTAAAACCAAAATCGTAGTGGGCTCGATATAAGGAGATGACACGGCACGCGAGGCAATGCCAGGGTGGATACACCGTTTGCACTCCCGGACCGGTGGTGAAGGCAAGCCAGCAGCTTTCGCCCACCTCGAACAATACCCCCGAATCAAAGTGGCACCACATATCGAATCACAAAAGTAATAGAATGGTTTCCAATGGAGCATGCTCGATGAAAGGGTGCAACCCTTTGTGTAGCCCGGTATAGCTCCTACTTAAGTCATTTATGCCAACTCACGGGAGTTAGGTCCACGTAATATACCTCGAGAACGTCGCCCCATCCTACTTCATTTTGGAATCTCCACCGCGTACACATTTGTTAAAGTGGTTTTCGGTATTGGCCGGCTATAAGACAATATCCGATCCCAGTCTCTTTAACAACCAATCGTTATTATAACCCATAGTTATAACTTTAAAAAAAAAATTATACTTCAAAATAAAATATAATTTCAACCCAAATCTTTATCAAAGTAAAGATTAAATTATTTCCAAACCATTTCAATATATCATCATACCATATCTTTCGATTCAAATATTTATCAAAATAAATATCAAGTCATTTCTAACCATTTAAATACATTAAATTATCATATCCTTTCAAAACTTCCTTTCAAATCATTTTAATATATCAAAATATCATAACATTTCAAAACTTCATTCAAAATATCTTATCTTTCAGCACATCCTTTCAAATTATTTTAATATCAAAATGTCATATCTTTCAAAACTCCATTTTCAAATCATTTTAATATATCAAAATATCATATCTTTTCAAACCACATTTCAATCATTTAATATATCAAAATATCAAAACCACATTCATTTCAAATCATTATTCAATTTATTCAATTTAAAATACCATTTCAATTCACATTTCAAAACAGTTTATATTCAAAAAAAATCTTTTTTAATCATTAAAATGAAGTTTATGTTCAATAATTAAATTATTAAATTTACAAAATTTTCAACTTCCAAAGTTCTTTTATTCACTTAAGTTTATCATAACAGTGAAAATTCACTTTTCGTGGCATTTAGAAAACGCTACGGAAAGATACATTCAAAACAGTTCAATTTAACAAAAGACAACATTTTAAAATGTTGTAATAGGGTTTACTTAAATTTCAAATAAACTTAGTTAAATTCAAAAATTATAGCGCTTACAAAAATTGCTATAATAGCTTTTAATTTAGTTTAGCTTTTTAGTTCATTATCATCAACTACAGCATTTACAAATGCTGTAATATCATTTACATTGTAATTAATAGCATTTCAAAAATGCAGTCAATTAACTTCAAATATTCAATATAATTTCTCAACCAATTATATTTTTTTAGTTAAACATTTTAACTCATAAAATCATACATTTTCACATTTATAAACATCATTTAATTTTCCTCAAGTTCATGATTTTATAAAGTTAAATTTCCATTCAAAAATCAAGATTTAATAATAATTCATTTATTAAATTGCAACATTCAATTTTAAATTCATTCCATTAAATTTAAACTTAACACTTAAGTTCAAATTCTCAAATATACTAAAAGTTCACTTTTAAGTCAATTTCGTAAATTTCCAATTTAGTTATATTTCAAAATTTCAACTTAATGTATTCATTCATTCCACATTTCAACTTTATTAAAAATCATTAATATGATATAAAATCACTTTGAATTAATTTAAATTCAAATTATCATAAATTTATCATAATTTCATATTCAATTTAATTTCCAATTATAATTAAATAAAATTTTCAAAATAACTTACGTTCAAAATTTTCTAACTTTTTATTAATTCATTTTACTTACAATTATTCAGAAAATCAATAATATTTTACAAAAATTCTTTTTAATTAGATTTAAATCAAAATGTTTTAATATTTACATTTCTAAAATAATTTTAAAATTTTTAGAAAACATATATTAACTACGGGTCTGTATATAATTTTCTACACTAGGAAAAGTGATACGGGTAATATATCATTTCAACCCGTAATTTACAAAGAAAATATGGGTTTTATCATTTCAAACCCGCAGTCCCAAGTAAATGAAATAAATTAAAAATCACTCAGGCCTATCATTTCAGCCCATAACAATTTTCCCTTTTTCTAATGTCCGTTCGGGTATGTATCTTTTCAACCCATAGTGATTTCTAATTTACAAGGAACTTGCAGTGTGATAAACTGATAAAATATACATAATAGCATGAAAAAACAGTAACATATGATATAACAGGTGTAATAACAGGTGTGAACATCATATGATAATAATATAAGCAGTTATAACATGCTAATATAGTTCTACAGATTCACAGGGTGTCAATTTACTACTTATATAAGTACATAATGTGTGGTGAGAAATACTCACTATTTTTTTGCTGGAGCTATCAATTAGAATGACACAACGGATTCAGATGGCACGACCATTGATTTGAGTGGAGAGAAATAGCCAAGATATCATCTTGTAAACAACCCCAAAACAAGACAATATAACTTATGAATATTCAACCAAAATATTGAAATAAATTGAAATTGAAAGGCAACAAAGACAAGATAACTTGACCTTGCTACAACCATTCACAAGCTCGACAAAGGGGTTCGTTTTCTCAGCCATGATGATGATATGAGTGTGGGAGAGACAAATATAATTGCCTTGTATACATATAAACAAAACAATTCAAAATACATAAATTTTTCAAAGCCAAATTACACTAAACAACACTAGGAATCAAAGCCCAAAACAAAGACAAATGCTTTGCACTTTTTTCTTATGCTTGTTTGCATGGCCTAGGGGATTAATAAGGTCAGGTTTGAGCATGGTTTAGATCAGGTATGGGTAGGAAAAAGCGCGGTTATAAGGTGATGAAGTGGGTAGGAGTTTAAATGTAGAGAATATAAAAGGTTAAGGCATATAAAAGAGTTTTGGTGAACTTTTTGGGCTCGGCTAAGACATGTTTGGGCTCAGCCTTTCAGGTTTCAGATCTAGACAGTAGCTTAGGTAATGGGTGGTGGTCATATCAAGGTGGTGGTGGTGGCCTAAGGTGGTGGCCTTGGTGGTGGATGAAGGTAGTGAAGCAACTAGGCTAGGCTAAGATGTCTTTAAGGAGTTTTCAAGGCTTTTGTGTGGAGTTTTGTCAAGGGGGGGGTGCGGCCTGGTCAAGTCAGAGGAGGAGTTGATGTTAAGTGGTGGATGGTGAAGAGGAGAAGGTGGTGGGGGTGATGGCCAAGGCTAGCTAGTGGTGGCCGAGTAAAACAAACAAAGAAAACAAGGCAAAAACAAGCAAAAAGGAAGGAGAAAATGTAGAAAAATATAGAGAAACCATTACCAATTTTTCTCTAGCCGTGAAAATGAGATGAGGAAGATGTTTTCACGTGAAAATGAAGAAAAAGAAGTCAGCTGAAGATAGTATAAGGAACGGCCAAAATAACTGGTGTATTGATTGAAAAAGAAACGGTAAAAGAAACGGTGAAACGGCTTTACGTTTCTTAGCTTTTAAAACCTTCCATACTTCCTTTTCTTTTAAATCAAGTAAAACAAAATAAACTTCAGCAAGTACATCTAAAACCGAAACAAAGTGAAAAAAATAAAAATATATAATTAAATTTAAAGAAAATATAAAAAGAATTAAAGAAATTGCTTAAAAATTGAAAACAGGGTTCAAAAATTACAATTAAAACATCAATGGCTTTGGAAAAATATCTACTCATTTTAAAAATATTCTAAAGCAAAAATTTTGAAATAAAATAATTTATTTATCATTTCTAAAATAAAATAAATAATTAAATTTTAATTAAATAGAATTTAAATTAAGAAAATGGCTTAAACTTGCGAAGTAGACTTTAAAATTAGAAATAAATTCAATGCACTTTGGAAAATTTTTATATACTTGAAAAATATTTATAAATAAAGATAAGTACACAAATAAAAATGAATTCACAAAATAAAATATATAAAATTAAATTTAAATAAAATTTTGATGAAGAAAATAGCAGAAAATAAGAAAATAGCCTAAAAAAAAAGAAATCAACACGGTAAACTTTGGAAAAATTCTAACATCACTAAAAAATGTTTTTAAAATAGAATATATGTCTAATATGTCATATAACACATAGTAGAACATGATTTGATAATTAAAATTATAATTTATAAAATTTAACCTAAAGAAAATTGTTAAATAATTCAATGTACACACAATATTGAAAACAGTATAACTTTCACAATTTAAATTCGTTTTCATCGAAACGAAAAGTGGTATTCATGTTATTAAATATATTTTCATAATAAAATATAAAATTTATAAAATTCAAATTTTTAATTTTTAAGTTAAAAATCAAAATTTGACTATTTTGACCAAAATCAACATTTCAGGAAAATATTCAACCTACACAAGTTTGAAATTATAATACACATAATAATCAGCATTTATATTTTTAAAATGAAAATTTTGATATAAAATAAGTTTAAAATAATTTAAAAATAACTAAAGTCAAATTTAAATTATATGCAAAATCTACGGTTGTTACATAAACTAAATAAGATAATTAATTTGAGAATAATTAATTAATTTAAAGATTAATTAATTAATGAAAGTGGTTAAGGGTTGTTTTATTAATTAAAAGTTAATTAATTAATATAATTAGTTGAGGATAATTAATTAAAAAAAATTAATATGGGTTAATTATAATAAGATGATCAATTAATCTTACTTATGGTTGTTTGAATTGTATGTAATGCTTTAAATTGAGTGATATCCCTGATGTATGATGTTTTGTGATATGAATTGCTTTGATTTAAGCTGTGATGAATGTAGTATATTTGTCTGTGATGAATTTATATTATTTATATGTGAAACTGTGAATGAAGATAAGCGTTAAAGGATTATGCCGCTTATCAATATTGTTGTGTTTGGATTATGATGATTGATGATGTTGCACTATTGTGTAAAACCCCTGGACTACACCATACACACACAAATATGGATTGCACGAGGAAATTGGTTAAGTCACAGATATTTGAATTTAATATTATGAAATAGTTCTAAAGATTTCATTTTGAATCCAAAATGATTTTGGAAATGGAATTGGGTTGAATACAAAAGCTTTCGAAAAGGAAGTTTAAAATTTTAAATTTAGTTTGAATATAAATTTGGTTAGTTTTAGTTTTGAAATTATTTGGGGACTAAGTGTTGAAAGGATAATACAAATTATACAATATATATATATGGATTAGAAAACCATTTTAAATGAATTGTTTTGGAAGTTTAAATTTAATTCAAATAGAACTTGTCGATGATACAGCAGTTTGCTGATTGTCTGGCTATAACTTGTGTATATTTGAATGGATTTTTCAAAAACAAAAAATATTTGTTTCCAAAGGATAACAACTTTCATATAAAGAAAGGATTTCCAGTTTTTGTTGAAAGGGTTTCAAATTTGAAATGGAATTGTTTTGAAAGCTATAAATGAATCTTTGTTAAAGATTTGTGAACTTTGGTTTCAAATTCAAGCGATCTTAAAGGTGTATCTTTCGTATAAAAGATTTGAAATGGAAATGGTTTTGAAAGCTATGAATTAATCTTTATGAAAGATTAGTGAACCTTGGTTTCAAATTGAAGTGGATTTTAATGGGTGAATTTTTTTTTAAAAAAGATTTGAAAATGGTAATTTATTTAAACCAATAAAAAGAAAGGTTTTTAGCTAAAGGTTGTGACTTAACTAAGATCCCACTATATTCATATGCTTTTTAAAATTAAGCGCTCATTATTCTGTTTAGCCGGGAGAGGACCTTGTGTCATAACACTCATTTCGAATAGTGATACGACGATATGGATAGCATTTGAAGACCGATGGTGAAGGCCGGGTATTTTTGAGAATGAAAGGATCGTCAGTCGAATGACTCTGCACTTAGTAGCAAAGGTATAGAGATCTCCATATGTGATGGGGAGTTCGATTGGGATTATGGATGCCCGGATAGCAAGGGCTTCTTTGAAGTGCCTTCGGTTCTATTTGAACCCAGAACAGACTTGTATGGTTGTATGTTTAACATTACACTTTGAGATGTAAAGCTGATTTCTATCAAATACGTTTCTGTTTGGTGGCGGAGAATTTATTCTCTTAGCTTAACACCCTTCCCTGAGACGTATGAGCTTAGAGGTTATGTAGTTGATGGTTACTAGCGATACGTTCCTAATTTGGTAATGTGGCATGCTGAGTGCTGCTGATCATTTTTTGATTAAAGCATGGCTTTTGTGAAAAGCGTGGCTTTGCGACAAGACCTCATCGGACCTTACAACCCGAAAATGGTCGAAACAGAAAGGATGCGGCAAGGTTATCGCGGGTAACGCCCCTTACGGTATGTCCATTTCCTTCTGGATAAAAGGTGGTATCATGGTATGGAGCCCATACTTTAACCTGTGTGGTTATTGTTATTTGTTGGTGAATCCCGTGATAAAGGTCGGTAACGACCGAGGGGATGGCATACTCGTGTCAGTAATTACCTAGTTACGGAGATAACCCGGCCTTGTGTTGGCACAGATCCGGTTAGGTTCTCCAGGCGTCCATCCAGAGGCGTACCCATGTGGCCCAAAAAGTTCCTTAGCTTGACCATCTTTTGGAAATCCAATCACCAATATGCGCCTTGTATGTTTTTATTTGTAGAACCTGCCATTTAACATAGTAGCTATAGTAGGCATACTATAATGCTACGTATGTTGGCTAAGATTAATATTATACTTGCAAAAATTTTCTGCACTATACACTAATAATAATATCGAATGGTTTTTGCGTATCAAGCATGTTTGACTATCATAAGGAGAAATCTCCCGCAAGGGTGCGATCGCATTATGTGTGTGCCGAGAGGCTTTATGGTAGTTTCATTTTCCAAAAAGCATTGCGGATTTCAATTTTAAATTCATTTTTGTTTATTTTGCTCAAATAAATTGTTTTTGTTTTCTCACACCAGTCCCATGACTAACCTGGAGTTTATTATTCCCTCTCTAAACTCTGGGTGCCTACAATTTTCCACACGGGCAGCCTATAGTCAGAATTTCAGATAATTAGCCAGTAGATATAGATTCGGTAGCATTCAGCTTTCTGTTTGGAATTCTTCGAAGTCTTTGGATTTGGAGATCGCATTTGTTTCACTTCAACATTCCGTTACCTAGTTTGCTTCACTACAACTTGATGGTGATTCGAGCTTTCGATTTCGAGCTTGGAGTCTTTTGAGCTTTGGCATTAGCTCTCTCTTGGAGATCATGTTAGAGTTATCTCTCCTGTTGTTGTTCGTCCGCTGTTGTCTTGTATCTCTTATAGTGTTGAACATTTCATTATATCATTGTTGTAAAGTTGTTGTATTCGTGGAGTTGAATCAACGTTATTCATTTCTTCGTCCGCTGTGTTATTGTACTTAATGTGTTATAAGCTTCGACGAATCAGATTCGATGTTTGAATCTACGGCATTCGAATACGGGTGATGTATTTGGTGCCGATTTCGAAGGTCGAGTCAGGGTCGTTAAAAAGTACATCCTACATATTTATCTTAATTGATTTTTAGCTATATCAATTTTCTTTTTATTCACATTTATCCTGATTTCCTTACACCTATTCACACATATCCCATTTCACAACTTTGCTTAACCTTCATTCAACATTTACTTAGTATATCTACCCAATACCCATTTTACTTAAGAATTTCACCATCCATTTCTTAAGTTCAATATAAATATTTTATACAACTTATTATATTGATTTCCTCTTTATCACTTTGGTTTTATATCCATTTCATTCACCTTGCATTCTCAATTCCACTTGAATCTCAATTTATCTTCAATTTACTAATTAATTTCAAGTCTCAATAATTCTGTCTCCAAACTTTATTTTATTCAACATGATTCAAGTCAGATCCCATTCCACTATTCAATTCCAATTCATTTGCTTACCAATCTAAATTAATTAGTTCATGCACTACCTTTTATTTCCAATTCCAATAAATTTTAATACGCCGAACTTTGTTCTTTTAGTCCAACTCGAATTAATTTTTCAATTTCACTTTAGTTACCATAATTCAAGTTAAATATTCTATTTCGATATTCAATTTAAATTCCATTTACCCGCAATCTAAATTTAATTTGTTCATTCATAAATTTATTTCAACTTAATAAACTTTATTTCAATGTCCAACCCATTTAGCTTACTTAAATTTATTTCCTCAAAATTCACTTTTATTTAACTTAATTCGGTTAAATTCCATTTTCATTTAAATTTTTAAACCTCCATAACTTTTCCAACTTATTTAAATTTTCAATCGCTACTCTCTTCCAATTCACTTCATCTAATTGACTTACTTTTCTAACTTATTTTGTTTTCACACTTATTGTAATTTAACTCTTCTTTAGTTAAATTTTATTCTAAACAAATTTCAATTTTTTATAAGTTTTCAAACCCATTTATTTATTCCATAAACATTTTTTTAAGCCAACTTGGAAGTCTTTAAACAATCAATTAAATATTTTAAATTCATTTTTGAAATCAATTATATCCAAAATCCTTTGGTATGGCAAATTATTCCTTTAAATTTCTAAACCAAATCCAACTTTTTCAAACCTCAACTCAAAAACATTCAGGCAGCAATTCCTCTATTAGAAACTCGAAAATGAACACTGATGATGTCGCGATCATCATCGGAATTTTTTTCCAACGACCGAAGTGAGTTCAGTGCTCTTTTTAAAATATTTCAAATAATTTTAAATTCCAAATCTCACCATATTTCATACCAAATTCGAAAATATATCCGAATAATATCACTATTATTCGTTCGAAGCCTTTGAAAATCATTTACAAACTCAAAGGGAATTAATTTCCCTAAATTTCAAATTTCAAATCCCTTCAATCTATAATCAAATATTACTGTGGAATTTTATCCCATTTCAAATTATAAATGCCATTTATAATTTACGTTTTCAAGTTCCATTATGTCATATGGGTTAATTCCTTAACTTTGGTTATAACATAATTTTCTTATTTCAATTCCCACACAACAATGATAATAATTTAATATTGTCATCCCCTAACAATCAAGCGACCATATATACTTATAACAATTTAAAAAAAATTATTTCTTTCATATATAAAAATAATTTGGGTAAAGTTATTTCGTTTACCCCATTTAAACAACACCATGTTGAATTATTCTATTCAAGTGTTTACAGAACCCTATCAATAATGTTAATTACTCGTATTGACCAGAAAACATAAGCTACTCAACCAACCAATCAACACAATATAAAACAATTTTATATTCACTAACAAATACTTGCTCATATCTATTAATACACTCAAACACATTCTAGGGCACTACTGATCACATCTCTAATGGATAATCCCTACCAGAGCCAAGGTTCCCACTTAACCTTTAGCATTGATACCAAATGTGATGGTCCGCAAATTTGTACCCCTTTGAGTCGACAATATTCTCCATGGTTCTACTCAAATTGGGTGGAAATACGAACCTTTGTCGGAAAGAAAAAAGAGGTAGAAGAAGAAATATAAGACAACTTCAGAATCTCAAAATCACAGCGAAACAACATATAATAGATAACAACTGATCTTTATACAAAAAGAACAATTATCGTTTTATATATTACATCATTAGAGTACAACACCAAACAATAACACAATATTGGACAATTATAATAGCTTGTCCTTACAAAAGCTGACAATACAGCTTAACATGCACAGCAGAATATAAGTCAGATACGTGATATACGTCTCCATCATCCAGCTTGTCTCTTAAGCTCCATAGCATCCTATCTTGAATCTGTAATACTCGGTCTGACCCGAGCATTATAATAAAATAACACCCGAGTTAGTCTAGTAACCAGCGAGAGAAAACCACGCTCAATTTGATTATTTTATTTTTGAAAATCCTTTAAAACAATGGTGTCTCGTAAAAACACGCCATAAATAAACATGCCGGGTTTTTACCTTACGATAACCAAAACATTTTATCAAATCCGTCCGATATTATAATAGCGTCAATAGAAAGCAAAATAGAATCTAGTTGAAATGCTCGCATCTCGCATTCCAGCAATAGTTGGGCACAATCAAAACCGTACAGGCACTCATTGGAGAATGGATTCCATACAATGGCAGGGCTACTGGGGTACTGCCCATGTAACATCCCGCCTTTTGTATGCTTTAAATGGACGATAGACAACATACGTCAGACTTAAACCATACAGAAGGGCGTATTGTTATGGGGTAAATAAGAAAAAGCAGAGAAAGAAAAAAACCAAAATAGAGTCTTGCAGCGGAACGATAAAATATAATAACCAAATAATAGTTCATGAAGCTGTTTACAAAACATTTCATTATACTTATACAATACATATCAGAGTTTCACATACCAGAGAATAATAAAATGCAGTGGAGTACATGATGCCGTAAATAATAAAATAGATAATGGTAATAATATCTTCGTCTTCGTCCTCCAAAATAAACTCTTCAAATCCTGTAATGCTCAGACTGACCCGAGCGAATTGAAAAGACAAAACAATCGAGTCGGAACTAAAATATCTTATGTAAGTTAAATCAACTGGAATAAATATGAGCGTAATGGCGTCAGAGATGTTTACGGGATTTGACATCTCCTATCCAGTGTCAAATGTGAGTGCAGTAACTTAGGAGATGCTCGGGATTCACATATCCTAAGGATCCGTTAAACTATTTACTATGTAGTAATATTTCGCTATTATAATAATGTCTATTAGTAAAATAAACTTACTTTTAAATAGCGTTAAAGCTTTACATTTTCCACCTTAACACGTAATAGTCCAAGTAGTCCATCCAGTATCTTGGTCCCTCCTTATCGGGAAGCCACCAGAGGATACCACACGGGCTATGGGAGAAACCAAACTCGTACAAGGCTGGTTAGGGTAGGTGACATGGCACACAAAGCAATGCCAGGATAGATATACCAATTACTATCCGGACTGGTGGTGACGCATAGCACGCAGCTACCGCCCACTTCGAGCCACACCCCCAAAATCGAAAAATCAAAAGTGGCTTTAGAATAAATCTCAAAGTCAGAATATAATATCGAAGGAGTGTGTCTAATAAGAGGAGCAACCTCACTGGCCCGGAATCGCTCCTGTTTTAGCCACCTTATGCCAACTCACGGGAGTCGGGTCCATGTATATACCTTAAAGATAATGCCGCCACCATCCTACTTCATTCTGGAATCTCCACCGTGTACATGGTTGTTAAAGTAGTTTTCAGAGTTGGCAGAGAGTATGACAACTTCCAATCTTCGTCTCTTTAACAACCAAACGTTATTATAACAACGCGATCATTTCAAAATAATTATACTTCAAAACCAGAATATAATATCCATTCAAAACCATATAAATATGATATAATTTTCACTTTAAAAACCAAATCTATATGATATGATTTCTGTTAAAACCCAAATCAATGTAATATCATTTTTGTTTCAAATATATCCCTTTTCCAACATCATAGCACTCTCAAATTATACACTTCGAAACCAAACATTTGAAGTTATAACACTTCTTAAAAAAATACTTTGAAATCCATACTTCGAAACATTTCAATTTCTATAAAACATTTCAATTTCGATATATTTCAAGCCTTTAAATATATCAAAATTTCAAAACTAAATTTGATAATTTCGATTCAACAATTAAATTATCTATTATTTAGTTTTGTAATATTTTAAATAATAAATCCCTTGTCATTTAGAAAAAACTCAAATTACAAATAACTAAATATTTCCTTCAGTTCATTTATATTTGAAATAATCATTTAATTCACCTTGACACCAAAATCAAGATATAATATTATACCTTTTAAAATTTCCAATTTAATAAATTTCACATCAACCTTTTTGACTTTAATTCTTAAATAAATTTAATTTCAAATAAATCTCCAATTTATCTTCCAACCTTAATTTATTTAAATCACTATACACTCTATATTAAAAAAAATTAAATACTTACTCATCTTTATTTTAATAAAAATCAAACTCCATTATTAAACTTAATTTTTATTTAACAAACTTATACATAGCTTAAATTCAAGCATATAACTATATATAAAATTAATATTTATATAATATCAAAAATCAATATTCATTAGACCATATATTTCTTTCCAAAACCATAGAAATCATTTTCAAAATATTTTAGATATAGACCACGATGTCTGTATAAAATTTTCTACCCTATGGTCAAGTGATACGAATAATTATCATTTAAATTCGTAATTTAAAATAAAAAATATGGTTATATATCATTCCAAACCTCTATCCTGAATGAAATAAAAATGCATAACAACTTGCAGTTTATAACAATATAAAATACAACATACTTTCATCCAATATCAATCATCAACCATTTATCACAATCATCATCCAATTAAAACAATAACATCAATATAGAACAGATAATAAATAACAGATATTTACTGTTAGTTTATATTCAATAATAAATTAAATAATTGTAGCGACCCTGACTCGATCTTCGAAAATCAGCACCGAATATGACACTCATATTCAAATGCCGCAGATCCGAACGTCGAATCTGGTTCGCCGGAGCTTATAACACATTAATTACAACACAGGGAAGAAAAAGAATATCTCAATATACAACATTGATATAATATCTGATACAGTATGATACAACAGATGATACAATAGATATCAATATACATCAAAGATGTGATACAAGACAATAGCAGCGGAAAGAAAAGATAACACCAACAGCGGAACAATATCCCCAATAGGGAAAGTAGTCTTCAAAAGAGAACCCTAGTGTCGGTAATCTCCATCTCCAAGGCACCAATCCAGAAGTAGCTCGACCTCCCAATCAAGATGAAGTGAAGCAACTCGACCCAAATGCAATTGCCAAATCATAAGGTTGAAAGCTATCGAATCTACATCTATTATTGATTATCTGAAAAACCCAACTCTAGACTGCCCGTGTTGGAAAATTGTAGGCACCTAGAATTTAGGAAAGGAACAATAAACTTCAGGTCAGTCGTGGGACTGGTACGAGCAAAAAAAACAGTTTATCTTTTAAAACTGACAACAAGAATTTTAAAATAAATCCGCAATGCTTTTTGGAAAATAAAACTACCATAAGGCCTCCCGCTACACACACAATGGAAGCGCAGAATTGGAGGAGATTTCTCCTTATGATAGTCAAATATGCTTGATATAAGAATTTTTTTTTGATATTATTACTAGTGCATAGTGTATAAAAACCATTTCGAAAGTATAATATTAATCCTAGCCAGCATTGACATTCCGAACTATGCCTACTATAGCTACCATCTAAACAGTGGTGACCACCATAAGCAAATGGAAGGTTCTATAAATAAAACCATACAAGGTGCGTATTGAAGATTGGATTTCCAACAAATGTTTAGGCTAAGGAACTTCCTACTGTCCATGGGTACGCCTCTGGCAGGACGTCCCGAGAAACTAACCGGATCTCTGCCAACACACGGCCGGGTTACCTCTGTAACTAGGTAACTACTACACGTGCATGCCATCCCCTGGTCCTTTGGGACCTTTATCCGAGGCGCCTCTCAACCACAAAGCAGTCACAAAGTAATAGATCTGCAGTGTTCACATGAGTAAAGTATCTGGGCAGTATACCATGATACCACCCTTTCCCAGAAGGGAATAACGCACCCTAAAGGGAGCGACCCACATAACCTTGCCGCATCTTTCTATTACACCATTTCTAGGATGTGAGGTCCTGATGTAGTCTCTTCGATAAAGCTACGATTTATACAAAAGCCATGCTTTGATCAACAAATGATAAACAGCAGCACTCAGCATGCCACACTACCAAACTAGGAGTATATCACTAATAACTATCAACTACATAACATCTGAGCTCGTACGTCTCAGAGAAGGGTGTTAAGCTAAGAGAATTAATTCTCCACCACCAAGTAGAAATGTATTTGATAGAGATCAGTTTAATATCTCAACTGTAGTGTCAGACATACAACCATACAAGTCTGTTCCGGGTTCGAATAGAACCGAAGGCACTTCGTCCAATAAAGGAAGAAGCCCTTGCAATCTAGGTATCCACAATCCCGATCGTACTTCCCATCACTTAGGGAATCTCTATACCGTAGCTACTCGGTGCAGAGATAATCGATAGGTTATCCTATCGTACTTGCAAATACCTGGACTTCAACACCGGTCTTCAAATGCAATCCATAACGTCATATCACTATTCAGAATGGGTTGCATGACACAAGGTCCTCTTCCGGCTAAACCGAATAGTGAGTGCAATATTTAAAAACATATGGATATGGGATTTTAGTTAAGTTACAACTTTTAAAAACCCAAAATCTTTCATCAAATGGTTTAAACAAATTACCGTTTCAAATCTTTTAAACAAAAAGATTCATTTCACAAAGATTTATTCATAGATTTCAAAAAAAAATCCATTTCGACTAGGATTAACTCACCCAATCTTTAAATTAAAGATTTAACTTATAGCTTTTAAACTCGTTTCCAAAGACTTATTCATAACTTGGAAGACCATTTTAATTCTAGACTTGAAATCCTTTTAACACAAATTGGAAGCTCATATCTTATGTGAAAGCTTTTATTATTTGAAAACAAACAGTTTTCGTTTCAGAAAAATCCAATTATATTTATACAAGTTAAAATCTTGGTTAAATTTAGAGTCCCAAAACAACACTTTAAAAAATGGTTTAAAACCTATATAAACTTGTACAACCTTTTTAAATCATACATAGAATATAATTTCAAATTTTGGATTCAAGTTTAAATCAATAGTCAAAACTAAATCAAGTTATTCAAAAATAACTTTTACCCTTGATATTCCTTTTCAAAAACTTTTTATATTAAACCCAATCCATTTCCAAAACCATTGGATTCAAAAAAATTTAAAATTTAGAACTATTCCAAAAATCTATGACTTAATCAATCTGCACGTGCAATCCATATTTGTGTGCGTATAGTGTGGCCCAAGGATTTCCACAATAGAAGTGCAACATCATAAATCAGCACAGATTGAAATACACCAACGTATTTGATAAGCGGTAAAAACTATAACGCTTACATTTGATAAGTGGCATAAACTATAACGCTTATCTTTTATTCACAGATCATAGATATATATCACATATAATAGATTACGTCAAGCATAGCCCAAATCAAAACAGAGCATCACAATCAAGGATATCAAACAATTCAATCATCCAATAGAATCCAAACATCCATAAGTAAGGTCAATTAATCATCTTTTAAATTAAATTAGATTAATCACTAATCCTGGTTAATTAACATTAATTAATTACAAATTACTTCAATTAATTAACCTTTAATAATAAGTTGATCAGCCTCAATAAATTAATTAATCCTTTAATTATTAATTACTTAACCTTAATTAATAAATCAATTAGCCTTTAATCATTAAATAATTAACCTTTAATTAATTAATCATTCTTTAATTAATTATCCTTAATTAATAAATTAACTCTTAATTAATAATCACCTCTTAATTACTTTCATTAGTTAATTAACCATTAATTAATTAATCATTCTCAAAATATTTAGCTTAATTAATTAATCACATTAATTAATTATTCTTAAAATTAATTAATCTTTAAACACTTGATTAATCAATCTTTAATCATTAAATAATTAACCTTTAATTATTTAATTCACCATTTAATTAGTTATCTTTAATTAATTAACTAACCCTTAATTAATTAATCATCATTAAATTAATTATCCTTAATTAATTACGATAAGTGATTATACCTAATCAATTTCATTAGTTAATTAACCTTTAATCCTTTAATTAATAACCTTTAATTAGTTAGTTTTCAAATCATAAGTTAATTAACCTTTAACTATCAACTAATTATTCTTTGCTTACTTAGTCCTTAAATTAAGCAATTATTCTTTAAATCATTAAGTAATAAATCTTTTAATTATCCACTTTCATTTAAAGATAAATTCCTCTTTTTTTCTTTATTAATTACTTAATTAAAACATTAAACTTCATTTGAAGGAACGTTTTGGAATTAATTTCACAAATGAACATAATATCATTATTACTTTAAAAATTAAATTTAAAATTTTAAAACTTTGAAATACTTGTTTTAAAACTTGTCTCAAATGAATTTACTTTGAAAACTAATTTCACACTCATAATGCTTTTAAAACTTGGTTTATTATTTCTTTTGAAAAACTATTCATTTTTTTTGGCAAAGCCAGCGGGGTTAAATGGTCCCCTACCAGTTTATAGCAAAACAATAAAAGTTACAAAGGAAAACAAAGAGATTACAAAGGAAGGGGCAACAACAACACAACAAAAAAAAAGGAATGAAACAGAGATCATTCCCAGGTTTGTAGCAGATCAGGAGTGAAAACAGTTTGACAGTACTTCAGTTGGCAAAATATAGCATTCTTCACTTCATGCCATAGTTCATCCCCATTTTTTCTTTGATTTTCAAAAAATATTGCATTTCTTTCCCTCCAAATAACTGTCATATATATTTTCAAGCACGCAGCAAGCATCCTACCCATTTCATCTTTTTTCTTAGCAGTGTTGTAGAAAACTTCCCACACATCAGTTGAGCTTGCAGAAAGAAAACATAGGCCAGTTTTACTTCCAATTCTATGTATGAGATAAAGAAGAGCAGGGCAATCAAAGAAAATGTGATGTGAAGACTCTTCAAAAAGGTCACAAAACAAGCACTGCAGAGTGCATTCCATGCCAAATTTGGCCAGAATATTTCTTGTTAGCAAAGCTTGGTTTATCACTTTCCATAGCATCAAGTTATGATTTGGTTGTGAATCAGAGGTCCAAATAACAGTGTTCCATTTAGAAGCAGGCAGAGGTGTAGTGTCTACAACATGGTTGTATACTCCTTTAATTGTATGAGGCTTCATGTTCCAAACAACATTGTCATGTTGTGTAACAGGAGTGTAAAGCTGTTGCATTTTATTCCACAGCTGTCTTAATGGTTGATTACTACTGTAGGGAAGCACAATTTTCCCATCATGAATGTAATCAATAGCCTTTGCATCCATGTGAATACCAGACTGCATAATATGATTATAGTCATACATTGAAGACAAAATAAGGCCTTTACTGACCCATGGGTCATACCAAAAACTGACATTCGAATTAGCTTTGACAGGATATATAATCATAGGTAGGATAACACTTCTCAACTTCAATAAATTTCTCGAAATCCAGCTACTGGACAGAGGATTAACCATACACCAAACATACTTTTTCTTAATATTGTGCTGCCAGGCCCAATCAACCCATAAACTTGCTCTGTTGTTGATTAAGTCATCAATATGCTTGGTCATAGCTGCTATATTCCACTTCCTGACATTTATAACACCAAGTCCTCCCAAATTCTTGGAGACTTCAAACTTTGAAAAGGAACAAGGCAATAGTTTCTTATTATGAATGCTTCCAGTACAAAAATATCTGTTCATAGCAGACCTGACTTGTTGTAATAGCCTTATTGGTAGAATCATAACACGAGCCCAGTATACAAGGGAGGAAAATATAGTAGATTTAATAAGCACTAATCTACCACTTTGAGACAGCTGCCTATTTTCCCAAGCTTTCATTACAGAAGTGATTTTATTATAGAGAGGAAGACAGTTAGCTCTAGTAATTCTTTTTGATATTAATGGAAGACCAAGATACTTCATGTCAGTGTTCATAGAAGTGAAACCACTTTTTCTTTGTAAGTCAGTAGCTTGAGAATCACTAACTCCAGATAACAACAAGGAAGATTTGTTTTGATTTATTTTGAGACCAATCATTGCATAAAATTCTTGCAACGCCTTAGAAATTGCAAGTAAGGAATGTAACTCAGGCTTTGTAAACAACATCACGTCATCAGCAAACATGATCGAAGTAATATGCAGTTTAGCACACATAGGATGATACTTTATTGTTTTCAGGGTATACCTAATTTGTAGGATGACAGTGAAAACTTCCATGACAAGCAAGAATAAATATGAAGATATTGGGTCACCTTGCCGTACTCCTTTACTGCTTCTGAAGTTGCCAACTGATCTACCATTTATAACAATTGAGAACGATGGAGTGGATATGCACACATAAACCCAGGATACAAATATTTTAGGAAATCCCATTTGTGCCATAACCCTAACTATAGAAGACCAGTGAATGGTATCATAAGCCTTTGTTATATCAATTTTAATTGCCGCCGCAGTGGGAACCTTATTTTTACCATATCCTTTCAGTAATTCTTGTGCTAGTAGTAGATTATCAAGTATACTTCTAGTAGGAATGAATGTAGCCTGATTTCTTGAAACAACTGATGGAAGAACTTTAACTAAACGTGATGCAAGTAATTTAGAAATGCATTTGTAAACTACATTACAGCAAGAGATAGGTCTGAAATCAGTGACACTAGTTGGGTTATTGACTTTAGGAATAAGTGCAATGTTAGTACAGTTAACTTCACCTAACAACTTACACTTGTTGAAAAAGTTGTGAATGGCTCTACAGAACTCACTACCCAAAATAGTCCAAGTAGTGATAAAGAAAACCACATTTAATCCATCAGGCCCTCCTGATGATTGTTGATTCATAGCAAAGAGTGTTGTTTTAATTTCTTCATCAGTTACAGGAGTAATAAGGGAAGCAGCTTCCAGGGTTGAAATGCAAGGTAGTGGGAGAGAAGAAATGAGTTCAAGATTAGGAGTATATCCATCTGGGTTTCCAAGCAAATTTGTGAAGTAGTCAATAAATGCTCTTTCAACAGATTCAGCAGTTGAACAAACAGATCCTTGTTCATCAATAATGTTATATATGTTCTCTCTTGCATGCTTTACCTTTATAGAATCATGAAAAAGCTTGGTGTTTTTATCTCCTTCAGCAATCCATTTTATATGCAGTTGTTGTCTCTTCATGCTAGCTTCCAAATACAAAGCATTATTTACCTCTTTAAAAATTTACTTTCTTCTTCAGCGGCTTGTACATCTTGAGGGTGCTCCATTATGTACTCCTGTTGTTTCCTTAGCTTTTCCTTTAGGCTTGTTGACAGCAGGCTACCAGTGCCAAATGTTTTGTTTGCCCATTGTTTTATCTCCTGCTTAATACATTTTAGCTTCCTGCAAAACCTAAACATTGGATTACCATAACAAGAAAAATTAGTGCTGACTTTAGTTACTAAGGGAATGAAATGATCATGTTTAACCCATGCATTATAAAATTTAAAACTTCTCTTTTCCCTTTTAAAATGGAGACCAAGAGTTAAGATTAATGGGGAGTGGTCAGACATTATAGGTTGTGGAAGGTAAACAGATAGGTTAGGCCAGTGAGTGATAGCTTGAAGGTTGCAAAAGGTGTGGTCGATTGTAGTGAAGGTGCGAACACCACTGTGACTTCTATTATTCCATGAAAACTTGGCTCCAGATTTATTAACCATAATCAATTCAGATTCAAAAACAACCTGGTTGAGAGGATCAAGATCATTAGATGTTAGAGGAGCTCCACCAGATTTGTCACTAAATTCAGAGCAGGAATTAAAATCTCCCATCACAATCCAGGGGTGGGTGGATTGTCTCAAAGGTGGCAAAGCATCAAGAAAAACTTTCCTGGAAAAGGCAGAATTGTCAGCATATACAAAGGAAATATAGTAAGAAAAAGGGGAATTTGTTTCTTGCATATGAAAGTGGATGTACTGCCTAGTTGATAGTAGGTGAGAAAGAGTTAGAACAGTAGGATCATAGATAACTAATATCCTACCATATGTGGCACTATCAAGATTGTGATGAAATGACCAGGAAGTATTTATATATGAAACAGCTTTAGTGGATAAAGATAAGTTCAGTTTTGTTTCAAGAAGACCAAATAAACAGATGTTGTACTCACTGATAATTCTTTTCACTTGATCAAGTTTCAAGTTACTGTGAGCCCCTCTGAGGTTCCAAGATGCAATTTTTTTAAACATAAAAATTATTGAGGAAAGGGATTGTTATTTCTTCTCTTAGCAGAAAGAGATCTTGTTTCTATGATCCTTATTGACTGTGATGGTGGGGTAGGAGGTTGGGAACAAGATAGGGTGGAGATAGGATCAGGAGGAGGAACTAAAATAGCTTGGAGATTGGTAGTACATGCTGTCCATCCTGGCAGGTCAATAGTAAAGTTGTATGGTGTTGAAGATGTAGCTTGATCTTCCACTGAGTTTTCATACATTGTTGTTATTAGTTGTGTCACTTGTTGCTCAAAGTTATTGCTCCAGTCTTTATCCATATCTGATACAAGAGTATCAGTGTATTCATGCACTACTTGTTTACCAGTTGCTATTGTGTGGCCAAATTCAGAGCTGTTTGCTTCATTTGAAAACAAAGATAAGTTCACAGCAGTTGTTTTCAGATCATTAACTAAATTATCTTTAGCAACATTTGTAAGAGCATTTCCTTTGTGTCCACCATCACACTGTTTTCCTGCAATGACTTCAGCTGTTATTTCACCTTCCTCAACATCAATAATTTCCAGTGTGACTTCCTCATCCACTTCGGATTGTAGCAAGTGGAACTTATTATGAGTAGAAACAGGACATGCCTGTTCATCACTTTGTGCATTATGCACATCATTTTGCACTATATTAATTGTCACACTTCCATCTTTCTCAGAAACCATCTTTTCTCTTTGCAACTTCGAGTCATTTACTCCCACTTCTTCACTCACATTCCTTCTTTTATCTTTTTTTTGTTTACCTTTTGCCAAACTTGCTTTACTCTTTCTTGTTTCTCATTACTCTCCCCTTTTTCATCTTATTATTTTTGTCCTCAGTATGTTTATGTTGTTCATCAATTGGACATTTCTCATCATTCTCATCACTTTCATTATACTTGCAAATATTAATCAAGTGCCCAAACTCATTACATAAAGTACAGATTTCCGGTTTCCACAAATATTCCTCTCTCACAACTTGTTCTGTTCCATCCAGCATCATCACAGAGAAACTATCTGGTACTACTTTGTTTGGAGTAACTTCAACTAAACATTTAGCAAATGATAAACGCTTAAATTTTTCAGTTGATGTATCCATACAAAGAAGTTTACCTACTCTGGCAGTCAACCAATTAACTCCCAAAGGTGACCATGCATACAATGGTACATTAGATAGTTTTATCCACACAGACACCGCTTTTATACTGCTACAGCTGTTCCCTATATTTTCATCCCACGGCTTCACTATGAATAACTTGTTTCTCATAACAACTGGATCTGCTTCAGATATTTTTTTCCTATCATCGTCATTACTAAACTTAAACAAGAACAGGAAACCGTCTGATTTTACTATAACAGACCCTGTAAGCTTCCAAGCACGCTTGAGATAATATAGTACAGTAGAATACGGTAGCAGTTTGTCGAGGAAAAAACCAATGAGATAATCACACCACATTGAACTACCTGCCTTGACAACTTCAGCAGGTGGCACAATAGCTTCTCCTTGATATTCAAGATGAATATCATATGGAAAGTAAGAGCCAACATTGTTTGGCCTTGCTTTGAATAGAGAGTTCCAAGCCAGCGGTTGTTTATTCAGTGAAAGGGAAGATAAAGATGAGTTTGGGAGTGGAGGAGGTGGTGAAAACTTGGACGAGGTATGAACAGGAAAAGGTGGGTCAGAATGAACACTGAGAGTGGATGGAACAACAGTTGAAATGACAGGGAGTGGAAGAATGGGTGGTGCAGTTTGAGGAATTGGAATGGGATAGGTTTGACAAGGTTGAATTGAAGATGGGGGAAGCGATGGGTTTGCTGGATGAACAGGGAGAAGCTCATCACAAACATGGGAAGGAACAAAGTTTGGTAGAGGAAGTAAGGGTGGCGCAGAAGGTGGTACGAGAATAGGGGTGGAAGGACAGGGCTGTAGAGAAGAAAGGGGATATGATGGTTTAGCGAGATGGTGAAGAAAATTTGGAGCGGTCCCCATTTTTCAAAGAAAATTTGTGAGTGTTTTGGAAAAGAAAGTAAACTTTGGGGCCAAGGAGACTATGTCGCCCTGGCCTTTGGTTAAGCCGGTTTTATAAGTGGTCGTGCACTATGTCTCATTATTGTGGCCGTTGGGAATCGAACCGGTGCCACTACAACACAATGTAGTAACTCCATTATGTCGAAACCACTGGACCACTAGAACTTGACATAGTGGAGTTGCTTTAAACCTTCGTTTTAATATACTTTAAACCTTCGTTTTAAACTTGTTTTTTTATACTTGAACATTTCCTTTTGGTTAAAACTTATTAGCTTCAAAAGAAAACCCGAGCCAACAACTAAATCTCCCCGCGTCACTTTCGAGCAAAGCCCACATTCCCCTTGCTTCGAGTCAAATCTCCATTCACACGAGACAAACCCCAAGCCTTCTTTAAAACCCATCTTCCCAGTCTCGACATGCACACGGTGCACTTGCAGCAACGGCCCCGACCTCTGGCGATCGTTACAACTATGCCCGACTATCACACAATCCCACGCAACACATCTTCGAACCCAGATCGCACGTAACCCAATCAAATCAAAATCTAGGTATTCTCGACCACTACTGAAAAAAATCCATTGCCGTAAATTCACTTCCTTTCGTCACCTCCGACCATAAGATCACCGGCGCACCACACCCAAGCCTCGTCATATCTTCCAGCAACCATCCCCGCCATTGCGACAGCGCCCAATCCTCCACCGTCGCCCCAGTCTCCTCGTAAACAACGTCAAACCCAAACCATCATAAACCCTACTTTGGCCTCGCTTGGCCGCCCCGACCACAAAAAAAAATCCATAACCATTTTTCCTAGGTCCGTCCACCTACCAGCCTTCTTCAACCATAAGTTCGACATCGATCATCCCACCGATCGCCGTGAATTGGCGATAAACCCAAAACTCTTCATCCCTGATTTTCCTAGAAATTACTTCACTAAAAATCACCATTCCAATTCCTAAAATCATGAATTGAAACTACTATTTAGATTATATAATCAGAAATTGAAATTAGCTTGATTGATTACTGACGAATATTAAGCTCATTACTGACATTGTTCATTTTTGAGATAATTGCTAAATATAAATACAAGTTATTATTTTTAAAATTCATAAAACATTGTAATTGCCAATTTTCATTTATAAACTTTAGCCTAAAACTGATTACAGGGGAAGATACAATTATTTTTCCTTTTTGAAAGTGAAGCCTGCCAGATACAGAACATGTTAAACACAGATATTCACAAACCAATCATCTCACATCCATACATTCACATATGAATCCATGCATATAAACGTCATTTATTTTACTTCTTCAACAATTATTATGAGTATCATCATAATATCAGATCATAAAACTGTTTTTAAATAGAAGTTTACTCACTTGAAGTTTTGTTGACAGAGAGCTCCTGATAGTTTCAAAATAAGGATGGCCTGTAATTTTTTTTCTTTAATTTGTGAAGCTTAGATCTGCAACTAATTGATACCATTGCTTAAAAACCTTTGCTTTACTACTGATTAACAACATTAAATTCAAATCCTTAAAAGAATCTCACTTGCCTTAAATCATTTCAGAAATCTTACACTGTTTCCTGGTTAAACTGCAGCTGTGTTTTCATTTATAAATCTGCAGTTTTGAATTTTTTTTTATGATATACTTGATTTTGAAATCATAGGTTCACCAAGCTATAAAGTAAAAAATTTATGTAACAACCCGAATATTTTACGATTGTGTATTTAAATATTTTATTTAAATATTTTATCATTAGCCGAATTATAGTCCGAAAAGTTACTTTTTGCATACGGTCGAATTAGGACTCGAGATCACTTCCATTGAGTTCAAAATGCCGTTTTCTATCTTTTTAAGTATAAGCTTTGATACGTTTGGAGTTAGTGGAATCGTGCTACTTTTTCAGTTTGGGCTTTGGGTTTGGATTAGCCTAAGCCATTTACTCTAGCTCAACCCCCTTCCCTTCATAACTTTGCTTTCATTTCTTAATACTCAAGCTTCATTAAAAATGGCGGAGGAATGGGAAATTAAAACTCCAAGCTCTAGTTCACTTGCAAACCCAACATCCAACTCCAAATTCAAAGAGAAGACATTGATTCAAGCTTCTTGGGTTGATTCTCCTTCGCTTTCAAGCTTCTCTTTCATTGATTTTGTGTAAAGGTGAGATTTTTATCTCACATCTTTGTCTATAACTATCTTTGATTGTTGGGTATGAATTCCTAACACCTTTTCATATGCATTTGCTCTTGGTTTTAATTGAATTGGTGAAAATTCCAATTTTTAGTGTTTTGGGTTCAAATCTTTAAAAATCCAATCTTTGATGTTTGAACACGTTTTTGATGATGCATCGAGGAGCCAATACGACCGGGTAGCCTATGGACATAATCCCTTAGCGTCCGTGCTCGATCGGTTGCAAATTGGGCGAGTTTTTGCACCCCAAACCCTAAGGTCGCTCGGCTTGCACATGGTGGAGTTTCGGCCTGCACTTTGCTCGTTCGGCCAGTAGGTCGTTCGACCAGTAGGTCGTTCGACCAGTAGGTCGTTCGGCCAGTAGGTCGTGTGCATTTAGGTCGTCCCCTTTTAGGTCTCTCAACCCCTCACACGCCTTAGGTCGTTAGGTCATTGCTCGACCTTGATTTTCCCTTTAAGTTGATAGGTCGCACGGCTTTTTCCCCTTGGGTCTTAACTCGGCTAGGCCACTCACAGCATAGGTCGCTCGGCCCTCTTTACGCCTTTGGTCGTTAGGTCGCGACCATGCTAGGTCGTCCCCCCCTTAGGTCGCGTTATGGCCGCTTGTACCATTCTTTGGCCGCTACCTGCTTAGCTCGCGTCATGCCTTAGGTCGTTGCTCGACCTGGTTTAAGTCGTTAGGTCGCCGACCTTCCCACTTAGGTCGCTCCACTAAGTCGCGACAAGCTTTAGGTCGCTCCGCTAGCTCGTGACATGTGTTAGGTCACGTGCATGTTAGGTCGTGCAATGTTGAGCCGTAGGAGTATTTTCACTTTGATGAATTTGGAATTGAATTCTCTGGATTTTATTCACGTCTAACGTGAATTTTTGTGACCTATTGTTTCTACAATCATTTTTGTGGTTTGTCACTGTAAAACCACAAAGGTTTTTATGCTAGTAGTAAATATCGAAACTCTTTTATCAAAACGATTTTAACTCTATTTTTAATATCAAGCTTGTTTATAAGACCGTTTTCCAACCTACTAGTATATACAAACCTTTACCTCACTCGTATGAGAAATCTAATTAAACGACTTGGTAAAACAAGTGGTATGAAACGCTTGCGTTTACTTCATCGGTTAATTCTTGGACTTGTTCGATTGAACCTCTTATGAAAATTTCTAGTGGAAATCTACAATTTGTTCGTAAATATCTAAGTTAAGCTAGTGGTTATGGGACATGAAGCTAAGCTCGTATATTTACTAGCTTAGTGTAATTGACACTTCTTGATGATCGATGATGATCATTTTTGTGATTTAGACTAGCAAATGTGCGATGTCTCTTTGTCTACGAGGGAGACTAAACCCTGTTTCTGTGGAGCTTCGGCTCAATTCGGTGGGGTAGCGACCCATGGCCTTCGGGCCGTTTTGTGGAGCTTCGGCTCAAAATTAATGGTTAGCTACCAAGGAATAGCGTTCCATTTTGTAACGTGTTAGTGAGTTTTCATGCTCCCGTTTTGAGATAGGCCTCCCCCCTTTATGTGATTTCTGGATCTCCATTGATGATTTCTAGAATTTGTGTTTCACAAATTTTCGTGATTTACATTGATAAGTTTTATCAATATTTATGCATTGGTGAATTTTGTGTGTCATTGACTTTTGTGATTGGTATTGATCATATGGTTTTGGTGAATAATAATATAGTGTATGACATTCCTTTTGATCTTTGAGAAGATTCTGGTGATATTGATTAATCTCTTGTTGTTTTTCAATTACATACTTATCACAATATGGCTTTATGGCTATCATATTTATGTCGTATCTCTTATTCTATATCATTTTATCTGATATTTATAGCTAGACTGATCCGTTTACTATTTTCTTATTAAATAATACTCGGGTCAGACCGAGATGTTACAGGTTCTTTTGCTTGACTTCACTTCTGGGATTATCATCTTGACTTTTGGCTAACTACTTAGACTAGTAGTTTTTTGTTGTATACCTTTGAGATATAGAATCCTTGATGTGTACATATTCTTTTATCTAGCACTTGTAACCATTCTTTTGTGATATTGTGGATCTTGTTTGACTACTACTTTGATGTACACCTCCAAGTGTTATATTCATATCATTTTCCGCCTTTGTGATATGGATATCTGAGATTGATTTGTGTTATGTTTATTTATATGTTTGTTTCCGAAGACTATATATAGCCACTGTGTAGTAGCTTTGAGTTTGCATCGATGTGTCGGACTTCTTGTACTATCTGACATATCGGTGCTCGCGCAAAGCAATTACACGGATGGTCGCTCCTCAACAGCCTTATTCTCCGTGCTAGTTGACGGCATTACCCCGCAGTGTTCTTAGCAAGCGTGGGTATAGAGGTGGGGCGTCACAACTTGGTATTAGAGCAAAACTTCGAAACAATGTAGAATAATTTAACAAGGATCATCGTCCTAAGTCCATCGTAGGAGTCGTGTGTTAGGATTTGATTCGTGTCTTCGTACCGTTCTATCCTATTTTCTTTGTGATTCCTTGTTTCATCAAATCATAATTGTTTGATATTCATTTTGTGAATAACCTTTTTCTTCTTCCCTCTTTCTTAAGGAAGAGAAACGGTTAGACCAGGCCGTCCCAGAGCCGGTCAATCTCGTGCTACTCCCCAGGATGGAGTATTCATGTCTGCTCATCAACTTCTTGATCTAGTAAGGAATGCTCAAGCAGCCGGATCTAATCCGGATTCTACTCACCCCAGGTCTGGATTTGCACGATTGTGCAGCGATTATACTAATTTGGGTGGAAAGCCATTCAAAGGTTCTGAAACCATTATTGAAGTCCAGGCTTGGCTGAGATCGAGGGATCGAATCTTTTCTCACATGAATCTTATTGATCTTCACCGTGTTCAGGCGGCTTCCAGTATGCTCCAAGAAAGAGCATTAGATTGGTATGAGCTTCTGATTTCTGAAATATATGAAGCGGATCTTACTTGGGAGAAATTCCAGGAACGCTTGGAATTAAAATTTGTGCCAGAAGCTGAGAAGGTGACTTTGGCTCGCCGTTTCATTGACCTTGTTCAAGATGAATCTTCCGTGACAGACTATGTCGCATCATTCGAGTCACTTTCTAAATATGGGGTCGAATATATAAACACCCCACTGAAGAAAAACCAATGATTTGTCTATGGCCTGAATAGAAATCTCAAGAAGCCATCACTTCTAAAGTTAGAAGTTTCTTTTGATCAACTCGTTGATATTGCCTCTTCGGCTTGAAGAGGCAGATAAAGTTATGGGTGCCAAACCGAACTTCAACAACAAGAAAAGGCCTAATAATTTTAAAGGTCCTTATCCCAACAATAAGAAAGGGAAGCAAGTCTCTCCGAAAACTAAGACTTCTACCCCAAGTGGTGGGCAATGCTACAACTGTGGTTCTAAGGACCATTATGCGAACAAGTGTTCAAAGCCTCGTACTTGTCGCTATTGCAAAAGCCTGGATCATTATTTATCTTCTTGTCCCTAACTTCAAAATAGGAAGGAGGGAAAGATTAATGTTGCTCAAGCCCTTGGCAACATATCTCGTTGTAAAGGTATTTCTCATTCTATCCTTGATGGCATTATTTATTTCATAATCATCCTACTCGAGTTCTTTTTGATACGAGTGCGTCCCATTCTTTTATATCAAAAGAACTTGTTGATACCTTTTCTTTAGATGTTTTGTGTTTAATGACTTCATTGAGAATCGCGAATCCGGTTGGTGGATGAGACGACCCGACTTTCTCACCACAGAAAATCGTATCATCTTGAAGAAAGAAAGGGAAAGAAAAGAGAAAAGAAAGAAGAGAAAGAAGAAACAACATCAGAATCTCAACAGCGGAACGAATAAATTATATTAATAACATAAATATTACATAGTTTACAATCATTATCAGAGTTACACAAAGGACACATCTCATACTAGACAGTTATAACACATGTCTAGTTGTACAACTCAATGCAATACAAGAGAACTACTCAGAGAAACCAACACGGCGGAAAACTATATATCTACACGCAGAAGCCTCCTGCTCCCTTGCTCCTCCACAGTTCGTCAAAGCTAACCTGAATCCCTTGGCTACTCATAAAAATTTGAGCACCCAAGAGTTTAAGAAAAACAGAATAAACTCCGGGTCAGACATGGGTCTAGTGTGAGTAAACGGTTAAAGTTACTTAACTTTTAAAAACACCTTTAAAGAAAGGTATCACGTAAGACTTCCCACACATAAACATGGAAAAGTTTTTACCTTAAGCTAACCAAAAAATTTGATAGGAAATCCAGTTATATTATAATAGGGTCTAGGGTTTTCAAAATAAAATACAGAAATAGCTGGAATGCTTACATCTCACGTTCCAACATAGTTGGGCACAATCAAAACAGTACTGGCACTTATTGGAGTTTGGATTCCATACAATGGCAGGGCTACTGGGGTACCGCCCGTCACAGTGTGGTTGCCTAGATCACCGTACCGAGAACCACTCCCGATCTCCTACAACACAAGGCCGGACCCTTCCCTTACTGGACAATTTCGAACAAGACAACCCCGCAGTTGTGGCCAACAACTGCCCACGCAGCCGAATAATAAGGGACTTCTAGACAGGGGAAAATCTCACTCTCAAGTGGGGGATACCCACGAAGCCTTGCTGCACCTCCGCTGTTTTAGCCATTCCCGGTTGATGAGGCTTGAGGCTACGATTACCTTTAGAGAACACATCTCTTAGAATGCTCATCGTCCACCTGACGATGTTCTGAAAGCATACAATCCATACAAGTTCATTCCGGGTTCGAACGAAAGCGAAGGCATTATCTCGTTACACTCATTTTGGAATCACCCTCAGAGTTAACGACGATAACCCTTGCACTCTGAATCTTCATCTTCACTTGATTCACGACCTATCGTTAATTTGGATCGATGTGGTTTTCGGATATCCAAATATGGAAACCCGATCCCGGTCTCATCGAAATCCAAAATGCCATCTTTTAGGTCCAAGTTGTTTAAAAATTAAAAACAATTCAATTCTATTATCTATATACACACAGATAGATAATTCACATCCCCTAATAGATAATCTACATTATCATCACAACAGATAATTCATGTTATCTTCACAGATAGTTAACTCATACTATCATCTCAATGCAACCAAAACATCCATATCATATATCACACATATCTCATCAGATATATCAAACAACCAAGCCACTCAATATAAATCAGCCATCCATAAACAATGATCTATTAATCACCATCTATAATTAATTTAAAATGAATTAAATTAATTACTTCATCTCTAATTAATTTAAAATAAATTAAATTAATTACCTTTATCACCATAAATCTTGCTTACTTATCCATTAATTAAACTAATTAATTAATCATCATCTTAATTAATCACCCTTGATTAATTACCCCTTAATTACATTAAGTAATTACCTTAATTAATTTATTAATTAATTATAGTTAATTACATTAATCCTTAATTAATTACAATTAATTGATCATGCTTAAATTAATTAAATCAACTTTAAACATTTATAAATTACTCATAATTACTTCTATAAATCCTTTGATTTATTATACCAAGTAATAAATCCATAATTACTTTACCAAGTAATTATTCTTTTAAACTACTTCCCATTAAGTAACTTCCCTTATCTCAATTACCTCCAGTAATTTTATTCGTCAATTACTTACCTTAAGTAATTACTCTTATCAAATCTGATTAAGTAAGCGTACTTAATCAATTACCAAATGATTTCCTTTAATTAATCAACCCATTGATTAATCCAAATTAATCACACTTATTTGATTAATTATAATTGAGTAGTTCATTCCTTAATTACCCCTTTCTAAATAAAGTAATTAATCTTTAATTATAGATTAATTAATCCTTAATTATTAATTAATAACTTTAATTATCAATTAATAAAAATTAATCATTCCTTAATGAATTAATTAATTAATTCTATTTAACAATTAATTAACCCTTAATAATAGTTAAATAATCCTCAATTAATTATAGATTGATTATTTGTTAATTATAAATTAAGAAAACTTAATTATTATCAATTAAGAAAACTTAATTATTAATTAATAAAATTTTATTATTAACCAATAGACTTAATTACAAATTAAATACTTTTTTAAATAAATTAATCTCTAATTACTAACTAATCAACTTTAATTACTAAATTAATTGATCTTTTAATTATTAATTAATCATCTCAAATCATCTAGTTAATTAAACTTAATTATAAATTAATTAACTTCTAATTACTTAACTTATAACCCTTAATTATTAATTTAAAATTAATTAAATCAATTAATAAATTTTAATTAATTCCTTAAATAAATTTTAAATCATTATTAATTAAATTAATTAATCATACCTAATTTCCTAAATTAATTTAATAAATTTCAAGATAAATAAACCTCCTAACCTTGAGATAAAATTATTTTATAAATACCTTAAATTTCATTTATAATTTCAAACCATTATAACTTTATAATTAACTCTACTTAATTAAATCAATAATTAAGTTTTAAAATAATCATTAACTTGATAGTTTAGTGTTATCAAAGCATAATAACCTTAAACATTTATCACAAAATGATTTAAGCCAAATTAAATTTAGATTTTAAAACTTATCTTTTTAAAGTTTCATTTTCACTTAAGTTTTAAAAATAACTTTAATTTTATTTAACCAAATTTAACTATACAAATTTTAAACTTCTTGATAAAATGTTAAAGAAACACTTATTTTTATAAAAACCAAATAGTATTCAATAACAACAACTTTTATTACAAAAGTCAAAACTTTCTTTATTAAATTTGAAACTTGTTTTATGAATCTTTTAAAAAAAAATTTAAAATTTTTCCTTAGTCAATTAGTTGGTTGCACTCGAGTATCACTCGAATTCCACTTCAGGTTCATTTCTACTTAAATTTTAAAGGATGGTTTAAAATTTAAATTTTCTCTTCATACCTGAACCCACACACCTGTTTCAGGTTTTAAACCCTATAGAGAACTCGAGTCCAAACTCGAGTCTTTCCTCCAAAAAACCCGAGGACATCTTCGAGTAAACCACTCAACTCACAACCCCAAAAAACTGACACAACCTCCCCTTCCTGTGCACATGCACCGGAACCACCTCCAACCTCCGATGATCCCTCCGCCATCTTAACAATCGATGCAGTCACCATTCCCATTCATCCAACTATCGTCAAAAACCCCCGATCAAAATTAAGCTACTCGGTTCAAAATTTATCCAACTGCCATGGCCAAAAACCACCCAAACCAACACCCCTGACCATCAGCCGACGAGAAACTTCGGCCTAACCAACTTCGTTCATCCACGAACCCTCCTCCAAAATCTTATCGAACTCGATCACCGTTAGAAGTGGTAATGACTTCTTTTCCCAAGCTGAAAAAAATTAGGTTTAAAAACCAAATTTCCCTATCGCCGTCGCTACGGCGATCATCCAGTGTCGTCACCATTTTTCCCCTACTTCCTGATCCTACTTCCACCTCCACCAAAAATTTCGATCACCATAAACTTCAAAATCACCAGATATTGACTCGAAACCAACTTCCAGTCATCCACCAAACTCCCATTCAATACCCCATTGAAAATTTTGATTTTTGGTTTAAAAATCATAATTTATAAAGATGATTCAAATTATTATCTTGAATCAGTAAATCTGAATCATAGATTTTAACATGTTAAAGTATTCCTACTGTCTTATTTTGTTTACAGAGAACTTCCACAGCCATTTGCTTAAATAAGATTTTTTTTTAAACTTAAACTAATGTTTTTATTTTTCAAACATATCATGTTTAAATCTTAAAACTAAACAATGAACTAATAAGAAAATTTGAATTTTCTTCTATTCCTATCCTCTATAGCTTAAACAGAGAAGAAAAATCATAGAAAATATAGGCACGGTCATCTATAGTCATATACACAGACCATACATTTATATAAACACATGCAAACATCAATTATTTTTAGAAATCTAATAAGCAACAACAGATATTACTTAAACTTTATGAATAGATGTTTACTCACCCCTTTATAACGAAATGCGGAGAGTTTTTTTTTCTTTCTTTGGAAAAACAGGATTTGAAACCTGACTTACTTTGGAAATGCTTCATTTTTTTTAAAACTGCAAAGCTTGAAACTTTTCTTTCATATTTTTTTTAAACACTAGAGTGCTTGCTTAAAAAAAACAAACTGAAATGCCTTGGACTTGGTTTTAAATTTGAAATCTGTAACAGGAACAGGGAGACAACATATAGACAAGCACATTCTTCAAATGTACAGAACACATTTAAACAATCATCACAGATAAATTTCACAAGCAACCATATATTTTTACTTCAATTTTAAATTTAAATATTTACTCACCTCGTTGATTAAATGTAGAGAGCTTTCTTTAAAAAAACTATGTTGAAAATTTTCATTGCTCCAAAAAACATTGAATGCTTCCTTGCTTTGAAGTTTTGTTACAGGGTGACTAGCTTGAATTTTGAAAACAATGTTCCAAACATGGGAATACAGAGCTTTAGTAGGTGGATTGACATCTGCATGTATTTGTTACATGCCTAAATTCATTTCTGGTTTCAGAAATAAAATTAGCTCCTTTGATTACAGGTTTGTGAGCTTCTGATTTTTGTCTTAGAGGAGATTACAAGCTGGCTGTTTTGAGGAATAGATGACAGTTTTGAGCATAAAACTGTTATTCGGGTTTGAGCTTTGAAAGTGTTTCAGATTGCAAATTTTGAAATTGATTTTGCTAGTTAAAAACTTAGTAAAGGCTTTTGAATTTTGTTTTGGAATGAGTTACAGGGTTAATGAATTTCAGTTTGATAACAGTTCTTGCATTAGAGTGAAAAGATAAAGAAGGAAAATAGAAGAGAGGGGAGATGAGTGTTTTATTATAGGATTGAATTAAAATTAATTAGATTAAAGAAAAATGGAAAATAATTCATGCCACTTGCTATCACACTTACATTTGTCACCTATAATAACTAATTAGTTAACACATGTATATTAGCATGCATAAGAATTCAACACATGTAATTATTTATTTCCATTTGTTTTTAAAAAAAATTAAAAGCTTTTTTTTAAATTGAATTTCCTATTTGATGAATATATTTTAAATGCCTTTCTAAATATATACACATGTCCTTTTAAAAGAAATAGAATGAAAACCCATTAGATTTTAAATAAAATCACATGAAAATATATTAAATTCATTTTAAATGTTAATATAACTTTTGTATTTATTTATTAATAAATAAACACTTTCTAAATTTCTATAAATAAATTTCTTTAAAGAGATTAATATAAAACACAACTTATTTTTACATAAAAACTTTATCCATATTTTTATATCCAAACTATTTTTTTTAATATATATATATATATATATATATATATATATATATATATTCCTTTAAATTCAAATTCAAAGTCAGTTTAGAATCCAAATTTAAAGTCAATTCAAATAAATATAGATAACAATTTCAAACAAACTCATTATTATTTGTAAATAATTTATTCTATTTCAAAATTGATTTAAATACATAGATATATATATTTAAACACACTTAATAATTTTGAAAACAATAAGTCAATTTAGAATTTATTTACACAATCAAAATAATTATACTTGTTTAAAATCAATCTAAAATTATAATTTTAAACATCACATTTTTAATTGTTTGGCTATTTATATTTGAAAATAACAATTATATCAAATTTAAACAATTTAATTATGAGATTATCACATTTTAAATTCCTGGAAATTCCGGGATATTACAGTTGATCCGCAACGATCAGTTTATTGTGTAAAGATGTCGAGATTAATTTGTGTAATTTTTCTTTCCGAGCCGATTTGCATGTTATGTGTTACTTAGGCTTTGGAATGATCTTGGGAATGGATTGGCTTAACCGCTATGAAGCCCAAATCCGATATCCTGAGTGGACTATTTATCTTCGACATCCTCAGTCTGTTAAGCAGATTTCTGTTCATCTTAAAGATTCAGATTCCAGCTTGGTTGCATCTTCATATTCTTTAAACCTATATGATTACGATAATGATGATGAGGAAGATATTATTCCTCTTATTGACGTTGTTCGTGAATTTTCCGACATATTTGAGCCCGTTTTAGGATTACCACCTAAGCGAGCAATTGAGTTCAGAATTAATCTCATCCCTGGAGGTCATCCTATCACTCGTCCTCCTTATCGTATGTCCAATACAAAAAATGAGGAAATGCGCAAACAATAATCCAACTAGAGACAAAGCAATTTATTCGCTCTAGTCCCTCTCCTTCGGGAGCTTCGGCTATTTTTGTAAAGAAATCTGATGGTACACTTAGGTTTTGCGTTGACTACCGCAAGCTTAACGATCTTACTATCAAGAATAAATATCCTTTGCCGCTGATTGATGATCTATTCGGTCAACTTAGCGGTGCTAGAGTCTTTTCACAATTAGACTTAGCTACCAGTTTTCATTAGCTTCGCATTGCAGAGGATAACATTCCTTTCACATCGTTCCGCACTCGTTATGGATCTTATGTATGGCTTGTTATGGCATTTGGTTTAACGAATGCTCCGGCTTATTTCATTGACCTTATGAATAGAGTTTTCAAAGACTTCCTCGATCGGTTTGTTCTCATCTTTACTAATGATATTCTTGTGTATTCTAAGACCGAGGAGAAGCATGAAAAACATCTTCGGATGGTGTTGGAAACTCTTAGGAGCAATCAATTAAAAGAGAAATTTTCTAAATGCCACTTTTGGCAATCTCGTATAAAGTTTCTTGGTCATATTATTTCCGAATTCGGAATTTCCGTGGATCCTTCAAAGATTGAAGCGATTCAAAATTGGAAGAGACCGGAGAATGTGATGGAGATCCATAGTTTTCTTTGATTGGTAGGTTATTACCGCCGTTTCATAAAGGAATTTTCCAAAATTTCCGTGCCACTTACTAGTTTGACAAAGAAAGGTGTTAAATACATTTGGTCGGACAAACGTGAAGCTTCTTTTCAGAAATTAAAAGAACCCCTTTTCGATGCTCCTATTCTTGTTATTCCCGAGGGAAACCAATATTTTATTGTGTATACCGATGCTAGTCGCGTTGGTTTGGGTGCCGTTCTTATGCCAAGGGTACGGGTTATTGCTTATGCTTTTAGGCAATTGAAGCCAACCGAGACTAGATATGCCACTCATGATTTAGAACTCGTGGCTATTGTTTTCGCCCTTTGTATTTGGCGTCATTATCTTTTGGGAGAAAAAATTATTCTTTACACCAATCATAAATCCTTGAAGTATCTATTTTCTCAAAAGGAACTTAATTTGCATCAACAACGTTGGCTCGAGTTCCTTGCACCTTATGATCTTGATATTCTTTATACTCCCGGAAAGGAAATCGTTTTGTCGATGCCCTTAGTCGCAAGCAACAAGCGGTTGTTTCCATGATGATATCTGAATGGAATGATCTCGAGATTTTATCCGCTTGTGAGATTCGAGATCGTGTCTCCGATTTATGTTCGTCTCTTGTTTTATGTAGCCTTGAGGCTCATCCTTCTCTTTTAGACCGCATTCTTGAAGCTCAAAAGCTAAATCCTGAATTGGCTCTTCTTGGCCAAAATTTTCGGGATAAAACTGATATTGAAGGTTTGAAAGACTTTGATATTGTTTCTTGTGGCGGTATTCGAAAATTTTGTAGACTTATCGTACCAAATATCTGTGATCTTCGTAAAGATATTTTAGAAGATTCACATCGATCTAAATTTACCATTCATCCCAATAGTAGTAAAATGTACGCAGATATGAAGCGACTTTGTTATTGAGAGGGAATGAAATCTGATATTGCTAACTTTGTTAAGCGTTGCTTGACTTGCCAACTTGTCAAGGCCGAACATCAAAGGCCTGGTGGGTTATTGCAACCTTTAGAGATTCCAATTTGGAAGTTGGATCAAATTTCCATGGATTTTGTAGACGGCCTTCCCCGTTCTCATTCGGGTCATGAAAGCTTATGGGTGATAGTTGATAGACTTACTAAATCCGCCCATTTTATTCCCGTTCAGTCCAATCGAACAGTTCCTCTTTTGGCCAAACTCTTTATTAAAGAAATTGTAAAATTGCATGGAGTTCCTTCTTCTATTGTTAGTGATCGTGATCCATTGTTTACTAGTGGGTTTTGGAAGAGTCTCCAAAAAGCTTTGGGAACGAAGCTTAATTTTAGCACCTCTTATCATCCGCTGTCCGATGGAAAAACTGAGTGTGTGAATCAAACTCTTGAAGATCTTCTTCGTGCATGTGTTCTTGATTTTGGTGGAAGTTGGGAAGATCATATTTCTCTCGTTGAGTGTTCCTATAATAATAGCTTCCAATCTAGTATTGGTATGGCACCTTTCGAGGCACTCTATGGAAGGCCATGCCGATCTCCTTCTTGTTGGCTTGAGGCCAGTGAGAAGCTGGCATTAGGTCCAGATTTTATTCGTGATTCCACAAAAAAGATTGACCTTATTCGTCATAGGATGAAAGAACCCCAGAGTAGACAAAATCCTATGTCGATAACCGGAGAAGGAAGTTAGAATTTTCTGTGGGAGATCTTGTGTTTATTCTGTTTCACCTATGAAGGGTGTTGTACGTTTCAGTCGATCGGGAAAATTAGAACCTCGATGTATTTGTCCATTTCCCATCACCGAACATATTGGTTCCATGGCTTATCGTCTTTTATTACCCGCTCAGTTTTCTGCTATTTATGGCGTGTTTCACATTTCTCAATTACGGAAATGTCTTCAGGATTCCGACTCTATTCTTAAGCCCGGTGTTGTGGAAGAAATTGAAGTTTCGCCTAATTTAACTTGTGAGAAACATCCTATTCGTATCATTGCTTCGGAGGTCAAACGCCTTCGAAATAAAGATGTTTCGCTTGTTAAAGTTCAATGGTCCTCAAATCCTAAGGATTGCTCTTGGGAGTCTAGAGAATTCATCGAGCGAACACATCTGGACATACTTTCTCGTGCTCTTTGAGGTGAATTTCTTATTTCAAATTTCTTTTGTGTTGAATATGCTTTTATGGTTGTTACTATATATTTTCTTCTTAAATATTGCGAGGATGCAATTTCTTTAAGGAGGGAGTCTGTAACAACCCGTATATTTTATGATTGTGTATTTAAATATTTTATTTAAATATTTTTTTCGTTAGTCGGATTATAGTCCGAAAAGTTACTTTTTTGCATACGATCGAATTAGGACTCGAGACCACTTCCATTGAGTTCAAAACGCCGTTTGCGATCTTTTAAGTATAAACTTTGATATGTTTGGAGTTAGTGGAATCTTGCTACTTTTTCACTTTGGACTTTGGGTTTGGATTAGCCCATTAGCCTAAGCTATTTACTTTAGCTCAACCCCCTTCCCTTCATAACTTTGCTTTCATTTCCTAACACTCAAGCTTCATCAAAAATGGAGGAAGGAATGGGAAATTAAAACTCCAAGCTCTAGTTCACTTGCAAATCCAATATCCAACTCCAAATTCAAGGAGAAGACATTAATTCAAGCTTCTTGGGTTGATTCTCCTTTGCTTTCAAGCTTCTCTTTCATTGATTTTGTGTAAAGGTGAGATTTTTATCTCACATCTTTGTCTATAACTATCTCTGATTGTTGGGTATGAATTCCTAACACTTTTTCATATGCATTTGCTCTTGGTTTGAATTGAATTGGTGAAAATTCCAATTTTTAGTGTTTTGGGTTCAAATTTTAAAAAATCCAATCTTTGATATTTGAACACGTTTTTGATGATGCATCGAGGAGCCAATATGACCGGGTAGCCTATGGACATAATCCCCTAGCGTCCATGCTCGATCGGTTGCAAATTGGACGAGTTTTTGCACTCCAAACCCTTAGGTCCCTCGGCCTGCACATGATGGAGTTCCGGCCTGCAGTTTGCTCGTTCGGTCCTAGGTCGTTCGGCCAGTAGGTCGTTCCACCCATTAGGTCGCGTGCATTTAGGTCGTCCCCTTTTCGATCGCTCGACCCCTCACACGCCTTAGGTCGTTAGGTCATTGCTCGACCTTGATTTTCCCCTTACATTGTTAGGTCGCTCGGCTTTTTCCCCTTGGGTCTTAACTCGGCTAGGTCGCTCACAGCATAGGTCGCTCGGCCCTCTTTACGCCTTTGGTCGTTACGTCACGACCATGCTAGGTCGTCCCCCCCTTAGGACGCATTATGACCGCTTGTACCATTCTTTGGCCGCTGCCTCCTTAGCTCGCATCATGCTTTAGGCCGTTGCTCGACCTGGTTTAAGTCGTAAGGTCGCCGGCCTTCCTACTTAGGTCGCTCCACAAAGTCGCGACAAGCTTTAGGTCGCTCCGCTAGCTCGCGACTTGCGTTAGGTCGCGTGCATGTTAGGTCGCGCAATGTTGAGCCGTAGGAGTATTTTCACTTTGATGAATTTGGAATCGAATTCTCTGGATTTTATTCACGTCTTCGAACGTGAATTTTTGTGACCTATTGTTTCTACAATCATTTTTGTGGTTTGTCACTGTAAAAACAGAAAGGTTTCTATATAGCAGTAAGTATCAAAGCTCTTTTATCAAAATGATTTCAACTCTATTTTTAATATCAAGCTTGCTTATAAGACCGTTTTCGAACCTACTAGTATATACAAACCTTTACCTCACTCGTATGAGAAATCTAATTAAACGACTTGGTAAAACAAGTGGTATGAAATGCTTGCGTTTACTTCGTCGGTTAATTCTTGGACTTGTTCGATTGAACCTCTTGTGACAATTTTCTAGTGGAAATCTACAATTTGTTCGTAAATATCTAAGTTAAGCTAGTGGTTATGGGACATGAAGCTAAGCTCATATATTTACTAGCTTACTGTAATTGACACTTCTTGATGATCGATGATGATCATTTTTGTGATTTAGACTAGCAAATGTGCGATGTCTCTTTGTCTACGAGGGAGACTAAACCCCGTTTCTGTGGAGCTTCAGCTCAATTTGGTGGGGTAGCGACCCATAGTCTTCCGGCCGTTTTGTGGAGCTTCGGCTCAAAATTAATGGTTAGCTACCAAGGAATAGCGTTCCATTTTGTGATACACATGTTGTTGAGTTTTCATGCTCCCGTTTTGTGATAGGCCTTCCCCCTTTATGTGATTTCTGGATCTCCATAGATGATTTCTAGAATTTGTGTTTCACCAATTTTCGTGATTTACATTGATAAGTTTTATCAATATTTGTGCATTGGTGAATTTTGTGTGTCATTGACTTTTGTGATTGGTATTGATATTATTGTCAATACATATGGTTTTGTTGAATAATAATATAGTGTATGACATTCCTTTTGATCTTTGAGAAGATTCTGGTGATATTGATTAATCTCTTGTTGATTTTCAGTTACATACTTATCACAGTATGGCTTTATGGCTATCATATGTTTATGTCATGTCTCTTATTCTATATCATTTTATCTGATATTTATAGCTAGACTGATCCATTTATTATTTTCTTATTAAATAATACTCAGGTCAGACCGAGATGTTACAGGTGCTTCTGCTTGACTTCACTTCTAGGATTATCATCCTGACTTTTGGCTAACTACTTAGATTAGGAGTTTTTTGTTGTATACCTTTGAGATTTAGACACCTTGATGTATACATACTATTTTATCTAGCACTTGTAACCATTCTTTTGTGATATTGTTGATCTTGTTTGACCACTACTTTGATGTACACTTCCAAGTGTTATATTCATATCTTTTTCCGCCTTTGTGATATGGATATCTGAGATTTATTTGTGTTATGTTTATTTCTATGTTTGTTTCCGGAGACTATATATAGCCACTGTGTAGTAGCTTTGAGTTTGTATCGATGTGTCGGACTTCTTGTACTATCTGACATATCGGTCCTCGCACAAAGCAATTACGCGGATGGTCGCTCCTCAACAGCCTTATTCTCCGTGCTAGTTGACGGCATTACCCCGTAGTGTTCTTAGCAAGCATGGGTATAGAGGTGGGGCATCACAATTTACCTGAGAGATGGAATGTAAATCTACAACTTGATTGTTCAAGAAGATTTCCAGATTTTTACTTTTTACTTTAAATTGAAGAAAAATGCTTTTAGCCCTTTTCTGTTTTTTTTCTACTTTTTTCTTTGGTGTTGGAGTTTGAAATGCCCAACTCTTTGTTACTTAATTTTCAGATTTGTCGAGGCTAAATAATTTGAATATGGGAAGATGAAAAGTTTTCTATAATTTTTTAATTCTATTATTTTATTCAAGCAATCATAGTGAATGTCATTTGTAAAAATGATGATTATGAGATCTAAACACTTGTACAAATTTATACTTACATATGTATGTTTTCCCATTATACTTATTATGGTTTAAAGGTTACACACTTTAAAAAAAATCTTATTTTATACATCTACAAACCAACGTTACATATATATGCTTTCTTATTGATTTATAAATTCTTGTTTGATTTCATGTATTTTAAACTTTACACTTTCAAAATATGCATTCATCTCAAATCTTTGTATAAACAAAATTTTAATATGTATATTAGTTTACTTTTAGTAATATATATATTTATATTCTCTATTTATATTTGTATAACTTAGAGAAAAAGAATATTAAACTTATTTCAAACTATTATTCTTTTTAAACAAATAATTATCTATATATATATATATTATTTTAAACTTTTATTTCTTGTTTAATATATACATTTTGTTTATTATTTCTACTTATACCAATCTAAAGAAAGAAATGATTTTTAAACTAATTATGCTTTTAATAAATAAACACATATATAATAGTATTTAGTTTAAAACAATTGTTTTGAAAATCATTTATATCTAATTCAAAATATAACTTTCAAAATAAATATCACATACGTCTCTTAAAATTAGAAAACAAATTTCTACTAGTATAAAATTATATAGTTTTCAAATCCAAATTTTATTTTCAATATATTTATTATTAAATTCCCAAATCAAAATTTCTATTTAAAAATACTTATCTTTCTTTATTTTGGAATTTTCATATTAATCCATAGTTAATTTCACAAAAAAAATCTAAAATCTTATATTAATTATCAATTATTTCAAAGTTTAATTCCGGAGATTAAATTAATTCTCAAATTATTCTTAGCTAAAATCCAGGAATGTTACAGATTCCCTCCTTAAGAAAATTTCGTCCCTGAAATTTGCAAGGGAGACAACAAGGAAAAGATGAAAGATAGAGGAACAGTTTCCAAATCAACTGAGATATCTATTCTACATTTGGCTTACTAAATCAGAATATCACCTGTAATTATGAGAATGAACTCATTCAATATTACATAAGATATTTGGGTCCTTCGGTCTACGAATATGCAAGGGCATTGATTAGTTCGAAAGGATAACTAATCGTTCGTAGAATATGTCGGATCCCAGAGAATAGATTGATCGATTAAATCTTCCATAATTTCTCAAATACTACATATGGATTCCAACTTAGGTCGGAACCCCCCAAAGTATATACCAACTTGTCCCTCTTCGGACTTCAGTCTACACAAGAATTTACAATAGAATTCTAATTTGGTTTTAACCGATATCGTTTTATTGATACAATTCAAATTTAGCCTTATATTTGTTAACCAATTTATTTAGAATTTTCAATTTCAAATTTCAAATTTATTAAAGTTTAGATCGAAAAGCTGATAAGAAACCGTAGAAGATACGAAATAAGGATTTTCTACAACGATTCGTAGGGCCACCATCACACCGAAACTTCTCCTCGCAGCTGCCACTAAGCAAATCAAAGAAATTGGGAAGACGAATCAAAGGAGATTGAGAAGAAAGTTGTTTCCACCGTTGCAGGGTATTGACCATTTGTAGTGGTACTCCCCCGTCCCCTATCTCGTTCTCTTCATGCGCCCATACTTACTATCAGTGGATAGTAAGAGAACTTACTGAGGCATTCGAACGGATATCTTAAGGATATACTCATTCTAGGGTATACTTCACCCTACCTCTACCGAGTTACTTAATGTGTTATACTCCTGAGCTAAAGTTTCAACCTTCAGCTCAGATACCAAATATACCGACCCTGACTCGACCTTCGAAAATCGGCACCGAATACGACACTCGTTTTCAAATGCTGCAGATCCAAACGTCGAATTTGGTTCGCCCGGGCTTATAACACGTTAATTACAACACGACGGAAGAAAAAGAATATATCAATATACAACATTGATACAATATCTAATACAATATGCTACAACAGATGATACAATAGATATCAATATACATCAGAGATATGATACTTGACAATAGCAGCGGAAAGAAAAGATAACACCAGCAGCGTAACAATATCCCCAATAGGGAAAGTAGTCTTCAAAAGAGAACCCCGGTATTGGTAATCTCCATCTCCAAGGCACCAATCCAGAAGTAGCTTGAACTCCCAATCAAGATGAAGTGAAGCAACTCGATCCAAATGCGATTGCCAAATCATAAGGTTGAAAGCTATCTAATCTGCACCTATTATTGATTATCTGAAAAACCCAACTCTAGACTGCCCGTGTAGGAAAATTGTGGGCACCTAGAGTTTAGGAAAGGAACAATAAACTCCAGGTCAGCCGTGGGACTGGTATGAGCAAAAAAACAGTTTATCTTTTAAAATAGACAACAAGAATTTTAAAATAAATATGCAATGCTTTGTGGAAAATGAAACTAACATAAGGCCTCCCGCCACACACAATGCAAACGCAGAATTGAAGGAGATTTCTCCTTATGATAGTCAAATATGCTTGATACGAGAAAATTTCTTTGATATTATTACTAGTGCATAGTGTAGAAAAAAAATTTCGAAAGTATAATATTAATCCTAGCCAGCATAGACATTCTGAACTATGCCTACTATAGCTACCATCTAAACAGTGGTGACCACCATAAGTAAATGGTAGGTTCTATAAATAAAACCGTACAAGGTGCGTATTGAAGATTGGATTTCCAACAAATGGTTAGGCTAATGAACTTCCTACTGTCCATGGGTATGCCTCTGGCGGGACGTCCCAAGAACCTAACTGGATCTCTGCCAACACAAGGCCAGGTTACCTCTATAACTAGGTAACTACTACACAAGCAATCCATCCCCTGGTCCATAGGGACCTTTATCCGAGGCGCCTCTCAACCACAAAGCAATCACAAAGTAATAGACCGTAGTGTCCACATGAGTAAAGTATCTGGGCTCCGTACCATGATACCACCCTTTTCCAGAAGGGAATGACACACCCTAAAGGGTGCGACCCTCATAACCTTGCCGCATCTTTCCTGTTTCGACCATTTCCGGGGTGTGAGGTCCTGATGCAGTCTCGTCCACAAAGCTACGCTTTATACAAAAGCCATGCTTTGATCAACAAATGATACACAGTAGCACTCAGCATGCCACACTACCAAATTGGGAGTATATCACTGATAACTATCAACTACATAATCTCTGAGCTCGTACGTCTCAGTGAAGGGTGTTACGCTAAGAGAATGAATTCTCCGCCACCAAGCAGAAATGTATTTGATAGAGATCAGTTTAATATATCAAGTGTATTATCAGACATAAACTATACAAGTCTGTTCCGGGTTCGAACAGAACCGAAAGCACTTCGTCCAATAAAGGAAGAAGCCCTTGCTATCCGGGTATCTACAATCCCGATCGGACTTCCCATCACTTAGGGAATCTCTATACCGTAGCTACTCGGTGCAGAGACAATCGAGAGGTTATCCTATCGTTCTCGTAAATAACCGGTCTTCAACACCGTTCTTCAAATGCAATCCATAACGTCGTATCACTATTCGGACCTGGCTAAACCGAATAGTGAGCGCAATATTTAAAAACATATGGATATGGGATTTTAGTTAAGTCACAACTTCTAAAAACCCAAAATCTTCCTTTGAATGGTTTAAACAAATTACCATTTCAAATCTTTTAAATAAAAAGATTCGTTTCACAAAGATTTATTCATAGATTTCAAAACAATTTCCATTTCGATTAGGATTAACTCACCCATTATTTAAATTAAAGATTTAACTTATAGCTTTCAAACTCGTTTACAAAGATTTATTCATAACATGGAAGACCATTTTCATTCTATACTTGAAATCCTTTTAACACAAATTGGAAGTTCATTTCTTATGTGAAAGCTTTTATTATTTGAAAACAAACAGTTTTTGTTTCAGAAAAATCCAATTATATTTATACAAGTTAAAATCTTGGGTTAAATTTAAATTCCCAAAACAACACTTTAAAAAATGGTTTAAAACCTATATAAACTTGTATAACCTTTTTAAATCATACATAGGATTTAATTTCAAATTTTGGATTCAAATTTAAATCAAAATTCAAAACTAAATCATGTTATTCAAAAATAACTTTTGCCCTTGAAATTCCTTTTTAAAAACTTTTTTTATTAAACCCAACCCATTTCCAAAACCATTGGATTCAAAAAATTCAAATTTTAAAACTATTCTAAAAATCTGTGACTTAACCAATTTCCACGTGCAATCCATATTTGTGTGTGTATAGTGTGGTCCAGGGGTTTCCACAATAGAAGTGCAACATCATAAATTAGCAGAGATTCAAATACAACAATGTATTTGATAAGCGGTATAAACTATAACGCTTATATATGATAAGCGGTATAAACTATAACGCTTATGTATGATAAGCGGCATAAACTATAACGCTTATCTTTTATTCACAGATCATAGATATATATCATAGATAATAAATTACGTCAAACACAGCTCAAATAAAAATAGAGCATCACAATCAGGGATATCAAATAATTCAATCATCCAATAGAATCCAAACATCCATAAGTAAGGTCAATTAAACATCTGATTAACTTAAATTAGATTAATCACTAATCGTGGTTAGTTAACATTAATTAATTACAAATTACTTCAATTAATTAACCTTTAATAATAAGTTAATTAGCCTCAATAAATTAATTAATCCTTTAATTATTAATTAATTAACCTTAGTTAATAAATCAATTAGCCTTTAATCATTAAATAATTAACCTTTAATTAGTTAATCATTCTTTAATTAATTATCCTTAATCAATAAATTAACTCTTAATTAATAATCACCTCTTAATTACCTTCATTAATTAATTAACATTTAATTAATTACTCAAAATATTTAGCTTAATTAATTAATCACATTAATTAATTATTCTTAAAATTAATTAATCTTTAAACACTTGATTAATCAATCTTGAATCATTAAATAATTAACCTTTAATTATTTAATTCACCATTTAATTAGTTATCTTTAATTAATTAATTAACCCTTAATTAATTAATCATCATTAAATTAATTATCCTTAATTAATTACGATAAGTGATTATCCCTAATCAATTTCATTAATTAATTAACCTTTAATCCTTTAATTAATTAACCTTAATTAATTATTTTTCAAATCATAAGTTAATTAACCTTTAATTATCAACTAATTATTCTTTGCTTACTTAATTAGTCCTTAAATTAAGTAATTATTCTTTAAATCATTAAGTAATAAATCTTTTAATTATCCACTTTCATTTAAAGATAAATTCCCTTTTTTTCTTTATTAATTACTTAATTAAAACAATAAACTTCATTTGAAGGAACGTTTTGGAATTAATTTCATAAATGAACATAACATCATTATTACTTTAATAAAACAACTTTAAAAGTTAAATTTAAAATTTTAAACTTTGAAATACTTGTTTTAAAACTTGTCTCAAATGAATTTATTTTGAAAACTAATTTCACATTCATAATGCTTTTAAAACTTGGTTTATTATTTCTTTTGAAAAAATATTCATTTTTAATATACTTTAAACCTTCGTTTAAAACTTGTTTTTTTATACTTGAACATTTCCTTTTACTTAAAACTTATTAGCTTCAAAAAAAAAACCCGAGCCAACAATTAAATCCCCCCGCGTCACTTTCGAGCAAAGCCCACATTCCCCTCGCTTCGAGTCAAATCTTCGTTCACATGAGACAAACTCCGAGCCTTCTTTAAAACCCATCTTCCCAGTCTCAATGTGCACACGGTGCACTTGCACCAACGGCCCCAACCTCTGGCGATCGTCGCGACTATGCTCGACTATCACACAATCCCACGCAACCACACCTTCAAACTCAGATTGCACGTAACCTAATCAAATCGAAATTGAGGTATTCTCGACCACTCCTGACAAAAAGCCATTACCGAAAATTCACTTCCTTTCGTCGCTTCCGACCATAAGATCACCGGCGCACCTCTCCCAAGCCTCGTCATACCTTCCAGCAACCATCCCTGCCAATGTGATCGCGCCCGATGCTCCACCGTCTCCCCAGTCTCCTCATCAACAACGTCAAATCCAAACCATTTTTAAAACCTACTTTGGCTTCGCTAGGCCGCCCAGACCATAGAAGAAATCCATAACCATTTTTTCTAGGTCCATCCAACTACCAGCCTTCTTCGACCACAAGTTCAACATCGATCATCTCATTGAACGCCGTGAATTTGCGATAAACCCAAAACTCTTCATTCCTGATTTCCTCACAAATAACTTCACCAAAAATCACCATTCCAATTCCTAAAATCATGAATTGATACTACTATTCAGATTATATAATCAATAATTGAAATTAGCTTGATTGATTAGTGACGAATATTAAGCTCATTACTGACGTTGTTTATTTTTGTGATAATTGCTAAATATAAATACAAGTTATTATTATTAAAATTCATAATAGATTGTAATTGCCAATTTTCATTTATATACTTTAGCGTAAAACTGATTACAAGGGAAGATACAATTATTTTTCCTATTTGAAAGTGGAGCCTGTAAGATACAGAACATGTTCAACACAGAGTTTCACAAGCCAATCATCTCACATCCATACATTCACATATGAATCCGTGCATATAAACGTCATTTATGTTACTACTTCAACAATTATTATGAGTATCATCATATATCAGATTATAAAACCGCTTTTAAATAGAAGTTTACTCACTTGAAGTTTTGCTGACAGAGAGCTCCTGACAGTTTTCAAAATGAGGATGGCCTGTAAAAAAATTTCTTTAATTTTTGATGCTTAGACTTGCAACTGATTGATACCATTGCTTAAAAACCTTTGCTTTATTACTGATTAACAACATTAAATTCAAATCCTTAAAAGAATCTCACTTGCCTTAAATCATTTCAAAAATCTTACACTCTTTCCTGGCCAAACTACAGTGGTGTTTTCATTTATAAATCTGCAGTTTTCAATTTGTTTTTATGTTAAACTTGATTTTGAAATCATAGATTCATCAAGCTATAAAGTAAAAAATTTACCTGAGAGATGGAATGTAAATCTACAACTTCATTGTTCAAGAAGATTTCCAGATTTTTACTTTTTACTTTAAATAGAAGAAAAATGCTTTCAGGCCTTTTCTGTTTTTTTCTATTTTTTTTTGGTGTTGGTGTTTGAATTGCCGAAATCTTTGTTACTATATTTTCAGATTTGTTGAGACTAAATAATTTGAATATGGGAAGATGAAAAGTTTTCTATAATTTTTTAATTCTATTATTTTGTTCAAGCAATCATAGTGAATGCCATTTGTAAAAAAATGATCATGAGATCTAAACACTTGTACAATTTTATACCTACATATGTATATTTTCCCATTATACTTATTATGGTTTAAAGGTTACACACTTTAAAAAAATCTTATTTTATAAATCTACAAACCAATGTTACATATATATGCTTTCTTATTGATTTACAAATTCTTGTTTGATTTCATGTATTTTAAACTTTACACTTTCAAAATATGCATTCATCTCAAAGCTTTGTATAAACAAATTTTAATGTGTATATTAGTTTACTTTGAGTAATATATATATATATTCTCTATTTATATTTGTATAATTTAAAGAAAAAGAATATTAAACTTATTTCAAACTATTATTCTTTTTAAACAAATAATTATCTATATATATTGTTTTAAACTTTTATTTCTTGTTTAATATATACGTTTTATTTATAATTTCTACTTATACCAATCTAAAGAAAGAAATGATTTTTAAACTAATTATGCTTTTAATAAATAAACACATATATAATAGTATTTAGTTTTAAACAATTGTTTTGAAAATCATTTATATCTAATTCAAAATATAACTTTCAAAATAAATATCACATACGTCTCTTAAAATTATAAAACAAATTTCTACTAGTATAAAATTATATAGTTTCAAATCCAAATTTTAATTTCAATATATTTACTATTTAATTCCCAAAATCAAAATTTCTATTTAGAATACAGATCTTTCTTTATTCTGGAATTTTCATATTAATGCACAATTAATTTCATAAAAAAAATATAAAATCTTATATTAATTATTAATTATTTCAAAGTTTAATTCCAAAGATTAAATTAATTCTCAAATTATTCTTAGCTAAAATCCAGGAATGTTACAATAACAATTTAACCAGCAGTTTATATGCAATAAGAAACTAAATAACAGTTTAATCCAATAAATTCAATTTAACTCGAATGATGATAAAAATACTCCAAACAGCCATAAATAAATTTCTAATCACATCAGAAATTAATTTAACACACATAAGAAATTTTAAAAGGTGTGAGTTGTTAAAATACTCACCTTTTGAATTTAAATTGAATTTAAATCCAATTTAAACCCAAAATTTAAACAATCTCAGAATTCGTCCAAACAAGTGCGAAAATGTCTAGAATTTGAAAACAATCCGAACAAAAAAATATGCGTAAATCGGACATCGTATGCACAAATTATGATTATTAGAACGAATTGAAATTATGATTATAATAAATAAAATAAAAGAAGCAAACCAGCACGAACTGCCATGTCACCCTGCTCTTCACGCGTCTTTTCAAGTTGTTCACGAACCCATCAGAACCCTTCGTTGGAAAATAATACCAAGCTTTGACTGTACGCCGGCTTCGCCTGAGACGTCGATTGGCCAAGCCACCTCCACCAGTGAACTCCCCTCCTCCTACTCCATCACCGAGACCAATCGCGGCAACCCCCAAGTAGCGCCGCCGCCGCCTCCAACCTAGTGTTTCGAAACCCTAGCTCGCCAATTCCGACCACCACATACCATGACACACCCTTTAACCATTGCCAAACGATTCCACGTGACGAAAACTCAAAAACGCATATCCTGATTTTGCTGATCGAGGCCAAAATCGAAAACCCCTAATTCGACGCCTAGGATTCACGAAAGTTGTGCCTTGACTGAGCTTACAGAATGATTCGAGCATCAATTACAAAACGAATACTTGACGTAGATTCGTTTTGACGGGATCTTCGAATTTCATATTTTTTTGAATTTTTTTGAGGAGTTTTAATTTTTGATTTGAATTTGATTTTGAAATTGCAATTAGAATTAGGGTTTGTCTGCCACTGAAATGAGGAGGTGAAAAAAAATTGTACGTACAGACAAATAATAATGAGAAACAATTAGGGTTTATAATAGGGTATTTATAGACAAAGCTAAAAATAAAATAGATGGACAAGATTGATTTTCATGTTAAACGATAAAATGGCCCAAAAAAACTGTTTCCACTCCGAAATGAAAATGGGTCAACTCATATATCAAAACATATGTTTTTAAATATTTTAAAATTGATGGAATAGGTTTCACGTCCAAATTCCATCGTATGAAGAAGTTATGCAAAAGTCAAATTATTTCAAATTGATTTCAATTAAATTGATTTCTAGGCGTTTATAGTCCGTACGATCAAACGACAAGTCTGATCGTTACGAAACTTGAAATCCTATAATAATTCATTGTTACGGATCCGATGAAACTGGTTTCGTTGAAATCAGAGTCATTGGCCAAAATTGCTATTTTCTAGTAAATTAAATAAAATAATAATTGATTAATTAAATTAAGTTTTCAATTTCAACTTTATAATTTACAAATTTGATCATTATTAAATTTCTTAATAATTTACACCAATTTAACAAAATTTAAATGTCATTTAGAGTTGATTAATTTATCAGTTTCAGTTCTAATCTCAATTTCATTGAATTCAAAATTATAAATTTAATTTCCAATAATTCTATTTAATTTATTTTCATTCTATTATTCAATTCATTATTATCAAATGGATGAAATTAACATTGGATTCAAAATCTATTACATTAATATTCTCACATTCCATCTTCATTTCAATTAACAAAATATTTAGATATTTAATTTCATTTATTTGCAATTAAATCCAATCATTAAGTTCAAATCCCATTAAATTGATAAGTCTTCATTTCCATTCTTTTAAATTCAACAAATTGTCATATTATGTATAATATTAACATTATTTTCAAATATTACTTTAATTATCATTAATGTAATAGTTTATTTAGATTTAGTGCAATTGATTCTAATTCAATCCAGTGGATTAAAATATATCGGTAACTTATAATAATTGTTGCCACTAACTCTTAATCATACTTTTATAAGTTATCAATTCCAAACAATATTGTAATTACTTACAGGACATTGATTTTATTCAATTACTATTTATTATTATTAATTCATTAATTAATTCACTATTTACGTTTGTTTTCTTATATTCAATTTTTAGCCTAGTATAACAATTTACATTACTTCAATTAATCGAAATCATTCAATTGTTAATGCTTAGCTTTAATTTCCACGGTGGCATTTCATTTTAGCATTCATTTCATTATTAAATTACAAAAATTTTGTTTCATCTTGATTTATTTATAAAAACCTTAATAAACCAACTAATTTAAATCATCAAAAATTTCAGGTCGTTACACTCTCCTCTACTCAAAACTTTTCGTCCCCGAAAAGTAAAAAGAAGGGAAAAAAGGAATCAAGTAAACAATACATCTTATTCAAAAATATTTACTTTATAAACAAATAAATTTTCAAAGTTAATCAATTTAAATAAAATATACCAATTTATAAACATTAAGTCTTTTTATACTCTTATTAATAAAGTTTGGAAAACATTTTCGAAAAATTTTCTAAGTCCAAAATTTACGGAAAATTTCGACAGAGTCTCCTTTGTACAGAGAGGCTTGGGAAAAATATAATATCAAATACAACAAAATATCAAATATAACAAAATATCAAATATAATTTCCAGAATAATATATCCCAACACGGGAAAACAATATAATAACGCTATAAAACTGTAATCCGAAAACGTACCTATTCGTCGGGCAATTAACGCTTATTTATGAAACCAAAAGCAGTAGTAATTGCTTCCATAACCTGTATTTTACTTATATAATCCAAAAGAGTTAATAATTATATAAAATGAAGTATTTAAAGTTGTTTCAATTAATAGCAAACAAATCAATATAACAACAATCAATTGCAACCAATAGCATATGCGTCAAATACAAATCAACCATACAAGCAAGACAAACCATTGGTTTGTTTGGGATAAGACACTTTAAATCACATAGAATGACAAATAACTATGAAGTATTCCGCTTACTCAATAGTCTTAGACAAACTCAATGGATTATTCATACATCGAAGCAAATTTAAAGTATCCTTGCCCAAACAACCACAAACCAAACAAACAACAATTCCAAATAATAAATCAATTTAATTTTTTTTCAATTTCATCTCATGACCTTTGCTGTTTGATTTCCTTTTCTTTCATATAATACTTATCATGATTTTTTTTATTCCCACCATGTCAATTCTCTTTTTATTGTGTTATGTATTCATTCATTACTCGATTTCATTTATTTACATTCATTTATTAATAATATTCATGCTCAATTCAGTCACTTGACATGGTAATTTCATTAACTTACGTTTATAATCTTTTTAATTCACATTTTATTTCTTACAGTTTTCATTTATTTCTATCCACTCCTTACAAATTCATTTACATTAATCCATGTACTGCAATTTCTCTTATTTATATTACATTCATTTATTCATTTACTTAATTTTATAATCTTATACTTACAATACTTACTTCCTATTACCATTATTTCAATAACATTTCAATTATAAATTAAGTTCACAACAATTACAACATCAAATTCTTATTTATAAAAGAATTTCATTAAATACTTTCATTACCTCAACTTTATTACTTGTATAACACCCATTACATTTTTTATAAACATTAGAACTTTTAATATTTGGTAAGTTACATATATGCTTCTAAGGATGTTATTGAAAGTTACACAAGTTTGACTTACTTATTTTAATTAGCAAAGTATTCAATAATCATATCTTTTAGATTTCGTTCTTTTAGTTACAGGTTAAAAGTTTCAGTTCTTGTATATTTCATTCATAACTTACCATTTAGTTTCTTATTTTCATTTAGAAGTTCCCATTATTAATTAGTTATGATCCATTTCACTACAATAATTGAAATTGTTAATTAATGGAAACATAAGAACTAAATACCAGGCTCCATTTTATATCATTTTAAAATAATAGATAAACGTATATACTTGCAACTCATATGTATCCAACTATATTGAAAACAATTCGAAATCTATATTTTCTTATCAAATAAATCTGCAGTGAAATTACTGCAGTGGCCTTCGTACTTTGAAACTCGAAAATGAACATCGATTATGTGTGCACTCATCGTCGAAATTATTTTCCACCGATAGAGAGGGTAGTATAGAACTTATTTCTTTTCAAAGTTTCTTTAAAACAATTCTTTCAAATTATATTGAAATATTTATACCAAAAAATACTTCCAAATAATATTATTATATTTCAAAATCATTCGAAAGAAATTTTGAAAAACACCGGAACTTATGTTCTTAATTTTCAATCTTCATTTATTTTATTTTCTTCAAATTTTGTTTCAAATCAATATTTATAAAGTTCTCTACCTAAGAACCAATATATTACAACCAAATAAAACTTTATAAAAATCACAACCAATATATTACAACAGGGTTGGCGTAGTTGGTTGATGGTCCGGACTGCGTGATCGAAGGTCACGAGTTCGAACCCCGAAACTGACAACCCTGTAATAAGTACCCGAAGTATGTGTTTGGCAGGCACATACTTCCCTAGAGTTTACAAGCAGAGCTTGGTTCTCTAGGTAATTCGAAAAAAAAAACTTTATAAAAATTTTATTTTATATATAGAAAATATAATAGGCAAAATTATTTCATTCACCTATATTCAAAACAAATATTGTGTCGGTCTGTCCTATTAAGCGTTTAGAAATCCCTACTGATGTCATAGCATCCTATGCACCAACTAGAATTTATAAATGCAACATGGAACAAATTAACACAATATTAAAACCTTTTTATAACACTAACAAATACTGTAACGACCTAGAATTTCTGTCATTTGAAATTCATATATTTAATTGATTTTAAATATTAACAAGTAAAATTTGTAAGTCGAATAAATTTTATTTTGAATATCTGGATTTAATAGGATAACTAAATCGATAATTAATATATGAAATTTCAGAAATAATTGGAAACTGGATTTAATGTGATTAAAATTGGTTCGTAAAGTTGTATTAAATCATATTGGAGTTAGAAAGATGTTATAGAACTTTTAAAATTGAATTAAAAGTTAATTTGTGGAAAGTAAATATTTTAATATTTGATTGACGAGTTAAAATAGCCATTTTTCAAACAGTCTCGGATTTCAATGAAACTAGTTACATCGGATCCGTAATGTTATATTATTGTATGGTTTCAAATTTCGTGTCAATCGGATTTACGGTTTGTCGGGGGCAAGCCAAAACGCATAGAAATTTGTTATACCGATTTAATTTAAATTTGATCGTTTATATTTGTAACTCAGACATATGATCGAATTGGCTCTCGATACCTATTTCGTTGTGTCCGAAACGCGGGTTAAACCCTAGGAATGCCGGTCACCGCGCGAGATTTGGAGTTCGGAAAAGTCAGATGAATAGTGTTTTGGCAAAATTTGTATAAAAGGACCTAACTATTTTCATTTTTGCAAAATCCTAGCTGAGAGTCACGGCCGCCATTTTTTGTTTCAAACGGCGAGAAACTCGTTTCTTTCTTCCTCCGATTTCATCAAATCCATCCACAATTAGAAAAAGTTTTCAACAACAAAGATGTAGAGGGCGACGATATCTTGAAGATCGACGGTGATGATCGGGTTTGATCGAGTGGATTGGCGGCAATAGTTGTTTGAACGCATGTGTTTCATGCACGATTTTCCATGCTAGATGGCGACCAAGCTTGCCACCGTTGTGGCCGTAGGCGGCGCACGTGCATGCGGAGGCTGTGAAGATCGCCGATCATCTTCATTTTACTCGTAGAGGTCGCGAAAATTTCTTGAACGAAGGCGGCCATGGGTTTCTTACGTTCGAACGAGACCTGGAAGGGGAGAAGAAAGAATTCGCGGCCAGATTTTGATCACAGCGAATGAACGACTATGATGTGGGTTTGAAAAAAATTATAAAGTAAAATAGTAAATTTTTATATTTAAAACTCGTATAACATTTAAAACGCTGTAATTTTGTCATACGAGGTCGAAATTTGATTAAACAACTTGCATTGGGTTTATATGGACGAGCACTACGCTATGGAGCTGGATTGGAATTAATTGGAGATAGTGATAATTTTGGGCAAAATTAAACGCGCGTTTAATTTTATTCGAAATAAAACATTGCGACTGTTATTGAAAACAAGGTGAGAACTTCTCAATCAATCGAATCTGTTTCGATTTAAATTTTAAATAGTTAGATTTAAAATTGCTTGATTGTGCTGATTTGTATGCTTGGATGATAAATTATTATATGTTGTAGTTAAATAGACCCTACACGCCGTATATTAAGCGAAGGTTATTTATTAAACACATATACCGCGATATTCCACCTTGAAGTGGAATTGATATTATATATGTACTTGGAGTTGATTTTCCCGCATTATATAGCGGATGAGACCTTATTGCGCCGCATAATAGCGGATAATATTTTATATAAACCCATATACCGCGATATTCTGTATTGAAAGGGGATTGGTATTGTGCTAACATCTGTTGATGTAGGGAAACAAGTTGGAGGGATCCAACTGGATTGCTAACCTGTATTTGTAACAGCCCGCTATTTTGGACCATTCAAATCGACAATAAAACCGTACATGTCCGACTTGAATAATTCAAAATACTGAATTGTTAATAAAATTTGGCAAAACTTAAAATATACAGTAAATAAATCAATCATAGATCACTTACACAAAATAATACAATGCAGCGGAATAGATAAAGAATAGTAGTTCATGAAGCTACTATATACCTCAGAGTTAGAAATAAAATACAACCGAATTGTTCAAATGCCATGAAGTCTCCAATGCAACAGATGGCTTCTCTGAACCAATCAACTGGATGACTGAAGGGATAGATAGCTGGATCTTCAAGCAAAGCTCCAACTTCGAAGGTGAGTCTCAAATGCTGTATCTCTCAGTCTGACCCGAGCGTAAAGCAAAAACACAAAACACTCGAGTCAGGATTAACATTCTTATATCTATAAATCTAACTCAAGTGAAATATCAACTGAAATATAATTAACTTAATGGACGTTTGGGATAACCATCCTCTAAGGGTCCATGGAACTATCTATAAGGTAGAAATATACACTATAATACCGAGGTCATTTCAAATTAATTTATACTTCACAACAAAAATATCTTTTCATTTCATTATATATATATATATATATATATACACATAAATATTTAGAGTAGAATATTTGTAGTTTCCTCAACTTAACAAATCGTTTTCAAAATCAACCCGACCATCCCATTCAAATTTAATTCAATCTCAATTTATAAATTTTTATACAATTCAGTTTTTTGATCAAACAAATTCAAATTTTATTCATTTCAAATACAGAACTAAATCAAAATTTTACCGTTTAAATTCTACTATATTTCAACGCTTTAATATTCAACAACTCAAAGTTTGATTTAACAGTTTCATATAGATCTCGATTTAACCTTGTTATTTAGTCTTGAAATGTTCACTAAATAAATTCAATATTTATTTAATAACCCAATTTACCTATAAACTAAATATTCCTTTCGATTTGTTTAAACCTGAAACCTACATTTAATCATTTAAATCAAAATCAAGTTATAAATCGAATCTTAAATTTCAAATTCTTTGGTTAATCCAGTTAAGGAAAATACTTAACTAAATACAATTTCAATTAATTCAACTTCATCTTCTCAACCTTAACTTATCCAAATTATTACAACAATCAATTTTGAAATATAAATTTAAATAAATACTTAAAACATATTATATGGATTAAATCGATCTCCAAAATATTACTATTAAATCTATATATAAAATTTCTATTTTCATATAATATTTTAAGAATTAATATTTATTAAAACCGTATATTTATTTTCAACCCATAGAAATTATTTTCAAAATATTCATACATATGGACCAACGGTGTCTGTATATAATTTCATACCCTATGGTCAAGGGATACAGATTTCAATCCGAAACTTAAATATACGGGTAGATATCACTTCGACCCGTAATCCCGAATTCAATTTTTATTGAAAATCGCTTTAGTTTATCATTTCAACCCATAACGAAGTTCTCCTATTCTAAAGTCCATTCGGGTATGTATCATTTCAACCCGTATTGAATTCTAAACCACGGGAAACTTGCAAAGTGATAAAAAATAATAAAATAACAGACATATATCATCAATAACAGTATAATATAACAATGGGATATGGTGTCATATCCCACAGGTGAACACATTTGCAAACAACAAAATATATAGCAATGTAAATAACTAACAGTAGCATATTTCAATTGTCGTTTCAATTGGAATCAAATTTAATAAATAAAAGAACGTTAGTCGTGAGTGATTGCTCACCTTTCGTGGCTGGAGGGTACCGAAGGTGATACGGAAACACACACTGATACGGACATGGAAAATTTGATTTACAAATCCAAGCAAAGCAAAATTGGCACGAATTTGATGAACAGAATCTGGTAACAGAAAACGATGGGAACGGATCAAAATAGCTTGATATAAAGTTTTGGACGAGACGCATATTATATTAATATTTCACTTAAACCCATTATTTTAAAATACATATTCATTTGAAATAAATCTCAAATAATTTTATATATATATATATATAACCAAAATCAAAAAAAATCTTTATAGCTTGTATATGCACTTTGACCTAATCATTTATACCCATATAAGCTTGACAGTTTAGATATATAAATTAACACAGGCTATATAAATTTTGTTTTTATTACTGTTAACTAAAACAACTACTAATGTGTATACAACCGCTTATAAATAAAATATACTTTTTATATTAACTCACTATGCAGACTAAAAAATAAAAAAAAATAAAAATAAAAATCTTGTAAACTTAAATATAAACAATTGCCTATACATATTAATATAATCTGGAAAAAAAATTAGAATAGAAAACGTGGGAATTCAAAATTCATTTAGTTGCAGCCTAAATCAAAAAAGTAAATTCATATACAGGTGAACATGTAGCTATATGTATAAGTAAATTATTGCAACCTTACCCAAATGAAAAGACTCAATACCAAATTTCCATAACCTATGTATTTAAAACTGACAACGTTTATATAAGTAATATAAACAAAATACTTTCCTTCTAGCGAATAAAACAATACTTCTAACGACACTTAAAACTTTATATATTTTTCTTAAATAGTTAAAACTTTATACATATATTATATTTAATTTAGACATGTAAAAAAAAAAATTTAAAGTCCAACTTTATCTCCAACAGAAACAAAATCTTAGAGCTTATTCATATTTTTGCTTTTACATCAATTCAAAACATAAAAATTTAAAACTATATTTAATTCGAACCTAATATACTTAGTACACTTTAATATAATAATATCTGAAACCGTACACTGCAAATACTACCCATAACATACGCACACCATACAAAAGTTATAACCCAAAACATACGCACACCACACAAAAGTTATACCAATATATATGTAAACTATATAACTAAAATATCTTATATAAACTATTTATAAACTTATACAACTATGCAGACAACCCATACAATCTGCCTATATACTAGACTCATATTATAACAGAAGCTAGACATATATTTACAACAGTTATGAATCTATTACTTAATGTATATAAATAATTTACACAGAATACTATACTTATATTTAAGATACATATACTAACCCAAAAAGGAAGGAGAAAGGCCGAAGTCAGGGGTGGTGGGCAGCTCGGAGGGGAGCACGGCACTGCTTCATGCTTCGACGTGGAAGAAGAGGGGAGACAAACGGAGAGGTGGATGGTGATGGCCTCGATGGCGTGAGAGTGGATAGTGCAAGAAGAAGGAGTGATGTAACGTTTGGTGAGTGGTTACGTGAAGGAGGAGGAAGTGGTTTATGAATGAGGAAGAAAGTGAAAAGGTAAAGGCAAATGGTTCAGATCTAAATATATAGGAATAAGGCAATGGATGCAACGTATCCAACATTTACATTTCAAAACTGGCGAAATTAAAGGTAGTCATTGATGCGTTGAGTGACGGGGTTTTAAGGCACGAAATAAATATGTGAGAAATGAGCTGGCTGCAATTTATTATGTACCTTAATATATGTACTATTTATTTTTGAAACGTAAGTATAGAAAAGGAAAAGGAAAAGTCAGAGCAATACGAGCCAGAAATAAATGGGAAATCAATATAACCAAAATGGTAACGGTCTAATTTCTTGATTTCAGCTGAAAATTATTTAAGTAATAAATTTATTGCTTGGCAAGCAAGGCTCAGGTTGAAAAGCAAAGGAAACAAAAGTCCCAATATAAAGTAAAGAGAGAGAAACGAAGTTAAAAAGGGAAAGAAAAATAAAGTGAATCGTTTTAAAATAATAATTACGACGTATACAAATGTATACATTTGATTTTCGAAACTGCTAAACATAAGTTCAGGAAAAATGGAAAGCAAATATATAATGATGTATGGGAAGAAAGAAAGTCACGAAATCAATTGTAACGGTCACCTGCAATATTTTCTCCTAAACACATATATCCAATCAAAAGAAATTGTAACGCTCAAAAGCTTTGATTTAGGAAAAGGTTATTAAAACAAGTTACTGCTGGCTACAATCAAATATTTATGTTTTGAGGGAACAGTTTCTTACCTTTAAAAAGCAATGAAGACAGAGAGAAAATAACAGAGACGGCAACAAATCAATCAATCAAGTGAATGAAAAAGGCAACCGGGAAACGTATCAAATTAAATATTGGCAGTAACGGTCACCCACTTATTTAGCTGACAAATATTAAAGCTATAAAGGCAATTTACATATCAACCGTTCAAAATGATAAATACAACGTATACAAAATTATACGCTTGATTTTTGAAATGATGGCAACGGCTAAAATTTAGCAACTGATGAAATAATTACTAAAGTAAAGGGTAGTGGTTGTTGCTTGATAATAAATTTATTATCAGCAATTTTTAGCTTGAATTTTATAGAATTTCCCAATGAAATAAACTTTGTTAAAATAAATTGAAAATTTAAAATCTGCTATGTTTATTTGGACGTAATTCAAATATTAAATTTTTATTTCAAAATTATTATCATTAAAAATTTCTCAAAAATCCAATTAAATCTGTTATAAAACCAATTAAAAATCATTAAAATCTTATGGGTCGTTACACTCTCCCCCACTCAAAACTTTTCGTCCCCGAAAAGGAAGGAGGTAGGAGAATAAAACAACCAGAAAGAATATAGATTGAAAGACAAGATAAACAATTAATTTTTAAACTACACAATTTTATTTGAAATATTTATTTGAAAACTTCATTTGAAATTCAATTTCCTATAATACCATAATATATATATTTTTTTAAAAAAAAATTAAAACCTATTGGGATTAAATATGTTTAAATAACACTTAATAAATATATGAAATTATTGGAAAACAATTTTTATTTACACAATTAGTTATATTTACACAGAAGCTATATAAACATTAAATCCATAATTCACAAACCTATAAATTTTCTCTCAAGATATCTTTCCAATATTATAAATAAACTAACAATCATTTTCTTTAAATATGTTTTATTTAATTAATAACTTCAAAATTATTTACAATATTTAAAATCTTCTGTAAAACCAAGTAGTATATAAATAAATAGTATTTTAAAGATTATATTCAAAAGGAAAGAAAGGTAGATTCAGGAAACAGAATATAGGTGAATAAATTAGCTGTTCAGATAAGGTAGATTCAAAAGAATAGAATCGGGCACGAATAGTTAATTCAAACCGGAAGAATTTAATTCTAAAATATTAATACAAAATTTCTTTGTTTGGAAAAATACTTTTATAATACATACCTTTATAACAATATTTTTATAATAAAATACTATTATATCGAAATAAATTTTCCTTTCGAAAATGCTTTTTATAACTCGATGTTTCAACAAGTTTATCCTTGTTCTTGCAGACTCTGGCCATGCGTTGATCAGGCGCAAAGCTAGAATTCTTCAAGTACTTAGTAGACTTGTTTCAACACCTAGTGAAAATACTTGAAAAACCTTTTAAAAACAGATATGGAAAGTACTATCCAAACAAAACAACCAAACCAAAACCTTTGTCCGATCATGGTTCGCAGATACACAATGGTTACCCCTGGATCCCCCAGGAAACAATCCATATCCGTAAGCTTTCTCAGCCCTGCGAGTTACGCCATGATGACTAGTAGAGTGAAGGATACACAATGGTTACGCCTGGATCCCCCAGGAAACAATCCGTACCCCTAGGCAAGACTCGGCCAGGCACTTGCGCTACTATTCGCGACCTACACAGATTGCAGGATACACAATGGTTACGCCTGGATCCCCCAGGAAACAATCCGTACCCCTAGGCAAGACTCAGCCAGGCAATTGCGCTATGCATTCACGAGAGAAAAAAAAACCATGGGTTACGCCACGGTGGGAACACTCGAGTATTACATCTGGAAAACCAAAAATCAGAGAGAATAATATCGATAGAATGAATCCACGATGTGGCCACAAAGCGGATATCAAGCAGAAGGCACTTTCCATATCTTTACTTCGAAAATATATATCATATAGTACCTTTTCAAATCACTTTCAAATATCGTACTTATATAAAGTCCATATATATAGGATTTCATTTTTCCCAAATCGAATACTTTCCAAATCAATAGTAGATCAAATCATACTTATATAGACTTCGATTATATAAAATCTCTTTCCAAATTGAGTACCTTTCAAATCAATAGATTTCAAATCAACTTCATACTTATACAATCCATTTTATATAGGTTCGACCACTCCCAAATCAAGTGCTTAATAATATAAGGTTCCCAAATTTCAAATCATTTCAATATCAGTTTCAAAATCATATATGATTTCACCAAATTTTCTTCCAAATTAAATATCTCAATTTCAAAGTTCCCATAATAATAGGTTTAGAAAATAATCCCAGTTTCCAAATTAAAATAATTCAAGTCAAACAAATTCATTTCCAAAATCACCATATAAGTTTTAATTTCAATTAAATTTCAAAACCAAATATTTTCTCAAAATCAATTATACTAAAAATAGTTTCCAAATTTATAAGTATCCCTTTAAAACTTTTAAACTATCTATTTCTATTTGAAATATCCAATTTACCTTTCTGAAAACCATTATTCAAAACCATATTTTTTTCAAAACATTTCAAAACTAAATTTATATTCTTTATCAAACATTTTATACTCCTCGAAATTTCTTAGCTTTGAAAATTTAATCTTGATTTGGAAGTGTTCGAACATTCAAAATAGTTAGGGAAATCAAATTTTCAATTCAACAGTTGAAAATCAACAATAAATCAATAAACCATTATTAAATCCGAAACTCGAGGACTGAACACCGGTCTCATTTTAAATTGTTTCAAGTATATACTTATATCTTTCTAAAATATCAAATTATACTTCGGAAGTTGAAATCAAAAACGGTTTTACAAAATCACTTGCATAGCGAAGCTATTAAAGTGGCCACTCCCCCACTCTGAAACTCGAAAATCAATGTCGATGATGCGTGCACTCATCACCGAAATTATTTTCCAGCGACATAAGTGAGTTCTGGATTTCTATTTTCTTGAAAACTTCTTTGAAATTTCTTCAAAATTATTGGAATTCATTTGAACTCATTTGAAACATTTCTTATTCGGAAAAATACTTTTAAATCATATTATTTTTATATATTTTCCAAAATCTTAAAACCAATTTCAAAATACCGGAATTAAATTCTCGAATTTCAAATTTTACTCTACAGTTATAAATCATTTTTATATAAATCGATTTCTTATATTTTTTTCAAAATTTCAAATCCTTTCAAAACCCTTTTATATAGAATAACATTTCTTATTTGTTTTTATTATTATTATATATAGGTATATAATCCCTATCGAAAACAATTTCACTTTTATATATAGAATAAAATCATAGTTATCAAAATAATAATTTCGATATATAAACAATTTTAAAAATACAAACATGCCCGATTTTCAAAGAATGGGTTTCAAACAAAGATAGAGATTTAAATTAGCGGAACTCCAATCAATAGAATCCTGATTCGAAGATAGACTCGATCGAAGATGAGATAATTTAATTACAAAATAGAAGATGGATATACTTCTACAAATCACGGGCGACCTTAACCGGGTCAACCGTGACTTCAGGGATATAATCGATGCGGAATTCCAAAAAAAATCGACATTCGATCGCCAGAGATGGAATTCGGCATATCAAGATATATCGCACCGTAAACCGAGGATACAAAAATCTTCGGTGAATCAATGCCAATTGTAAAGGAGTTTTCACCCCCTTTACAATTCATTCCGTGAAGTTATAGGATACTCCAGAATCAAACGAATATAAATAGGGAGAGACAAGAATGAATTTCGGAACCGAGGGACATTCCAAAATCCAAAGGAAATCAAGTCAAAAAGGAAGGGATTCAACTCGAACGAAAGTGATTCTGTAAATGAATTTACCATATATGCTAAGTTTTGCCTAGAGCCAAAGCTCTGATACCAACTGTAACAGCCCGCTATTTTGGACCATTCAAATCGACAATAAAACCGTACATGTCCGACTTGAATAATTCAAAATACTGAATTGTTAATAAAATTTGGCAAAACTTAAAATATACAGTAAATAAATCAATCATAGATCACTTACACAGAGTAATACAATGCAGCGGAATAGATAAAGAATAGTAGTTCATGAAGCTACTATATACCTCAGAGTTAGAAATAAAATACAACCGAATTGTTCAAATGCCATGAAGTCTCCAATGCAACAGATGGCTTCTCTGAACCAATCAACTGGATGACTGAAGGGATAGATAGCTGGATCTTCAAGCAAAGCTCCAACTTCGAAGGTGAGTCTCAAATGCTGTATCTCTCAGTCTGACCCGAGCGTAAAGCAAAAACACAAAACACTCGAGTCAGGATTAACATTCTTATATCTATAAATCTAACTCAAGTGAAATATCAACTGAAATATAATTAACTTAAAGGACGTTTGGGATAACCATCCTCTAAGGGTCCATGGAACTATCTATAAGGTAGAAATATACACTATAATACCGAGGTCATTTCAAATTAATTTATACTTCACAACAAAAATATCTTTTCATTTCATTATATATATATATATATACATACATAAATATTTAGAGTAGAATATTTGTAGTTTCCTCAACTTAACAAATCGTTTTCAAAATCAACCCGACCATCCCATTCAAATTTAATTCAATCTCAATTTATAAATTTTTATACAATTCAGTTTTTTGATCAAACAAATTCAAATTTTATTCATTTCAAATACAGAACTAAATCAAAATTTTACCGTTTAAATTCTACTATATTTCAACGCTTTAATATTCAACAACTCAAAGTTTGATTTAACAGTTTCATATAGATCTCGATTTAACCTTGTTATTTAGTCTTGAAATGTTCACTAAATAAATTCAATATTCATTTAATAACCCAATTTACCTATAAACTAAATATTCCTTTCGATTTGTTTAAACTTGAAACCTCCATTTAATCATTTAAATCAAAATCAAGTTATAAATCGAATCTTAAATTTCAAATTCTTTGGTTAATCCAGTTAAGGAAAATACTTAACTAAATACAATTTCAATTAATTCAACTTTATCTTCTCAACCTTAACTTATCCAAATTATTACAACAATCAATTTTGAAATATAAATTTAAATAAATACTTAAACATATTATATGGATTAAATCGATCTCCAAAATATTACTATTAAATCTATATATAAAATTTCTATTTTCATATAATATTTTAAGAATTAATATTTATTAAAACCGTGTATTTATTTTCAACCCATAGAAATTATTTTCAAAATATTTATACATATGGGTGTCTGTATATAATTTCATACCCTATGGTCAAGGGATACAGATTTCAATCCGAAACTTAAATATACGGGTAGATATCACTTCGACCCGTAATCCCAAATTCAATTTTTATTGAAAATCGCTTTAGTTTATCATTTCAACCCATAACGAAGTTCTCCTATTCTAAAGTCCGTTCGGGTATGTATCATTTCAACCCGTATTGAATTCTAAACCACGGGAAACTTGCAAAGTGATAACAAATAATAAAATAACAGACATATATCATCAATAACAGTATAATATAACAATGGGATATGGTGTCATATCCCATAGGTGAACACATTTGCAAACAACAAAATATATAGCAATGTAAATAACTAACAGTAGCATATTTCAATTGTCGTTTCAATTGGAATCAAATTTAATAAATAAAAGAACGTTAGTCGTGAGTGATTGCTCACCTTTCGTGGCTGGAGGGTACCGAAGGTGATACGGAAACACACACTGATACGGACATGGAAAATTTGATTTACAAATCCAAGCAAAGCAAAATTGGCACGAATTTGATGAACAGAATCTGGTAACAGAAAACGATGGGAACGGATCAAAATAGCTTGATATAAAGTTTTGGACGAGACGTATATTATATTAATATTTCACTTAAACCCATTATTTTAAAATACATATTCATTTGAAATAAATCTCAAATAATTATATATATATATATATATAACCAAAATCAAAAAAATCTTTATAGCTTGTATATGCACTTTGACCTAATCATTTATACCCATATAAACTTGACAGTTTAGATATATAAATTAACACAGGCTATATAAATTTTGTTTTTATTACTGTTAACTAAAACAACTACCAATGTGTATACAACCGCTTATAAATAAAATATACTTTTTATATTAACTCACTATGCAGACTAAAAAATAAAAAAAAATCTTGTAAACTTAAATATAAACAATTGCCTATACATATTAATATAATCTGGAAAAAAAATTAGAATAGAAAATGTGGGAATTCAAAATTCATGTAGTTGCAGCCTAAATCAAAAAAGTAAATTCATATACAGGTGAACATGTAGCTATATGTATAAGTAAATTATTGCAACCTTACCCAAATGAAAAGACTCAATACCAAATTTCCATAACCTATGTATTTAAAACTGACAACGTTTATATAAGTAATATAAACAAAATACTTTCCTTCTAGCGAATAAAACAATACTTCTAACGACACTTAAAACTTTATATATTGTTCTTAAACAGTTAAAACTTTATACATATATTATATTTAATTTAGACATGTAAAAAAAAAAAAATTTAAAGTCCAACTTTATCTCCAACAGAAACAAAATCTTACAACTTATTCATATTTTTGCTTTTACATCAATTCAAAACATAAAAATTTAAAACTATATTTAATTCGAACCCAATATACTTAGTACGCTTTAATATAATAATATCTGAAACCGTACACTGCAAATACTACCCATAACATATGCACACCATACAAAAGTTATAACCCAAAACATACGCACACCACACGAAAGTTATACCAATATATATGTAAACTATATAACTAAAATATCTTATATAAACTATTTATAAACTTATACAACTATGCAGACAACCCATACAATCTACCTATATACTAGACTCATATTATAACAGAAGCTAGACATATATTTACAACAGTTATGAATCTATACTTAATGTATATAAATAATTTACACAGAATACTATACTTATATTTAAGATACATATACTAACCCAAAAAGGAAGGAGAAAGGCCGAAGTCAGGGGTGGTGGGCAGCTCGGAGGGGAGCACGGCACTGCTTCATGCTTCGACGTGGAAGAGGAGGGGAGACAAACGGAGAGGTGGATGGTGATGGCCTCGATGGCGTGAGAGTGGATAGTGCAAGAAGAAGGAGTGATGTAACATTTGGTGAGTGGTTACGTGAAGGAGGAGGAAGTGGTTTATGAATGAGGAAGAAAGTGAAAAGGAAAAGGCAAATGGTTCAGATCTAAATATATAGGAATAAGGCAATGGATGCAACGTATCCAACATTTACATTTCAAAACTGGCGAAATTAAAGGTAGTCATCGATGTGTTGAGTGACCGGGTTTTAAGGCACGAAATAAATATGTGAGAAATGAGCTGGCTGCAATTTATTATGTACCTTAATATATGTACTATTTATTTTTGAAACGTAAGTATAGAAAAGGAAAAGGAAAAGTCAGAGCAATACGAGCCAGAAATAAATGGGAAATCAATATAACCAAAATGGTAACGGTCTAATTTCTTGATTTCAGCTGAAAATTATTTAAGCAATAAATTTATTGCTTGGCAAGCAAGGCTCGGGTTGAAAAGCAAAGGAAACAAAAGTCCCAATATAAAGTAAAGAGAGAGAAACGAAGTTAAAAAGGGAAAGAAAAATAAAGTGAATCGTTTTGAAATAATAATTACGACGTATACAAATGTATACGTTTGATTTTCGAAACTGCTAAACATAAGTTCAGGAAAAATGGAAAGCAAATATATAATGATGTATGGGAAGAAAGAAAGTCACGAAATCAATTGTAACGGTCACCTGCAATATTTTCTCCTAAACACATATATCCAATCAAAAGAAATTGTAACGCTCAAAAGCTTTGATTTAGGAAAAGGTTATTAAAACAAGTTACTGCTGGCTACAATCAAATATTTATGTTTTGAGGGAACAGTTTCTTACCTTTAAAAAGCAATGAAGACAGAGAGAAAATAACAGAGACGGCAACAAATCAATCAATCAAGTGAATGAAAAAGGCAACCGGGAAACGTATCAAATTAAATATTGGCAGTAACGGTCACCCACTTATTTAGCTGACAAATATTAAAGCTATAAAGGCAATTTACATATCAACCGTTCAAAATGATAAATACAACGTATACAAAATTATACGCTTGATTTTTGAAATGATGGCAACGGCTAAAATTTAGCAACTGATGAAATACTAAAGTAAAGGGTAGTGGTTGTTGCTTGATAATAAATTTATTATCAGCAATTTTTAGCTTGAATTTAATAGAATTTCCCAATGAAATAAACTTTGTTAAAATAAATTGAAAATTTAAAATCTGCTATGTTTATTTGGACGTAATTCAAATATTAAATTTTTATTTCAAAATTATTATCATTAAAAATTTCTCAAAAATCCAATTAAATCTGTTATAAAACCAATTAAAAATCATTAAAATCTTATGGGTCGTTACAGTATTGATTTATTTACAGATATTGTGATATATTTTGTTATCATATGATATATGATGTTTTGGATGTAGTGATTGTTATGTTTAGTGCCGTTGCAGCATTGGGCATATTTTGAAAAAAAATTAAAAGTGTTAAAGTGGTGATTTTCAAATTTAAAAGGATTTTAAAGTGATTGTTGAAAGTATATGTTTTATTAAATTTTGGAATTGATTCATAAACGTTATAATTTTAATGTTATAAAAATTATGATTTTTGAGAAATATAGTTGAAAATTTATTTTTGAAAGCATGGATTTAATGATTTTATAAAATAGTTTAAATAGAGATTTTTGAATTTATTATAAAAGCTTTATATATATAAAATTCATAAAATTGGACTTTTATAAATCAAAGTGATGGAATTATAAAGGAGTTTTGAAAATGTTTTAAAATGACGATATAAATGGATTTATAAAAGAATAGAATATACGATTTATGAAGTTATAAAATGAATGAATTTGTAAATAGAGAATTATAAGTAAATTACTTATAAATTGGATTTTGGCGTGTAAATAGGATATGGATAGAATTTGTAAATTGAGGGATTTTATAAGTTGAAGTTTATAAAATATATATATGTGTGAATTTATAAAACGTTGTTTTACAAATCCAAAACCAAGTGAATTTGATAAGTTTATTATTATAGCTTATTTAAGGAGATATATCCACGATTTTGGACAGTGGATAATCCTTTAAGTTAAATATGTAGAAGTGTTGAATTTGGTAAACGATTTATTTTCACGATTTTGAACAAGTGAATAATATACCGAAGAAATGTTTTAGGAAGTGATCTCTTAAATAGAATTAAAACGATTTGAAGTTGTTTTAAAATGTATTAAGTGTCGAAACCATAGATTTCAACATTCATTGTTGAAATAGACGTTTTCGAGAAATAAAAGGAAATGGTGGACTATAACACTGTTGTTATGTAAATGATTTTTGAAAGGAGATGTTTTATGTAGTATTGGGATTTATATATCTATCTTAATTTCGAATCCTTATACTAGTGATTTTGAGTTGTCATAACGATGTTTTATGCAACATTCGTTTTGACTCAAATAAATGTGTTTAAGAGAATGTTTTCCTTAAAAGAATAAAATATATACTTAATCGTGTTTTAAGTATATTGAATATTTTCTAAGTATTGAAAATAAATAGATTAGTGAATTACTTATTGTTAAATAAGTATTTGGAAATGTTTTCCAATGTAGAAATTGAAATGGTTTAGAGAATATATCTTTTTAAAAATAAATTGAAGTGAATATCTGGCAAGTTATTTAATTTATAGAAGATTAATAAAAAGGGCCTAATGATTGTTATGGTGCTGGATATTTGTTTGTTGGCCTTGATAGTTAAACAACCGACTATCATTATTTACCTTTGAATGGGTATTTGTGGTCATTTTCTTGAATTTGAATGCTACATTTATTTTTAAAATAAGCACTCGTTATTTGGTTTAGCTGGGAGAGGACCTTTGGGTCATAAATCCCATTCCGAATAGTGATACGACGTATATGGATAGCATTGAAGACCGGTGGTGAAGACCGGGTATTTTCGAGAACGAGAGGATAACTCGTTGATTGTCTCTGCACTGAATCGTGTTGGTATAGAGATTCCCTAAGTGATGTGAAGTTCGATCGGGATTGTGAATACCCGGATTGCAAGGGATTCTTTGGAAGTGCCTTCGGTTTTGTTCGAACCAAAAACAAACTTGTATAGATTGTATGTCTGACATTACACGTTGAGATATATAGCAGATTTCTTTCTAATACATTCCTGTTGGTGGCGGAGAATTTATGCTCTTAGCTTAACTCCCGTCTCTGATACGTACGAGCTCAGAGGTTTTGTAGTTGAAGGTTATCAGTGATATACTCCCAATTTGGTAGTGTGGCATGCTGAGTGCTGCTGATCATTTGTTGATCAAAGCATGGCTTTTGTGAAAGGCGTAGCTTTGTGGACGAGACTTCGTCGAACCTCATACCCCGAAATGGTCGAAACAGGAAAGATTCGGCAATGTTACTAGGGGTAGAGCCCTTGAGGGTATGTGTATTTCCTTCTGGATAAAGGTGGTGTCATGGTATGGAGCCCAGATATTTAACCTATGTAGTTACTGCGAATTTATTACTTTGTGGTTGTTGGTTATCTGGATCCCGGGAAAGGTCAGTCACGACCGGGAGATGGAATACTCGTGTCAGCAGTTACCCAGTTAGGGGTAAACTGGCCTTGTGTCGGTAGAGATCCGGTTAGGTTCTCGGGGCGTCTTTCCAGAGGCGTTTCCATGTGGCAATGGGAAGTTCTTTGGCCTGACCATTTGTTGGAAATCCAAAGAAACAATACAAGCCTTGTACGGTTTTAGTTGTAGAACCTGCCATTTAACATGGTAATTATAGTAGGCATACTATATGGTACATGTGCTGGCTAAGATTTATATTCTACTTTCGAAATGATTTTCCACATTTTGCACTTATAAAAATAATATTGAAAAGAAATTTGCGTATCAAGCATCTTTAACTATCATAAGGAGAAATCTCCTCCAAGTTCCGCATTTGCATTGTGTGTGTGGCGGGAGTCCTTATGATAGTTACATTTTCCAAAACATTGAGAATCTATTTTAAAATATTTCTTTGTTTATTTTTAAAGATATAACTGTTTTAAGTTCTCAAACCAGTCACATGACTGACTTGGAGTTTATTGTTCTCTTCCTAAACTCTGGGTACCCACCAATTTCCACACGGGCAGTCTAGAGTCGGGTTATCAGGATATTTAGGAATTCAGGAGTTGCTGTAGAGATTTGGAGGCAAGCTGGATGGCTTGGCCTATCAACAAGTATATAGTATTTCTTTTTCGATGTTTGTTTTTGTAAACTCTGATAATGTAATGATAATGTGATGTAATGTAATAACTGATATAGTTCTTTGTTTAAAAGATTATTTGTTTATCTACTGTATTTGTTCCGCTGCGATTGCGAGACTCTGATATTGTTTCTGTTGCATTTTCTTTCTTTCTTCTTCCATCTTCTACCTATTCTTTAACCCAAATGGTATAGTTTTCTGGACTTCGATTGCTCGGCAGTTGATACAGTGGAAGTATTAATGTCGGCCTTCATGAGTCGAAAATTTCATTCGTTACATTTAGTATCAGAGCATATGTTTAAGCGACAACCTTGGCTCTGTTGGGAATTACTCATTAGTGATAGATTCGGTAGTACTCTAGAATGAGTGTAAGTGTAATAATAGCTATGAGAGCGTATTTGTTAGTGAATATAAAATTGTTTTATACTGTGATGATTGGTTTGTTGAATGGTATTGTTTTAAAGTGGGTAAATGAAATAATTTTACCTTGATTGTATTTTACATATAAAGGGAATAATTTTTCAGAAATTATTAATGTGTATATAAATTAATTGTTTGGTCGTTGAAAATGTAAGAATATATATAAGTTAATTAAAGGATGTTTGAATAAGTTAAATAAAACATATTGTAAAAGAATAAATGGGATAATTAAATGAATTGTTAAGTATGGAATTTTAATTATTGTGATTTACAATTGTGAAATAACCTTATATCTAAGAAGTGAAACTATATGAATATATGTATAAATATGAATTGTAAATAAAAGTAAAATAGAATTTACTTTAGAATCGGAATCTGAATTGGATTTGGAAAATTTAAGTTAAGTTAAACAAATGATGTTTAAATGGAATATAACTTAAGGAATGTTGAATGAAGTTGATTTTGGTATCGAAGTAAATTAATAAAGTGAAGCGATGAATATGAACTTGAGTTATGTAATGAAATTCAACTTTTGTGGTTAAATGAATTAGCAATTGAATTAATAAATGAATTGAATGTAAATCAATTGAATGTAAATAAATTGATATGAAATAATGGATGTAACTGTTAATTCATTAAAGCTAATTAAAAATGATTTACCAAATTGAATGAATGTAAGCAAAGTAAAATGAATTTGTTTGTATTGGATATACATTGATTGTTAGATTGATGGTTAGTTGATTTTATAGAAATCCATATGAAATTGAATTAATGAAATTGAAAGCTAAAGTAATTGAAATCAAATTGGAAGTTAAGTGAATCTTAAATAGAATTGAATTTGATTTGGAAGAAAACTAACTTGAATATGAATAAATGAATGTTAGTAAAAACATCAAATATTAATGAATCAAATGTGATTTTAAACGTGAATCAAATATTAGTGAGAAGTGCATGTATATGATTTGGTTATGGATGTTAGTTGGATGATGGTTGGTTGATGGTTAGATTTGTTGCTTTTGTTGCATTTTCTATATTGACATATGTAGTTGTTGTAGTGGTATATGTTGTATATTGATATTACTTTCATATATACATGTTCCTCATTTGTTTGTTGAGTGTTTAGTAGGTGCAGATTGTGCATTGCTTCGCTTTTGGAGCTCGCTTTCACGCTATATTAGCCATATATGCTCGCTAATAATATATAAGGTACATATCTCGGATTACATATCGTACTTTTACACTTTTTTCCCTGCGGGATGCCTCATTACTTGATGAGATGTCTATTTGTGATATATATATTGCCATTTTTTTCGGATCGAACCGTGCAAAGGAGACTATGGAAAAATTTTCTAAAAATTTAAGGCGTTAGAATATTTTTGAGAAAATTGGAAAATTTTGAAAACTATAACTTTGATTTCGGAGAGAAAAGTTAAAAGATATAGTTGGTTTTAAAAAGATATCTAAGTATGATTTGAAAACTTATTAAAGTTATTGTAAAAAGTGTAACCATCGGATTTTGGAAAAGTTAAGAAATTAAAGTGAATCTGAAATCAAGTTGGAACGGTTGTTTTTGAAAAAAGTTAAGGGATTCTGTAACTTTTTCTTACTAGGTAATTTCGAGGACGAAATTCTTTTAAGTGGGGAAGTTTGTAACGACCAAGAATTTCTGTCATTTGAAATTTATGTATTTAATTGATTTTAAATATTAACAAGTAAAATTTGTAAGTCGAATAAATTTTATTTTGAATATCTGGATTTAATTGGATAATTAAATCGATAATTAATATATGAAATTTCAGAAATAATTGGAAATTGGATATAATGTGATTAAAATTGATTCGTAAAGTTGTATTAAATCATACTGTAGTTAGGAAGATGTTATAGAACTTTTAAAATTGAATTAAAAGTTAATTTGTGGAAATTGAATAATTTAATATTTAATTGACGAGTTAAAATAGCCATTTTTCAAATAGTCTTGGATTTCGACGAAACAAGTTTCATCGGATCCGTAATGTTATATTATTATATGGTTTCAAATTTCGTGTCAATCGGATTTGTGGTTTGTCCGGGGTAAGCCAAAACGCATAGAAATTTGTTTAACCGATTTAATTTAAATTTGATCGTTTATATCCGTAACTCACACATATGATCAAATTGGCTCTCGATACCTATTCCATTATGTCTAGAATGCGGGTTAAACCCTAGGAACGCCGGTCACCGCGTGAGATGTGAGTTCGGAAAAGTCAGATGAATAGTGTTTTGGCAAAATTTGTATAAAAGGACCTAACGATTTCCATTTTTGCAAAACACTAGCTGAGATAGGTCATGGCCACCATTTTTTGTTTACGGCTAGAAACTCGTTTCTTTCTTCCTCCGATTTCATCAAATCCATCAATAATTAGAAAAAGTTTTCAACAACAAAGATGTAGAGGGCGACGAGATCTTAAAGATCGACGGTGATGATCGGGTCTGATTGAGTGGATTGGCGGCAATAGTCGTTTGAACGTGTGCATTTCGTGCACGATTTTCCATGCTAGATGGTGACCGAGCTCACCACCGTTGTGGCCGTAGGCGGCGCACGTGCACGCGGAGGCAGTGAAGATCGCCGATCATCTTCGTTTTGCTCGTAGAGGTCGCGAAAATTTCTTGAACGAAGGCGGCCGTGGGTTTCTTACGTTCGAACGAGACCTGGAAGGGGAGAAGAAGGAATTCGCGGTCAGCCTTTCATCATAGCGAACAAACGGCTATGATGTGGGTTTGAAAAAAAAATATAAAGCAAAATTGTAAATTCTTATATTTAAAATTCGTATAACGTTTAAAACGCTGTAATTTTGTCATACGATGTCGGAATTTGACGAAACAACTTGCATTGGGTTCATATGGACAAGCACTACGCTATGGAGCTGGATTGGAATTAATTGGAGCTAGTGAAAATTTTGGGTAAAATTAAACGCGCGTTTCATTTTATTCGAAATAAAATATTGCGACTGTTATTGAAAATAAGGTGAGAACTTCTCACTCAATCGAATTTGTTTCGATTTAAATTTTAAATAGTTAGATTTAAAATTGCTTGATTGTGCTGATTTGTATGCTTGGATGATTAATTATTATATGTTGTGGTTAAATAGACCCTATACGCCGTATATTAAGCGAAGGTTATTTATTAAACACATATACCGCGATATTCTACCTTGAAGTGGAATTGGTATTATATATGTACTTGGAATTGATTTTCCCGCATTATATAGCGGATGAGACCCTATTGCGTCGCATAATAGTGGATAATATTTTATATAAACCCATATACAGCGATATTCCGTATTGAAATGGGATTGGTATTGTGCTAACATATGTGGATGCAGGGAAACAGGTTGGAGGGATCCAACTGGATTCCTCATCCGTATTGATTTATTTACAGATATTGTGATATATTCTGTTATCATATGATATATGATGTTTTGGACGTAGTGATTGTTATATTTAGTGCTGTTGCAGCATTTGGCATATTTTGGAAAAAAAAGTAAAAGTGTTAAAGTGATGATTTTCAAATTTAGAAGGATTTTAAAGTGATTCTTGAAAGTATACATTTTATTAAATTTTGGAATTGATTCATTTTAAATAAATAAACGTTATAATTTTAATGTTATAAAAATTATGATTTTTGAGAAATATAGTTGAAAATTGATTTTTGAAAATATGGAGTTAATGATTTTATAAAATAGTTTAAATAGAGATTTTTGATTTTATTATAAAATCTTTATATATATAATTTATAAAATTGGATTTTTATAAATAAAAGTGATGGAATTATAAAGGAGTTTTGAAAATGTTTTAAAATTGTGATATAAATGGATTTATAAAAGAATAGAATCTACAATTTGTGAAGTTATAAAATGAATGAATTTGTAAATAGAGAATTATAAGTAAATTACTTATAAATTGGATTTTGGCATGTAAATGGGATATGGATAGAATTTGTAAATTGAGGGCTTTTATAAGTTAAAGTTTATAAAATATATATAGATGTGAATTTGTAAAACTTTGTTTTATAAATCCAAAACCAGGTGAATTTAATAAGTTAATTATATTTAAGGAGATATATCCACGATTATGGACAGTGGATAATCCTTTAAGTTAAATATGTAGAAGTGTTGAATTTGGTAAACGATTTATATTCACGATTTTAAACAAGTGAATAATATATAAAAGAAATATTTTAGGAAGTGATCTCTTAAATAGAATTAAAACGATTTGAAGTTGTTTTAAAATGTATTAAGTGTCGAAACCATAGATTTCAACATTCACTGTTGAAATAGACATTTTCGAGAAATAAAAGGAAATGGTGTACTATAATATTGTTGTTATAGTAAATGATTTTCGAAAGGAGATGTTTTATTTAGTTTTGGGATTTATATATCTATCTTAATTTCGAAACCCTATACTAGTGATTTTGAGTTGTCGTAACGATGTTTTACGCAACATTCGTTTTGACTCAAATAATAGGTTTAAGAGAATGTTTTCCTTAAATGAATGAAATATATACTTAATCGTGTTTTAAGTATATTGAATATTTTCTAATTATTGAAAATAAATAGATCAGTGAATTACTTATTGTTAAATAAGTATTTGGAAATGTTTTCCAATGTGGAAATTGAAATGGTTTAGAGAATATATCTTTTTTAAAATAAATTGAAGTGAATATCTGGCAAGTTATTTAATTTATGGAAGATTAATAAAAAGAGCATAGTGATTGTTATGGTGCTGGATATTTGTTTGTTGGCCTTCATAGTTAAACAACCGACTATCAATATTTACCTTTAAATGGGTATTTGTGGTCATTTGCTTGAATTTGAATTCTACACTTATTTTTAAAATAAGCGCTCGTTATTCGATTTAGCCGGGAGAGGACCTTTGGGTCATAAGTCCCATTCCGAATAGTGATACGACTTATATGGATAGCATTGAAGACCGGTGGTGAAGACCGGGTATTTTCGAGAATGAGAGGATAACTCATTGATTGTCTCTTCACTGAGTCACGTCGGCATAGAGATCCCCTAAGTGATGGGAAGTCCGATTGGGATTGTGAATACCCGGATTGCGAGGGCTTCTTTGGAAGTGCCTTCGGTTCTGTTCGAACCCAGAACAGACTTGTATGGATTGTATGTCTGACATTACACTTTGAGATATAAAGCAGATTTCTTTCAAATACATTCCTGTTGGTGGCGGAGAATTTATTCTCTTAGCTTAACAACCTTCTCTGAGACGTACGAGCTCAGAGATTTTGTGTTGAAGGTTATCAGTGATATACTTCCAATTTGGTAGTGTGGCATGCTGAGTGCTGCTGATCATTTGTTGATCAAAGCGTGGCTTTTGTGAAAAGCGTAGCTTTGTGGACGAGACTTCGTCGAATCTCACACCCCTGAAATGGTCGAAACAGGAAAGATGCGGCAAGGTTATTGGGGGTAGCAGCCTTTAGGGTATGTGCATTTCCTTTTGGATAGAGGTAGTATCAGGGTATGGAGCCGGATATTTAACCTATGTAGTTACTGCGAATTTATTACTTTGTGGTTGTTGGCTATCAGGATCCCGGGAAAGGTCGGTTACGACCGGGGGATGGCATACTCGTGTCAGTAGTTACCCAGTTAAGGGTAACCCAGCCTTGTGTTGGCAGAGATCCGGTTAGGTTCTCGGGGCGTATTTCCAGAGGCGTTTCCATGTGGCAATGGGAAGTTCCTTGGCTTGACCATTTGTTGGAAATCCAAAGAAACAATACGAGCCTTGTACGGTTTTAGTTGTAGAACCCTCCATTTAACATGGTAGCTATTGTAGGCATACTATAAAGGAACCTATGCTGGCTAAGATTTATATTCTACTTTCGAAATGGTTTTCCACATTTTGCACTTATAAAAATAATATTGAAAAGAAATTTGCGTATCAAGCATCTTTAACTATCATAAGGAGAAATCTCCTCCAAGTTCTGCGTTTGCATTGTGTGTGTGGCGGGAGGCCTTATGTTAGTTACATTTTCCAAAAGCATTGCGAATCTATTTTAAAATATTTCTTTGTTTATTTTTAAAGATATAACTATTTTAAGTTCTCACACCAGTCACATGACTGACTTGGAGTTTACTTTTCTCTTCCTAAACTCTGGGTGTCCACCAATTTCCACACGGGCAGTCTAGAGTCAGGTTAACAGGATATTCAGGAAATCAGGAGTTGTTGTAGAGATTTGGAGCCAAGCTGGATGGCTTGGCGTATCAACTAGTATATAGTATTTCTTTTCGACTGTTTGTTGTTGTAAACTCTGATAATGTAATGATAATGTGATGTAATGTGACGCCCCACCTCTATACCCACGCTAGCCAAGAACATTACGGTGAATGCTGTCGACTAGCATGGAGAATAAGGCCGTTGAGGAGCGACCATCCGTGTAATTTCTTTGCGCGAGCACCGATATGTCAGATAATATAACATGCATTCTATTTTAAGAGGAAATCCGACATACCAACACAAACTCAAAGCTACTACACGGTGGCTATATAAATCCTTCGGAAACAAATATAGAAATAAACATAACACAAATCAGTCACAGACAATTCATATCACAAAGGCGGAATAAGATATGAATATTACACTAGAAAGTGTACATCGGAGTAGTGGTCTCAAAAGTTCCACAATATCACAAAAGAATAGTTACATGAACTACACAAAAGAATAAGTATACATTATGGAGTCTATATCTCAATGTATACAACAAAAACTACTAATCTAAGTAGTTAACCAAAAGCAAGAGAAATCAATCCCAAGAGAGAAGTCAAGCAGAAGCACCTGTAACATCTCGGTCTGACCCGAGTATTATTTAATAAGAAAATAATAAACGGATCAGTCTAACTATAAATATCAGATGAAACGATATAGAGTAAGAGATATGACTAAACACATAATAATCACAATGCCAAGCTGTGATATATATATATATATATATATAAATATATACTTAGTTGATAATCATCAAGAGATTAATCAATGTCACCAAATCTACACAAGAATCAAAGAAACGTCATACTCCTAATTTCGTTCACCATACCATAAATATTGACGATAATATCAACGTCAATCACAAAAGTCAATGACACACAAATTCCAGAAGACTACACAAGAAATCCAGAAACCACTAAAGTCAATGACACACAAATTCACCAATGCACAAATATTGATAAAACTTATCAATGGAAATCACGAAAATTGGTGAAACACAAATTCTAGGAATCTACAAAAGAAATCCAGAAATCACAAAGGGGGGGAGGCCTATCACAAACGGGAGCATAAAGCTCACCAACACGTGTATCACAAACGGAACGCTAATTCCATGGTCGTTAACCATCACAAATTGAGCCGAAGCTCCACAAACAGCCCGAGACCATGGGTTGCTACCCCATCACAAATTGAGTCGAAACTCCACAAAGCGGGGTTTAGTCTCCCTCGCAGACAAAGAGACATCGCACATTGCTAGTCTAAATCACAAAAATGATCGTCACGATCAATGAGAAGTGTCAATTACACTAAGCTAGTAAATATATGAGTTTAGCTTCATGTCCCATAACCACTTGCTTAACTTAAATATTTACGGACAAACTGTAGATCTCCACTAGAAAATTGTCACAAGAGGTTCAATCGAACAAGTCCAAGAATTAACCGACAAAGTAAACGCAAGCGTTTCATACCACTTGTTTTACTAAGCCGTTTAATTAGATTTCTCATACGAGTGAAGTAAAGGTTTGTATATACTAATAGATTGGAAAACGGTTTTATAAATGAATTTGGTATTAAAAGAGTATTGAAATCGTTTGAGTAAAGAGTTTTGATATTTACTACTAGTATAGGAAACCTTTATATTTTTAAAGTGACAAATCACGAAGAAGATTGTAAGAACAACCAATCACAAAAATTCACATACGAAGACGTGAATAAAATCCAAAGAAATCGATAAAGAATCCATCGAAATGGATATTCAAAAATCTCTAAAAAGAGTCATCAAAATCATAATAGATGATAACAACAAATAGGATTATCACGAATCGATTTAAATTGGAATTCCAATCCAAAAAGGCAAAATGGACTCAAACAGCAGGTTCAGTCGACTGAACAGAGAATTTCAGTCGACTGACCCTGTACATGGAAATTTTCCAGGTTCAGGAAACTTTCTATTTCCAGTTTCAGTCGACTGTGCAGAAGTTTTCAGTCGACTGAATCATGCCTGGAAACTCTCGGGTTTCAGGTTCAGTCGACTGAACAGAGATTTCAGTCGACTGAATCATGCCTGGGCTGTTTTTCAGCCTTATACAAATGAAGAGCAAACTCTTCCAAAATGCAATCGGACGAACATTGGCTCTAAGGGTTTATGCCAAACGGCAACCCGGCCCTATATGCTCCTCGATGCATCACCAAAAGCATGATCAAACATCCATAAAAGGATTTTACAAAAATTTGTCTTAAAAACCCAAAAATTGGAATATTCACAAAACCAATCGAAATCAAGAGCAAATGCACATGAAGAAGTGTTAGGAATTCATACCCAACAGCCAAAGATAATTATAGTCATAGATGTGAGATAAAAATCTCACCTTTTCACAAAATCGAACAAGAAGAAGCTTGAAAGCAATTGGAGAATCAACCTCTCTTCAACCCAACCCAAATGAGCTTGACTCTAAGCTCAAAAACAAGAACATTCCCAAGATTAGGTTTAGGAATTTCTGAAATTGGGAAGAGAATAAGTTGGAGAAGAAGAAGAGAAGCTTACCAATGGGTTCTTCTTGAGTTTGGAGCATGGAATTTGATTTGCAAGAGAAACTAGGGTTTTGGAATTTTAATTTCAAATCTCTCCCACCATTAACACTCTAAAAACTAAAATGAGAAGAGAATGAGGGTGAGTGGGGAAGAGTGGCTCAGATTTGAGCATAAGTTAACATAGGGTTGAGCCCAAAAACCAAACCCAAAGTAAAAAGTAGCAGAAATCAACTTTCTCCAAACATATCGAAGCTTATACTCAAAAAGGTCGCAAACGGCATTTTAAACTCAATGGGAGTGGTCCCGAGCCCTAATTCGACCGTATGCAAAAAGTAGCTTTTCGGACTAAAATCCGACTACCGATAAAATATTTAAATAAAATATTTAAATATAAAATCGACAAATATGCGGGTTGTTACAGACTCCCCTCCTTAAAGAAATTGCGTCCTCGCAATATTACAAGAAGAAGATATATAGTAACAACCATAGAAGCATATTCAACACAAAAGAAGTTTGAAATAAGAAGTTCACCTCAAAGAGCACGAGAAAGTAAGTCCAGATGTGTACGCTCGATGTACTCTCTAGATTCCCAAGAACAATCCTTAGGATTTGAAGACCATTGAACTTTAACAAGCGGAACATCTTTATTTCGAAGTCGTTTGACTTCCGAAGCAATGATACGAATAGGATGTTGCTCATAAGTTAAATTAGGCGAAACTTCAATCTCTTCCACAACACCGGGCTCAAGAATAGAATCGGAATCTCGAAGACATTTCCGAAGTTGAGAAACGTGAAACATGTCATGCATAGCAGAAAATTGAGCCGGTAATAAAAGGCGATAAGCCATGGAACCAATACGTTCGGTGATAGGAAATGGCCCAATATATCGAGGCGCTAACTTTCCCGATCGACTGAAACGTACAACACCTTTCATAGGTGAAACACGAATGAACACAAGATCTCCCACAAAAAATTCTAACTTCCTTCTCCGGTTATCGGCATAGGATTTTTGTCTACTTTGGGCTTCTTTCATCCTATAACGAATAAGATCAATCTTTTCTGTGGAATCACGAATAAAATCTGGACCTAAAGCCAGCTTCTCACCGGCCTCAAGCCAACAAGAAGGAGATCGGCATGGCCTACCATAGAGTGCCTCGAAAGGTGCCATACCAATACTAGATTGGAAGCTATTATTATAGGAAAATTCAACAAGTGAGATATGATCTTCCCAACCTCCACCAAAATCAAGAACACAAGCACGAAGAAGATCTTCAAGAGTTTGATTCACACGCTCGGTTTGTCCATCGGACTGGGGATGATAAGCGGTGCTAAAATTAAGCTTCGTTCCCAAAGCTTTTTGAAGACTCTTCCAAAATCCACTAGTAAACAATGGATCACGATCACTAACAATTGAAGTAGGAACCCCATGCAATTTAACAATTTCTTTGATAAATATCTTGGCCAAAAGAGGAACAGTTCGGTTAGACCGAACGGGAATAAAATGGGCGGATTTAGTAAGTCTATCAACAATTACCCATAAGCTATCATAACCCGATCGAGAACGGGGAAGGCCATCTATAAAATCCATGGAAATTTGATCCCACTTCCAAACTGGAATTTCTAAAGGTTGCAATAACCCACCGGGCCTTTGATGTTCGGCCTTAACGAGTTGGCAAGTCATGCAACGTTTAACGAAGTTAGCGATGTCAAGTTTCATTCCCTCCCAATAATAAAGTCGCTTCATATCCGCGTACATTTTACTACTACCGGGATGAATGGTAAACTTAGAACGATGTGAATCTTCTAAAATATCTTTACGAAGATCACCAATATTTGGCACGACAAGTCTACCAAATTTTCGAATGCCGCCACGAGAATCGATATCAAAGTCTTTCAAACCTTCAATATCCATTTTATCCCTAATATTTTGGCCAAGAAGAGCCAAGTCGGGATCTAGCCCTTGAGCTTCAAGAATGCGGTCTAAAAGAGATGGATGAGCCACAAGGCTACATAAAATAAACGATGAGCATAAATTGGAAACACGGTCTCGAATTTCGCAAGTGGATAAAATCTCGAGATCGTTCCATTCGGATATCATCATAGAAACAACAGCTTGTTGTTTACGGCTAAGAGCATCGGCGACAAGATTACCCTTACCGGGAGTATAAAGAATATCAAGATCATATGGTGCAAGAAATTCGAGCCAACGCTGTTGACGCAAATTAAGTTCTTTTTGAGAGAATAAATATTTCAAAGACTTATGATCTGTGTAAAGAACAAATTTCTCTCCTAAAAGATAATGACGCCAAATCTGAAGAGCAAAAACAATAGCCGCGAGCTCTAAATCATGAGTGGCATATCTAGTCTCAGCAGGCTTTAATTGCCTAGAAGCATAAGCAATAACGCGTTCCTTTTGCATAAGAACGGCACCCAAACCAATGCGACTAGCATCGGTATAAACAACGAAATCTTTATTCCCATCGGGAATAACAAGAATAGGAGCATCAGAAAGAAGTTCTTTTAATTTCTGAAAAGAAGCTTCACATTTGTCCAACCAAATGTATTTAACACCTTTCTTCGTCAAGCTAGTGAGAGGCACGACAATTTTAGAAAAGTCTTTAATAAAACGACGGTAATAGCCCGCCAATCCAAGAAAACTACGAATCTCTGTCACATTCTCCGGTCTCTTCCAATCTTGAATCGCTTCAATCTTTGAAGGATCCACGGAAATTCCGGATTCGGAAATGATGTGACCGAGAAACTTCACACGTGATTGCCAAAAATGGCATTTAGAAAATTTTGCCTTTAATTGATTTCTCCTAAGAGTTTCCAACACAATCCGAAGATGTTTTTCATGCTCCTCCTCGGTTTTAGAATAAACAAGAATATCATCGATAAAGATGAGAACAAACCGGTCGAGAAAGTCTTTAAAAACTCGATTCATTAAGTCAACGAAATAAGCCGGGGCATTTGTTAACCCAAATGGCATAACAAGCCATTCATAAGATCCATACCGAGTACGGAACGATGTTAAAGGAATGCTATCCTCTGCAATACGAAGCTGATGAAAACCGGTAGCCAAGTCCAATCGTGAAAAGACTCTAGCACCACTAAGTTGATCGAATAGATCATCAATCCGAGGTAAAGGATATTTATTTTTGATAGTAAGATCATTAAGCTTGCGATAGTCAACGCAAAGCCTAAGTGTACCATCGGATTTCTTCACAAAAATAGCTGAAGCTCCCCAAGGCGAGGAACTAGAGCGAATAAATTGCTTCGTTTCCAATTCAGATAATTGTTTACGCATCTCCTCGTTTTCTTTATTGGACATACGATAAGGAGGACGAGTGATAGGTTGAGCTCCCGGAGTAAGATTAATTCTGAACTCAATTGCTCGTTTAGGTGGTAATCCTAAAACGGGCTCGAATATGTCGGAAAATTCACAAACGACGTGAATAAGAGAAATAATATCACCCTCATCGTCATCATCATCATCACGAGGATTTAAAGAATATAAAGATGCAACCAAAGCAGAATCTGAATCTTTAAGAATAACAGAAACCTGATTAACAGATTGAGGATGTCGAAGATGAATAGTCCGCTCAGGACATAGGATATGAGCTTCATAACGGTTAAGCCAATCCATTCCCAAAATCATTCCAAAGCCTAAATAACGCATGACATGCAAATCGGCTCGGAAAGATAAATCACACAAAATAATCTCGACATCTTTACACAATAAACTGATTGTTGCGGATCCACCAACCGGATTCGCAATTCTCAAAGAAGTCATTAAACACAAAACATCCAAAGAAAAAGCATCAACAAGTTCTTTTGATATAAAAGAATGAGACGCACCCGTATCAAAAAGTACTCGAATAGGATGATCACGAAACAAAATAATTCCATCTAGAATAGAATGAGAAATACCTTGGCCACGAGATGTGTTGCCAGGGGCTTGAGCAACATTTAACTTTCCCTCCTTCTTGCCCTGAAGCTTGGGGCATGAAGATATAACATAACCGGGAACTTTGCAGTAGCGACAAGAAAGAGACTTTGGGCACTTGTTCGCATAATGGTCCTTCGAACCACAATTATAGCATTCCCCACGACCAAAGGAAGAAGTCTTTGCCACGGAGGTTGCTTGCTTCCCTTTCTTATTGGGATAAGGGCCTTTAAATTTGTTTGACCTCTTTCTGTTGTTGAAGTTTGGTTTGGAACCCACCACTTCAACATCATTCTCTCTATCCGCCTCTTCAAGACGAAGAGCGATATCAACGAGTTGGTCGAAAGAAACTTCTAACTTTAAAAGTAATGGCTTCTTGAGGCATTTATTTAAGCCATAAACGAATCTCTGATTCTTCTTAAGAGGGGTGTTGATGTATTCAACCCCATATTTGGAAAGCGACTCGAAGGAGGCGACGTAATCAGTCACGGAGGACTCACCTTGAACAAGGTCTATAAATCGTCGAGCCAATGTCACTTTTTCAGCTTCCGGTACGAATTTCAACTCGAAGCGTTCTCGGAATTTCTCCCAAGTGAGATCCGCTTCATTAGTTTCAGAAATAAGGAGCTCGTACCAGTCCAATGCTCTTTCTCGGAGCATACTAGAGGCCACCTGAACTTGGTGAAGGTCAATAAGGTTCATGCGAGAAAAGATTCGATCGCATGACCTTAGCCAAGCCTGTACCTCAATAACAGTTTCGGAACCTCTGAATGGACCCCCACCCAAATTAGTGTAATCGCTACATAAGCGTGCAAATCCCGACTTTGGGTGAGTAGGTTCCGGGTTAGCTCCAGCTGCTTGAGCATTTGTTACCAAATCAAGAAGCTGTTGAGCAGTCATAAAAACTCCATCCTGGGGCGGAGCGCTAGATGGCACGGCTCTGGGGCGGCCAGGTCTAGACATTTCTCTTCCTTAAGAAAGAAGGAAGAAGAAGAAAAAGGTTATTCACCAAATTGAATATCAAGAAATCTTGTTAGATAAACAAGGAATCATAAGAAAAATAGGATGGAACGGTACGAAGACCCGAATAAAATCCTAAAGCACAACTCCTAAGAAAGACTTAGGACGATGATCCTTGTTATAATATTCCATATTGTTCCGAAGTTTGGCTCTGATACCAAGCTGTGACGCCCCACCTCTATACCCACGCTAGCCAAGAACATTACGGTGAATGCTGTCGACTAGCATGGAGAATAAGGCTGTTGAGGAGCGACCATCCGTGTAATTTCTTTGCGCGAGCACCGATATGTCAGATAATATAACATGCATTCTATTTTAAGAGGAAATCCGACATACCAACACAAACTCAAAGTTACTACACGGTGGCTATATAAATCCTTCGGAAACAAATATAGAAATAAACATAACACAAATCAGTCATAGACAATTCATATCACAAAGGCGGAATAAGATATGAATATTACACTAGAAAGTGTACATCAGAGTAGTGGTCTCAAAAGTTCCACAATATCACAAAAGAATAGTTACATGAACTACACAAAAGAATAAGTATACATTATGGAGTCTATATCTCAATGTATACAACAAAAACTACTAATCTAAGTAGTTAACCAAAAGCAAGAGAAATCAATCCCAAGAGAGAAGTCAAGCAGAAGCACCTGTAACATCTCGGTCTGACCCGAGTATTATTTAATAAGAAAATAATAAACGGATCAGTCTAACTATAAATATCAGATGAAACGATATAGAGTAAGAGATATGACTAAACACATAATAATCACAATGCCAAGCTGTGATATATATATATAAATATATACTTAGTTGATAATCATCAAGAGATTAATCAATGTCACCAAATCTACACAAGAATCAAAGAAACGTCATACTCCTAATTTCGTTCACCATACCATAAATATTGACGATAATATCAACGTCAATCACAAAAGTCAATGACACACAAATTCCAGAAGACTACACAAGAAATCCAGAAACCACTAAAGTCAATGACACACAAATTCACCAATGCACAAATATTGATAAAACTTATCAATGGAAATCACGAAAATTTGTGAAACACAAATTCTAGGAATCTACACAAGAAATCCAGAAATCACAAAGGGGGGGAGGCCTATCACAAACGGGAGCATAAAGCTCACCAACACGTGTATCACAAACGGAACGCTAATTCCATGGTCGCTAACCATCACAAATTGAGCCGAAGCTCCACAAACGGCCCGAAGACCATGGGTTGCTACCCCATCACAAATTGAGTCGAAACTCCACAAAACGGGGTTTAGTCTCCCTCGCAGACAAAGAGACATCGCACATTGCTAGTCTAAATCACAAAGATGATCGTCATGATCAGCGAGAAGTGTCAATTACACTAAGCTAGTAAATATATGAGTTTGGCTTCATGTCGCATAACCACTTGCTTAACTTAAATATTTACGAACAAACTGTAAATCTCCACTAGAAAATTGTCACAAGAAGTTCAATCGAACAAGTCCAAGAATTAACCGACAAAGTAAACGCAAGCGTTTCATACCACTTGTTTTACTAAGCCGTTTAATTAGATTTCTCATACGAGTGAGGTAAAGGTTTGTATATACTAATAGATTGAAAAATGGTTTTATAAACGAATTTGGTATTAAAAGAGTATTGAAATCGTTTGAGTAAAGAGTTTTGATATTTACTACTAGTATAGGAAACCTTTATAATTTTAAAGTGACAAATCACGAAGAAGATTGTAAGAGCAACCAATCACAAAAATTCACATACGAAGACGTGAATAAAATCCAAAGAAATCGATAAAGAATCCATCGAAATGGATATTCAAAAATCCCTAAAAAGAGTCATCAAAATCATAATAGATGATAACAACAAATAGGATTATCACGAATCGGTTTAAATTGGAATTCCAATCCAAAAAGGCAAATTGGACTCAAACAGCAGGTTCAGTCGACTGAACAGAGAATTTCAGTCGACTGACCCTGTACATGGAAATTTTCCAGGTTCAGGAAACTTTCTGTTTCCAGTTTCAGTCGACTGTGCAGAAGTTTTCAGTCGACTGAATCATGCCTGGAAACTCTCGGGTTTCAGGTTCAGTCGACTGAACAGAGATTTCAGTCGACTGAATCATGCCTGGGCTGTTTTTCAGCCTTATACAAATGAAGAGCAAACTCTTCCAAAATGCAATCGGACGAACATTGGCTCTAAGGGTTTATGCCAAACGGCAACCCGGCCCTATATGCTCCTCGATGCATCACCAAAAGCATGACCAAACATCCATAAAAGGATTTTACACAAATTTGTCTTAAAAACCCAAAAATTGGAATATTCACAAAACCAATCCAAATCAAGAGCAAATGCACATGAAGAAGTGTTAGGAATTCATACCCAACAACCAAAGATAATTATAGACATAGATGTGAGATGAAAATCTCACCTTTTCACAAAATCGAACAAGAAGAAGCTTGAAAGCAATTGGAGAATCAACCTCTCTTCAACCCAACCCAAATGAGCTTGACTCTAAGCTCAAAAACAAGAACATTCCCAAGATTAGGTTTAGGAATTTCTGAAATTGGAAAGAGAATAAGTTGGAGAAGAAGAAGAGAAGCTTACCAATGGGTTCTTCTTGAGTTTGGAGCAAGGAATTTGATTTGCAAGAGAAACTAGGGTTTTGGAATTTTAATTTCCAATCTCTCCCACCATTAACACTCTAAAAACTGAAATGAGAAGAGAATGAGGGTGAGTGGGGAAGAGTGGCTCAGATTTGAGCATAAGTTAACATAGGGTTGAGCCCAAAAACCAAACCCAAAGTAAAAAGTAGCAGAAATCAACTTTCTCCAAACATATCGAAGGTTATACTCAACAAGGTCGCAAACGGCATTTTAAACTCAATGGGAGTGGTCCCGAGCCCTAATTCGACCGTATGCAAAAAGTAGCTTTTCGGACTAAAATCCGACTACCGATAAAATATTTAAATAAAATATTTAAATATAAAATCGACAAATATGCGGGTTGTTACATGTAATGTAATAACTGATATAGTTCTTTGTTTAAACGATTATTCATTTATCTATTATATTTGTTCCGCTGCGATTGTGGGATTCTGATATCGCTTCTGTTGGTTTTTCTATCTTTCTTCTTCTATCTTCTACCTCTTCTTTAACCCAAACCGTACGGTTTTTCGGCCTTCTATGATAACCCGGATTTTGGCCATCTAATAATTAGATAATTATCGGATTTTTGTTTGGATAAATAAATGGAAATCTAAATGAATATCTGGATGTGTATATATATGAATTTGAATCTATGAATTTACGTATTTGGAAAAGATAATTTTGTAGGAAATTAATATATATATATAAATTTAGGGAAACTTTATAATGTTAAATTTTTTTTCGAATATATACATACAAGTATACAAGTATATATAGATATATGTATGTATATGTACAGTAATTAGGAGGCATTGTTTTGAATTCAATAATTTTCAAAAGGTAATTTAGAAATCGTGATTAAATTTAAAAATAAAACTTTTCAATACTATTTAAAGGTTTAATTATATAGTTTTAAAATATTTAAGGTAAATGTTTAAGTGTTTGAAGTATATCTTAGCTTTAGTTTAAATTTAAATAGGATTTATAAAAGGTTTGAAATGTTTTTTTTTAAATTCTCTTGAAATCAAGATAGTTGTATATATGAATAAATATAAATAAAAATATATAATAAGTAATTAATGCAATAATGAATTTAAACATTCGTAATATAGAATAGCATGCATGGCAACAAGTGGCAATCTTGTTTTTTTTAATATGTAAAAAAAATTAAGATTAGAGATGTATTCATTCTTGTGGAAATAGACCTTCTTCTCTTTCATATTTCCTTTATCATACATTTTCAAGAGGGAATTAAAATCTGTAAAAATAAAAATAAAAAAAACTGAACAGAATTTTAAAACATCAAAGCAAACTTCAGCTCAAAATTTTGTAAGCAAGCCTGTTAACAACTTTGAAACCAGGAATTTCAAAAAAAACAAACTCAAACCTGAGTCAAAACTTGAAATCAAGCAAATATGCAGTTTCAAAGATTCAAGAATTTCACCTGATTCGAGGTTTCCAGTTTCAAATATCAGTGTAGCTTCCAGTTCAAATTGCTCTCTCGTTTCCAGGTTATCTGTTAGCAAAATGAGGTGAGTAAACCACACTTTAAATCTGTTTTAAATCTATTTGCATTAAATGGATCTTTGATTTTAGGTGTAATAAATGTTAGCGTGATACGAATTATATATATATAAACATAATGAATTACATGTCTGATTTACTCTGTTCTGGATGTTCAGGTTTTAAAACTTGAAACAATTAAAGATTTTTTTTTCCTCTGAATCCCTTCAAGTTATCAATACATAATCAAGTTTTTGTTCAAGATCTAAATTCTAATAGTATTTTGTTATATATGAAGCAGTTTTAGTATAACATAAATATGACAGAAAACTTAGAAATATAAAAACTTCGACCTTAAAAATATGAGGATCCTTGATTATAATCTGATTTATCTTCACAAATGGTGATTTTTAGAAAACGAATCAGGATTTTTAGATTTATAATTTAAGAGAAATAGCAAGATGAATGGCTTCTGGGTTTTTAGTAATTTCAGGTGATTGCAGCAATTTGACGTCTCGGGGTTGGGGTCACAGGAGGTATGAATGGTGGTGAGCACAGGAAAAATGCTCGTAGATTTTCTCGAAGGCCATGGTGGTCGTACTGGAGTGAACTAGGTTTTGGTGTAGTGCTTTGCTAGTTGGGATTGTTAGTACATTTATGATGTGGGTGATGAATTGAAGGGGGCGCGATGGTGGGGATGGATGCTAGATTATGTGACGAAGCATCAGTGTGGTGGTCCGGTGACCTCGAGATCGGAGATGTCGGGGAAAAGAAGTTTTCGGGCCATGGACGGTTCCAGGTTGGGACATGAATACCTCGTTCTCGATTCGAGGAGTTTTTGGTTCGATCTGGGTGTTGTTGAGAGTTCGTGTGGGTACAGGGGATTGCTGAGTGTTGCCGTGCTGATCACCGAAGGTCGGCGTCGCCGGTATACGTGCACCGCGTGCACACGGTATCTGGGTAGATGGGTTTCAGCAAAATACTCGGGTGGATTCTCGCACGGGGGAAAAAGGACTCGAAGTGAGGAGGGAAGGTGGATCACTCGGGGCAGTGGGGTTTGGATCTCGAAGCAGCAGAATGGTTGCTTCGGGTTGATAATTGTTTCAGGTTGAAATAAAACCTGTTTGTTCTGTTTTTTTTCAAAATTATTAAAGAAAGATTTTGAAACCGAGTTTTCAATATAAGTAAAGTTTAAACCTGAATTTTTAGCCAGATTCAAGTTCAAAATCTCGGTTAAAAAAAGAGAGAAGAATTAAGATTATAAATTTAAAATGTTAAAGTATAATTGTTTAAGGATTTAAATTCAAAATGAATTGGATTAAAAAAAATTAAAATTAAAAATTTGTTTTATAAATGTCAAATGTTTCTTTAACATTTGATTAGGGAAAAGGGTTTTTGTAAATTGATTTAGATTTTGTTAAGTTAAACTTGGAACATTATTTTGAATAAATTTAAAGGAAGATTTAACGGTTCAAAGGTATTACTAATGGAAATTGAGTCATTTTAAGGGTTAATGTTTCAACTTAAAGATGATTAAGATAAAATGATTAATTAAATTAATAAGGAAATTTAGTTTATTAAGACAAATTATTTGTAATGAGAGATTAGTTAATTACTTAAATAATAAAGTACTTAATGGAAGTACTTGAGAATTAATTACTTGTAATTAATTAAAATATGGATTAAATAAGATAACTTATTATGGGTTAATAAATAAAAAGCATGATTTACTGAAGGATAATTAATTTTGAGAATTTAATAAGAACGGATGAAGATTGATTAATTTTGTAATTAACTGAGAGGTTAATTACATTATATTAAAAGGATTTTTAAGAGATATTAATTGATGAAGTAATTAAGTTAAGAATTAATTAATTAAGAAATTAGAGATGAATTGATTGGTAATTAAGATTTAATTACCTTGTAATTAATAATGGTTAATTTAAACTTTAATTACTTAGAGAAGTAATTAGAGAATTGTTAATAGTTAATGAAGATCATTAACTAGGGATTATGGAATGGTAATTAATGTGATTAATTTAAGATAATTAATTAGATTAATTAATTAAGGATAATTAGTAGTGGAATTGGTTAAGATTAATTACTTAACAGAAAGTAATTAAGGGATAATTACTTAGGAGAAGTGATTAAGGATTAATTACTTGGTGTAATTAATTAAAGGATTAATATAATTAATTAAGGAGTTAATTAATTAAGGTAAGTAATCATAGAATGGTTAATTAGTGTTTGTGATTGATTAAGGCTGATAAATAGAAGTTATTAATTAATTGGTTTGAAATTAATTAAAGTTAAGTAAGCAAGGTTAAGGATGATTGAAGTAATTAATTTTAATCTGTTTAAATTAATTAGAAACGGTATAACTAATTTACCTTTCTTATGAATGATTGAAAAATATTGTATGCCTTGGGTTGATTGATATTTTAGATATGTGATTTGTGATGCTATGTGATATGATATGTTGGGTTTAAACTGAGATAATGTGGTCGTCTATCGATGATAAATTAATATGTATAGGAGACACCTTGTATTTGAAGTCTGAATTGTATTTCAATTGAATAACTTGGGCTAAGATGGTATTGAATTCGAAGAGACCGGAGTCGGGTATTAGTTATTACCCGAAGCCACTTCGATTCTTTATAAAATTGATATATGGAAATCGATGTGTTGGTTTGGAATGATTTGAGTGTATTAGACCATTTAATCTAAGTACTGGAACTTAGAAATTGATGAATGGAATAAGTGATGTTATAACAGCTTGTGAAGTTGTAAATTGATATAAGTTACCCGGGCATATATAAGTTGTATACTTTTTGTATTCCTTGTTAGATGGGTTTACTCACGCTGGTTTCTAGCCTGACCTGGGTGTTACTTTGATGTAATGCCCGGGACAGACCGAGTATTATAGATTTTCAGGTAAGGACGTTCTGGAGCTCAAAAGGCGAGCTGGATGTCTGGAACGTATGGAGTATTTTATCACTGTGATATATTATGCATAGTTAGGACATGTTGCCTTAAACTGTCCAGTGTTGTGTATTGATTGTAACTCTGATGTATAAAAATGTATATGTACCGTTCAGTTTTCCTTTGTACAACTATTATTTATGTGATATTATATTTTATCCGCTGCGAATGTGAGATTCTGAGTTTGAGTTTCCTGTTTCTTCTTCTTTCTCTTTCTTCTTTTCACTAACTATCTGGAATTTTCGGGATCGAAATTTCCAGGTCGTTACATTTGGTATCAGAGCTGAAGGTTAAGTGAGAACCTTGGCTCTGGGGGGGTATACTCATCAAGGATAAGGGTAAGTGGTACGCTAGGATGAGTTGAGTATATATATATGAGAGAGCGTACTTGTTATTTTCTTATATAAAGGTTTTTAAATGATTTCAAACGTAAATGAATCTTATATAAGAAATAGATTATCTATTATATTAAGGAAATTGGCTGTATTATTAATTAAATTAAAAGTAATAGTAAGAACTAAATTAAGAAGTAATAGAATGCAACCAAATTGAAATTGGAATTAAATAAACATAGGTTTGAAAAGGATTCAAACTAAAATTAAAATCTCGAATTGGAGAAGTATCTCAGAATAAGATGAATTAGAATTGGTTTCAAACCAAAGAAATAGATGGTTACTGTGTTTAATAATGGAATGATTGTTCTTCAATAAACAATAAAATGTTTTAAGGAAGTAACCATTTAAAAAAAAATTGTAAATGTGAAAGGATAGAAATTAAAGTGGGTTTCCAATTATGAAGTTTTGAATTCTAAATTTAAACATTTGAAAATTGGTTTCAAAATGTTAAAGGAGATAATATTATTTAAACTATTTTGAATATGATCTTATTTTAAAATAAGAGATGTTATTTAATATATTCAAATGAAAGGGTCCTATTTCAAACAAGGGTTGTTTGAAATTTTAAAAGAATTTGTTTAAATTAAAAAAAACCAAAGGTGGTTTAAAATTTTAAAGTATAACTTGGTATGTAAAAGAAGTTAATATGTATATATGTGGATATACATAATATCAAATATGGTTTGAAATAAACTCTACATATTGAGTTTTGAATGAGGAATAAGATGTGATACCCGAAGTGCTAAGTTTTTGAACTTAATAAGTGGGAAGATTATTTATGAGAAGTTCAAATTTTGAAATGGAAGTTCAAACTAGGCAAGGTTGACTGAATTAAGTGAATTGAGTTTAACTTGGGAAAAGGTAAATATGTTGGGATGTTCAACTTGATTTGTAAATTTTAAGATGAAATTAAAATTTAACTTGGGAAGTTAAGTGATTAATTATATTTGAGAATTTGGGTGATCTCAAATCGGGTTTGAGATCCGAAAATTGGGAATGGATGGGTGTTCTGAAATAATTGGATGATATTATCCTATTGTTATTAAATCTTTAAGCTGTGAATTGGAATTGTTTAAATGAATGAGAGATGGAGTATGGTAATCCATTGTCGGGATAAAAAGGTAAATTGATTTAAAGGAATTAAATCAACAATTGAAGTATTAACTTGAATTTATATAATTCGAGATGGTTTAAATTTGAAATTAGTCCAAATTGATTTGAATAATTTGGAATTGTATTTAAAGTTGAATGGTTTTAAATTCAAATGGAATTTGAATTTAATTTGGGAGGAAATCAAGAATAATTCAACTTGATTTGGAAATGGAATTTGAAATTGGGGTTAATTCAAACTAGAGTTGAAATGGATTGGAATTGAAGTGGGTTCAATTGAATAGATGTTAGTCCAAAGTGATTGGAATAACTTGGGATTGTAATTAAAGTTGAATATGTTTAAAATCAAATGGAATTTGAATTAAATTTGAAAGGGAATTGAGAATTAATTCAACTTGAATTGGAAATGAATCAATTTCAATGGAAATTGAAATTATTTAAATTGGAATTGGGTCAATTTAAAAGGAAGTGAAAATTTAAGTTGAACAGTTTTGATTCTGGATTATTTTAATATAAATTGTTTTTAATATAAACCTATTTTTCCAAGCTATTTATTATATATACAACTTTATTTTAAAAGCCAAATTAACTTATACTTGTTTTACAATTATTTTTGAAACTGTTTTCCAACTGTTTTATAAGTTAATTACTATATTTCAACTATATTACAAAACTAATTACTATCTTACTATTACTTTGTAATTATTTAAAATTTCTATAATTATTTTAACTATTTTCCAATTATTTTACAATTACTGAACTATTTTACAACTCTTTTACAAACAAGTAATTATTTTCCAACTACTTAACTATTTTTAAAATTTTCAAGCTATTTTCTAAATAAACTGGTCGGAGTTCAAACTGCTATTGGTTAAATACACAATCGAGATAAGAATTTAAGGAATAATCCAAATGTGGATTAAGGCAATTGAGAGTAAGTGAATAGAATCTAAAGGAAATGTGAATAGAAATAGAATTGATTTGGCTAATAACCAATATAGATGAATACGTAGGATGTACGTATGTTATTCTATTCTCATAGTGATTTGATCCAGATTCGAGCACAGAATTTCGAGATAGTTATATTGATCTGAGTGGGATTTTTCACTCGATTTTTGAAGGCGAACCTGGATATGGATTGTTGATTGGTTGTGGATATTCTCTATCATAGTTATGACTATGCAAGGAGAATGATGGTTTCCGATCAAGAAACCAGATCTGTATCCGCACTAGGAAGTCGAGTGGACAATACTAGTTCGGAAATGAAATTGTGTGATCGAGTGAGCAATCAGATTGGTATAGCGTATGGATGATATGTGTACATTGTACGGATTTGAATAAAATTGATACCGGGAATATGTGGATAAGAAATGTGAAATGGTTTTTGAAATGGAAAATATATTTTGTGAAATATATGATGAAGTAAAGTGGAAATTAGATATTTCTATGGTTGAAATTTTGTTTATGGAAGTAAGTGACATGGTAAGTGGTTTTGTAAAGAGTAATCAAATTTGAATATTTGATTTTGAATAAATAAAGTTATATATCTTCGTTTTATAAGATAAAACTCCCCTTGATGAATCTTTTGCCAAGAAAGAAAGGATTTTGGAAGTGTTTGAAGTATAAAAGGACTTTATACAAGTTTATAATGATCCAAAGATTTTTATAAAGGATTTTATATATATCTTTATATATAAAGGATCATATGAGGATTGTGGAAAAAGGTTTTGGGAACCTATGGTTTGGAAAGGCTTTTGATTTTTGGGTAAAATCAATATTGAATTTAGAAAGCCTAGTTTGAGAATTATCGATTTTGGGATAATCGATTTTGTGTAAAGAAGCTTTGTATGAGATCATACTAGGTGTATGATTTAAAGATACTATATATATAGTATAAAATGTTTTGATGATGGCTCTGGGGAAAAGGCGCTCCATTGGAATGGACTTCTCAGGAGTACCACCGGGTGGTGCTTCCTTAAGCCCTAAGGGGGGGTTCTAAAGTTGATCCTGTGAGGAGTCCGGACAAACTAGTTCCTAAGGATTTATGGGGTAGCGAAAGTCGAGGGCGCTGATGCCTACAGAGGCATTTGGGTTATGCTGTGACGACAGTGTAACTTAATGTCACTGCGATCTACTGTGGGGACCATAGCGAAAATCGTGTGGAGGATGAGTGTCAACGGTCTACACTTGATTTTGCCGGGAAGGCAACGCAACATCGGTAGACTGCGATCTATGGTCAAGTGGAGTGGAGAAGTTTCATTCTTTTGGCAGCGGAATTCGAGGGCGCTGATGCCTAAAGTTATATGGGTTTTTGCTGTGATAGCTACGTAACCCCAGTTGTAGCTGCGATCTGTAGTGGGTTCCGTGGTGTAATCGAGGGACGCGGAGGCCTACGGTTATCTATGGATTTTGTCGGGACGGCAACGTAACCATTGGGTTAACTGCGACCATGGATGGGGGTGATGATTTCCAGAGCATTCTCACCAAAGATATATCCTCTATTTTCAAAAATTATTTTCGATATGTTCAATAAAACTATTTTTCAAAGTATTTTCACTGGGTGTTGAAATCGGGTCTGCTAAGTACTTATGGATTTTCAGCCGTACGCCTGATCAACGTATGAACGAATGTCTGTGAGAACAAGGATGGACTGGTTAAAACATCAAGTTATAAAAAGTATTTTCATAAAACTATTTTATAATATTATATAGATTTTTCAAAGTGTTTTAAAATGGTCAAAGAATAATTTATCAGATTCTGAGCATTTTAATAAATTCTGGCTTCATTCCTTTTCGAGGACGAAAAGATTGAAAGGGGGGAGGAATGTGATAACCCGGATTTCGGTCATCTAATAATTGGATAATTATCGGATTTTTGTTTGGATAAATAAATGGAAATCTAAATGAATATCTGGATGTGTATATATATGAATTTGAATCTATGAATTTACGTATTTAGAAAAGATGATTTTGTAGGAAATTAATATATATAAATTTAGGGAAACTTTATAATGTTAATTTTTTTTTTCAAATATATACATACAAGTATACAAGTATATATAGATATATGTATGTATATGTACAGTAATTAGGAGGCATTGTTTTGAATTGAATAATTTTCAAAAGGTAATTTAGAAATCATGATTAAATTTCAAAATAAAACTTTTCAATACTATTTAAAGCTTTAATTATATAGTTTTAAAATATTTAAGGTAAATGTTTAAGTGTTTGAAGTATATCTTAGCTTTAGTTTAAATTTAAATAGGATTTATAAAAGGTTTGAAATGTTTTTTTTTAATTCTCTTGAAATCAAGATAGTTGTATATATGAATAAAAATAAATAAAAATAAAAATATATAATAAGTAATTAATGCAATAATGAATTTAAACATTCGTAATATAGAATAGCATGCATGGCAACAAGTGGCAATCTTGTTTTTTTTAATATGTAAAAAAAATTAAGATTAGAGATGTATTCATTTCTTGTGGAAATAGACCTTCTTCTCTTTCATATTTCCTTTATCAAACATTTTCAAGAGGGAATTAAAATCTATAAAAAAAAAAAAAAAAACTGAACAGAATTTTAAAACATCAAAGTAAACTTCAGCTCAAAATTTTGTAAGCAAGCCTGTTAACAACTTTGAAACCAGGAATTTCAAAAAAACAAACTCAAAACTGAGTCAAAACTTGAAATCAAGCAAATATGCAGTTTCAAAGATTCAAGAATTTCACCTGATTCGAGGTTTCCAGTTTCAAATATCAGTGTAGCTTCCAGTTCAAATTGCTCTCTCGTTTCCAGGTTATCTGTTAGCAAAATGAGGTGAGTAAACCACACTTTAAATCTGTTTTAAATCTATTTGCATGAAATGGATCTTTGATTTTAGGTGTAATAAGTGTTGGCGCGATACGAATTATATATATATGAACATAATGAATTACATGTCTGATTTACTCTGTTCTGGATGTTCAGGTTTTAAAACTTGAAACAATTAAAGATTTTTTTTTCTCTGAATCCCTTCAAGTTATCAATACATAATCAAGTTTTTGTTCAAGATCTAAATTCTAATAGTATTTTGTTATATATGAAGCAGTTTTAGTAGAACATAAATATGACAGTAGAAATATAAAAACTTCGACCTTAAAAATATGAGGATCCTTGATTATAATCTGATTTATCTTCACAAATGGTGATTTTTAGAAAACGAATCAGGATTTTTAGATTTATAATTTAAGAGAAATAGCAAGATGAATGGCTTCTGGGTTTTTAGTAATTTCAGGTGATTGCAGCAATTTGACGTCTCGGGGTTGGGGTCACAGGAGGTATGAATGGTGGTGAGCACAGGAAAAATGCTCGTAGATTTTCTCGAAGGCCATGGTGGTCGTACTGGAGTGAACTAGGTTTTGGTGTAGTGCTTTGCTAGTTGGGATTGTTAGTACATTTATGATGTGGGTGATGAATTGAAGGGGGCGCGATGGTGGGGATGGATGCTAGATTATGTGACGAAGCATCAGTGTGGTGGTCCGGTGACCTCGAGATCGGAGATGTCGGGGAAAAGAAGTTTTCGGGCCATGGACGGTTCCAGGTTGGGACGTGAATACCTCGTTCTCGATTCGAGGAGTTTTTGGTTCGATCTGAGTGTTGTTGAGAGTTCGTGTGGGTACAGGGGATTGCTGAGTGTTGCCGTGCTGATCACCGAAGGTCGGCGTCGCCGGTATACGTGCACCACGTGCACACGGTATCTTGGTAGATGGGTTCCAGTAAAATACTCGGGTGGATTCTCGCACAGGAGGAAAAAGGACTCGAAGTGAGGAGGGAAGGTGGATCACTCGGGGTAGTGGGTTTTGGATCTCGAAGCAGTAGAATGGTTGCTTCGGGTTGATAATTGTTTAAGGTTGAAATAAAACCTGTTTGTTCTGTTTTTTTCAAAATTATTAAAGAAAGATTTTGAAACCGAGTTTTCGATATAAGTAAAGTTTAAACCTGAATTTTTAGCCAGATTCAAGTTTAAAATCTCGGTTAAAAAAAAGAGAGAAGAATTAAGATTATAAATTTAAAATGTTAAAATATAATTATTTAAGGATTTAAATTCAAAATGAATTGGATTAAAAATTAAAATTAAAAATTTGTTTTATAAATGTCAAATGTTTCTTTAACATTTGATTAGGGAAAAGGGTTTTTGTAAATTGATTTAGATTTTGTTAAGTTAAACTTGGAACATTATTTTGAATAAATTTAAAGGAATATTTAAAGGTTCAAAGGTATTACTAATGGAAATTGAGTCATTTTAAGGGTTAATGTTTCAACTTAAAGATGATTAAGATAAAATAATTAATTAAATTAATAAGGAAATTTAGTTTATTAAGACAAATCATTTGTAATGAGAGATTAGTTAATTACTTAAATAATAAAGTACTTAATGGAAGTACTTGAGAATTAATTACTTGTAATTAATTAAAATATGGATTAAATAAGATAACTTATTATGGGTTAATAAATTAAAAGCGTGATTTACTAAAGGATAATTAATTTTGAGAATTTAATAAGAACGGATGAAGATTTATTAATTTTGTAATTAATTGAGAGGTTAATTACTTTATATTAAAAGGATTTTTAAGAGATATTAATTGATGAAGTAATTAAGATAAGAATTAATTAATTAAGAAATTAGAGATGAATTGATTGGTAATTAAGAATTAATTACCTTGTAATTAATAATGGTTAATTTAAACTTTAATTACTTAGAGAAGTAATTAGAAAATTGTTAATAGTTAATGAAGATCATTAACTAGGGATTATGGAATGGTAATTAATGTGATTAATTTAAGATAATTAATTAGATTAATTAATTAAGGATAATCAGTAGTGGAATTTGTTAAGATTAATTACTTAACAGAAAGTAATTATGGGATAATTACTTAGGAGAAGTGATTAAGGATTAATTACTTGGTGTAATTAATTAAAGGATTAATATAATTAATTAAGGAGTTAATTAATTAAGGTAAGTAATCATAGAATGGTTAATTACTGTTTGTGATTGATTAAGGCTGATAAATGGAAGTTGTTAATTAATTTGTTTGCAACTAATTAAAGTTAAGTAAGCAAGGTTAAGGATGATTGAAGTAATTAATTTTAATCTGTTTAAATTAATTAGAAATGGTATAACTAATTTACCTTGCTTATGAATGATTGAAAAATATTGTATGCCTTGGGTTGATTGATATTTTAGATATGTGATTTGTGATGCTATGTTATATGATATGTTGGGTTTAAACTGAGATAATTTGGTCGTCTATCGATGATAAATTAATATGTATAGGAGACACCTTGTATTTGAAGTCTGAATTGTATTTCAATTGAATAACTTGGGCTAAGATGGTATTGAATTCGAAGAGACCGGAGTCGGGTATTAGTTAATACCCGAAGCCACTTCGATTCTTTATAAAATTGATATGTGGAAATCAATGTGCTGGTTTGGAATGATTTGAGTGTATTAGACCATTTAATCTAAGTACTGGAACTTAGAAATTGATGAATGGAATAAGTGATGTTATAACAGCTTGTGAAGTTGTAAATTGATATAAGTTACCCGGGCATATATAAGTTGTATACTTTTTGTATTCCTTGTTAGATAGGTTTACTCACGCTGGTTTCCAGCCTGACCCGGGTGTTACTTTGATGTAATGCTCGGGACAGACCGAGTATTATAGATTTTCAGGTAAGGACGTTCTGGAGCTCAGAAGGCGAGCTGGATGTCTGGAACATATGGAGTATTTTATCACTGTGACATATTATTGTATAGTTAGGACATGTTGTTTTAAACTGTCCAGTGTTGTGTATTGATTGTAACTCTGATGTATAAAAATGTAAATGTACTTATTAGTTTTCCTTTGTACAACTATTATTTATGTGATATTGTATTTTATCCGCTGCGAATGTGAGATTCTGAGTTTGAGTTTCCTGTTTCTTCTTCTTTCTCTTTCTTCTTTTCACTAACCATCTGGAATTTTTGGGATCAAAATTTCCAGGTCGTTGCACCTTCGATTGCTCGGCAGTTGATAAAGTGGACTTATTAATGTCGGCCTTCGTGATTCAAAAATCGCATTCTTTACAACTACCCTGTTAATAAAGAGTCAGACCCCACAAAGCTTAGGTTAATCGCTAAACCAAAGCTCTGATACCAGACGTAACATCCTGCCTTTTCGTACGCTTTACATCGACGACAAACCACACATGTGAGACTTAAACCATAAAGAAGGGCGGATTGTTATGGGGTAAATAATAAAAAGCAGAGAAAGGAAAAAAAATAGAATCTTGCAGTGGAACGATAAAATATAATAATCAAATAAACAGTTCATGAAGCTGTTTGCAAAACATTTGATTATACTAATACAATACTTATTATAGTTTCACATACCAGAGAATAATAAATTGCAGCGAAGTACATGATGCAGTGAATAATAAAATAGATAATAGTAATAATATCTTCGTCTTCTTTGTCCAAAATAAAGTCTTCAAATCCTGTAATGCTCAGACTGACCCGAACGAATTGAAAAGACAAAGCATTTGAGTCAGAACTAAAAGATCTTATGTAAGTTAAATCAACTGAAATAAATATGAGTGTAACGATGTCAGAGAAGTTTACAGGATTTGACATCTTCTATCCCGTGTCAAACGTGAGTGCAGTAACTTAGGAGATGCTCGGGATACACATCTCCTAAGGATACATTAAATTATTTACTCTATAGTAACATTTCACTATTATAATAATGTCTATTAGTAAAATAAACTTACTTTTAGATAGCGTTAAGGCTTTATATTTTCCACCTTAACACGTAATAGTCCCAGTAGTCCATCCGGTATCATGGTTCCTCCTGATCGGAAGCCACCAGAGGATACCACACGGGCTACGGGAGAAAACCAAACTTGTACAAGGCCCGCTAGGGTAGGTGACACGGCACACAAGGCAATGCCAGGGTAGATATACCAATTTCTATCCAGACTGGTGGTGACGCATAGCGCGTAGGTACCGCACACCTCGAGCCACACCCCTAAAATTAAAAAATCAAAAGTGGAATCCGAATCAATCTCAAAGTTAGAACATAATATCGAAGGAGTATGTCCGATAAGAGAAGCTACCTCACTGGCCCGGAATCGCTCCTGTATTAGCCACCTTATGCCAACTCACGGGAGTCGAGTCCGGGTATATACCTCAAAGGAAATGTCGCCACTATCCTACTTCATTCTAGAACCTCTACCGCGTACACGGTTGTTAAAGTGGTTTTTAGAGTTGGCAGAGAGTATGACAACTTTCGATCTCGGTCTCTTTAACAACCAAACGTTATTATAACACCGCGGTCATTTCAAAATAATTATGCTTCAGAACCAGAATATAATATCCATTCAAAACCATATAAATACAATATAATTTCCACTTCAAAAACCAAATCAATATGATATCATTTTTATTAAAACCCCAATCAGTGTAATATCATTTTTATTTCAAATATATCCCTTTTCCAACATCATAGCACTCTCGAATTTATAGACTTTGAAGCCAAACATTTTAAGTTATAACACTTCTTAAAAAAATACTTTGAAATCCATACTTCTTAACATTTCAATTTCTATAAAACATTTCAATTTCGATATATTTCAATGCTTTAAATATTCTAAAATTTCAAAACTAAATTTGATAATTTCGATTCAACAATTAAATTCTCTATTATTTAGTTTTGTAATATTTTACATAATAAATCCCTTATCATTTAAATAAAACTCAAATTACAAATAACTAAATATTTCCTTCAATTCATTTATACTTGAAATAATCATTTAATTCACCTTGACCCAAAAATCAAATTATAATAATTACACCTTTTAAAATTTCCAATCTAATAAATTTCACATCAACCTTTTTGAGTTTAATTCTTAAATAAATTTAATTTCAAATAAATCTCCAATTTATCTCCCAACCTTAATTTACTTAAATCATTATACACTCTATATTAAAATAAAATTTAAATACTTACTCACCTTTATTTTAATAAAAATCAAACTCTATTATTAAACTTAATTTTTATTTAACAAATTTATACATTGCTTAAATTCAAGCATTGAACTATATATAAAAATAATATTTATATAATATCAAAAATCAATATTCATTAAACCATATATTTCTTTCCAAAACCATATAAATCAGTTTCAAAATATTTTCGGTATAGACCACGGTGTCTGTATAAAATTTTCTGCCCTATGGACAAGTGATACAGATATTTACCATTTCAATCCGTAATTTAAAATAAAAAATACGGTTATGTATCATTTCAAATAGCAATCTCAAATGAAAGAAAAATGCATAACAACTTGCAATTTATAACAATATAAAATACCACATCCATTCATCCAATATCAATCATCAACCTTTATCACAATCATCATCCAATTCAAACAATAACATCAATATTGAACAGATAATAAATAACAGGTATTTACTGGCATTTTATATTCAATAATAAATTAAATAACAATTCAACTAGCAATTTATATGCAATAATAAATTAAATAACAATTTAATTCAATAACTTCAATTTAACTGGAATGATGACAAAAATACTCCAAACAGCCACAAATAAATTTCTAATCACATCAGGAATTATTTTAACACACATAAGAAATTTTAGAAGTTGTGAGTGAGTTAAAACACTCACCTTTTGTATTTAAATTGAATTAAAATCCAATTTAAACCCAAAATTTGAACAGTCTCAGAATTAGTCCAAACTAGCGTCAAAATGTCTAGAATTTGAAAACGATCCTAACAAAAGAAACTGCGCGTAAATTGGACGTCGTATGCACAAGTTATGACTATTAGAACGAATTGAAATTAAAATTAGAATAAAATAAAATAAAAGAAGAAAACCAACATGAACTTCTACGTCACCCTGCTCCCATGAACCCATCAAACCCTTCGTTGGAAAAATATACCAAGCTTTGACCGTACGCCGGCTTCGCCTGAGACGTCGATTGACCAAGCCACCGCCACCAGTGAACTCTCCTCCTACTACTCCATCGCCGAGACCAATCGTGGCAACCCACAAGTAGCGATGCCGCCGCCTCCAACCTAGGGTTTTGAAACCCTAGCTCGCCAATTCCAGCCACCAAAGACAACGACACACCCTCTAACCACCCCAATCGACTTCGCGCAAGGAAAACTCAAAAACCCATATCCTGATTTTGCTGATCGAGGCCAATATCGAAAACTCCCAAATCGACACCTAGGATTCGCGAAATTTATGCCTTTACCGAGCTTACAGAATGATCCAAACATCAATTACGAAAATGAACACTTGACGTAGATTCATTTTGATGAGACCTTAGAATTTCATATTTTTCTGAATTTTTTTGAGGAGTTTTAATTTTTGATTTGAATTTGATTTTGAAATTGCAACTTGAATTAGGGTTTGTCTGCTATTGAAACAAGGTGGTGAAAAGATATTGTACATACATACAAATGATAATGAGAAACAATTAGGGTTTATAATAGTGTATTTATAGACAAAGCTAAAAATAAGATAGATCGAAAAGATTGATTTCCACGAAAATGGGTCAACCCGTATTTCAAAACAGATGTTTTCAAATATTTTAAAATCGATGGAACAGGTTTCACATCCAAATTCCATCATATGAAGAAGTTATGCAAAAATCAAATTATTTCAAATTGATTTCAATTAAATTGATTTCTAGGCGTTTCGAGTCTGTACGATCAAACGACAAGTCCGATCGTTACGAAACTTGAAATCCTATAATAATTCACTGTTACGGATCCGGTGAAACTGGTTTCGTCAAAATCCGAGTCAGTGGCCAAAATGGCTATTTTCTAGTAAATTAAATAAATTAATAATTGATTAATTAAATCAAGTTTTCAATTTCAACTCTATACTTTACAAATTTCATCATCATTAAATTTCTTAATCATTTACACTAATTTAACCAAATTTAAATTACAATTTAGATTTGATTAATTTATCAATTTCAGTACTAACCTCAATTTTATTAAATTCAAAATTATAAATTTAATTTCCGATAATTCTGTTCAATTTACTTTTTATTCTATTATTCAGTTTATTATTATGAAATGGATGAAATTAACATTGGATTCAAAATCTATTACGTTAATATTCTCACATTCCATCTTCATTTTGATTAACGTAATATTTAGATATTTAATTTCATTTATTTGCAATTAAATCCAATCATTGTAGTTCAAACCGCATTAAATTGATAATTCATCAATTCCATTCTTTTAAATTCAACAAATTGTCCTATTATGGATAATATTAACATTATTTTCAAATATTACCTTAATTAACATTAACGTAATAATTTATTAAGATTTATTGCAATTGATTCCATTTCAATTTAATGGATTAAAATACATCGGTAACTTATAATAATTGTTGCTACTAACTCTTAATCATACTTTTACAAGTTATCATTTCCAAACAATATTATAATTACTTACAGGACATTGATTTTATTCAATTACTATTTATTATTGTTTATTCATTAATTAATTTACTACTTACGTTTGTTATCTTATATTCAATTTTTAGCCTAGTATAATAATTTACGTTACTTCACTTAATCGAAATATCATTTAATTGTTAATACTTAGCTTTAATTTCCATGGTTGCATTTCATTTTAGCTTTAATTTCATTCTTAAATTACACAATTTTTGTTTCGTCTTAATTTATTTACTAAAACCTTAATAAACCAACTAATTTAAATCATCGAAAATTTCGGGTCGTTACAGCCCGTAATAGTACTTGGCCTAGATCAGCGTACCGAGGACGATTCCCCATCCCCTAGAACACAAGACCGGAGCTACCCTTTACTGGATAGTTCGAACAAGATCACCTAGCGGTTGGGATCAACCACCGCCAGCACAGCTGTAACAACCCGCATATTTATCGAGTTTGTATTTAAATATTTTATTTAAATATTAACTCGTTAATCGGGTTTTGGTCCGAAAAGCTACTTTTTGCAAACGGTCAAATTAGGACTCGAGACCACTTCCATTGAGTTCGAAATGTCGTTTACAATTTTTTAAGTATAAACATCGATAGGTTTGGAGTTATAGCAATTTCACTAACTTTTCCCGCTTTGGACTTTGGGTTAGTTTAGCCTATTAAGCCCAAGTTCCAACCCTATTCTCCTCACTCTTCATAAATTTCCTAACTAACTCAAGCTTTGGCATTAATGGTGAAGAGAATGGCAAATTAAAACTCCAAGCTCAAATTCAATTGCAAATCCAACATTCAACTCCAAATTCAAGTAGAAGATTTTGGATTCAAGCTTTGGATTGCTTCTCCTTGCTTTCAAGCTTCATCTTCATAAACTTTAGTGCAAAGGTGAGATTTTTATTTCACAATTCTAGTCTATAACTATATTGGACTGTTAGGAATGATTCCCCATCACTTTAGCATGTACATTTGCATTTGATTTGGATTGGATTGGCGAAAAACTCCATTTTTTTAGTTGTTTGGTGAATTTCCTGAGCTTAGGTCGCTCTGCCTAGGTTAGGTCGCTCGTAATCATTAGCTCGCGTGCGTGGAAAAGTCACGGCCTGCATATTTTGTTCGCCTCGGATTTAGGTCGTAGGTCGTTGGACTTTAGGTCGTTCGCGTATAGGTCGCTCGCGTGTTATCGCGCTAGGTCGCACTGCCTTGAATCTTCACTTCGGAGTTAGGTCGTTTCACTTTAGGTCGTAGGTCGTTTCTGGCCTTAAATCCCCCCTGCAGCGTTAGGTCGTTAGCCTCGGAATTAGGTCGTTTTCAACCTTATATCACAAGGCGGCTCTAGGTCGCTCGATCCTGCTAGGTCGTAGGTCGCGCATCACTTTAGGTCGCTCGTGTGTTAAAACCTTAAGTCGCTCGTGTGTTAAAACCTTAAGTCGCTCGCGTGTTAAACCCTTAGGTCGCTCGGCCGATGCACGCGCTAGGTCGCGAGTATTTAAGTCCTTAGGTCGCTTGGCATTGTGGCCACTTAGGTCGCACGACCTTGTTAGGTCGCTCACCCTTAGCTCGCGTACCTTCTTAGGTCGCGCATCCCACTAGGTCGCTCGACCCTGTTGTATTTTTAGTTCGCAACCATTAAGTCGGTCGACCTTGCCTAGGTCGTTAGGTCGGTCGGTCCTATCCCTTAAGTCGCGTGACCGTGATAGGTCGCTTACCTTTAGGTCGCATGACCTATGGCCACTTGCTCCAGTTAGGTCGCTCGGCCACTTTGTTAAGTCGCCCACCTTTTTAAACTTAGGTCGCATGACCCACTAGGTCGCATGGCCCCTTAGGTCGCTTGGCTTCACTAGGTTGCTTGTCTTCACTAGGTCGAACCCCGTAAGCGGTGGCGTTGCCCCCGCACCCCCACCTTGGGGGAGTTGCCACCCCCCTCGGACCCCCCCTCTGTAGGGGATCTTATCTGAAAAACATTGAGCTGATTTCCTTGGATTTTATTCGCATCTCCGTATGCGATCTTTGTGACTGATTGTTTCTACACTTGCTTATGTGTTTTGTCACTTTATAATATAAAGGTTTCAATACTAGTAGTAAATATCAAAACTCTTTTAACCAACAATTTCAACTCTATTTTTAATAACAAAGCTCTTTTCTTAAACCGTTTTCCAATCTATTAGTATATACAAGCCTTTACCTCACTCGGATGAGAAATCTAATTAAACGACTTAGTAAAACAAGTGGTATGAAACGCTTGCGTTCACTTCGTCGGTTAATTCTTGGACTTGTTCGATTGAACCTCTTGTGACAATTTTATTAGTGAAGATTTACAGTTTGTTCGTAAATATTTAAGTTAAGCAAGTGGTTATGGGACATGAAGCTAAACTTCTATATTTACTAGCTTAGTGTAATTGACACTTCTCGTTGATCTTGATGATCGCTTTATGAATTAGACTAGCAATTGCGCGATGTCTCTTTCATTGCAAGGTTAGACTAGACACCACTTGTGTGATTCCATTCACACATACCTTTCTGCTTTTTGGTTAGTTTTGACCTCAATCTGTGTGATTCCATTCACACATGCGGGGTAGCTCCCCATGGTCTTTGGACCGTCATGTGATAGGCCTCTTTCCCTTTTTATGATTTCTGGATTTCTCGTGTTGATTTCTGGAATTTATGTCATTGACTTGTTATGAGTACAAGTTTAGGGTATGATGCCCTCTTCGAATCTTTGAGAAGATTCTTGTGATATTGATTATCTCTTATTGATTGATCTTCTGTTGATCATTGTTTACATACTTATAGTGGTATGTCGTTATGGATGTTTATGTTTATGCCATATCTTTTATGTTATATCATGTCATCTGATATTTATAGCTAGACTGATCCGTTTATTATTTTCTTAAATAATACTCGGGTCAGACCGAGATGTTACAGGTGCTTCTGCTTGACTTCTTCCCAGGGATTCATCACTCTGACTTTTGGCTAACTGTTTAGATTAGCAGTTTTTGTTATATACACTTGAGATATAGACTCATAGTTGTATTCTTTTGTATAGCACGTGTTGCTATTCTTTTGTATTATCGTGGATCTTATTGACCACTACTATGATGTACACTTTCATGTGTTAGTTATATATTCATATCTTCTTCCGCCTTTGTGATATGGATATCTGTGACTGATTTGTGATATGATTGTTTCTATGTTTGTTTCCGAAGATTATTTATAGCCACCGTGTGATAAGCAATTACATGGATGGTCGCTCCTCAACAGCCTTATTCTCCGTGCTAGTTGACAGCACTACTCCGGAGTGTTCTTGGCTAGCGTGGGTATAGAGGTGGGGCGTCACAACAGCCCATATCAAACGGACTCTACGCAAGGATGACCTTACCCAAATTGGGTGCTACCCACTTAGCCTTGCTGCACCTCCCCTGTTTTTGCCATTCCTGGTTGATGAGGCTAGAGGCTACGCATTACCTTTTATGAACGAATTTCTCTTAGAATGCTCATCGTCCTCCAACGACGATGTTTAGATAGCATTCGTCTATACAAGTTGCCTTGGGTCTGGATAAAATAAGTCACCATCTTCATAATCTTCATGGTATTCATTCGCTACGTTCAAACCGGATCGAAGTGGTTTTCGGATAATTAAATCAGATCCCGGTCTCTTCGAAACAATCAGTGCATTAGCCAATATTGATAATTAGTTATTTAACTGTCAAATTAAACAATCATTCAACCAATTGCTTTATTCTCACTGAAAACACCAAGCATTATTTAAATTAGATTTTAAACAAATTAAATCACTTTACCCAAAAGTATACACTTAAAACATTTAAAATAAAACTACTTTATTCAAAATAATAGTTATGAAATTCTATAATACTTTCCAACGTAAAACTTCAACCAAAAACTACCTTTTTAAAATAAAACTATTATATAAAGCATAAATATTTAATGACTATCTCCTTTTTTCCTTACAATACAAGTTTAACCTTCAAAATAATTAACTACTAAAATTAACATAATTACTATTTACTTTAACACTTTTAAAGGAATTAAGTAATAAATTTTCCTAAAAAAGTTCTCTTAAAAACACCTTTAAAACTTCTAATTTATACTTAAAAATCTTTCTTTGAAAAAACATACTTGCTTTTTTGGAAAATACACTTTCCACTCCAATCAGCACGTATAATCATTTATAAATCCTTCTCAATTTATCTCTAGTTTAATCCACATCTCAATCTCCTAAATTTCCTTTCTCTCATATTTTTCTTAAAAATAAAACCACTATTTATTTTTAAAACGAATTACCCTTTTCTTATAAATTCCCACCATGAATTTATAAACCCAAATTATCCATTGATAAATATTCCCTTCATTTATAAACCTATTTTATAAATCCTATAGTTTCATTCTCCTTTTAGTTATAGTTTTCAAAACACTTAATCGATTTTCAAATCGACTTTCTTGAATTTAATTCCATTTTAAAGTTTATTTCTTGGTTTACCCAAATTTATTCCAAAATCAATTAATCCCAGCTTCACTTCTCTATTATGATTTAAAATCTAATTTAAATCCTAAATATTAATTCCATATTTTATATTTCTTCCTAAATTTACTCTTTACTTTTCTCAAACCGTTTTAAACTTCAGATTTAAGAAAGATACTTTTATACTTAACTAAAATCGCTTCCCATTATTAAATCCTTTCATTCAAACATTTTAAAATCTCTATCTTTCCATATTTAGAAATTATCAAGTACAATTTTAAATCAAACCATTCAATATTCCCAAATTCATTTCTTTTAAATTTATCCATCGTTACTAAAATTTCTTACTTTGAATTTTCCCTTTTTATTTCCCCTTAAACAAATAAATATTTATATTTTTAAAATGCCCCAATATATTCGACAATATATTAATATCTAATACATAAATCTATCCAACATAATATATCACAGATTATTCAACATTTCATATATCACTGAAATGAAAATAAATTCAAAAATTCAAGGAATCTAGTTGGATTCCCCCAACCTGTTTCCCTACATCCATAGATGTTAGCACAATATAAAAATACCAATCCCACTTCGAGGGGGATATCGCAGTATAATGGGTCATCCGCTATTATGCGGGGCGCATACGGTCTCATCCGTTATATAATGCGGGAATATCAATCACTCCAATATACATATACATACTACTATATATATATGTAATTATCCAACAGATAATTTACAAATCTATTAAACCGATATAATCAACAGCCAATGAGTTAAATTTAAGCATTTAAATTCAAACGGTAATCCAAATGAGTGAGAGATTCTCACCTTTGATTTTGTTTGCAACCCATTTCCATCTCGACTTGTTTTCACGATTTTTTTGACCTTGTATAAACTTTACATGGTTTATTAATAATTGAAATAATCGAACAGATTATGTTTACCATTTAATAAATTTTAATTAACTAGTTTTAAATAAATGCTGGCCTAATATATTTTTTATTTTCAGTTTGCAACTAAAATAGTTTAATTTACCAATTAATTTATAAAAAGGGATTACCAATATATATTTTAAAATAATCAGCAAGTTATAGTATGTGTATTTTTTTCTTAATCTATATACATAAATTAAATTAAGTAAGAGTAGAACTGTTTATACCTTACCGCAAAAACCTCACTTCCACTCACTGACATTGGCGAACAACCACTACAACAGTCGAACTCCAGGTCCTCGAACCCCCAATCCCTCCTCACTACTGACCAAACCGCTATCAGCTAGGCCTTTCCGCCTTCTACACAGCTTCAGCCGCACGCAAAAGTACACAATTTTCCTTATCGCTCAATCAAGTATCTTGCCTCCCTCGCATACTCATGCCTGTGGAATTGCGTCCTCCACGCCTCGCGACCCAATTCGCGAGACCCCCTCATTCTGACTTCCTGCCTTCGAAGCAGTGCAAGATTGTAGTCGCGACCTCCCGCCTCCATGTTGTTGCCGCAAGCCGCAAAAGTGGTGGAATCCATAGGCGTAGTAAAAAAAATGAGAGATCACTTTTTCGAATTTGTCTTCGTTTTCTCTTTTTTTTGATGAATTTGAACTGCTAGTTTATGAAAGAGGGAAAAGGATATAGTGTTGTTTTGAACTGGAGAGTGGAGTTGATTTCGAAGAAGAAAAATTGTTCGGCCATTCTTACTCCTTTTTTTCGAAGCTTTCAATTTCCTTTTTCGCTCTGGTCTGTTAGCTTTATACGAGGCTGGAAGAGACTTAATTTTTTTTTTCTAAAATGCATCTCGGTTGTAAGGGAGAATGATATTGCGTGCTTTAGGCTGGTAATGGGGGACCAGATAAGATGTTAACGTGCCTGCAACAACTAGCTATAGTGACATTAAGGTGAGGGCAAAAAGTTATGATATGAGAAGAATTTCTGCTGATGTGAATAATTTGACTGGTTAACTTATATATATATAATATTATTTAAATTTAAATTGTCTCGATAAATTCAATTTAAAATTTTGACCTCCTGTTAAGGCGTGCCACTAGGAGTTTATAATGTTATACCCCTATTTTGAATGCAATGGAAAAGGTTTCGATCCTAATTCGATGGTATGGAGAAGATAGCTTTTTGGACCCAATTATTATGTTGAATTTTCAATATAAATTTCCGCGTGTTCATATCCTGTACGACCACACGACAACTTCAAACACTATATAATTTAAAATTCGATAATAATACACTATTAGGGATCCAATGGAACTGGTTCCGTCGAATTCCGAGATTGTGTCTCGGAAGGCTATTTTTAAATGTCTATTTAAACGATATAATTTTAGAGCTGAACAAATCACCTTTAGATTCAATTTTAATGCTTTTCTTATCTTCGGTACTATCAATATAAATTTTAGTATCCCTTTGAAATATTTGTAACAAGCTTAAAACTCCAGATTTCATATTTTACCCAATTTCCAATTGTTTAATTCAATAGTTTAATTACCTAATAAATAGTTATATTTGAAATTCAAGTTGAAAATCAATACCTGAATATTTAAAATCAATTAAATATTCCAATTTCAAATTTCCAAAAATTCCGGGTCATTGCAATATAAGAGAAAAATTAGGCAATAGATTGTTCAAATTAAATTTTGCTTAGTAAAAATATTATAAATAAGAATATGTAATTGAATACTATGCAATAAATGTTAGTAGTATGATATCCGAAAAATGAAATTCTGTTAAAGGAAATTTTAACAAAAATTTGATTATTATATGGATATGTATACATTTAATTGATGTTATGAGTAATGTGAGTAAAACAAATCAAATAATAAAAAATATACTATTTGAGTATGAACTTAAAGATAGTTGAAATTGAGTTATAAATAGAATTAACTTGAATAAATAAGTTAAATGAAATGAATTTTGGTTTTGAAAACAAATTTTGTATCAAGTACCAATAAATTGGGACAACCCAAATTGAATGAAATAGCTTAAATTGAAAATCAACAAAATATGAATATTATTGATTGAATAAAATGGACTTAAACCAAATTAATTAAATATATATCAAGAAAAAAATTAATGAAATCTATATGGTTTTAAATTTGTTGTGTATCTGATAACATGTATTTCAAATCTATCTTTCATTTCTGTTACTTCTTTTCTCCTACCTCCTTCTTTTTCGGGGATGAAAAGCTTTTAGTGGGAGAGAGTATAACGACTTGGGAATTTTAAAAGATTTAATAACATAATTAACTGAATTTTTGCCCAAAATTTAACAATAAAATTTATCAATGAAAATTTGATACTTGAAATGCGTCTGTTTAAACGTAGCAAATATCAAATTTTCATTAAAGAATGTGAAAGTTAGTCCTGTTGTGTAATTTTCAATTTCATTTAAAAATCAGTTAATTAGATGAAAATAATTTTTTTTGAAATCTGAATATTTTTATACAATAAAGATGAAAACTATTTTCTGAGTGTGACGTCATATTTTATTTCATCAAATTTGGACTTCTATAGCCTCGTTTATCTTATTTTCGACATTTTAGCAGCATTTTCGGCACCGGATATCACTTCTGATAAAATGATCGTATCATTGATATCTGCATACAACTATGTTCGTCTCGTCGGGCTCATTTCTGCAGTATATTTATTTCAGCATTTCGGCATCAGGCACAAGGCGAAAGCTGCAAAATGGTTAACCACATCGGTACCCATTTGTAACCCTTTGGATTCCTTTTCCTTTTAGTTGTTCAACTGGTAGAAAACCAATAGCCACCAGACTTTATTTATTTCAGAATTCAATATTTGGATATTGTTATTCTCTTAATTTTGCTATATCCCACTATCTTATTTTATTCTAGTTTTTCCCTCTAGGTCTCTCCCTTCTTTCTGTTGTTGTATGTCTTCCTCATTGATTTTTTTATAATAAAGCTTATATATAGCGCCGCTCCATGCCAATTGCAAAACCATGCAGGCACCCGTAGCCGCATCACCAAGTCTCGCATTGCTCCATGAACCACCGCCGCTATTTCGTGACCGAGCTGCCCACAACCACATATCCGAGGTCAGCCTTGTCCATTTATTTTCCAAACCCCGACAAAACAACCCACCTTCCACCATCTGCACAGCAAGCAACTCCGCCAGTGATCCCCTAGCCACACAGTCCTACCCCACGACCAACCTCCCTTCGACGACTCCCCTTATCGCTCGCATGTGCTACCACCCTATGCGAATTGACCTCCACTTTTACCTGTCGACCTACTCTGCCTTTCTTTCCGGCCGTGCGTGCTTTTCAAAAAATAATGTGTGTGTGTGTATATATATATATATATATATGGAAGTATATGTTTGTATTGACAGCTCACCTCCTACTCCCCATTCACACATGCTCCCTCCACCACATAACACCCACAGCCTCCTTCCTTGCTCGACCACTCCACATGCTGCACGCAGCCTCCCTCACCAAAAAAATGCGCCTGCCACATTTTTCTGTTCCACTAAGCCTTTCGCTCTCGAACACGCATCATTTGGCAGCCTCAACGCAACAGTTGTCCAAACCATGCAACCTTCACTCCTTTATGTATAGGCGTATATTCATTTAAGGTAATATATAATAAATTAGCTGTACATAAAGTTTACATTAGTTTTATATATATCGTTTGTTGTTTATATAAAAAGTTCTTAATATAATACTATATTTATAGCTTGTACATTTGATTCTGAAGTAATTTGTTCATTATTTTTTCACTATTTCCCAGAACCCACTACATGCCTTCTTATAAATAAAAAATATAGGTGAGCTTTCGTATATTTTTTTTATGAAGTCTCCATATAATTATATTAGCCACATATACAGTCATTTGCAAAAATATATGCTCTGATATCGTCTGCATATGATTTTCGTTAGCCGCATATAATCGTTGCATATATATATATATATATATATATATATATGTATGTATGTATGTATGTATGTATGTATGTATATATTGCATATATGTGTTGTGGAACCGAAATAAATATCTACATATATTCAGTGTATATTATAGTGTTGCCATAGATTATCTTACATATATATATATATGTTGTACGCATAGATATATATACATACACAGTGATCTGCATAAGTGTTTTTGGAGAAGCTCACACATGTTTGTTTAATATATATAGTTTGTATATGAATTCGAGTAGCATATATATAGTACATGTTAAAATGTGTGTGTGTGTGTGTGTATTTAAATATACGAGTTACATATTGGTGTGCAGAGAAATATTTATGTAAAGCATGAATATATTTATAGACAATGCATTGTTTTAGGGAGTCAGCATATTTTATTTTATTTTTGTAGCATGAATATACATTTGTTTCCATGTTTATTGTCTGCATATGTTGTGTATATAGGTTGCATGTATCTGTTTGAACACATATATGGTCTGCACATATTATATGAATTTTTTCGAAGGATAATATATTCGTTTAGTGAACACTGATATTTTTAAAATTATATATATATAAATACATATAGGTGTTTATAATGTATAAGTTACGTTAGATATATATATATATGGTTTATTTTAGTGTATATATATTGTAATGACCCGTTAAATTTGATGATATTTAATGAATTAATTTAATATGATTTCTAACCTAATTTAGAATAAAATAAAAGTCTTAAGATTTTATTTGAGAAAATGTAGTAATTTGTTATAGTAATTGGAATTTAATGTAACAACTTAATAGTTACATGGAAATAGATTTGAACTATGTAAATTTGCACACCTTGTTATAAGTTAAATATAAGAAACCAATATAAATGTGAATCAGTGAATATTAATAAAAATATTTACTAGAATGGAATTCATTTAATATAAAAGTGTCTGTTGGAATAAATCAATGCAATAAGTGTGATAAGTAATTTTATTGAATGTTATCTCTAATAAATATACTTGATTTGGTAATTTAGATATTTATACGTAAAGTATATATATATATATAAAGATATATTGATTCCAATAGAATTAATTGGAAATCTAATATTAAATATAATGTTGGTAGCAATTGAAATTTACTGTTTTGCAAAATAAATGAGAAATCAAGTCAAATGTGAATTATACCGTAAAGGATCAATTTATTTAAACAGTAGGATTGTAAATAAATAAACATTCTACGTAGGTTGCCATTGGACAATTTATGTAGTTTAATGGAAAAGAAATTGGAATTAATTACCATAAATTATGTAGTTAGGGTAGTTTTGATTTGTCACTTAAGATGGAGGATTTTTATAAAATGTAATAAATACAGTTTAAATTAAGGCATTGACGTTCGGGTATTTAAGAAGTGATAAACTAAAATTTATTTATTTGTTTGAAAATTTGAAATCCAATTTGTGGATTTATTGCAAATAAGTGAAATTTGTGTTTAACCATTACATCGATAGGAATAAATTAAATTTAAGGTTATATTAATAAAATTTGGACTAAAGAAATGATATGAATCGGTTTTAGAAGCCTTAAATATAAAATGGGAAGTAGACGAGATTTCACGTTACAACCATTTTTTAAAAATCCTGATGTATGTAGAAATATTAATTAAATATAACGTAAACCAATGTTGAATCAAAAGAATAGAGTCAACACTTATTTATTCATTTAATGCGATATAACTACGAGTATGATTTATTGCAAATTACATGGAAATCTAATATATAGGACATTACCTAAAAAGGAAGAGTAGATAAAATTTATGATAAACATATTTGTATATGAAGGTTATTGATTTAAGGAGAAATTGGGCAAGTTTTATGTATTTGGGTTAAGTGCAACGTTTAATAGATAAATTTAGTGCAATTAAAAGAAATTGACATTTAATATTTCGATAACTTAAAATTTGATGGGATAAGAACATTTGGGTAATGAAGGGATGACAAATATTAGCTGTGATTCTAGAAGGAATTAAATAGATAATGGGAAGATTAAAATCAGGTTCTAAGCAATAATTATTAAATAACAGGATTTATTAAATTTAACGTTGAATACTACGTTACTGAAATTTAAAATGGACTTTAAGAATAATATTTTGAATCATGAACCAAAGTATGTGGCATCCCTATTTGGATAAAGAATGAGTATATAAAAGTTAAAAATCTAATATATGGGGTTTTGAGCATTTAATTTTATAATTCTTAAATATAGGAAAGTGCAGAAATTTACACTGCAAATTGATATACTTATAATTTTAATTCACATCCAAGCTTGTTAAATCATTTGAAATTGATTAAATTATATAAGTAATAAAATTTGGACAATTTTAGAATATAATATAAAAATTTGGATTTTTATAATTTATTTAATTTATTTAATGAATATTAAAAATAGCCATTTTGGCCACGGACTCGGATTTCGACGAAACCAGTTTCATCGGATCCGTATCGGTGAATTATTATAGGGTTTCAAGTTTCGTATCGATCGGACTTGTCGTTTGATCGTACGGGCGTGAAACGCCTTGAAATCAATTTTAATAAAATCAATCTGAAATCAATTTGGAAATTTTGTTTTCAGCATAACTTCTTCATACGATCAAATTTGGACGTGAAACTTTTTCCATCGCGTTCAGAATATCTTAAAATACCTATTTGGATATATAGATTTAATAAATTCGGTTCCGGAGGCATAGCGGGCTTTTTGGGCCATAGTTTGTTTCGTACGTTCATTCTACGGTCTATCTACGCTACCTCTAACCCTCTATATAAACCCAGCTATTCAGCCCTAGCCTCCGCCTAATTTCATTTATCTGCGCGTATTTCTTCAAGCTCCTCTTCTTCTTCAATGGGTGCAAACCCTAGATCCAACCAATTCAAAAACAAAATGAAATTTCAAACTACTCTAAAAATTCTGAAAAAAATATATGTTGAAGATTTTGGCAAGCGCAACTCAGATCTGCGGTCCGTTTTTCGATTCGAATTTCTGTGTGTCCAGATCTGAGCCAAATCAGTTACGGGCGTTCATCAGCGTCGCATCAAACTTCGTCAGATCGTCAAACTGTTTCTGGGTATTGTTGAGTGGACCGAGGGGACTGCATCTATGCAGTTTATCAGGTGAATCAACGGTTGGATTTGGCAAATAAATTCGACTAGGGTTTAAAATACACAGGCGGTTGCGGCACAAATGGGCATTCGCAGTGACATGGCTTAGGCGACCGGAGTGGGGGAGAGCAGTGGCGGTGGTGCCAGGGGGTGCGGCGGCGAATTCGATGCAAGGGAGGCGGTCAACGGTGGGATTTGACTGGGTGGTTTCGAAAGTTTCGTGCGTAGGTTGGTTTGAGTGCGTGTTCTTCTTCCTGCTGTAGCGTGAGTTACAAACTGAAACACGTGGCATATTTTGTTAGCAAGAGGGTAAGTTTTAGTTTTGTTTTAATTCAATTTTTGTTTTCAATCGCAATTTTCGACATAACTTTCTCATACGTTATCCGTTTCATGTGAAATTTTCTTTGTTAGGATCGTATTGAAATTTCGGACCTGATGACGCTGGTTTGGATGAATTCTGAGACGGTCAAATTTTTGGGTTTAAATCGAATTTAAATTTGATTTAAATTCCAAAGGTGAGTGTTTAAACCCACTCACAACTACTAGAAGCTTTTATGTTTGTTAAGTTAATTTTGGAAATGAATAGAAATTTATTTATGAGTATTTGGCATGTTTATTTCACTCATATTTGTTGAATTGCATTTATTAAATTTAACTGTTAATTTAATTTATTTATTGCGTATTAATTGATAGTTAGAATTTATTTGTTTGCCTATAAACTGCTAGTTAACAGTTATATAGATTATTACTGAATATAAACTGTTAGATTAATAGTTGTTAAATTTAATCTGAATAAAATTGCCAGTTATTACCTGTTATATATTATCAAATATAAATTGTTATTGATTGATATTGCTTGATGATTGTGATTGGATGATGGATGATGTTGATGAATGGATGTTTATTGTATATCATTAAATTGCAAATTATCATGCATATTTCATTTCATTCGGGATTGTGGTTTGAAATGATATATAACCGCAAAATTTTATATCTTTTAAATTGCGGATTGAAATGATAAATATCCGTATCACTTGACCATAGGATAGAAAATTATATACAGGCACCGCAGTATATATATAACTATTTAAATGTGATTTCTATGGTTTGGATGGAATACGGTTTATAATAATCTTAAATTTTATATTGTATAAATATTTTTCTTCCATATATATATACATATGAAGTTGAAAATTTTGAAATTAAAAGGTGTATAAAAATCTTTATTAAAAATGTAAGAAAATTAAGAAAATGGAGTTTAATAATTTATATCATATGTTTAAATGTTAAGTTTGGAAATTTTAAGATATGATATTTATAATTGGATTTTTCCCAAAATAAATTGAAATGAATATTCTAGTATAATTTGAATTGGGAAAAATATATATATTTTATTACTAGAAATTGAAGTCCTATTATTTATGGATTTTATATGAATATTTAAGACTAATTAATAGAACAATTGATTTGTTGAAAGCATAAAATCCAACTTTAGTTTGAAATATTGATACTCAAAATGGATATACGTATATATAAATAAATTGAAGTGGTTTTGGAACTTGAGAGAGATAATATAAATTTTGGTTTAGACTTTAATAAAGAAATGTATTTGTAAAGCCTTGAGAACTATTTTCTTTACAAAGTAACATTTAAGTTAAACCATTTAATTCATATACCGTTGAATGTCCAAACCATTCAAGTTTTTAGAAGTTATGGTTTTAAATTATGATTTTCAAAATATTATGCTTTGAAAATATTTGATTTTCAAACGTTATGAAGTTAAAGCATTATGATTTTGGAAAAGAATTATATTTGGGATAAGTGATAAAATATGGTTTTGGGTTTTGAAATGATATCGTATTCATGGTTATGAAATGGAATGTTTATTCTGATTTTTAAAGTATAACCTATTTTTAAATGACCGCGGTGTTATAATAACAATGGGTTGGCAAAGAGACCGGGATCGGATATGGACATACTCTTTGTCGATACCGAAAACCACTTTGACTAACCGTGTACGCGGTGGAGATTCCAGAATGAAGTAGGTGGTGGCGACGTTTCCTGTAAGGTAAATACGTGGACCCGACCCCCGTGAGTTGGCATAAGGTGGCTAAAACAGGAGCGATTCTCAGGCCAATGAGGTCATTCCTCTGATCGGACCCTCCTCTTCGATATTATACTTTGACTTGGATTGATTCAGTGGCCACTTCTATATTTTTGATTTTGGGGAGTTAGTCCGAGGTGGGCGGTAACTGCGGCTACGCGTTTCCACCAGCCTGGATAGCAATTGGTATATCTACCCTGGCATTGCCTAGTTGTGCCGTGTCACCTACCATACCGAGCCTTTACTACGAGTTTCTATTTGTGTCGTACCTATGGAGTATCCTCTGGTAGCCTCCCGATCAGGAGGTATTACGGTACTGTATAGACTATTGGCATTTTACGTGTTAAGGTGGAAAATGTAAAGCCTTAACGCTATTTAAAAGTAAGTTTATTTTACAAATAGACACTATTATAATAGCGCAATATACTACATAGTAAATAGTTTAACGGATCCTTAGGAGATGTAAATCCCGAACATCTCTTGAGTTACTGTACTCATATTTATTTCTGTTAATTTAACTCACATAAGATCTTTTAGTTCTGACTCGAGTGTTTTTGTCTTTTCAAATTCGCTCGGGTCAGTCCGAGCGTTTCAGGATCGAAGACTTTAGCTTTGGAGGACGAAGACGAAGAATCCGTATTATATTATTTATAGTATTGCACCGCACTCTAAAATTTCCGCTACATTGATTGTATTGGTATGTGTAACTCTGATATTCATTGTATAAGTAAAATAAATATTTTGTAAACAGTTATCATGAACTGTATATTGATTATTATATTTTATCCTTCCGCTGTGAGATTCTATTTTGTTTTATTTCTTCTCTGTTTTTCTTATTTACCCATAACAATCCGCCCTTGCGTATGCTTTGAATTGGCACGTGTGTCGGTTTAAAGTGTGCGAAAAGGCGCGATGTTACAGTTGGTATCAGAGCTTTGGTTTAGCGATAAACCTTGGCTTTGTGGGGTTTGACTCTTTGTTAATAGGGTAGTAATACCCTATGGGAGTCGCTGAGTGTAATATATGAGAGAGCGTATTTGTTAGTGTTAATAAAAGATTTTGATATTGTGTTAATCTGTTCCGTTTTGTATTTATAAATTCTGGTTGATGCATGGGACGCTATGTCATCAATAGGGATTTCTAAACACTTAATAGGACAGACCGACATAATATTTGTTTTATATAGGTGAATGAAATAAATTTGTCTATTATATTTTCTATATATAAATTTTTTTATAAAGATATATATTTTGGTTGCTATAGATTGGGTGTTAAGTAATAGAATATTTATAATAATTAAAGCAAAGTTAAAATTAAAATAAATCAAATTGGAGATTTGAGAACTTAAGTCCAGGATTTTTGAAAATCTGCTTTCAAAGGATTTATGAAATATAATGATTTGGTTTATAAATATTTTCATATATAAATATTTAGTATAATTCGAAAGAATTGGTTTAAAGAGGATTTTGGAGAAAATAAATTTTGTACTTTCTCCTCTGTCGCTGGAAAATATTTTCGGTGATGACGGCCGCATCATCGACTTTCATTTTCGAGTTTCGAAGGGAAAAGCCACTGTAGTAAATTCTACTGCAGATTTGTTTTGAAATTATTTAAAATTTTAATTGTTTAAAGGTAATTAGAGATATAAAAGTTGTAAGAAATTAATTATCTATTATTTTAAAGAAATTTTGAAATTTGACCCGGAATTTAATTCTAAAATTTTCCATTAATTAATTGTTAAATTTTAGTGGAAAAAAAAAGTAAGTAATAAATGGATTGAAAACCTCTAATAAGTAAGAGAATTAATGCTAAGTATAAAGGAAGTTAAAAATTTAAATTATAAATAATGGTAAAGATTTATTGGAAAATCAATGAATTAAAAGAATTGAGATTAAACTAGTATAAGTTCAATTGCATTTCTCTTTAAACATATATAACTTACCAAATATGAAAGGTTGAAATGTTAATTAAGAGATTTGAATAGAATATTATTCAAGTTGAAATGTTGGAAATTTTGGATTATTCTATGAATTGCTATTATATAAATAAGAATTTAGTGGTATCAACTTAAGTTATAATTGAAATTTTACTGAAAATAAGTCAAGAATTATTAATAGGTGATATGAACTTAAGTAAATAAAATGAAATTCTTTAGTAAATAAGGATTGATTGTAGGGTTATTAACTTAAGTATGTTTTAAATTTCCGCTATTCTAATATAATGGAAAGTAGGAATAAATTAAGTGTAAGTAGAGGGTTACTGTAATTAAATATAATGGAAACTTCAACATTAAATAAATGAATGAGATTTAAGGTAAGTTGAGATTGTAATTTATAAAACAAATATATATTAATTAAAGGAATGGAGAAGAAACTTGTAAATTTTCACTTACATTCTTAAAACATACATAACTTACCATATAATAAAAAGTTGCAATGTTAGTAGGAAAATGTAAAGGGAAATCTTACAAGTGAAGAGTAAGGTAATAAAGGTATTCTATTAATTTGCTATTATTAATGAGAATTAATTGTATAGACTTAAGTTAAATTGGAAATTTTACTATAAGTAAAGGTAAGTAGTATAAATAGATGATAGAAACTTTAGTAAATAAATTGGAATACAAATATAATGAATTTTGTGATAAATGGAAAATGAAAATTTGTAAGAAATAAAGAAATCACTCCATAAATGAAAGAAAGAAAATCAAACCATTGAAGCATGAGATAAATGTATAATAAATAAAATTTGGGTGTTGGTTTGAATTGTTTTGTTTGATTTATGCTGTTGGATAAGAAATTTGAAGTGGTTAAATGAATAAGTATCTATCTTTGTTCCATCTAAGACTGTTGAGTAAAGGATGCACTTGATAGTTAATTTCATTTCATACAAATTTCAAGTTTGAACCCAAACAACTATTTGTTTGATGGATTAAATGGTTGCTTTGTTTGTGTATGTATGTTGTTTGTAAGGTTGATGGTTGTTGAATTGTTTGGTTGATTAATGATTGAATCCACTTGAATAGTTCACTTTAAAATAAATATTTAACCTTTTAGATTATATAAGTGAATACAGGTGATGGAAGCAACTGCTACTGCTTTTGGTTCCAAAATAATAAGCGTATATTGCCCGACAAATAGGTACGTTTTCGGATTACGTTTAAAGCGCTATTTTTCCCGTGTTGGGATATAATATTTTGATAATATATGTAATATATTTGTATATTTTGATATTATATTTTTCCCGAGCCTCACCGTACAAAGGAGACTCTGCCAAAAAATTTCGTAAATTTTGGACTTAGAATTTTGTTGAATATTTTCCAAACTTTAATGATTTAAGTATAAAAGGCTGTAATGATTATAAACGGGTATATTTCATTAAAGGAAATTAATCCAGTAAATTATTGTTTATAAGTTAATATTTGAAATAAGATGTACTGTTTATTCTTCCTTCTCCCTTCTTTTTCCTTTTCGGGGACGAAAAGTTTTGAGTGGGGGAGAGTGTAACGACCCGTTAAATTTGATGATATTTAATGAATTAATTTAATACGATTTCTAACCTAATTTAGAATAAAATAAAAATCTTAAGATTTTATTTGAGAAAATGTAGTAATTTGTTATAGTAATTGGAATTTAATGTAACAATTTAATAGTTACATGGAAATAGATTTGAACTATGTAAATTTGCAAACCTTGTTATAAGTTAAATATAAGAAACCAATATAAATGTGAATCAGTGAATATTAATAAAAATATTTACTAGAATGGAATTCATTTAATATAAAAGTGTCCGTTGGAATAAATCAATGCAATAAGTGTGATAAGTAATTTTATTGAATGTTGTCTCTAATAAATGTACTTGATTTGGTAATTTAGATATTTATACGTAAAGTATATATATATAAAGATATATTGATTCCAATAAAATTAATTGGAAATCTAATATTAAATATAATGTTGGTAGCAATTGAAATTTACTGTTTTGCAAAATAAATGAGAAATCAAGTCAAATGTGAATTATACCATAAAGGATCAATTCATTTAAACAGTAGGATTGTAAATAAATAAACATTCTACGTAGGTTGCCATTGGACAATTTATGTAGTTTAATGGAAAAGCAATTGGAATTAATTACCATAAATTGTGTAGTTAGGGTAGTTTTGATTTGTCACTTAAGATGGAGGATTTTTATAAAATGTAATAAATATAGTTTAAATTAAGGCATTGACGTTTGGGTATTTAAGAAGTGATAAACTAAAATTTATTTATTTATTTGAAAATTTGAAATCCAATTTGTGGATTTATTGCAAATAAGTGAAATTTGTGTTTAACCATTACACCGATAGGAATAAATTAAATTTAAGGTTATATTAATAAAATTTGGACTAGAGAAATGATATGAATCGGTTTTAGAAGCCTTAAATATAAAATGGGAAGTAGACGAGATTTCACGTTACAACCATTTTTTAAAAATCCTGATGTATGTAGAAATATTAATGAAATATAACGTAAACCAATGTTGAATCAAAAGAATAGAGTCAGCACTTATTTATTCATTTAATGCGATATAACTACGAGTATGATTTATTGCAAATTACATGGAAATCTAATATATGGACATTACCTAAAAAGGAAGAGTAGATAAAATTTATGATAAACATATTTGTATATGAAGGTTATTGATTTAAGGAGAAATTGGGCAAGTTTTATGTATTTGGGTTAAGTGCAACCTTTAATAGATAAATTTAGTGCAATTAAAAGAAATTGACATTTAATATTTCGATAACTTAAAATTTGATGGGATAAGAACATTTGGGTAATGAAGGGATGACAAATATTAGCTGTGATTCTAGAAGGAATTAAATAGATAATGGGAAGATTAAAATCAGGTTCTAAGCAATAATTATTAAATAACAGGATTTATTAAATTTAACGTTGAATACTACGTTACTGAAATTTAAAATGGACTTTAAGAATAATATTTTGAATCATGAACCAAAGTATGTGGCATCCCTATTTGGATAAAGAATGAGTATATAAAAGTTAAAAATCTAATATATGGGGTTTTGAGCATTTAACTTTATAATTCTTAAATATAGGAAAGTGCAGAAATTTACACTGCAAATTGATATACTCATAATTTTAATTCACAACCAAGCTTGTTAAATCATTTGAAATTGATTAAATTATATGAGTAATAAAATTTGGACAATTTTAGAATATAATATAAAATTTTGGATTTTTATAATTTATTTAATTTATTTAATGAATATTAAAAATAGCCATTTTGGCCACGGACTTGGATTTCGACGAAACCAAGTTCAACGGATCCGTATCAGTGAATTATTATAGGGTTTCAAGTTTCGTATCGATCGGACTTGTCGTTTGATCGTACGGGCGTGAAACGCCTTGAAATCAATTTTAATAAAATCAATTTGAAATCAATTTGGAAATTTTGTTTTCAGCATAACTTCTTCATACGATCAAATTTGGACGTGAAACTTTTTCCATCGCGTTCAGAATATCTTAAAATACCTATTTGGATATATAGATTTAATAAATTCGGTTCCGGAGGCATAGCGGGCTTTTTGGGCCATAGTTTGTTTCGTACGTTCATTCTACGGTCTATCTATGCTACCTCTAACCCTCTATATAAACCCAGCTATTCAGCCCTAGCCTCCGCCTAATTTCATTTATCTGCGCGTATTTCTTCAAGCTCCTCTTCTTCTTCAATGGGTGCAAACCCTAGATCCAACCAATTCAAAAACAAAATGAAATTTCAAACTACTCTAAAAATTCTGAAAAAAATATATGTTGAAGATTTTGGCAAGCGCAACTCAGATCTGCGGTCCGTTTTTCGATTCGAATTTCTGTGTGTCCAGATCTGAGCCAAATCAGTTACGGGCGTTCATCAGTGTCGCATCAAACTTCGTCAGATCGTCAAACTGTTTCTGGGTATTGTTGAGTGGACCGAGGGGACTGCATCTATGCAGTTTATCAGGTGAATCAACGGTTGGATTTGGCAAATAAATTCGACTAGGGTTTCAAATACACTGGCGGCTGCGGCACAAATGGGCGTTCGCAGTGACATGGCTTAGGCGACCGGAGTGGGGGAGAGCAGTGGCGGTGGTGCCAGGGGGTGCGGCGGCGAATTCGATGCAAGGGAGGCGGTCAACGGTGGGATTTGACTGGGTGGTTTCGAAAGTTTCGTGCGTAGGTTGGTTTGAGTGCGTGTTCTTCTTCCTGCTGTAGCGTGAGTTACAAACTGAAACACGTGGCATATTTTGTTAGCAAGAGGGTAAGTTTTAGTTTTGTTTTAATTCAATTTTTGTTTTTCAATCGCAATTTTCGACATAACTTTCTCATACTTTATCCGTTTCACGTGAAATTTTCTTTGTTAGGATCGTATTGAAATTTCAGACCTGATGACGCTGGTTTGGATGAATTCTGAGACGGTCAAATTTTTGGGTTTAAATCGAATTTAAATTTGATTTAAATTCCAAAGGTGAGTGTTTAAACTCACTCACAACTACTAGAAGCTTTTATGTTTGTTAAGTTAATTTTGGAAATGAATAGAAATTTATTTATGAGTATTTGGCATGTTTATTTCACTCATATTTGTTGAATTGCATTTATTAAATTTAACTGTTAATTTAATTTATTTATTGCGTATTAATTGGTAGTTAGAATTTATTTGTTTGCCTATAAACTGCTAGTTAACAGTTATATAGATTATTACTGAATATAAACTGTTAGATTAATAGTTGTTAAATTTAATCTGAATAAAATTGCCAGTTATTACCTGTTATATATTATCAAATATAAATTGTTATTGATTGATATTGCTTGATGATTGTGATTGGATGATGGATGATGTTGATGAATGGATGTTTATTGTATATCATTAAATTGCAAATTATCATGCATATTTCATTTCATTCGGGATTGTGGTTTGAAATGATATATAACCGCAAAATTTTATATCTTTTAAATTGCGGATTGAAATGATAAATATCCGTATCACTTGACCATAGGATAGAAAATTATATACAGGCACCGCGGTATATATATAACTATTTAAATGTGATTTCTATGGTTTGGATGGAATACGGTTTATAATAATCTTAAATTTTATATTGTATAAATATTTTTCTTCCATATATATATATACATATGAAGTTGAAAATTTTGAAATTAAAAGGTGTATAAAAATCTTTATTAAAAATGGAAGAAAATTAAGAAAATGGAGTTTAATAATTTATATCATATGTTTAAATGTTAAGTTTGGAAATTTTAAGATATGATATTTATAATTGGATTTTTCCCAAAATAAATTGAAATGAATATTCTATTATAATTTGAATTGGGAAAAATATATATATTTTATTACTAGAAATTGAAGTCCTATTATTTATGGATTTTATATGAATATTTAAGACTAATTAATAGAACAATTGATTTGTTGAAAGCATAAAATCCAACTTTAGTTTGAAATATTGATACTCAAAATGGATATACGTATATATAAATAAATTGAAGTGGTTTTGGAACTTGAGAGAGATAATATAAATTTTGGTTTAGACTTTAATAAAGAAATGTATTTGTAAAGCCTTGAGACCTATTTTCTTTACAAAGTAACATTTAAGTTAAACCATTTAATTCATATACCGTTGAATGTCCAAACCATTCAAGTTTTTAGAAGTTATGGTTTTAAATTATGATTTTCAAAATATTATGCTTTGAAAATATTTGATTTTCAAACATTATGAAGTTAAAGCATTATGATTTTGGAAAAGAATTATATTTGGGATAAGTGATAAAACATGGTTTTGGGTTTTGAAATGATATCGTATTCATGGTTATGAAATGGAATGTTTATTCTAATTTTTAAAGTATAACCTATTTTTAAATGACCGCGGTGTTATAATAACGATGGGTTGGCAAAGAGACCGGGATCGGATATGGACATACTCTCTGTCGATACCGAAAACCACTTTGACTAACCGTGTACGCGGTGGAGATTCCAGAATGAAGTAGGTGGTGGCGACGTTTCCTGTAAGGTAAATACGTGGACCCGACTCCCGTGAGTTGGCATAAGGTGGCTAAAACAGGAGCGATTCTCAGGCCAGTGAGGTCATTCCTCTGATCGGACCCTCCTCTTCGATATTATACTTTTACTTGGATTGATTCAGTGGCCACTTCTATATTTTTGATTTTGGGGAGTTAATCCGAGGTGGGCGGTAACTGCGGCTACGCGTTTCCACCAGCCTGGATAGCAATTGGTATATCTACCCTGGCATTGCCTAGTTGTGCCGTGTCACCTACCATACCGAGCCTTTACTACGAGTTTCTATTTATGTCGTACCTATGGAGTATCCTCTGGTAGCCTCCCGATCAGGAGGTATTACGATACTGTATAGACTATTGGCATTTTACGTGTTAAGGTGGAAAATGTAAAGCCTTAACGCTATTTAAAAGTAAGTTTATTTTACAAATAGACACTATTATAATAGCGCAATATACTACATAGTAAATAGTTTAACGGATCCTTAGGAGATGTAAATCCCAAACATCTCTTGAGTTACTGTACTCATATTTATTTCTGTTAATTTAACTCACATAAGATCTTTTAGTTCTGACTCGAGTGTTTTTGTCTTTTCAAATTCGCTCGGGTCAGTCCGAGCGTTTCAGGATCGAAGACTTTAGCTTTGGAGGACGAAGACGAAGAATCCGTATTATATTATTTATAGTATTGCACCGCTCTCTAAAATTTCCGCTGCATTGATTGTATTGGTATGTGTAACTCTGATATTCATTGTATAAGTAAAATAAATATTTTGTAAACAGTTATCATGAACTGTATATTGATTATTATATTTTATCCTTCCGCTGTGAGATTCTATTTTGTTTTATTTCTTCTTTGTTTTTCTTATTTACCCATAACAATCCGCTCTTGCGTATGCTTTGAATTGGCACGTGTGTCGGTTTAAAGTGTGCGAAAAGGCGGGATGTTACATATATATTATAATAAAGTAAGTTTATATTGATTTTTATAATAATATATATAATATTCGTTTATCAAGATAATTTGATTTTTTTTCTCATCGATCCTTTATTATTATCTTTGTTCATCTTGTTTGTCAGATCTGTGTTCACCTTGCTTCGCTTTGAAATTGGTCGTTTGATCGGTCGATTGTCTAGTTCGCGATCCAATCTGTATTTTATCGTGTTCGTTTTCCGTTGTTCTCTAGCCTTGGAAGGTGAGCAATCACTCACGACTGACATTCTTATATTTAATAAATTTGATTTTACTTGAAATGACAATTGAAATATGTTGTCAAATTTGCATTTCTAGTTATTTAATTGTTAAATATGATATGCTATTATCTGCAATTGTTCATCTGTGATATATGACGTCATATCTTGTTGTGTATATTTAATTTATCACTGATGATATATGCCTATTATTGATATATTATATTATTATCATATTTGTTCTCACTTTATAAGTTCCCTGTTAATTTAGAATTCCCTATGGCTGAAATGATACATACCCAAACGATATTATAGAATAAGGAAAAATTGTTATGCGTTGAAATGATAAACCCAAACGATTTTCATTTGATTTTGAAGTTTGGGACTTGCGGGTTGAAATGTTATATACCCATGGATATTTAAATTGATAAATATCTGTATCACTTGACCATAAGATGAAAAATTATATACGGACACCGTTGGTCTATATTTTGAAAACGATTTTCAATGTTTGAAAGAAAATATACGGTTTTAATAAATATTGATTTTTAAAATAAAATATATAAATGTTATTTTTATATATGTCTAAATTTCAGATTTTTTAAATTTATATGCTTCGAAAATTTTAAATTTATAAGTAAGTTTTGAAAATTTAATTTTTAAGATTTTACTTATAATTTTACTATTTTAAAATATATGTGTGTATATATATAAATTAACATTTAACACATAAGACATTTAATAATAATACTTATTTAAATTATATTAATAATAATCTAAAATAGATTTTTAACTCTAATAATAAAGGTTAGAAAGATAAATTAATGTTGACTTGGAATTTAAATTGGGTAATAATTGAATTTATTTTATAATTGAATATAAATAAAAATTTATGTGAACTTATTGATTTTTTGAGATTTTGGAAAAATATGATTTATAACTTGATTTGACAAAAAGGTGACCAAACGAATATTCTCAATTTTAAATAATATTAAGATTGGATATTTCATATTGATTTAAATTCATAAACTGGGATTTTAATAAATTGTTATTAAAATAGTGAAGCGAATATTTTCCAATTTGAATAAAAATTGGAGATTAATGTCGAAATATAAATGAAATTTATATTGTAAATGTTTGAATATTTAAACGAATCTTTGAACTTTTAATTGAAATGGTTAAACTGGAATCAATGTAAGTTGAATTTGGAATTTAAGATGATTTGAATTGACTTGTGAAACTGAAGGAAATGAATTTTATTGCATAAAGTATTTTATAATATATAAACTATTTAATAACTATTGTAAAATATATGTTATTTTCAAGGTCTAAACAGTTTAAGTTGGAAGTGTTATGATCCTAAAAGCGTTATGATTTCAAAAGCATTATGATTTCAAAAGTACTATGATTTCAAAAGTGTTATGATTTCGAAAGGGTTATAATTTTTAAAGTGTTAAGATTTTGGAAATGAATATTTTTTACAATGAATAATTATATCGAATTGATATGGTTTGAAATGAATATGATATTTTGCTATGAATATAATTATGAACTATTTGAAATGAAACGACCACTGTGCGAAATAAGCGTTTGGTTGTTAAAGATACCGGGATCGGATATTGTCATACTCTCTGCCAATACCGAAAACTACTTTAACAATAGTGTACATGGTAGAGATTCTAAAATGAAGTAGGATGGTTTGGCGACGATTCTGTATGGTATTTATGTAGCCCTAACTCCCATAAGTCAGCTTGATGTGGCTAAAACAGAAGCTATATCGGGCCAAGTAGTGTCATTCCTTAGGTCGGGCACATTTCATCGATACCGTTCTATTGCTTTTGTGATTTGGCTTGATACACCTTTTATTAGGGAGTGTGTCATGAGGTGGGTGGTAGTAGCTACAACATGTTACCACCAGTCCGACAGTGCAAACAATATATCTACCCTGGCATTGCCTCGTGTGCCTTGTCACATGCCCTATCGTGCCTTCTATGAGTTTGTTTTGTGTCATACCTATGGAGTGCTCCTTGATAGCCCACTCGCGAGTGGAGTTTACAGTATCTATATGGACTACGACATTATATAAAATGTGTTAAGGGGGATATGGGTAACGCCTTAGCACTATTTTAATAGTTTACTTTACTATAGACACATTATAATAGTGAAACGACCCTGACTCCACCTTCGAAAATCGGCACCGAATACGACACTCGTATTCAAATGCCGCAGATCCAAACGTCGAATCTGGTTCGCCGGAGCCGATAACACATTGAGTACAACACAGCGGAAGAAAAATGAATGGTACAATTGATACAATATGATACAACAGATGATACAATGAATATCAATATACATCAGAGATATGATACAAGACAATAGAAGTGGAAAGAAAAGATAACCCCAACAGCGAAACAATATCTCCAATATGGTCTTCAAGAGAGAACTCCAGTATCAGTAATCTCCATCTCCAAGGAACCAATCCAGAAATAGCTCGAACTCCCAATAACGATGAAGTGAAGCAAGGTCAGTCCTGATCTAAGGACTGGACTAGTTCCAGATAATCTACTAAACCTGACTATCTGAAAACCCAACTCTAGACTACCCGTGTGGGAAAATTGTGGGTACCCAGAGTTTAGGAAAGGAACAATAAACTCCAGGTCAGTCGTGGGACTGGTATGAGCAAACAAAAACAATTTATCCTTAAAACGAACAAACAAAGAATTTAAAATACATCCGAAATGCTTTTCAGAAAATGAAACTACCATAAGGCCTCCCGCTACACACACAATGCAAAGGCAGAATTGGAGGAGATTTCTCCTTATGATAGTCAAATATGCTTGATAAGAGAAATTTTCTTTGATATTATTACTAGTGCATAGTGCAAAAAACCTTTCGAAAGTATAATATTGATCCTAGCCAGCATACAACCATTATTGTATGCCTACTATAGCCACCATCTAAACAGTGGGGCGCCACCATAAGTAAATGGCAGGTTATACAACTTAAACCGTACAAGGCGCGTATTGGATGATTGAATTTCCAATAATTGGTCAGGCTAAGGAACTTCCTACTGCCACATGGGTACGTCTCTGGTGGGACGTCGTGAGAACTTAACTAGCTCTCTGCCAACACAAGGCCGGGTTACCTCTGTAACTAGGTAACTACTAAACGAGCATGCCACCCCCCGGTTTTTTGAGACCTTAATCCGAGGCGCCTCACAACTATAAAGCAATCACAAAGTAACAGATCTGCAGTGTCCACATGAGCAAGTATCTGGGCTCCATAGCATGATATCACCCTTTTCCAAGAGGGAATGACACACCCTAAAGGGAGCGACCCTCGTACCCTTGCCGCATCTTTCCTGTTTCGACCATTTCCGGGGTGTGAGGTACTGATGCAGTCTCGTCCATAAAGCTATGCTTTATACAAAAGCCATGCTTTGATCAACAAATGATACACAGCAGCACTCAGCATGCCACACTACCAAATTGGGAGTATATCATTGGTAACTATCAACTACATAACCTCCGAGCTCGTACATCTCAGAGAAGGGTGTTAAGCTAAGAGAATAAATTCTCCGCCACCAACCAGAAATGTATTTGATAGATATCAGTTTTATTTCTCAAAGTGTAGTGACAGACATACAACCATACAAGTCTGTTCCGGTTTCTAACAGAACCAAAGGCACTTCCGAAGAAGCCCATATAATCCGGGTATCCACAATTCCGATCGGACTTCCCATCACATATAGAGAACTCTATACCGGAGCAACTCAGTGCAGAGTCAATCGACAGGTTATCCTATCGTTCTCGAAGACACCCGATCTGCAACACCGATCATCAACTGCAATCCGTAAGGTCGTATCACTTATTCAGAACGGGTTATATGACACAAGGTCCTCTCCCGGCTAAACCGAATAGTGAGCGCAATATTTAAAAACATATGGATATGGGATTTCAGTTAAGTCACAACTTTTAAAAACCCAAAATCCTTTCTTTCAAATGGATTAAACCAATTACCATTTCAAATCTTTAAACAAAAAGATTTATTTCACAAAGTTCACCCAGTTTCACAAAGATCCATTTACGGATTTCAAAACAATTACCATTTCAATTGGATTAACTCATTAAATCAGAGATTTAACTTACAATTTTCAAACCCGTTTCCAAAGAATTATTCATAACTTGGAAGACCATTTCCATTTTAGACTTGAAACCCTTTTAACACGAACTTGAAGTTCATTTCTTATGTGAAAGCTTTTATTATTTGAAAACAAATAGTTTTTGTTTCGGAAAAATCCGATTTCATTTACACAAGTTAAAATGTGTGGGTTGAATTCAAGGTCACAAAATGTCACTTTAAATATGGTTCAAAACCCATATAAACTTGTATAACCTTTTTAATCCATAAATAGGATTTTATTTCAAATTTTGAATTCAAATTAAAATTAAAATTCAAAACTAAATTAAATTATTCAAAAATAACTTTAATCTTTGAAATTCCCTTTCAGAAACTTTTTACTTTAAAATCAATCCATTCCAAAACCATTTGGATTCAAAAAGTCAGTTGTAAAACTATTTCAAAAATCTGACTTAACCAATTTCCGCGTGTAATCCATATTTGTGTGTGTATAAGTATGGTCTAGGGGTTTTACACAATAAAAGTGCAACATCGTCAATTATCACAGGTTCAAGTACAGCAGTATATTTGATAAGCGGTATAAACTACAATGCTTATCTTTCATTCCCAGATCACAGATATATCACAGATAATACATTACTTTAAACACAGCTTAAATCAAAACAGAGCATCGCAATCAGGGATATCAAACAATTCAATCATCCTATAGAATCCAAACATCCATAAATAAAATCAGTTAATTGTCTGATTAATTCAAATCAGATTTAAGTACTTATGAATCACAAATCCTGGTTAATTAAAATTAATACATTACAAATCATTTTCATTAATTATTCTTTAATCATTTATTAACCATTAATAAATTAATTAACCTTTAATTATAGTTAATCAACCTTTAATTATTAAATAATTAGCCTTTAATCATTAAATAATTAACCTTTAATCATCAAACAATGCTTAATTCATTACCTTGATTTAATTAATCACCTTAATTAATTATCCATAAATTAATTATTATTTAATCACTTGATTAATCAACCTCTAATCATTAATTAGTTACTTTTAATTAAGTATTTATCTTTAAATAATTAATTTTATAAATAAATCAACATTTGATTACATTTAAAGTAATTACCCTTTATATTAAGTAATTATCGTTAAGTTACAAATTAATGGTCCTTTAAATCCATTTATATTAAATTATTACAAAAATCATCATTTAAGTAAAAATCTTTAAAATAAGTTCATTATTAACTGAAAAACTTTAAATTAAATATATGTTTTATATAACAAAAACATTTCATCTTCAATCGATTACAATATTTAGTTTATTTAAAATAAAATTTTAAAATAAAGGTTATATATATTAACCACTTTAAACTTAATTGATCTGACGTAATTTATTTTGAAAACCATTTGAGAATTAAATCAAATAATCACCTGATATTTAATTTTTCAAATCAAGATAATTTAATTTCAAAACGCATTTGCATTAAAACTTCATTTCTTATTGCCTTTGAGAACCAGATACATATTTTAAAACCTTTCTCATCCCTCCAAATACTGGAGCCAACTTTGATTCTTACCCGAGCCAAACCACAAAATACACGAGAAACCCCCCGAGCCAATTGCAGAGGTACTCGAGCAAACAACCCTTCTTCTTCTCCTCTTTTCTTATAACTAGATTTTGTTTTAAAACTCAAAATTGTTTAAAATCACTCACGTTTTTCTCGAAAGTAAATCCGAGCTACCATTATCTTCTTCAACTACCATACTTTCTAGATGCATAAGGTTTCACGCGTGCATGTGCACATCAATTCCGACGAACTCTGCTCGACGCAGTGGCCTTCGATAAGTCGGCGTTAGGCTATACAAATGCCACGGCCACCCAGATTTTCAATTTCGATCGAAACACAAAATCGAACAGTGAGATCCATTTGCTGGAGTTAGCAAGATCGCCAAAAGTGCCTTGCACCGATGATCTCGCCCATTGTTGACCGAGATACTTCAACCAGAGTTGCTCTGGTAGTTCACGAACCTATTCCCCTATGTGCAATACCGTTCGATTCAAACTGGACGACATTACAGCCTCGAGAACACGATTGATAAAAGTCCGGCCTAAACCCTAAAATCTGACTACACTGTTTCCATGATCAACTAGAAAATCTGTGAACATTTTTCTAGTGATCAATGATGATCGAACTTCCTACCAACCAAACTACGATGAGCTTCACCTTACCGTTCAATAGAATTTGACAAAAATAACATTTCCATTCAATTCTCTTTTTCTCACCATTCAATACAATAAAAATCCTGAAATAACTTTCAAAAATCATGGTTTATAAACACCAATCTATTTATATAACAAAAGCTTGAATTTACAATAATCGATTTTTATTGATTTGAAACAATCTTCCACTGTATTTTCTTTTTTGTGTAGAATCGCTTACTTATTTTACTAATAAATATTTTTAGGAATATCATTAGGTCAATATGAACAAATTTCCTTCAAAGATCATGATCTAACAATTATTATACGAAGAGATATTGGATTTTTATATTTTTATTTTATTATTATTTTTTACAAAATTCTGAATCCTGTAACTAACAGAGGCCAAAATATTTACATATACATGCATGTTTATCTACACAGAGATGTTCATCTATTTTCAGAAAAACAAACATTCATGCCAACGTAATTCAAGTCATCATCACAAGCATACATAAATCAAGCAGATCAGGTTTAAAATTAAGGTTTGCTTACCTGGATCTTGAGAAAAACAGAGAAGACAGAGACCAGAGAACAAATGCATTTTATTTTTGAGAACTGAAAACTGTTGTTGTCTTTAAACTTTAATTTTGCTTAGCTTGCCTTAAGCTTTGAATCTGGAACTTGTAAATAAAAATCTTTGCTTATTCTTGTTTGTATGTATTTACTTAATTCATCAAACACAACAATTTTAAATTATTTACAGTTTGAATTTTTATTATACACAGGGAAGCCCTTTATTTCCTTCCCGCTACTTGAGATCCTGGAATAAGTTTAATCTTTGAACTTAATTTCCTCCTGCAACTGTTTAACATAGTTGTTTAAATCACTTTGCTTCATTACTGATTAACTACTTCAAATTCAAATCTTTTAAAAGAATTTGGCTTGACTTAATTTACCTGAGTTGATCTTGCACTTGTTTGCTTTTGCTCTAATTTCTCAGATTTTGATTTACAGGTCTTTTTGGTTTGTAAACTTTCTTTTCAGCTTTGAAACTGATTTGTTACTTGATGTTTGAATCCAGTTAAGTTGCTTCTAGCTTTTGTGTTTGAAACTGAAACTTCACCCCAGACTTGAAACTTCCTGTTTTTTCTTTTTTTTTGTAAATTATTTTGCTTGCAAGTCTGTTTTTAGTTGTGATCTGTTTCCTTGATTTTTGTTTCAGATTTGTGAATGAAAATGGTTTCGAATTCTTTTGCGTCGAGATTTGTGATACTCAAATCCTTGTTACTGTTTTTTCGGATTTGCTGAGACTAAATAATTTGAATATGGGGAGGTGAAAAGTTTTCTATAATTTTTAATTCTATTATTTTATTCAATTAATTATATTGAATGCCATATGTAAAAAGTAATCATGAGATTCCAATACATGTTGATTTCTTTACTCCATCACTTTGATGTTTGTTTAGCATTTGTAATTTTGCAAAACAAAAGAATTTTTAACTAGATTTTTATATCATATTCACTTTATAAATAAATGTACTTCTTTATTCATTTGTGTATATATACAATGTTAAAAGAATTGCTTTAACCAATATTTACATTATATAAAATATAAATTACACCTTAATGATTTTCAAAAGCCAAATATTTTTTCTAAAACATTTATTTTAATTTGAAATTCAAATTCCAATTCACTTGGATTAAAATCCATTTATGTCTATTTATATATTCATACGCATACTTATGCAATTTAAATTCAAATTAAATGTATACACTCAAATCTACTCATATATACATTATATATATATAATTTGAATTCAAATGATTTTTTTAAAATATTTACTATTTCAAGATTTTAAACTCAAAAGAAAATGGAGTTTTATCCATATATGATTATCACTTATTTTATCTGTTTGAGATTTTTTTCCAATTTTCGAATTAAATTTCAAAAGTATAAAATATATTATTAATTTAATTTGATAAATTTTTGGGAATTTTCTTTTTTTTTTATATTTATAATATATTAAAAATAGAATTTCAAATCCACAATTAAATTTTAAAATCAATGTCTAAATCAATAAATATCCTACTAAATTTGAAAAAAAATTCAAATTAATTTACAATCTTATTCAAAAATTTATTTTTAATTATCAATTTAAATTTAATTAAAAATGAAGATTGATACAGATTCCCCCCTTAAAAAAATTTCGTCCTCGAAACTTGCCAGGGAGATGAGAAAAAATAGATGATAGATAAAGAAATGATTGATCAAATCAGATCGAAATATTTATTCTGTATTCGGTTTACCAAATCAGAATATCAACAATATGAGAACAAACTCATACAGTTATTTCACAAGATACCCGGGTCCACCGGTCTACGAATATGCAAGGGCATTGATTAGTTCAAAGGGATAACTAATCATTTGTAGAATATATCGGGCCCAACAATAGATAAATGGATTTAATCTACCATAATTCTCAAACACTAGGTATGGATTTTAAATTCAAGTCAAAATACCCCAAAGTATATACCAACTTGTCCCTTTCGGACTTCGATCTACGCAAGAAATTATAATAGAATTTCAAATTTGGTTTTAAACGAAATTATTGATACAATTAAAATTTAGCCTTATATTTGTTAACCAGTTTAAATTAATTTAAAATTTCCAATTTAAATTAATTTAAAATTTTCAATTTCAAATTTAAAATTCATTAAAGTTTAGATCAAAAAGCTGATAAGAAACCGATAAAGATATGAAGTAAGGATTTTCTACAACGATTCGTAGGGCCACCATCACAACGAAACTTCTTCTGGAGCTATCATGAAGCAATCAAAGAATTTGAAATCGAATCAAAGGAGATTGATAGAGAAAGTTATTTCCACTGTTGCAGGATATTGACCAATTGTAGTGGTATTCCCCTGTCCCCTATCTCGTCCTCTTCTTGTACTCATTCTCACTATCAGCGGATAGTAAGAGATTTTACTGAGGCATACGAATGGATATCTTAGGGATATACTCATCCTCGGGTATACTACACCCTATCTCTAATGAGTTACCTAATGTGTTATACTCCTGAGCTAAAGTTTTAACCTTCAGCTCTGATACAAAATGGAACGACCCTTACTCGACCTTCCAAAATTGGTAACGAATACGACACTCGTATTCAAATGTCACAGATCCGAACGTCGAATCTGGTTCTCCCGAGCCTATAACACATTAAGTACAACACAGCGGAAGAAAAATGAATAGTACATTTGATACAATATGATGCAACAGATGATACAATGAATATCAATATACATCAGAGATATGATACAAGACAATAGCAGCGGAAAGAAAAGATAACCCCAGCAGCGGAACAATATCTCCAATATGGTCTTCAAGAGAGAACTCCAGTATCAGTAATCTCCATCTCTAATGCACCAATCCAGAAATAGCTCAAACTCCCAATAACAATGAAGTGAAGCAAGGTCAGTCCTGATCCAAGGACTGGACTAGCTCCAGATAATCTACTAAACAAGACTATCTGAAAACCCAACTCTAGACTTCCCGTGTAGGAAAATTGTGGGCACCTAGAGTTTAGGAAAGGAACAATAAACTCCAGGTCCGTCGTGGGACTGGTATGAGCAAACCAAAACAGTTTATCCTTAAAACGAACAAACAAAGAATTTAAAATAAATCTGCAATGCTTTCTAGAAAATTAAACTACTGTAAAGACCCGCAAATCCGTACTCCTTGAATAGACACTAATCTCCAGTGATTAACACAAGATGAACGGAAATACGAACCCTTAGGGTTTAAGAAGAAGGAAGAGAGGAAAAGATAGAGAATAGAGAGAAAAGAAAATAGAACGGAACAGAAAACAGCAGAACAATATCAGAATCTCACAATTCGCAATGGAACAACATATAATAGATAAATGAATAATCTTTAAACAAAGAACTATATCAGTTATTACATTACATTACATTTCATTACATCAGAGTGTACAATAACAAACAGTGCAGCGGAAAAAGAAATACTATACTAGTATTACGCCATGCCATCCATCTTGCCTCCAGCAACTCCTGAATTCCAGAATATCCTGATAAACCTTAACTCTTGACTGCCCGTGTGGAAATTTCTGGGCACCCAGAGTTTAGGAAGGAAAACAATAAACTCCGAGTCAGTCATGAGACTGGTGCGAGAACTAAAAACAGTTTATTTATCTTTAAAATCAAAAATAGAGGAATATTTTGAAAGTCAATTCGCAATGCTTTTAAAAATGAGACTACCATAAGACCTCCCGCCACATACACAATGCAAACGCAGACTTGGAGGAGATTTCTTCTTATGTTAGTCAAAGATGCTTGGTACGTATTAAAAAGAAACATTTGATATTATTACTAGTGCATAGTGTAGGAAATATTTCGAAAGTAGAATATAAATCTTAGCCAGCATAGGTACCATTATATTATGCTTACTATAGCTACCATATTAGATGGCAGGTTCTACAACTAAAACCGTACAAGTCTCGTATTGTTTCTTTGGATTTCCAACAAATGGTCAGGCCAAGGAACTTCCCATTGCCACATGAGAACGCCTCTGGATGGACGTCCCCAAGAACCAAACCGGATCTCTACCAACACAAGGCTGGGTTACCCCTAACTGAGTAACAACTGACCGAATATGCCATCCCCCGGTCCTTTGGGACCTTTCACCGAGCGCTCGTAATCAATTCACCCAATCATAAAGTGTTTTCAACATGAGTAAGTATCTGGGCTCCATACCATGATACCACCCTTTTCCAGAAGGAAATGCACATATCCTAAAGGGCGCTACCCTTCATAACCTTGCCGCATCTTTCCTGTTTTGACCATTCCGGGGTGTGAGGCTCGACGAAGTCTCGTCCACAAAAATACGCTTTATACAAAGTCATGCTTTGGATCAACAAATGATCATAGAAATGATCACCAAGATAGACGATCAAACAAATGATCCTATCACAAATAATCAACACAATGATCATTTCACAGCAACACTCAGCATGTCACATTACCAAATTGGGAATATATCGCTGATAACCTTCAACTATATAACCTCTGAGCTCGTACGTCTCAGAGAAGGGTGTTAAGCTAATAGAATAAATTCTCCGCCACCAACAGAAATATATTTGAAAGAAATCGGCTTTATATCTCAATTTGTAATGTCAGACATACTATCCATACAAGTCTGTTCCGGGATCGAACAGAGCCGAAGGCACTTACAAAGAAGTCCTTGCAATCCGGATAATCTCTAATCACGTCCGAATTTCCCATCACATATGGAGATCTCTATACCGGGGATCAGCCAGTGCAGAGACAATCAACAAGAAAATCTTTCGTTTTCGAAGATATCCGGTCTTCAACATCGATCTTCAAATGCAATTCATAACGACGTATCACATATTCGGAATGGGTTATACGACCCCAAGGTCCTTTCCCCGTTAACCCGAATAGTGAGCGCTTATTTAAAAAAATAAGTGTGGCATTCAATTTCAAACAAATCACAACAAATACCTATTCAAAGGTAAATATTGATAGTCGGTTATTGAACTATCAATGGATATGCCAACATCACCAGATTCCAATTAATTTTCCAAATTATTTATTTTCCAAACATATCTTTATAAGATATATATTTCAATACTTCAAAAATAAATCAATATTTATTTTTAAACAAATTCCCCTTTCTTTTATAAATTCCATAGTGAATTTATAATTCCCAAAATATCTGTGAATATACGTTTCAATTCGATTTCAAATATTCATTTTCAATTTATCTTCAAAAAGATAAATTCTCAAAATATTCACTTTATATTGGAAAACATTTCCATACTTATTTATTAATAAGTAATTCACGAACCTATTTATTTTCAACACTTGGAAAATATTCAATATACTTAAATCGAAATTAAGTATATATTTCATTCTTTAAGGAAATCATTCTCTTAAACATATTTATTTGAGCCAAAACGAATGTTGCGTAAAACATCGTTACGACAACCCAAAATCACTAGTATAGGGATTCGAATTTAAAATAGATATATAAATCCCAATACTATACAAAACATTTCCTTTCAGAAATCATTTACTATAACAACAGTGTTATAGTCTACCATTTCCTTCTATTTCTCGAAAACGTCTATTTCAACAATGAATGTTGAAATCTATGGTTTCGATTGTTAATAGATTTTAAAACATCTTTAGATTGTTTTAATTCTATTTAAAACATCACATTCAAAACATTTCTTTAACATATTGTTCACTATTCAAAAACTTGAATATACTTGTTAACAAATTTCATTATTTCTATTCCTTTTATTTTAAAGGATTATCCACTGCCTAAAACATGAATATAACTCCATTAACAAGTTACAACAATTTACTTATCAAAATGAGTAGTTTGCTGATTTATAAAACAATGTTTATAAAATTCGTTTCTGTTTATTTTATAACACTTCCTCTTATAAATTTCTTTATTAATATATTCAATTTCATATCTCAATGATATACTAAAAGTTCATATTATAAGTTAAATACTTATAATTTATTTGTTTGCAAAAACGGTCTTTTAAACCCCATAATTATAAATCTTATAATTTATAAGATTCATTTATTTATCCAATCTATTCCTTAAATAACTTTATAATTTTTATTTATAAAATTCCATTTATAACTTCACCGTTATAATTCTATAAATTTCATTCATTTATGAAATTCATTCACAATTCATTCTCATACTTATAAAAGCTCGTTTTATAATTCAAAATATTCTAATTTATAATTATCCATTTTATAAATCTTTTATATGGATCAATTTATATTATTCTTTTAAAACGCCTTTGAACTCCTTTATAATTCATCATTTTGATTTATAAAATAATCAAATTTCATAAATCCTATTTTTAAACTTTTTATAATAAATTCAGAAATCCCAGTTTTAACTATTTTATAAAATCATTAATTCCATATTTTCAAAAATCAACTTTTAACTGTATTTCTCAAAAATCATAATTTTTATAATATTAAAATTATAACGTTTATTTATTTCAAGATGGATCAATTCCAAAAATATTTTATAAACGTATACTTTCAAAAATTACTTTAGAAATCCCATAAAAATCAAAATCATTATTTTTAAACTTCAAAATTGGATTCGATGATGCAACACATCAAATAGTCAATCACGACTTTCAAACATCATATATCGATATGATAAACAATCAAATATCACAATATCTGAAATCAATAAATATTTGTGAGGAATCCAGTTGGATCCCTCCAACCTGTTTCCCTGCATCCACAGACATTAGCACAATACCCATTCCACTTCGAGGTGGAATATCGCGGTATATGGGATTTTATAAAAATATTATCCGCTTACTAACGGCGCAATAGGTTCTCATCCGCTATACAATGCGGGAAATCAATCAACTGCAATATATACATATGCCAATATATATATATATATATATATTGCTATATATATAGAATTATCCTACTATATCTAATATCACAACCAATATAGCAATCAATAATAACTGCAACCCAACTTATAAATTTATTTGAGTGAGAAGTTCTCACCTTTGCTTTTATTAGCAATCCATTTCCCTTCTTGACTCGATTTTCTTGATTTATACCTTGTATAAATATTTACACAATTTATTAATATTCGAACAAATCGAATAATAAATTTTCGTTTAATAATTTCGATTCATCGGTGATTTCATTTTCAATAGTTAAATTAACTCATAGTTTCGTTTTAAACTAATTTCTTCTTTAATAAATTTATTTTAACTAAAAATTAAATTTAATTAACCAAACTCTCTTTTAATAACTTAATCAATTATAAATTCAATTTTTTTACTAAAAATTTTCTTTTTAGTAACTACAATAGATAAAACAAATTTATTATCGTAAACTATTTATTTTACAACAACTTAACTAATCATTTTACTTTAAATTAATATCTTCAAATCAACTTCTTTTAATAAATTTGTTCAACTAAATATTGAATTAAAACTAATCTTCCTTTTTAATAAATTAATCAAATATATATATATTTAAACTCTGGGATTTTTTCCTTTTCTGGTAAAATCATATTTTATATATATATATATATATATATATATATATATTCACTGTATTTTTCTTTGAAGATAATATATATAGATTTTAAAATGTATAAATAATAATTTTTTTCCAAACTTTATTTATGTAAAATATTTTCTTTACTGTAATATTTAAAATACCATAATACATTTTTAAATTGAACTGAAGATAATTGAAACTGCATTTTTAAATCTTCAAACTTTTAAAATCCTATTTCTAATCTATATACATTTTACTTAAATTAAATTAAATTTGAAATCATTAAAATTTTAAAAACTCGAAAATTACCTTACTGCCCAAGTCGATCTCGACTTCAACTCCAGAACCCCATCGAACTGCAATCGCCACCACCAGAACCGCGAGCATGAAACCCTAAGCCTAAACGCCCTGCCGCTATCCCAAGTCGCCGCTGTGCCCTGACGTCGCAACCCCCACGCAAACACCCACACGCGCGAACGCAAATCGCCTCACTGCCATCGATTCGAACGCGACTTCATCCATCCACGCGACGCCTCACTTCCATCGACACCCCATACCCTGCTCCTCCTCCACAAAATTACGCTCCCCCTTCAGATGCTTGAACCGTCGCCGCCCCTCGTGCCGCGTGCCTCACTCGATCGAACGCGAGCTCGATCGCGACTCGTACTGGCTTCGGCCATTAATTAAAAAATTTGTTTCTGTGATTTTGATTTCTGAGAGAGGGAGGGGGGTATTTGAAATCGAATGAGTATGGTTTACACGATTTCATCAGTGATTTTAGGCGTGATACTACGCTGAAACGAAGGGGCGTAACTTTAGGAAAGGCAACGTGCTGATGTTGACGAATTAATAAATTTAAATTTAAAATTTAAATGAATCTCGATAAAAATTCAATGCGTTTACACGTCGTGTGCTCACATATCAAATCAGAAAAATACAAAATTTGAAACCTGACAATAATTCAATATCACGGACCCAATGGAACTCGTTTCGTCGAATTCCAAGACTGTGTCTCAGACGGCTATTTTAAATATCGATTCAAACGATTAAAATTTCAAAACTGAACAATTCACTTCCAAATTAAATTCTGAAGCTTCTATAATCTTCAGTATTATCAATATGAAATTTACGAGCCTTTGAAATATTTTTAATCAGCTTAAAATTGAAGAATCAAATTGTTATTCAACTTTCAATAGATTAAATTCTATAATTTAATCGCCAAATTCATTCTGATAATTTGAAATTCAATTCAAACCATCATTCAAATATTTAAAATAAATTAAATATTTCAAATTAAATTGTTTAAAATTCTGGGTCGTTACAATCTTCCCCCCTTAAAAGAATTTCGTCCCGAAATTACAAGTTAAGAAGAATGCCCTTATCCCGTCTATCATTTTTCACAATCTAAATAGTTTTATCAACTTACTAACCTAAATCTTTTTATTAGAGATTCATTATCATTTCAACTAGCTTTCCAACTTCAACTATTGGTTTCAAACAACATTGTTTTCCTAACAATTCAAATTTAAATTCAAATTCAAATTTCAAACTTTCAAAATTTCTCAAAATTTTCTAACACCCTAAATTTTCGAAAAATTTCGCCAGCGTCTCCTTTGCGCGGCTAGCTCGGTACGACTACAAAATGGCACCACGGCCCCTCAGAATCAAAAAGAAAAGAGAAAGCCAAGTGGCTGGAGAAGAAAATCATCAAATCTCATATTGAAATTGAAATACGTACCTTTTTGTCGAGCAATTCAATTTTATCTTTGAAATCAAAATCTCAATTCCTTTATACACCTGTATATCCTGCTATCCATAATATCCAATTCCAACATTCAAACCATTTTGTCAATTCTATTACAAAATTTCCAATATATGCTTCTTATACATATTCATGTAATACTCCACTATTGAAGTTACACATTTTTTCATTCAATTTTTTTTCATTTCAATTCAATTCACAATTTCAATTTTATTTGAATTCAATTCATAATTTAAATTTCATTCGAATTCAATTCTCAATTCTAAATATTGAATTCTATCGATTAACTTTCATTTACTAATTCATATTACTACTTTAAATTAGTTTCATTCACTAATTCATTTTAAATTTCAATTTCCATATTCAATTCATCTCGAATTTACTTAATTACTAACAAAGGAAATTTCAATTTATTTCTTTTACTTACTTGAATTTATATACAAGTTCAAATTTATCCTCAAATTTAGCTCACGACTAACTTTTTATTTAACCAGTTCAAATTCCATTTCATTAGTCCAAGAATTTATCAAGTTAGTTTACTTGAATTCAATCCATTTTATCTTATAACCAATTTAAATTGATACCAATTCAATTTATTTACAATTTATTTTGCAAATCCCAATTGTATATGAATTCATTTCCTTATATTTTTTTATTCATATTTATAAATTTCATTTGTTAAATGAACTTATCTCAATTCTTTGGCTATACATTTTATTTCTTATTTAATTCCATATACTAATGATAATAATTTAATATTATCACTTCCTAACAACCATGCAACCATATACTATAATAATAGAAAATCATTTATTTTCTATACAAAAATAGTTTTGGGCAAAATTATCTTATTTACCCGATTCAAAAACAATTTTATATTCACTAACAAATACGCGCCCATATCTATTATTACACACAAACTCATTCTAGAGTACTGCTGACTCTATCTCTAATGAGTAACACCCAACAGAACCATGGTTGTCGCTTAACCATATGCTCCGATACCACATTGTAAAGACCCGCAAATCCGTACTCCTTGAATAGACACTAATCTCCAGTGATTAACTCAAGATGAACGGAAATACGAACCCTTAGGGTTTAAGAAGAAGAAAAGAAGAAGGAAGAGAGGAAAAGATAGATAATAGAGAGAAAAGAAAATCAACGGAACAGAAAACAGCAGAACAATACCAGAATCTCACAATTCGCAGCGGAACAACATATAATAGATAAATGAATAATCTTTAAACAAAGAACTATGTCAGTTATTACATTACATTACATTTCATTACATCAGAGTGTACAATAAGAAACAGTGCAGCGGAAAAAGAAATACTATACTAGTATTACGCCATGCCATCCATCTTGCCTCCAGCAACTCCTGAATTCCAGAACATCATGATAAACCTTAACTCTTGACTGCTCGTATGGAAATTGGTGGGCACCCAGAGTTTAGGAAGGAAAACAATAAACTCCGAGTCAGTCATGAGACTGGTGCGAGAACTAAAAACAGTTTATTTATCTTTAAAATCAAAAATAGAGGAATATTTTGAAAGTCAATTCGCAATGCTTTTAAAAATGAGACTACCATAAGACCTCCCGCCACACACACAATGCAAACGCAGACTTGGAGGAGATTTCTTCTTATGTTAGTCAAAGATGCTTGATACGTATTAAAAAGAAACATTTGATATTATTACTAGTGCATAGTGTAGGAAATATTTCGAAAGTAGAATATAAATCTTAGCCAGCATAGGTACCATTATATTATGCTTACTATAGCTACCATATTAGATGGCAGGTTCTACAACTAAAACCGTACAACTCTCGTATTGTTTCTTTGGATTTCCAACAAATGGTCAGGCCAAGGAACTTCCCATTGCCACATGAGAACGCCTCTGGATGGACGTCCCCGAGAACCAAACCGGATCTCTACCAACACAAGGCCGGGTTACCCCTAACTGAGTAACAACTGACCGAATATGCCATCCCCCGGTCCTTTGGGACCTTTCACCGAGCGCTCGTAATCAATTCACACAATCATAAAGTGTTTTCAACATGAGTAAGTATCTGGGCTCCATACCATGATACCACCTTTTTCCAGAAGGAAATGCACATACCCTAAAGGGCGCTACACCTCATAACCTTGCCGCATCTTTCCTGTTTTGACCATTCCGGGGTGTGAGGCTCGATGAAGTCTCGTCCACAAAAACACGCTTTATACAAAGTCATGCTTTGGGTCAACAAATGATCATAGAAATGATCACCAAGATAGACGATCAAACAAATGATCCTATCACAAATAATCAACACAATGATCATTTCACAGCAACACTCAGCATGTCACATTACCAAATTGGGAATATATCGCTGATAACCTTCAACTATATAACCTCTGAGCTCGTACGTCTCAGAGAAGGGTGTTAAGCTAAGAGAATAAATTCTCCGCCACCAACAGAAATATATTTGAAAGAAATCGGCTTTATATCTCAATTTGTAATGTCAGACATACTATCCATACAAGTCTGTTCCGGGATCGAACAGAACCGAAGGCACTTACAAAGAAGTCCTTGCAATCCGGATAATCTCTAATCACGTCCGAATTTCCCATCACATATGGAGATCTCTATACCGGGGATCAGCCAGTGCAGAGACAATCAACAAGAAACCCTTTCGTTTTCGAAGATATCCGATCTTCAACACCGATCTTCAAATGCAATTCATAACGACGTATCACATATTCGAAATGGGTTATACGACCCCAAGGTCCTTTCCCGGTTAACCCGAATAGTGAGCGCTTATTTAAAAAAATAAGTGTGGCATTCAGTTTCAAACAAATCACAACAAATACCTATTCAAAGGTAAATATGGATAGTCGGTTATTGAACTATCAATGGATATGCCAACATCACCAGATTCCAATTAATTTTCCAAATTATTTATTTTCCAAACATATCTTTATAAGATATATATTTCAATACTTCAAAAATAAATCAATATTTATTTTTAAACAAATTCCCCTTTCTTTTATAAATTCCATAGTGAATTTATAATTCCCAAAATATCTGTGAATATACGTTTCAATTCGATTTCAAATATTCATTTTCAATTTATCTTCAAAAAGATAAATTCTCAAAATATTCACTTTATATTGGAAAACATTTCCATACTTATTTATTAATAAGTAATTCACGAACCTATTTATTTTCAACACTTGGAAAATATTCAATATGCTTAAATCGAAATTAAGTATATATTTCATTCTTTAAGGAAATCATTCTCTTAAACATATTTATTTGGGCCAAAACGAATGTTGCGTAAAACATCGTTACGACAACCCAAAATCACTGGTATATGGATTCGAATTTAAAATAGATATATAAATTCCAATACCATACAAAAACATTTCCTTTCGGAAATCATTTACTATAACAACAGTGTTATAGTCTACCATTTCCTTCTATTTCTCGAAAATGTCTATTTCAACAATGAATGTTGAAATCTATGGTTTCGATAGTTAATACATTTTAAAACATCTTTAGATTATTTTAATTCTATTTAAAACATCACATTCAAAACATTTCTTTAACATATTGTTCACTATTCAAAAACTTGAATATACTTGTTAACAAATTTCATTATTTCTATTCCTTTTATTTTAAAGGATTATCCACTGCCTAAAACATGAATATAACTCCATTAACAAGTTACAACAATTTACTTATCAAAATGAGTAGTTTGCTGATTTATAAAACAATGTTTATAAATTCCCTTTTTATTTATTTAATAACACTTCCTCTTATAAATTTCTTTATTAATCTATTCAATTTCATATCTCAATGATATACTAAAAGTTCATATTATAAGTTAAATACTTATAATTTTTTTGTTTGCAAAAACGGTCTTTTAAACCTCATAATTATAAATCTTATAATTTATAAGATTCATTTATTTATCCAATCTATTCCTTAAATAACTTTATAATTTTTATTTATAAAATTCCATTTATAACTTCACCGTTATAATTCTATAAATTTCATTCATTTATGAAATTCATTCACAATTCATTCTCATACTTATAAAAGCTCGTTTTATAATTGAAAATATTCTAATTTATAATTATCCATTTTATAAATCTTTTATATGGATCAATTTATATTATTCTTTTAAAACGTCTTTGAACTCCTTTATAATTCATCATTTTGATTTATAAAATAATCAAATTTCATAAATCGTATTTTTAAACTTTTTATAATAAATTCAGAAATCCCAGTTTTAACTATTTTATAAAATCGTTAATTCCATATTTTCAAAAATCAACTTTTAACTGTATTTCTCAAAATCATAATTTTTATAATATTAAAATTATAACGTTTATTTATTTTAAGATGGATCAATTCCAAAAATATTTTATAAACGTATACTTTCAAAAATCACTTTAGAAATCCCATAAAAATCAAAATCGTTATTTTTAAACTTCAAAATTGGATTCGATGATGCAACACATCAAATAGTCAATCACGACTTTCAAACATCATATATCGATATGATAAACAATCAAATATCACAATATCTGAAATCAATAAATATTTGTGAGGAATCCAGTTGGATCCCTCCAACCTGTTTCCCTGCATCCACAGACATTAGCACAATACCCATTCCACTTCGAGGTGGAATATCGCGGTATATGGGATTTTATAAAAATATTATCCGCTTACTAACGGCGCAATAGGGTCTCATCCGCTATACAATGCGGGAAATCAATCAACTGCAATATATACATATGCCAATATATATATATATTGCTATATATATAGATATATCCTACTATATCAAATATCACAACCAATATAGCAATCAATAATAACTGCAAATCCAACTTATAAATTTATTTGAGTGAGAATTTCTCACCTTTGCTTTTATTAGCAATCAATTTCCCTTCTTGACTCGATTTTCTTGATTTATACCTTGTATAAATATTTACACAATTTATTAATATTCGAACAAATCAAATAATAAATTTTCGTTTAATAATTTCGATTCATCGGTGATTTCATTCTTAATAGTTAAATTAACTCATAGTTTCGTTTTAAACTAATTTCTTCTTTAATAAATTTATTTTAACTAAAAATTAAATTTAATTAACCAAACTCTCTTTTAATAACTTAATCAATTATAAATTCAATTTTTTACTAAAAATTTTCTTTTTAGTAACTACAATAGATAAAACAAATTTATTATCGTAAACTATTTATTTTACAACAACTTAACTAATCATTTTACTTTAAATTAATATATTCAAATCAACTTCTTTTAATAAATTTGTTCAACTAAATATTGAATTAAAACTAAACTTCCTTTTTAATAAATTAATCAAATATATATAAATTTAAACTCTGGGATTTTTTCCTTTTCTGGTAAAATCATATTTTGTGTATATATATATATATTCACTGTATTTTTCTCTGAAGATAATATATATAGATTTTAAAATTTATAAATAATAATTTTTTTCCAAATTTTATTTATATAAAATATTTTCTTTACTGTAATATTTAAAATACCATAATACATTTTTAAATTGAACTGAAGATAATTGAAACCGCATTTTTAAATCTTCAAACTTTTAAAATCCTATTTCTAATCTATATACATTTTACTTAAATTAAATTAAATTTGAAATCATTAAAATTTTAAAAACTCGAAAATTACCTTACTGCCCAGGTCGATCTCGACTTCAACTCCAGAACCCCATCGAACTGCAATCGCCACCACCAGAACCGCGAGCACGAAACCCTAAGCCTAAACGCCCTGCCGCTATCCCAAGTCGCCGCTGTGCCCTGACGTCGCAACCCCCACGCAAACACCCACACGCACGAACGCAAATCGCCTCACTGCCATCGATTCGAACGCGACTTCATCCATCCACGCGACGCCTCACTGCCATCGACACCCCATACCCTGCCCCTCCTCCACGAAATCACACTCCCCCTTCAGATGCTTGAACCGCCGCCGCCCCTCGTGCCGCGCGCCTCACTCGATCGAACGCGAGCTCGATCGCGACTCGTACTTGCTTCGGCCATTAATTAAAATTTTTGTTTCTGTGATTTTGATTTCTGAGAGAGGGAGGGGGGTATTTGAAATCGAATGAGTATGGTTTACACGATTTCATCAGTGATTTTAGGCGTGATACTAGGCTGAAACGAAGGGGCGTAACTTTAGGAAAGGCAACGTGCTGATGTTGACGAATTAATAAATTTAAATTTAAAATTTAAATTGAATCTCGATATAAATTCAATGCATTTACACGTCGTGTGCTCACATATCATGTAACGACCCAGAAATTTTAACAATTTAAATTGAAAATATTTAATTAATTTTAAATATTTGAATGATGGTTTGAATTGAATTTTCAATATAACTTTGAATTTGGCGATTAAATTATAGAATTTAATCTATTGAGAGTTGAATAAAAATTTGAATCTTCAATTTTAAGCCGATTAAAAATATTTCAAAGGCTTGTAAAATTCATATTGATAATGCTGAAGATACTTGAAGCTTCAGAATTGAAATTGAATGTGAATTGTACAGTTTTGAAATTTTAATCGTTTGAATCGATATTGAAAAATAGCCGTCCGAGGCACAGTCTCGGAATTCGACGAAACCAGTTCCATTGGGTCCGTAATATTGTATTATTGCTGGATTTCAAATTTCGTATTTTTTGGAGTTTATATGTGAGCACACGACACATAAACGCGTTGAGGATTTTAAAACGAATTTAAAATTTAAAATTTAAATTGAGTTAAACATCAACACGTTCTCCCTCTTTCACGCCTAAAATCACGGTCCTTTGCTTCAGCCGAGAATCATGCCTAAAATCGTGATAACCATGCCGAGATAAAAATTTAAATATCACCTCCCTCTCGTTCAAAATTCAACCGAAGCCCTCTTTCTTTATTCCAAATCAAATTCACTTCCTCCCCAAAGCTTATAGTCGCGTCTCTCTCTCGTTTAAAAAATTAATGGCCGCAGCCTTGGGAGAAGAGAAAAAGGGGGGCATCTCGCGAAGTCGATAGCGATTGTACATCGCGCGCGTGGGCTTCATGTCGCGCGGCGGCAGCGGTGGCACGAGGCAACTCGCGACTTCGAGGCGATGGAGGTGGGTCGTATGGGGGACGGCGGCGGCAAAACTAAGGTCGAGCGCGCGCGATGGTGCGACGACAAGGCGACCGCGTGATGGCGCAACAGTGGTGGTCGCGGCTACGATGGGTGCCGCGCGATTTGGGTAGGCATGGCGGCGACGTTGGAGTGAGGCGCGCGGCACGAGGAGGCGTGGGTCGATCGCAGGCGCGGCATCGCGATGATGGGGGGCGCAGGCGCTCGCGCGTGGAGGCGATGGAGGATGCGCGCGATTCGATGGAAGCGGCGCGCGATGGTTCTGGGTTTCTTGCTTTACAGAAAGGTAATTTTATTTTATTTTATTTTATTTTATTATTATTTATTTTTTTACGTATATGTATTGATGAAAAAAGAAGAAAGAAAAAAAAAAGTATGAAAAACATTTTACAGTAAACATATGTATATAAGATTTATTTTTAAAGTATAGAAATTTTTAAAAACAATATCGAGTTTATAAAGACTAGATTTTTAAAAGAAAAGAATTAGTTTAAAACTAATTTTTAGTTAAACAGAATTTGTAAAAGGAAAATTAGTTTTAATAAATTTATTTAAAGAAGAAACTTGTTTAAATAAAACAATTGATTAATTAAACAATCAAGAACGAAAATTGAATAGTTCGATTTAATTTGAATATTAATAAAATTATTGGCTAATTTAATTTACCTAATAGGAATTTAATTTATTGGATAAATAAATTAAAGGAATTCTAGTTTAGGATTAAATCTTCAATTAGATAATTTTATTGAAAGTGAGTTTGGTTAATTAAATTAAAATTTTAGTTAAAATAATTTATTAAACAAAGGAATTTTAAAAGATTTAAGAAAATTTATATAAGCAAGATGTTAGAATTATTTTAAAAAGAAAATCAGTTTGAATCTTTAATTTTTAGCTTAAAATAAAAATCATTAACTTATGATGAAATAATTAGTTGAATAATTTTTTTTTAAAGGAATTGGTTTAGAACAAAACCGATGAATTAAAATTATAAAATGGAAAATTTATTATTCGATTATTTCGAATATTAATAAATTGTGTAAATATTTATACAAGGTATAAATCAAGAAAATCGAGTCAAGATGGAAATGGATTGCTAATAAAAGCAAAGGTGAGAACTTCTCACTCAAAAGGAATTTTATTATTTATTTAAATTTTAAATAGTTAGATTTAAAATTTGCTTGACTGTGTTGATTGAATGCTTGAATGATGATTGTTATATATATTGGATGTGAATAGACCCTATACGCCGTTAGTAAGCGGAGGTTATTTATTACACACATATACCGCGATATTCCACCTTGAAGTGGAATTGGTATTATATTATATATAGCAATATATATATATTGGCATATGTATATATTGCAGTTGATTGATTTCCCGCATTTTCTTTTAGCGGATGAGACCCTATTGCGCCGTTAGTAAGCGGATATATATTTATAAAATCCCATGTACCGCGATATTCCGTCTCGAAACGGAATGGTATTGTGCTAATATCTGTGGATGCAGGGAAACAGGTTGGAGGGATCCAACTGGATTCCTCACAAATATTTGTTTGATTCATATATTGTGATATTTGATTGTTTATCATGGATGATATATGATGTTTGGAAGTCGTGATTGACTATTTGATGTGTTGCATCATCGGATCCAATTTTTGAAGTTAAAACAACGATTTTGATTTCTAAAGTGATTCTTGAAAATATACGCTTTATAAAAATTTTTGTAATTGATTCATCTTAAATAAGTAAACGTTATAATTTTAATATTATGAAAATTATGATTTTTGAGAAATACAGTTAAAAGTTGATTTTTTGAAAATATGGGATTAGTGATTTTATAAAATAGTTTGAACTGGGAATTCTGAATTTATTATAAGAAGTTTAAAGATAGGATTTATAAAAAATTTATTTTATAAATCAGAATGATGAAATTATAAAAGAGTTTAAAGATGTTTAAAGTATAATATAAATTGTTTTATATTAAAAGATTTATAAATTGATATTTATAAATTAAAAATATTGGAATTATAAAACGAGCTTTTATAAGTATTAGAAAGAATTGTGAATGAATTTCACTAATGAATGAAACTTATAGAATTATAACGGTGAAGTTATAAATAGAATTTTATAAATAAAATTTATAAAGTTATTTAGGAAATAGATGTGGATAAATAAATGAATCTTAGAAGTTATAAGATTTATAGATTTGGGAAGTTTGAAGGAATGATTTTTATAAATAAATAAATTATAAGTATTTGACTTATAATATGAAATTTTAGTATATCATTGAGATATGAAATTTAATAGATTAATAAAGGAATTTATAAAAAGGAGTTGATATAAAATAAATAGAAATAGGATTTATAAACGTTGTTTTATAAATCCGCAACGACTTATTTTGATAAGGAATTGTTGTAATTTATTTATGGAATTATATTCATGTTTTAGACAGTGAATAATTCTTTAAAATAAAATGAATAGAAGTGATGAAATTTATTAACAAGTGTATTCACGTTTTTGAATAGTGAATACTTTGTTAAAGAAATTATTTTGGATGTGATGTTTGAAATAGAATTAAAACGATCTAAAGATGTTTTAAAAAAATGTTGAGATTCGAAACCATAGATTTCAACATTTATTGTTGAAATAGATGCTTTCGAGAAATATAAGGAAATAATGGACTATAACACTATTGTTATAGTAAATGATTTCCGAAAGGAAATGTTTTGCATAGTATTGGGATTTATATATCTATTTTAATTTCGGATCCCTATACTAGTGATTTTGGGTTGTCGTAACGATGTTTTACGCAACATTCGTTTTTGCCCAAATAAATATGTTTAAGTGAATGATTTCCTTAAGGAATGAAATATATACTTAATTTCGATTAGAGTATATTAAATATTTTCTAAGTATAGAAAATAAAAAGATCTGTGAATTACTTATTTTTAATAAGTATAGAAATGTTTTTCCAATATTAAGTGAATATTTGGAATTTATCTTTTTGAAGATAAATTGAAAATGAATATTAGAAATTGAATGGAAATCGTATATTCATAAATATTTTGGGAATGTAAATTCAATATGGAATTTATAAATGGAATTGGGAAATTTAGTTAAAAATAAATATTAATTTATTTTTAAAGAATGGAGAATGTATATCTTATAAAGATATTTTTGTGAAATAAATAATTTGGAAAATTATTTGGAAACTGGTGATGTTGGCATATCTATTGATAGTTCAATGACCGACTATCAATATTTACCTTTAAATAGGTATTTGTTGTGAATTGTTTGAAATTGAATGCCACACTTGTTTTTTTTAAAATAAGCGCTCACTATTCGGGTTAACCGGGAAAGGACCTTGGGGTCGTATAACCCATTCCGAATATGTGATACGTCGTTATGAATTGCATTCGAAGATCGGTGTTGAAGACCGGATATTTTCGAAAATGAAAGGGTTTCTTGTTGATTGTCTCTGCACTGGCTGATCCCTGGTATTGAGATCTCCATATGTGATGGGAAATCCGAACGTGATTAGAGATTATTCGGATTGCAAGGACTTCTTTGAAAGTGCCTTCGGTTCTGTTCGAGCCCGGAACAGACTTGTATGGATTGTGTGTCTGACATTACAAGTTAAGATGTAAAGCCGATTTCTTTCAAATATATTTCTGTGGTGGCGGAGAATTTATTCTTTTAGCTTAACACCCTTCTCTGAGACGTACGAGCTCAGAGGTTATATAGTTGAAGTTATCAGCGATATATTCCCAATTTGGTAATGTGACATGCTGAGTGTTGCTGAAATGATCATTGTGTTGATTATTGTGATAGGATCATTTATTTGATCGTCTATCTTGGTGATCATTGTGTTGATAATTTGTTGACCCAAAGCATGGCTTTTATATAAAGTATGTTTTTGTGGACGTGACTTCGTCGAGCCTCACACCCCGGAAATGGTCAAAACAGGAAAGATGCGGCAAGGTTATGAGGGGTAGCACCCTTTAGGGTATGTACATTTCCTTCTGGATAGAGGTTGTATCATGGTATGGAGCCCAGATATTTAACCTATGTGGTTACTGCAAATTTATTACTTTGTGGTTGTTGGCTATCGGGATCCCGTGAGAAAGGTCGTTTACGATCGGGGAATGGCGTGCTCGTGTCAGTAGTTACCCAGTTAGGGGTAACCCGGCCTTGTGTTGGCAGAGTTCCGGTTTGGTTCTCGGGGATGTCTTTCCAGAGGCATTCTCATGTGGCAATGGGAAGTTCCTTGGCCTGACCATTTGTTGGAAATCCAAAGAAACAATACGAAACTTGTACGGTTTTAGTTGTAGAACCTATCATTCACTTATGGTGTTGCAACACTGTTTGGATGGTAGCTATAGTAGGCATACGATAATGGTCGTATGTTGGCTAAGATTTATATTCTACTTTCGAAATGAATTTTTCTCTACACTATGCACTAGTAATAATATCAAATGTTCTTTTTAATGCGTATCAAGCATCTTTGACTATCATAAGGAGAAATCTCCTCCGATTCTGCGTTTGCATGTGTGTGTGTGCGGGAGGCCTTATGGTAGTCTCATTTTTAAAAGCATTGCGAATTGAAATAAAAATATCTCTCTATTTTGATTTTTAAAGAAAAATAAACTGTTTTGAGTTCTCGCACCAGTCACATGACTGACTTGGAGTTTATTGTTTTCCTTCCTAAACTCTGGGTGCCCACCAATCACGGGCAGTCAAGAGTTAGGTTTATCAGGATATTCTGGAATTCAGGAGTTGCTGGAGGCAAGCTGGATGGCGTACCACTAGTTTATATAGTATTTCTTTTTCCGCTGCATTGTTTGTTGTTGTACACTCTGATGATGATATGATGTAAAGTATAAAATGTAATAACTGATATAGTTCTTTGTTTAAAGATTATTCATTTATTTATTATATGTTGTTCCGCTGCGAATTGTGAGATTCTGTTATTGTTCTGTTGTTTTCTGTTCTCTATTCTCCTTTTCTTCTATTTTAAAATGTTCTTTCTTCTTTCTTTTCTTCTTTTCTTTTTCTTAAACCCATAACATTTCGCTTTTTCGGCCTTCGATTTCTCGGCAGTCGATAAAGTGAGTATCGATGTTGAATTTTCGAAAGTCGAAAAATTCCGTTTGTTACATATCAACTCAGAAAAATAAGAAATTTGAAACCCGACAATAATTCAATATTACGGACCCAATGGAACTCGTTTCGTCGAATTCCGAGACTGTGTCTCGGACGGCTATTTTAAATATCGATTCAAACGATTAAAATTTCAAAACTAGACAATTCACTTCCAAATTAAATTCTGAAGCTTCTATAATCTTCAGTATTATCAATATGAAATTTACAAGCCTTCGAAATATTTTTAATCAGCTTAAAATTGAAGAATCAAATTATTATTCAACTTTCAATAGATTAAATTCTATAATTTAATCGCCAAATTCATTCTGATAATTTGAAATTCAATTCAAACCACCATTCAAATATTTAAAATAAATTAAATATTTCAAATTAAATTGTTTAAAATTCTGGGTCGTTACAACTACCATAAGGCCTCCCGCCACACACACAATGCAAACGCAGAATTGTCGGAGATTTCTCCTTATGATAGTCAAATATGCTTGATACGAGAAAATTTTCTTTCATATTATTACTAGTGCATAGTGAAGAAAACCTTTCGAAAGTATAATATTAATTCTAGCCAGCATACAACCATTATTGTATGCCTACTATAGCTACCATCTAAACAGTGGGGCGCCATCATAAGTAAATGGCAGGTTATATAATTAAAACCATACAAGGCGTGTATTGGATGATTGGATTTCCAACAAATGGTCAGGCTAAGGAACTTCCTACTGCCACATGGGCACGCCTCTGGCAGGATGTCCTGAGAACTTAACCAGCTTTCTGCCAACACAAGGCCCGGTTAACTCTATAACTAAGCAACTACTACATGAGCATGCCATCCCCCGGTCCTTTGGGACCTTTATCCGAGGCGCCTCTCAACCATAAAGCAACCACAAAGTAATAGATCTGTAGGTTCCACATGAGTAAGTATCCGGGCTCCATACCATGATATAACCCTTTTCCAGGAAGGAATGACACACTCTAAAGGGAGAAACCCTCATAACCTTGCTGCATCTTTCCTGCTTCGACCATTTTCGGGGTGTGAGATCCTGATGCAGTCTTGTCCACAAAGCTACGCTTTATACAAAAGCCATGCTTTGATCAACAAATGATACATAGCAGCACCCAACATGCCACACTACCAAATTAGGAGTATGTCACTCATAACTATCAACTACATAACCTCTGAGCTCGTACGTCTCAGAGAAGGGTGTTAAGCTAAGAGAATAAATTCTTCGCCACCAAGCAGAAATATATTTGAAAGAGAATAGTTTTATTTCTCAAAGTATAGTGTCAGACATACAACCATAGAAGTCTTTTCCGGGTTTGAACAGAACCGAAGGCACATCCGAAGAAGCCCTTGCAATCCAGGTATCCACAATTCTGATCGGACTTCCCATCGCATATGGAGAACTCTATACCGGAGCAACTCAGTGTAAAGTCAATCGACAGGTTATCCTATCATTCTCGAAGACACCCGGTCTTCAACACCGATCTCCAAATGCAATCCATAACGTCGTATCACTTATTCGGATTGGGTTATGTGACACAAGGTCCTCTCCCGGCTAAACCGTATAGTGAGCGCAATATTTAAAAACATATGGATATGGGATTTCAGTTAAGTCAAAACTTTTAAAAACCCAAATTCCTATCTTTCAAATGGTTTGAACCAATTACCATTTCAAATCTTTAAACAAAAAGATTTATTTCACAAAGTTCACCCATTTTCACAAAGATCCATTTACGGATTTCAAAACAATTACCATTTTAATTGGATTAACTCATTAAATCTTTAAATTGGAGATTTAACTTATAGTCTTCAAACCCGTTTCCAAAGATTTATTCATAACTTGGAAGACCATTTCCATTTTAGACTTGAAACCCTTTTAACACGAATTGGAAGTTCATTTCTTATGTGAAAGCTTTTATTATTTGAAAACAAATAGTTTTCGTTTCAGAAAAATCCGATTTCATTTATACAAGTTAAAATCTTTGGGTTGAATTCAAAGTCACAAAATGTCACTTTAAAAATGGTTTAAAACCCATATGAACTTGTACAACCTTCTTAAATCATAAATAGGATTTTATTTCAAATTTTGAATTCAAATTAAAATCAAAATTCAAAACTAAATTAAGTTATTCAAAAATAACTTTAATCTTTGAAATTCCCTTTCAAATTTTTTTTTTACTTTAAACTCAATCCATTTCCAAAACCATTTGGATTCAAAAATTCAATTTTAAAACTATTTCAAAAATCTGTGACTTAACCAATTTCCACATGCAATCCATATTTGTGTGTGTATAAGTGTGGTCCAAGGGTTTTACACAATAAAAGTGCAACATCATCAATCAGCACAGATTCAAATACAGCAATATATTTGATAAGCGGTATAAACTATAACGCTTATCTTTCATTCCCAAATCACAGATATATCACAAATAATACATTACTTTAAACACAACTTAAATCAAAACAGGGCATCGCAATCAGGGATATCAAACAATTCAACCATCCAATAGAATCCAAATGTCCATAAGTAAAATCAGTTAATTGTCTGATTAATTCAAATACGATTCAATTATTTATGAATCACTAGTCCTGGTTAATTGACATTAATACATTACAAATCATTTTGATTAATTATTCTTTAATCATTTATTAACCATTAATAAATTAATTAACCTTTAATTATAGTTAATCAACCTTTAATTATTGAATAATTAACCTTTAATCATTAAATAATTAACCTTTAATCATTAAATAATTCTTAATTAATTATCTTGATTTAATTAATTACCTTACTTAATCATCCTTAAATTAATTATTGTTTAATCACTTGATTAATCAACCTTTAATCATTAATTAGTTACTTTTAATTAAGTAATTATCTTTAAATAATTAATTTTATAAATAAATCAACATTTGATTACATTTAAAGTAATTATCCTTCATATTAAGTAATATCGTTAAGTTACAAATTAATGGTCCTTTAAATCCATTTATATTAAACATTACAAAAATCAACATTTAAGTAAAAATCTTTGAAATAGTTCATTATTTACTTAAAATCTTTAAATTAAATATATGTGTTATATAACAAAAACATTTCATCTTTAATTGATTACAATATTTAGTTTATTTAAAATAAACTTTTAAAATAAAGGTTATATAGATTAACCACTTTAAACTTAATTGATCTGAAGTAATTTATTTCGAAAACCATTTGAGAATTAAATTAAATAATCACCTGATACTTAATTTTTCAAATCAAGATAATTTAATTTCAAAACACATTTGCATTAAAACTTCATTTCTTATTGCCTTTGAAAACCAGATACATATTTTAAAACCTGGCTCATCCCTCCAAATATTGGAGCCGACTTTGATTCTTACCTGAGCCAAACCACAAAATACACGAGAAACTCCCCGAGCCAATTGTAGAGTTACCCGAGCAAACAGCCCTTCTTCTTCTCCTCTTTTCTTTTAACTTTGATTTTGTTTTAAAACACAAAATTGTTTAAAATCACTCGCGTATGCATTAGAATCCCAACCCGAGCCAACATCGTGTTTTCTCGAAAGTAAACCCGAGCTACCATTATCTTCTTCAACTACCATACTTTCCAGATGCACAGATTTTCGTGCGTGCATGTGCACATCACCTCCGATGAACTCTGCTCGACGCAGTGGCCTTCGACAAGTCGGCGGTACGCTCTACAAACGCCACGGCCAACCAGATTTTCAGTTTCGATCGAAACACAAAATCGTACAATGAGATCCATTTACTGGAGTTAGCAAGATCGCTAAAAACTCCTTGCACCGATGATCTCGCCCATCGTTGACTGAGATACTTCAACCAGAGTTGCTCCGGTAGTTCAAGAATCTATTCCCCCACGTGCAATACCGTTCGATTCAAACTGGACGACACTACAGCCTCGAGAACACGATTGTCCAGACTAAACCGTAAAATCTGATTATTTCGTTGCCATGATCAACTAGAAAATCTGCGAACATTTTTTTAGTGTTCAATGATGATCGAACTTCCTACCAACCAAACTACGATGAGCTTCACCTTGCCATTCAACAGAATTTGACAAAAATAACATTTCCGTTCAATTCTCTTTTTCTCACCATTCAATACAATAAAAATCCTGAAATAACTTTCAAAAATCATGGTTTATAAACACCAATCTATTTATATAACAAACGCTAGAATTTACAATAATCGTTTTTTACTGATTTGAAACAATCTTCCACTGTATTTTCTTTTTTGAGTAGAACCGCTTACTTATTTTACTAATAAATATTTTTAGAAATATCATTAGGTCAATATGAACAAATTTCCTTCAAAGATCGTGACCTAACATTTATTATATGAAGAGATATTGGATTTTTATATTTTTATATTTTTTTTTACAAAATTCTGAATCCTGTAACTGACAGAGGTCAACATATTTACATATACAGGCATGTTTATCTACACAGAGATGTTCATCTATTTTCAGAAAAACAAATATTCAAGCCAACATAATTCAAGTCATCATCACAAGCATACAGAAATCAAGCAGATCAGGTTTAAAAATAAGGTTTTCTAACATGGATCTTGAGAAAAACAGAGAAGAACACAGACCAGAGGACAGATGCATTTTATTTTGAGAACTGGAAACTGTTGTTGTCTTTAAACTTTGATTTTTCTTAGCTTGCCTGAAGCTTTGAATCTGGAACTTGTAAATAAAAATCTTTGCTTAGTTTTGGTTGTATTTATTCACTTATTTCATCAAACACAACAATTTTAAATTACTTACAGTTTGAATTTTTGTTACACATAGAGAAGCCCTTTTGTTTCCTTCCTGCCACTTGAGATCCAGGAATAAGTTCAATCTTTGAACTTAATTTCCTCCTGCAACTGTTTAATATAATTTTTTAAATCTCTTTGCTTCATTACTGGTTAACTACTTCAAATTCAAATCTTTTAAAAGAATTTTACTTGACTTAATTTACTGAGTTGATCTTGCACTTGTTTGCTTTTTCTCTAATTTCTCAGGTTTTGATTTCCAGGCCTTTTGATTTGTAAACTTTCTTTTCAGCTTTGAAACTGATTTGTTACTTGATGTTTGAATCCAGTTGAGTTGCTTCTAGCTTTTGTTTATGAATCTGAAACTTCGCCCGAGACTTGAAACTTCCAGTTTTTTTTGTAAATTCTTTTGCTTGCAGGTCTGTTTTTAGTTGTGATCTGTTTCCTTGATCGTTGTTTCAGATTTGTAATTGAAAATGGTTTCGAATTCTTTTGTGTTGAGATTTGTGATACTCAAATATTTATTACAGTTTTTTCAGATTTGCTGAGACTAAATAGTTTGAATAAGGGGAGTTGAAAAGTTTTCTATAATTTTTTATTCTATTATTTTATTCAATTGTTTATATTGAATGCCATATGTAAAAAGTAATCATGAGGTTCCAATACATGTTGATTTCTTTACTCCATCTCTTTGCTGTATGTTTAGCATTTGTAATTTTACAAAACAAAAGAATTTTTAAATAGATTGTTATATCATAATCACTTTATAAACAAATTTAGTATTCATTTGTATGTATATACAATGTTAAAAGAATTTCTTTAACCAATATTTTCATTATATAAAATATAAATTACACCTTAATTATTTTCAAAAGCCAAATATTTTTTCTAAAACATTTATTTTAAATTTAAATTCAAATTCCAATTCACTTGGATTAAAATCCATTTATGTCTATTTATATATTCATACACATACTTATGCAATCTAAATTCAAATTAAATGTATACACTCAAATCTACTCATATATACATTATACATATAGATATAAAATTTGAATTCAAATGATTTTTTTAAAATATTTACTATTTCAAGATTTTAAAGTCAAAAGAAATTGGAGTTTTATCCATATAAGATTATCACTTATTTTATATGTTTGAGATTTTTTTTCAATTTATTTCAAATTAAATTTCAAAAGTTTAAAATATATTATTAATTTAATTCGGTAAATTTTTGGGATGTTTCTTTTTTTATTTATAAGATATTAAATATAGAATTTCAAATCCACAATTAAATTTTAAAATCAATGTCTAAATAAACAAATATCCTATTAAATTTGAAAAAAAATTCAAATTGATTTACAATTTTATTCAAAAATTTATTTTTAATTATCAATTTAAATTTGACTAAAAATCGGGATCATTACAGATAGCGTATATTGCTACATAGTAGATAGTTACACGGATCCTTAGAGGATGGAAATCCCAAACATCTTTTAAGTTACTTATATTTCAGTTGACATTTCACTTGAGTTGAATTCATTAATATAAGAATGTTAATCCTGAATCGAGCGTTTTGTGTTTTGCTTCACGCTCGGGTAGACTGAGTGTCACGGTATTTGAGACTCACCTTTGGAGCTTTGCTTGAAGATCCATCTATATCTATTCAGCTTTCAGCATCCCAGTTGTTTTTTTCAGACTTTTCATCTGTTTGTATTCGAGACTACATTGTATTAGAGATATTCGATTATATTTTATTTCAAACTCATTTTTTATAGTAGGTTCATGAACTATTATTATCTATTCCGCTGCTTATTATTATATTACTGTGTTTGTGATTGATTTATTTACTGTATATGCTGAGTTTTGCCAAATATAAAATTTACAATCTTTTATTTTAAGCAATTCAAGTCCGACATGTGCGGATGCGAATGGTTAAAATACCGGGTCATTACATTTGATATGAAGTATGAATTGACTTTTGAAATGTAAAAGAGCCATCCATTGTGAAATAAGCGTTTAGTTGTTAAAGAGACTGGGATCAGATATTTTAATACTCTCTGCCAATATCGAAAACCACGCAAACAACTGTGTACGTGGCGGAGATTCCAGTTATGAAGTAGGATGGTTTCGTGAACGATTCTATATGAGGTATTTACGTGACTTTGACTCCCGTGTGTCAGCTTAATGTTGCTAAAATCAAGAGCTATGTCGGGCCAAGCGAGGTCATTTCTTCGATCGGACACATTTCTTCGATACCATATTATGACTTTGTGATTGATTTGGTGGCCGCCCTTTGATTTTGATTTGGAAGTGTATTCCGAGGTGGGCGGCAGTAGCTGCTATGCGTTACCACCAGTCCGGATACGCAATTGGTATATCTACCATGGGCATTGCCTTTAGTGCCTTTCTGCATTCTTTATCGCACCTTCTACAAGTTTGTTTTATACCATACCTATGGAGTGCCCTCTGGGTAAACCTCCAGTTTACGGAGGAGTGTACGGTTCTTTATAGACTATGGGAATATATAAAATGTGTTAAAGGGGATATGGGTAACACCTTAACGCTATTTTATTACTTTTACTCTACTGTAGACATATTACAATAGCATATTGTACTACATAGTAGATAGTTTAACGGATCTTTGGAGATGCGGATCCCGAACATCTCTGAAGTTACTACACTCACGTTAGACACCGGATAGGGGATGTCAAACCCCATAAACATCCCTGATGCCATCACACTCATATTTACCGTTAATTTAACTTACATAAGATCTTTTAGTTCTAATATGAGTGTTTTGTCTTTTCAATTCGATCGGGTCAGCCTGAGCATTTTAGAGTAGAAGACCTTATTTCCGGAGAACGAAGATAAAGATTTGTAGTATTATTGTTTTATTTATTCCACTACCTCATGTGTTCCGCTACATTTATTTATTTATTTAATCTTATTTATGTAACTCTGATGTTTTTGTTGTAAAGAGTAATCAAATGTATTCATAAAACAGCTTCATGAGCTGTTATTTGATTATTGTATTTTTTTTCATTCTTCTGTGAGATTTTGTATTTGTTTTATTTCTTCATCTTTTTTTCTTATTTACTCCATAACAATCCACCCTTTTAAATGGTTTGAGTTCGACATATGTGTCTGCTTAAAAGTTCAAAATGGCAGGTCGTTATATTATTTACACCCAAGAGTCACACAATTGAAATGATGGATTCTCTTTAGACTAAACAATTTAATTATTTTATAATTGTTATAAATTAATTAATATTTCTGAAATATTAATTATAAATGTTTTATAAGATTTGAGTAATAAACATTGTTATATATATTTATTATAGTTATAAATATATCGATCGATATGAGATATCGATAAAAGATTAAATTAAATATAATTGCATGTACTTAATTTGGGCCAAATAGACTCATAGCTCACGATATTATAAGGGAGAAATCAGCTGGTTTGGGTAGATATTGGAGGCGGCTAAAACATAGGGATAGGCTTGGTGGTAGATGGTTAAGGTAAAGAGAGAATAAGTTAACCTATTTTCTCTATTATGCAATCATATGTACATATATAAATATACATATACATACATACATACATAGATATAACACCATTATCATCTTGTTTGACAGCCAAAACACATCCCCAAATCAACTCTCTAAATCTCAGATCAAATTCAAGTTAAATCCAAAGCTATTCGGTAGTGAAAGATTGGCGATTCCAGACTAAGAATCTGATGGATTGGGAGATATTTAGAGAAGGGAATTCACTATTACAATGTGGACTCAAAAGCACCTATAATAGGTAATATTCATTCATATTATTTATATAATATCAAGTTTTATAATATGTTAATTATGGACACCTAAATACATATGTATATACTACAATTATATATAATTAGTTAGGTGAGATTTTTGTATGTAAATGTTGTTGTCACAATCAATTTGGTTATATGCATAATTTTTGATGATTATGTTCATAACTCAGATATAATTAGAAATTATGTGTTCAACAAAATTTATTTTAAAATTACATTAAGTAATGTATATGTGTAAATATATTAATTTATATATAACTACATTAGTTTATATATAAATACATATACATTATTCTATATAAAGCATATATAATTATATACTGTATAATATTGATTAATTTTTTTATACATTTTAGTGTTTATTATGAATTATAAACACCGACAATTAATTGTATAATATATTATATATTTTATTATTTAAGGATTATATGGATTGATTATTTTATGTAAAATAATTAGTTATTTTAAAATTCGATTTAATATTTTTTAAATTACTATATCTTATGAGAAGCTCTTAGAAATTTTTCAAAATTTTGTAGCATTATTTTATATTTTGAATAATTAGTATTAATTTTGGTTGCATAGTGATTATTTTATTAAAAATAATATTTTAATTCAGAAAAACCTCAAATTTTTTTGCAACTCCTATAATATGATTCTAGATTTTTCGCAAAAAAATTTGAACTTTTTCCATACAATTATCTTATATCAATTAATTATATTTAAAACTACTAATTAATTGGTAGAAAATATAAACTAAAATATCAAAATTATAATATCTGCAAAACTAAGTTAGTTTTGAACTGGAAGTGTTTTCAAAATTATTATTATATATGCTTATTTTATATTTATGTATATATATAAATCATTTACTTATTTACCTTTAATTATATATTTATTATATATATAATCGAATAGTTAGTTTATATTTCACATATGTTAATATGTAACGACTCGGAAATTTTAATGGTTTTTAAAACATATTTAACTGAATTTTTCATGTAAATTAAATAATTAAATTTAGAAATGTAAATTCGATATTTGGAATACATCTATTTAAACGTATCAAATGGCAAATTTTCGTTGGAAAATATGAAAGTTAATTATATTGTGTAATTTTCAATTTCAATTTTTAATCATTTAATTTGATTAAAATAAAATGTTTTCGAAATCTGAGCAGTTTTACATAATAAAATTGCAAATATTTTTATAAGTGAGACGTCATAATTCATTTTTTCAAATTTGAACTTCTCTAGCCCCGTTTATCTTATTTTCGACGAATATGCAGTAGTTTAGTAGTGAAATATCGACTTTTGATAGGTTGATTGTATTGCTAATATCTGTTTGCGATTCTGTTTGTCTCGTCATGGTGATCCCCGTAGTATATTCATTTATGTATTTTGGAGTCCGGTACACGACGAAATCGGTAAAATGACCAGACATACCGGTTCCGCATATGAGCCTTTTGGCTCCGCTTATCCTTTCAGTTATCCATCGTGAATGAATGGCTACTAGCCTTTAATATTCCCTTCAATTCACGTTGCTGACTTTCCTTATTCCCACTATTTTATATTTATTTTGTTCGCATTCCTTTCTTCTCCTATTCATTACTTTCATTCGAGAAAATATATATCAATTCTATTTGTTTCCGACTCCTCTTTCTCTCTTCGGGTTATTTTCCTTTATGCTTCGAGAAAATATAGGTTTTAGTTGCAATGGTTTATATATAAAAAAGCTGCTTATCCCCTTCATGCCATACGCCTCACCCGCTATTGCTCACCTCCTGTCGTGGACTAGCACCATTCCGCCACTCCATCTCTTCCCCTCCACGTGATCACCTGCCACGCACAATAGCACGCACAAACCTCCCCACATTTCCAAAATCCTGATCTTCTCCTTTCTTTGCTCAACCATCCCCATTCGCTTGCAACCACACACGTCAGCAGCCACCTCCTACCACCCATCTCCCCTGAACCATAGCCAACTCCAAGCTGCTGACCATCTTTAATCCTTGGCAGACCCAAGCTCCACCCAAACTCCAGCAAATCCCACAATTGCATCACCTCTCTTCGCCCCACCTTTCGATATGCTCCACCTGACTCCCTGCCTCTTCGCGCACCCATCACCTACAACCGGGTTGCCGCATGCCATCTCCTGGCCGGCCGGCACACGTATGGCCTCCACCTCCCTATGTCGCATCTACCGATCCGTCTTCCCTCCTTTCATTAGCCTTTCATCTTCATTCCCGGAGTATCCAAGCTTTACCACCACGTATCTTCTCCACCCAGGACCTGACAACTCACCATTACTTACACTCCATATATTTTGAAGGTATACGATATGTTTAAAGTATATTTTAAATCTATGTTTATATTTTGAAATGTGTATATATTTTGATTGATTGTTATATATATATATAAGTATTATAAACTATGTTATCTGTTATATATAAAAGTTTTATAAACTGTATATGATCTGCCTGTTTTGCATATAAATGCATATATAAGTTATATGATATGTTGTTATATATATAAGTTCATATATTTGATTTGTTTTGAAATATGTTTATTTTATGGTTCCGTAATATTTTGAAAGTGCATATATATATATATATATACTGTTGCTTATTTGGAATATGATCTGTTTGTTCATATATAAACTAAAATAAGTATATATTGATCTGTATAATATATGTATATGTAACATAAGTTTGTAGATAAGTTATTGATTTTGTGTGTGTACTATAATAAAGTAAGTTATATTGATTTTTCAATAGATATTGTTTTTCAAATATATTTGTAACATCCCAATTTTTATCAAATTTAAAATTAGTAATTAATATAAATTTTGGAATTTAATTTTGGAATTAATTTGAGTTTTTCAAAACAAATGAGATAAGTATTAATTTATATATATATATATATATATATATATGAATAGACTTGAATTTGAATTAAAACTCAAATATAAATATTTTAAAAATACTTGAATTTAAAAATAATTTATGTGAGATTTTTGTTAGTATACAATTAATTTAAAAATCATTTTCTTTTAAGATTACATATACAAATAAAGAGAATGTATTTATAAAATAGGAAATACAATTTAAAATAATATATATATATATATGAATGTGATTACTTATTTATGTATAGATACATTACAACAAGATATAGGCCTGTAGTCTTCAATTCTATTTGGTTTTTTGATTTTTGGAATAAGAGAAATAAAAGTGTGGTTAATTTCTTGAATAAACTCACCACAGTCAAAAGCTTCCTGGTATGCATCCAACATAATTTTTTCCAGGTGGTCCCAGTGCATTTTGAAAGCGGCTGCCCCCATACCATCTGGTCCGGGGTTGGCATCAATATGAATGGATTGAACAGCTCTTCTCAGTTCCTTTTTCATAACCCTAGCTGTGAGCATGACGCATCCCTCTTGAGTAATCTTCCTTCTACACTGAACTACAGGTAAAACATGAGTTGAATCCCCATTGTATAGATCTGAGAAATATGCAAGAGCTTTGTTTTCCATTTCCTTCAAATCAGTAACTAGGTTTCCGTCCTCATTTAAACAATTTAGGATATTATTGTATTGTGATCTTTGAGACATTTTGGTATAAAAATATTTAGTGCATTCATCCCCTTGAGTTATCCAGTTTTCTTTCGCTTTTTGTTTGATTTTTATCGATTGTTTCTGAATTTCTTCTTTGAGTCTGCCTTTCAGTTGATAGAACTGTTTATTGAATTCCTCATTTAATGGGTCTTTATCTAGAGAATCTTGAATAATCTGAAGCTGATTTTGAATATTCACAATATAATCCCTATTTTTTGGCCTTTTCCTGTTCCAATTTTTGAGTCTCTGCTTCATAGTCTTTAGCATCATTATATATTTGTACATATTATTGCCTGGAGGATGTATAATATTTTCTATATTTAAAGCTTCATTGTATCCTTCTAATTGATGCCAATTATTTGCGTATCTAAATGGTTTACCCTTACTGTTGTTCCCATCATCATTAAATTTCACAAGTAAAGGGCAATGATCACTAGTCGAACTGGGAAGAATTATGGTTTGTAGTACAGGGATAATGTTTATTAGCTTTGAATTACATAAACATCTGTCTATTCTGGAAGATATATTTTTTCCCTCACCACTCTTCCATGTGAAATGCAGGCCAGTGTGGGATGTTTCCAGTAATCCACTCGCAAGAACACATTCATTGAACTCGTCTAATTGTGCTACGGTCAGTGTATTACCTCCTACTCTTTCTTTGGTTTTTAAAACAGCATTGAAGTCCCCCATCACTAACCAAGGTTTTGTAATTAGAGACCCATGGTCTTCGGGCCGTTTTGTGGAGCTTCGGCTCAAAATTAATGGTTAGCAACCATGGAATAGCGTTCCATTTTGTGATACACATGTTGGTGAGTTTTCATGCTCCCGTTTTGTGATAGGCCTCCCCTTTTTGTGATTTCTGTATTGTGATATCCCAGAATTTTGGCAATATCAATTTAATAATCTGTGTTGAAAGTTAAATTAATTTGATAATAATTGTCAATAAGATTTAAATTGATTTAATAATCTTCTTCTACATAAATATTTAACTAATAATTTATCTTTTAAAAGCTAATTTAAATTGTTTCTATTTATAATGTATATACATATATATTTGTATATATATTGTAAATAGTTAATCTTTGTTTTAAATTAATAAATAAAGACACGTTTTCTAATTTTAATATTTCTGATAATTTGGAAATTTTATTTAATTTAGTATTAAGTTGTTAAATAATAACTAAATGGTTTTAAATACTTAAGATAAATGTTTAATAGTTAGAACTTATTCTAGCTTAAGTTTAAATTTAAAAATTTATTAACAAAATGATTGTTTTATTTTCTTTTTAGTATAGCTTGATAAAAATGTGGTTTAAATATACTCAAGACAAAGTTAAAATTTGTTTAAATGATTTAACAAAGGTTGTTTTGTTTTTGTTTTAAATATGGTTGATAAAATAAGTAATTTATTTATATAGTGATAATTGCATTTATGAATTATTTTAATTTAATAATGAGTTATTTTTAAACAATAATATTAATGTAATATCTTTACAATGGATTTTAAATAAATAGGAATTTTTATTTTAAACTCATGTTTATATATATACACATATTTTGGGGAGCTATGATTCGAAATATAAAATAAAATCATTCAAGTATGTTAAGATAAAATAAATCTTATAAAATATTTAAACATAAGCATAAACAAAGCAAAATAAAATTAAAATAGCTATGTACATAGGATAAAAACTTACCCAGATAAGTGAAAATATTTGTATCTAACCTGTAAAGGTTTTGAATGCAAGAACAAAATAAAAATGCAGGTATCTTGAAAATAAAATTTGTAGCCTGTAAGGTAATATGCTAGGCCAGAATATTGTGTTTAAATAAATATCTATCAACATCAAGGAAAAGAAAAATATATGTATAGGCCTGTAAATAAATATGCTTGTAAAAGAAATGCAAAGAGTGGTATAAAACAAAGTAAAGTAAGAAAAATATGATGCAGGCAAGAAAAGAATGCAAAGCAAAGTTAAGAAAACAAAGTAAGAATAAAATATGCAGGTTGCTTATAAGAGAAATGCAAAGCTAAGTGAATAAAATATCTATGTGCATGCTAGACATATAAGGTAAGATTGTAGACATAAGGTACCATTACATTTAATGCTTTCAAACTTTATCACATAACCAAGTCAATTCGAATTGTTTTAACATCATTTCAACCTCCTAATACAAAGATCTGGCCTGATACAAACAAAAACACATAATAGTACCTGCAAATTTACTTAACCCAGATATCACCTACCCTGAAACTTCTTTATATACATCTTCTCCTTTTTAGTTCGTTCACTAGACATAACAAAACTGAAACAAGTAAATAAGTAGCAAACATTTCTATTTTTAAAACTGACGCATTACAACAAAGGCAAGACTAAGTTTTCATGTTTTCTGGAATCAAAACAATAGCATGGAAATACTCTTTCCAGTTTCAAAGTGTTCTCTGTTTATTTTCAGGTGAGTAACTTTAATTTCAAAACTTAAGCAGTTAAACTGGTTGCGTGGTTAAAATCTGGAATAAGTGTGATTTGTATGTTTGTATTCTTCTGTGCATATGGATGTTGTCTGGGTACATTTTGAAGTCTCTAAAACAAACCTAGTTATTCTGTTTCCAGGCTTGAGTTTGATTCAAATTACTTTTATCTCTTGATCTAATAGCTTTTAGGATTTAGAATACAAACAGAAATTGTTTGTTTTAACATAATTTAGAGTTTAAGTTTTATTTAAGTTGAACTAAATTTGAATATGGTTCTGGAAAATAAAAATAACAGAGCAAAACTTGAACAAGAGAAAAACCAAACACTTTAAATTATAAATCCAGGAACATACATTGAATCTCTGTAACAAAATATGAATTTTAAAACTTAAATCAAGATTTTTAGTACAAGAAGTTAAGTGCAGTTCTGGTATGAACTGAAAATGCAAATTTGGGATTTTTGGGTGATTACTATTATCTGGATTGTCGTGCTTGTATGTGACGGTCGAGGGGCCTACAGTGGTGATGGGAAAAATGTCTGGTGGTTGGTCTGAGCATGGTGGTGAGGGTGGCAGTCGTTTGAAGTATGTAACCCTAATTTTTATGTTGGTCGAACTTTTGATAACCGCGACTTCCACCCTGCATCGAGTTGCACGAGGCCTCGGGAAGTGGTAGCTTGGTCGAAGGCGAGTCCATGGCCGGAGCTGTTGACCATCAGGTGGTCGGGGTTGGGAGAATGCGGTGATGTCAGGTTTGGGTTGGGGTGGATGTTATGTTTTCCAGGTTCTGTTTGCTGCTCGTTTTTGATTTGAGTTGTGGGGATGGATTCTGGTGGACGTGATGTCATCTAGAGATGATCGACGATGGGATGAAGTTCTGCTGGGTGGCCGGAGGTGGCTAGGGCCACGGTGCACGTGCACCGTGCCCATTGAAGTGCTGAAGCATTTGTGGTTGGGTGCCGGGTTTTTGAGCTCGGGACATACTCGAGTCAGTGGAGTATGAGACTCGTAGCAGGGGAAGGGAAGATTCGAAGCAAACCTGGGTACACTCGAGTCAGTATTTGTTCATGTATTAGCAAACCTGATTTGTTTCAGGTTTATTTTAGTTCAAATTTTTAAACAATCTTAAGTCCAGTTCGAAGTTTGAATTCAAAGTTTATTTTTGGATTCAAATTTTAAATGAAATCAAAGTTTAAAATGTTTTAATGGTGGGTTTTCAAGTTTAAAAACCTGTCAGGTTTTCAAATTTTTAAATTAATTTAAAGTTTGAAAACAGAATTTAAACTGTGATTTAAATTCAAAAGATTTAAAGTATAGTTTCAAAGGAACATTTGAATCTTAAGGTTTTAAAATGGATTTGGATTTGAAAATCAAGTTTAATTCAAGTTCTAAAAGGAAGTTTAAATCAAAGTTTTAAATCAAAGATAAATTAATGGATTCAAGTTTACTTCAAATTCAAATCTGAAAAGTTAAATCGATTTTTAAACATGAATGTTTTAAAAATAAGTTCAGATAAAATATTTGTGAAAAGTAAATTTGTTTCAAATAAATATTTAACTTGATTTTGAGAGAATTCTTTTATAAAAGGTTTTTGAATGACTTGAATTTGCAAGTTAAAAATACAATGTAATTTAAAAGCTAAATTTTTAAATAAAGATTTAAGTAGTTGAATTTAAAGGGCTTTTCTTATATAAATTCATATGTAAGTAATAAATGTTATTTACATTTATTTAAAAGATTATAAATTAAATTTAAATTTGGTTAATGTTTAAATAAATAATCATTTTGAATCTTAAATTCAAAATAAAATTTGAATTTAAATTTAAAATGTAATGTCCTAATCACTTTAATATTAATGAAGTCATTAATAAAGAAATAAATTGTCTTAGGAATAATTAAGATATTTAAATGATTTAATGATAGGTTAATTAAGGGATGACTTATGTATTAATAATTTATAATAATTTATAATTAGAGATTAATTAAGAAGTAAATTAAGGAATGTTATTAGTTAATAAAGATAATTAACAAAGAATTATTAATTAATTAATTAATTAATTAATGTGATTAATTTTGATAATTAGATTAATTTAGATAATCTAGTGTAAATTGTTAAGTGAAATTACTTGATGAAAGTAATTAAGAGATTAATTACTTATTGTAGTTAATTTTGATAAAATGATTAATTTAAGTTAATTAATTTAGTTTAATTAATTTAAGAAAATCATTTGATATATTGATAAGTGTAATTGCTTAGTGTATTTAATGGAGCATAATTACTTAAGAAAGTAATTAATGTTAAATTCTGAATGCAATTAGTGAAAGATGATGGGTTAATGAAGTAATTTGGATAATCAATTTTGTAATTAATCAAGAGATTAATTAATGGAGATAATTAATTATGGGATAATTAATTTATTAATATGAGTAATTAAGGGTAGTTAATTACTGGTTGATATTAATCAAGGGTGATTAATAATTGTGTTTAATTAAAGATTAATTAGTTAATGTAATTAATTTAAATAAAGTAATTTAATTTAAATCTAAATTAGAGATCATTAATTAATATAATTATTGATGTAATTAAGAATTGTTTAAATAAGGAATAAGTAATAATGTGGTGATTAATTTATGAAATTAATTAACAATAAATGTAATTAATTATATTTAATTAATAAATGAAGTAATTAAATGTTAATTACTATGAATGATTTAAAATAATTAATTTGTGGAATTAATTAAAGACTAATTACTTATTGTAATTAGAAGATGATTAATCAAAGGTGTTTAATCAAGATAAATATCTAGAGAATAATTAATTAATTTGATTTATAATTAATGATTGTATAAGAAGGATTTATAGATGAAGTAATTAATTTAATTTACTTTAAATTAATTAGGGATAGAAGTAGTTAATTTAATTCATTTTAAATTAATTATAAATGGTATGATTATAAATCATTGCTTATGGATGAATGATATTGATATTTCATTGATGATTGTGATCTCAGATATGAGATGAGTAATATTATGTGACATGGATGATTGGTTTAAGTATGATAATAGTAAGTATCTGTTTGGAAGATAATATTGATTATCTGTTTATGATGATGATGTGATTATCTATTATGAGATGTGAATTATCTATCTGTGTGTACATTGATAATATTGAATTGAACTGTTAAGACTAAATAGACAACTTGGCCTTAAAAGATACGTTTTGGATTTCGATGAGACCGGGATCGGGTTTGCTACATTCCAGTGTGATAGGGGGTTCTCGCTTTGCGTTAGGTGGAGAACGGGAGAATCTTACCCCTACATGCCCCCGGGGGTACTATAAGGCCTTGCGGGGTTGGTTGCGAGTCGAGAGGCTGGCCATAAAAGCAAACCCGAGGTATCACTGTAAGCCACGGTGGGTCTGGGTTGGTTGCAAAGCCTACCGGTCGCCACTACTTCGGGTCGTCACAGTTGGTATCAGAGCGTTAGGTTAAGCGAATACCTAGGCTCTTGTTTAATTTCTTTCCTGAGAGAGCTTATTTTTAATTTTGATATATATATATATATATATATATATATATATTTCTACCTATTGTTGGGTTACCTGTTCATGTTTTCCAATAAGCTATAATGGTAGATAGGGTAGTGGTGTGTGTAACATGACTACCGATGGATGGAGTTTGAATGTTTGAGGTTGGAAGTGTATTTGTCGAGACTGTAGACCTAATACCGTCTCGAGTGAGCTGTGAGTGGTATAAGGATTTCATTAATCTCTGAAGAAAGCCTATTAAGGTTCGGAGTTCATCTTTGAAGTGTAAGTTTGGATGAGCTAGAGTTTGGATCTGTCGGTTGGGCAGAAGCCAGGCATGATATCTTGATACATCATGGTATAGTAGCTGTTTGATCAGACACCGTGACTATGGATGTTTCCGAAGATGTTTCTTTGGAACAAGTTAAGGAAGTGTGTCTGCTCGGTGTTGTCGCGGTGTTCAGCTAGGTGGTTCTATTTGGTTTGAGGTCCAAGTTTCTCAAAAAGCTTGGGATTAGGAAGTATTTTGGCTTAGCAGTTTTCTTGGGGTAACTTTAGAAGCAGCAGAGTAGCTCCATTTCATTGATGGATTGGCTACATAAGCTTGAGCTGTTCCGTTTGGTAAAGAGAGAGCAGTATCTTTGAAATTTGGCTGGATTGATCGCAAAAGTGACTTGCGATAATTTGAGTGTTTTCTTGTGTTTCAGAATTTTTCTGGAAGTCTTCAGGAAGTCAGAGTTTTGCTAACATTTAGAGATTGAGTTTGGTATCGACTGGATTCCAGAAGTGGTACAGATGGATCAGCTTAGCAATAGGTTGGTTTTTGAGTTTGGGTGAAGCAATTCGGGTTTTGGAGAAACTTCTGAGTTTTCTTTTCTGATCCGTTGAACCCTATTTTTGGAATGTGTTGTCCAGTCTGTGCTTGAGTTCATAATCAGCATTTTAATCTGTTCAGTCAGAGTTGCGCAGTGGAAGCATGATGGCAGCTGTTTTAGTTGGGAAGCAATTGGATGTTGCAACGTTTGGATTAGAGAGTTCTACAGGAAATTTTTCAGGATCTTAAGGCCATATTGGAGTGCACCTGTTTTATTTTTTCCGGATGAGAGAAGTGAGTTCGTTTTTCTGATTTGGAATAGAGTTTGTGTTTTGAGTTTGGTTGATATTGGAAAGATCATTTTGTTTGATTGTCTTTGGTTCAGTTTGTTTCTAAAGACATCAGGAAGAGTTGAGCTGATCAGAAAGATGTAGGCAGCACAGGATCGTCCGACGAGTTTTGTGGATAAGAGACGAAGGAATTTGGATTCCCAAATCGGAGATTTGATTTTGGATAAGTGTTTAGTCTTCAGGATTGAATTGTCATTTTGGATAACTGAAATTCGTTGTGTTTCACGTATCTCTGAGGGAGTACCTGTAAGATCTATCTCTGCTTGTAGAATCAGCAGTTCAGGGAGTTATGGTTGTTGAGTCAGACTTGTCTGTAGTCTGATATCCTGTCTTGTTTTGTAGATATAGATGAGTGGAAGCTCTGTAGCTTAGTAGTATTGATTGTTTGGGTTCTATAGAGCGAGTATCCCGGTATTTATACTTGGGGAAACTCGAGAAAATTCTATTCGGAATTTTGTATGGATAGTTTGATTTGTTAGATTGGATAAATTGGTTGATATGATTGTTAGCATCTGGTTGATATACGCTTGTGTTTAAAATTTAAATCTTTAATTAAATTATTAAATTACTTTTTTTTAAATTTCGGGGACGAAATTCTTTTAAGGGGGAGGAATGTGATATCCCAGAATTTTGGCAATATCAATTTAATAATCTGTGTTACAAGTTAAATTAATTTGATATTAATTGTTAATAAGATTTAAATTGATTTTATAATCTTCTTCTAAATAAATATTTAACTGATAATTTATCTTTTAAAAGCTAATTTAAATTGTTTCTATTTATAATGTATATACATATATATTTGTATATATATTGTAAATAGTTAATCTTTGTTTTAAATTAATAAACAAAGACATGTTTTCTAATTTTAATATTTCTGATAATTTGGAAATATGATTTAATTTAGTATTAAGTTATTAAATAATAACTATATGGTTTTAAATACTTAAGATAAATGTTTAATAGTTAGAACTTATTCTAGCTTAAGTTTAAATTCAAAAATTTATTAACAAAAAGATTGTTTTATTTTCTTTTTAGTACAGCTTGATAAAAATGTGGTTTAAATATTCTAAAGAAAAAGTTAAAATTTGTTTAAATGATTTAACAAAGGTAGTTTTGTTTTTGTTTTAAATATGGTTGATAAAATAAGTAATTTATTTATATAATGATAATTGCATTTAGGAATTATTTTAATTTAATAATGAGTTATTTTTAAACAATAATAATAATGTAATATCTTTACAATGGATTTTAAATAAATAGGAATTGTTATTTTAAACTCATGTTTATATATATACGCATATTTTGGGAAGCTATGATTTGAAGTATAAAATAAAATCTTTCAAGTATGTTAAGGTAAAATAAATCTTATGAAATATTTAAACATAAGCATAAACAAAGCAAAATAAAATATAGCTATGTACATAGGATAAAAACATACCCAAAAAGTGAAAATATTTGTATGTAACCTGTAAAGGTTTTGAATGCAAGAACAAAATAAAAAAACAAAAAAAATGCAGGTATCTTGAAAATAAAATTTGTAGCCTGTAAGGTAGTATGCTAGGCCAGAATATAGTGCTTAAATAAATATCTATCAGCATCAAGGAAAAGAAAAATATATGTACAGGCCTGTAAATAAAAATGCTTGTAAAAGAAATGCAAAGAGTAGTATAAAACAAAGTAAAGTAAGAAAACTTTGATGTAGGCAAGAAAAGAATGCAAAGCAAAATTAAGAAAACAAAGTAAGAATAAAATATGCTGGTTGCTTGTAAGAGAAATGCAAAGCTAAGTGAATAAAATATCTATGTGCATGTCAGACATATAAGATAAGATTGTAGACATAAGGTACCATTACATTTAACGCTTTCAAACTCTAGCACATAACCAAGTCAATTCGAATTGTTTTAACATCATTTCAGCCTCCTAATACAAAGATCTGGCCTGATACAAACAAAAACACATAATAGTACCTGCAAATTTACTTAACCCAGATATCACCTACCTTGAATCTTCTTTATATACATCTTCACCTTTTTAGTTCGTTCACTAAACATAACAAAACTGAAACAAGTAAATAAGTAGCAAACATTTCTATTTTTAAAACTGAAGCATTACAACAAAGGCAAGACTAAGTTTTCATGTTTTCTGGAATCAAAAAAATAGCATACAAATACTCTTTCCAATTTCAAAGTGCTCTCTGTTTATTTTCAGGTGTGTAACTTTAATTTCAAAACTTAATCATTTAAACTGTTTGCGTGGTTAAAATCTGGAATAAGTGTCATTTGTATGTATGTATTCTTGTGTGCATATGGATGTTGTCTGGGTACATTTTGAAGTCTCTGAAACAAACCTAGTTATTCTGTTTCCAGGCTTGAGTTTGATTCAAATTACTTTTATCTCTTGATCTAATAGCTTTCAGGATTTAGAATACAAACAGAAATTGTTTGTTTTAACATAATTTAGAGTTTAAGTTTTATTTATGTTGAACTAAATTTGAATATGGTTCTAGAAAATCAAAATAATAGAGCAAAACTTGAAGAAGAGAAAAACCAAACATTTTAAATTGTAAATCCACGAACATACATTGAATCTTTGTAACAAAATATGAATTTTAAAAACTAAATCAAGATTTTTAGTACAAGAAGTTAAGTGCAGTTCTGGTATGAACTGAAAATGCAAATTTGGGATTTTTGGGTGATCACTGTTATCTGGGTGGTCGTGCTTGTATGTGACGGTCAAGGGGACTACAGTGGTGATGGGAAAAATGTCTGGTGGTTGGTCTGAGCACGGTGGAGAGGGTGACAGTCGTTTGAAGTATGTAACCCTAATTTTTATGGTGGTCGAACTTTTGATCACCGCGACTTCCACCCTGCATCGAGTTGCACGAGGTCTTGGGAGGTGGTAGCTTGGTCGAAGGCGAGTCCATGGCCGGAGCTGTTGACCATCAGGTGGTCGGCGTTGGGAGAATGCGGTGATGTCAGGTTTGGGTAGGGGTGGATGTTATGTTTTCCAGGTTCTGTTTGCTGCTCGTTTTTGATTTGAGTTGTGGGGATGGATTCTGGTGGACGTGATGTCATCTGGAGATGATCGGCGATGGGATGAAGTTCTGGTGGGTGGCCGAAGGTGGCTGGGGCCACGGTGCACGTGCACCGTGCCCATTGAAGTGCTGAAGCATTTGTGGTTGGGTGCAGGGTTTTTGAGCTTGAGACATACTCGAGTCACTCGAGTATGAGACTCGAAGCAGGGGAAGGGAAGACTCGAAGCAAACCTGGGTACACTCGAGTCAGTGTTTGTTCAGGTATTAGCAAACCTGATTTGTTTCAGGTTTATTTTAGTTCAAATTGTTAAACAAGCTTAAGTCCAGTTTGAAGTTTGAATTCAAAGTTTATTTTTGGATTCAAATTTGAAATGAAATCAAAGTTTAAAATGTTTTAAAGGTGGGTTTTCAAGTTTAAAAACATGTCAGTTTTTCATATTTTTAAATTAATTTAAAGTTTGAAAACAGAATTTAAACTGTGATTTAAATTCAAAAGATTTAAAGTATAGTTTCAAATGAACATTTGAATCTTAAGGTTTTAAAATGGATTTGGATTTGAAAATCAAGTTTAATTCAAGTTTCAAAATGAAGTTTAAATCAAAGTTTTAAATCAAAGATAAAGTGATGGATTCAAGTTTACTTTAAATTTAAATCTGAAAAGTTAAATCAGTATTTAAACATGAATGTTTTAAAAATAAGTTCAAATAAAATTGTTGTGAAAAGTAAATTTGTTTCAAATAAATATTTAACTTGATTTTGGGAGAATTTTTTTATAAAAGGTTTTTGAATGAAAGTTCAAATAATTGTTTAACTTGAATTTGTAAGTTAAAAATACAATGTAATTTAAAAGCTAAATTTTTAAATAAAGATTTAAGTAGTTGAATTTGAAGGGCTTTTCTTACATAAATTCATATGCAAGTAATAAATGTTATTTACATTTATTTAAAAGATTATAAATTGAATTTAAATTTGGTTAATGTTTAAATAAATAATCATTTTGAATCTTAAATTCAAAATAGAATTTAAATTTAAATTTAAAATGTAATGTCCTAATACACTTTAATATTAATGAAGTCATTAATAAAGAAATAAATTATCTTAGGAATAATTAAGATATTTAAATGATTTAATGATAAGTTAATTATGGGATGACTTTTGTATTAATAATTTAGAATAATTTATAATTAGAGATTAATTAAGAAATAAACTAAGGAATGTTATTAGTTAATAAAGATAATTAACTAAGAATTATTTATTAATTAATTAATGTGATTAATTTTGATAATTAGATTAATTTAGATAATCTATTGCAAATTGTTAAGTGAAATTACTTGATAAAAGTAATTAAGAGATTAATTACTTATTGTAGTTAATTTTGATAAAATGATTAATTTAAGTTAATTAGTTTAATTAATTTAAGGAAATCCTTTGATATATTGATAAGTGTAATTACTTAGTGTATTTAATGGAGCATAATTACTTAAGGAAGTAATTAATGTTAATTTCTGAATGCAATTAGTGAAAGATGATGGGTTAATGAAGTAATTTGGATAATTACTTTTGTAATTAATCAAGGGATTAATTAATGGAGATAATTAATTATGGGATAATTAATTTATTAATATGAGTAATTAAAGGTAGTTAATTACTAGTTGACATTAATCAAGGGTGATTAATAATTGTGTTTAATTAAAGATTAATTACTTAATGTAATTAATTTAAATAAAGTAATTTAATTTAAATCTAAGTTAGAGATCATTAATTAATATAATTAATGATGTAATTAAGAATTGTTTAATTAAGGAATAATTAATAATGTGGTGATTAATTTATGAAATTAATTAAGAATAAACGTAATTAATTATATTTAATTAATAAATGAAGTAATTAAATGTTAATTACTATGAATGATTTAAAATAATTAATTTGTGGAATTAATTAAAGACTAATTACTTATTGTAATTAGAAGATGATTAATCAAAGGTGTTTAATCAAGATAAATATCTAGAGAATAATTAATTAATTTGACTTATAATTAATGATTGTATAAGCAGGATTTATAGATGAAGTAATTAATTTAATTTGCATTAAATTAATTAGGGATAGAAGTAGTTAATTTAATTCATTTTGAATTAATTATAAATGGTATGATTATAAATCATTGCTTATGGATGAATGATATTGATATTTCATTGATGATTGTGATCTCAGATATGAGATGAGTATATCTATGTGATATGGATGCTTGGTTTATGTATGATAATAGTAAGTATCTGTTTGGATGATAATATTGATTATCTGTTTATGATGATGATGTGATTATCTATTATGAGATGTGAACTATCTATCTGTGTGTATATTGATAATATTGAATTGAACTGTTAAGACTAAATAGACAACTTGGCCTTAAAAGATACGTTTTGGATTTCGATGAGACCCGGATCGGGTTTCCATATTTGGACATCCGAAAACCACATCGATCCAAATTAACGATAGGTCGTGAATCAGAAGTGAAAATGAAGATTCAGAGTGCAAGGGTTATTGTCGTTAACTCTGAGGGTGATTCCAAAATGAGTGTAACGAGATAATGCCTTCGGTTTCGTTCGAACCCGGAATGAACTTGTATGGATTGAATGCTTTCAGAACATCGTCAGGTGGGTGATGAGCATTCTAAGAAATGTATTCTCTGAAGGTAATCGCAGCCTCAAGCCTCATCAACCGGGAATGGATAAAACAGGGGAGGTGCAGCAAAGTTAGGTGGGTCATGCCCAAGCAGGACAAGATATTCCCCTGTCTAGATGTCTCTTTATTTTTCGGCTGTGTGGGCGGTTGATTGTAACAACTGCCGGGGTTATCTTGTTCGGGACTGTTCAGTAAGGAATGGTTCCGGCCTTGTGTTGCAGGGGAGCGGGCGTACTCCTCGGTATGTTGATCGGGGCCACGTACTATGACGGGCGGTACCCCAGTTACCCTGCCATTGTATGGAATCCAAAATCCAATAAGTGCCAACGGTTTTGATTGTATTACCCACTTTTGTGGCTAGTAGCTGGAATTTAATGAATGTATCAATTTCGGATATTTTCTATTTACTTGAAAACCTTAGACCTATTATAATATCGCTGAATTTCCTATCAAATGTTTTGGTTAGCGTAAGGTAAAAACTTACCCATGTTTATGTGTGGAAAGTCTTACGTGATACCTTTTGTTTTCAAAGATTTTCAAAATTAACCAACTTTAACCTGTTACTCACACCAGACCCATGTCTGACCCGGAGTTTATTTTTGTTTTTCCTAAACTCTCGGGTACTCAAATTTTTACGAGTAGCCAAGGGATTTAGGTTGGCTTTGACAAATTCTGGAGGAGCAATGGAGCAGGAGGCTTCAGCATTGTAGATATATATATATAGTTCCGCTGTGTTGGTATCTCTGTGTTGTTTTGTGTATTGAGTTGTATAAGTAGACAGGTGTCTATAACTGTCTAGTATATGATATATTATTCGTGTAACTCTGATTAATGTTGTATATTATGTAAATACTTATATGATTATTATAATCTATTCGTTCCGCTGTGAGATTCTGATGTTGTTGTTCTTTCTTCTCTATCTTTTCTATTTTCTCACCCCTTTCTTTCTTCAAGACGATACGGATTTCTGGTAGTAGAAAGCCGGGTCGTCACATGTATTTCCATTGATGATTTCTAAAATTTATGTTTCACCGATTTTCGTGATTTACATTAATATGTGTTATCAATATTTGTGCATTGGTGAATTTGTGTGTCATTAACTTTTGTGATTGGCATTGATATTATTGTCAATATTCATGGTTTTGGTGAATGAAAATATAGAGTATGACATTCCTTTTGATCTTTGAGAAGATTCTTGTGATATTGATTAATCCCTGGTGATTTTTAATTGCATACTTTTCAAAGTATGGCTTTATGGTTATCATATGTTTTTGTCATATCTCTTATTCTATATCATTTCATCTGATATTTATAGTGAGACTGATCCGTTTATTATTTTCTTATTAAATAATACTCGGGTCAGACCGAGATGTTACAGGTGCTTCTGCTTGACTTCACATCTGGGATTATCACTCTGACTTTTGGATAACTACTTAGATTAGTAGTTTTTGTTGTATATATTTAAGATATAGACTCATTGATGTATCCATTTTCTTTTTTCTAGCACTTGTAGCTATTCTTTTGTGATATTGTGGGTCTTGTTTAACCACTACTCTGATATACACTTTCATGTGTTATATTCATATCTTTTTCCGCCTTTGTGATATGGATATCTGTGACTGATTTGTGTTCTGTTTATTTATATGTTTGTTTCCGAAGAATATATAGAGCCATTGTGTAGTAGCTTTGAGTTTGTATGATGTGTCGGATTTCCTCCTAAAACCAAATGCATGTTGTACTATCTGACATATCGGTGCTCGCACAAAGCAATTACACGGATGGTCGCTCCTCAACAGCCTTATTCTCCATGCTAGTTGACGGCATTACACCGTAGTGTCCTTGGCTAGCATGGGTATAAAGATGGGGCGTCACAGCTTGGTATCAGAGTCAAACTTCAAAACAATGTAAAGTAATCTAGCAAGGATCATCGTCCTAAGTCCATCTTAGGACTCGTGCTTTAGGATTTAATTCGAGTCTTCGTACCGATTCATCCTATTTTCTTTATGATTCCTTGTTTTATCTATCAAGATTGCTTGATATTCATTTGGTGAATAACATTATCCTTCTTCTTTCTTTCTTTCAAAAGGAAGAGAAATGGTTAGACCTGGCCTTCCCAGCGCCGGTCAATCTAGTGCTACTCCCCAAGATGGAGTATTTATTTCTGCCCAACATCTTTTTGATCTAGTAAGGAATGCTCAGGCAACCGGTTCAAATCCGGAATCTACTCACCCTAAGTCCGGATTTGCACGTTTGTGCAACGATTATACAAATTTGGGTGGGAAGCCATTCAAAGGGTCGGAAACTATTATTGAAGTCCAGGCTTGGCTGAGAATGTGCGATCGAATCTTTTCTCGCATGAACCTTATTGATCTTCACCGTGATCAGGTGGCCTCAAGTATGCTCCAAGAAAGAGCATTAGATTGGTATGAGCTCCTGATTTATGAAATAAATGAAGCAAATCTTACTTGGGAGAAATTCCGTGAACGCTTCGAGTTAAAATTTGTGCCAGAAGCTGAGAAGGTGACTTTGGCTCGCCGTTTCATCGACCTTGTTCAAGGTGAATCCTCTATGGAAGATTATGTCGCATCCTTCGAGTCACTTTCTAAATACGGGGTCGAGTATATAAACACCCCATTGAAGAAGAACCAAAGATCTGTCTATGGCTTGAATAAAAATCTCAAGAAGCCATTACTTCGAAAATTAGAAGTTTCTTTTGATCAACTCATTGATATCGCTCTTCAACTTGAAGAGGCTGATAGAGAGAGTGATGCTGAAGTTTTGGGTTCTAAACCGAACTTCAACAACAAGAAAAGGCCTAATAAGTTTAAAGGTCCTTATCTCAGCAATAAGAAAGGGAAGCAAGCCTCTCCGGCAACTAAGATTTCTACCCCAAGTGGTGGGCAATGCTACAACTGTGGTTCTAAGGACCATTATGCGAACAAGTGTTCAAAGCCTCGTGCTTGTCCCTATTGCAAAAGTCCGGATCATTATTTATCTTCTTGTCCCAAACATCAAAACAGGAAGGAGGGAAAGCTTAATGTTGCTCAGGCCCCTGGCAACACATCTCATGGTAAATGTATTTCTCATTCTATCCTTGATGGCATTATTTTATTTCGTGATCATCCTATTCGAGTTCTGTTTGATACGGGTGCGTCCCATTCTTTTATTTCAAAAGAACTTGTTGGTACTTTTTCTTTGGATGTTTTGTGTTTAATGACTTCCTTGAGAATTGCGAATCCTGTTGATGGATCCGCAACAATCAGTTTATTGTGTAAAGATGTCGAGATTATTTTGTGTGATTTTTCTTTCCGAGCCGATTTGCATGTTATGCGCTACTTAGGTTTTGGAATGATTTTGGGAATGGATTGGCTTAACCGCTATGAAGCCCAAATCCTATGTCCTGAGTGGACTATTCATCTTCGACATCCTCAATCTGTTAAGAAGATTTCTATTAATCTTAAGGATTCAGATTCCAGCTTGGTTGCATCTTTACATCCTTTAAATCCTCATGATGATGATAATGATGACGAGGAAGATATTATTTCTCTTATTCACATTGTTCGTGAATTTTCCGACATATTTGAGCCCGTTTTATGATTACCACCTAAGCGAGCAATTGAGTTCAAAATTAATCTCATCCCTGGAGCTCAACCTATCACTCGTCATCCTTATCGCATGTCCAATAAGGAAAATGAGAAGATGCGCAAACAATTATCCAAATTGGAGACGAAGCAATTTATTCGCCCTAGTTCCTCGCCTTGGGGAACTTCGGCTATTTTTGTGAAGAAATCCAATGGTACACTTAGGCTTTGCGTTGACTACCGCAAGCTCAATGATCTTACTATGAAGAATAAATAACCTTTACCTCGGATTGATGATCTATTCGATCAACTCAGTGGTGCTAGAGTCTTTTCACAATTAGACTTAGCTACCGTTTTTCATCAGCTTCGTATTGCAGAGGGTAGCATTCCTTTGACATCGTTCCGTACTCGTTATGGATCTTATGAATGGCTTGTTATGCCATTTGGTTTAACGAATGCTCCGGCTTATTTCGTTGACCTTATGAATCGATTTTTTAAAGATTTCTTCGATCGGTTTGTTCTCATCATTATTGATGATATTCTTGTGTATTCTAAAACCAAGGAGGAGCATGAAAAGCATCATCGGATTGTGTTGGAATCTCTTAGGAGTAATCAATTAAAAGCAAAATTTTCTAAATGCCCTTTTTGGCAATCTCGTGTAAAGTTTCTTGGTCATATTATTTACGGATCCGGAATTTCCGTGGATCCTTCAAAGATTGAAGTGATTCAAAATTGGAAGAGACCGGAGAATGTGACGGAGATCTGTAGTTTTCTTGGATTGGCAGGTTATTACGGCCGTTTCATAAAGGACTTTTCCAAAATTTCCGTGCCTCTTACTAGTTTGACAAAGTGAGGTGTTAAATATATTTGGTCGGACAAATGTGAAACTTCTTTTCAGAAATTAAAAGAACTCCTTTCCGATGCTCCTATTCTTGTGATTCCCGAGGGAAACCAAGATTTTATTGTTTATACCGATGCTAGTCGCTTTGTTTGGGTGTCGTTCTTGTGCAAAGAGAACATGTTATTGCTTATGCTTCTAGGCAATTGAAGCCAGCCGAGACTAGATATGCCACTCATGATTTAGAACTCGTGGCTATTATTTTCGCCCTTCGTATTTGGCGTCATTATCTTTTGGGAGAGAAGTTCATTCTCTATACCGATCATAAATCTTTAAAGTCTCTATTTTTTCAAAAAGAACTTAATTTGCGTCAACAACGTTGGCTTGAGTTCCTTGCATCCTACGATCTTCATATTCTTTATACTCCCGGGAAGGGTAATCGTGTTGCCGATGCTCTTAGTTGCAAGCAACAAGCGGTTGTATCTATGCTGATATCCGAATGGAATGATCTCGGGGTTTTATCCACTTGTGAGATTCGAGATCGTGTTTCCGATTTGTTTTCATCTCTTTTTTTATGTAGCCTTGAAGGTCATCCTTCTCTTTTAGACCGCATTCTTGAAGCTCAAAAGCTAGACCCCGAATTGGCTCTTCTTGGCCAAAATTTTTGAGGTAAAATTGATATTGAAGACTTGAAAGACTTTGATATTGATTCTCGTGGCGGCATTCGAAAATTTGGTAGACTTATCGTGCCTAACATTAGTGATCTTCATAAAGATATTTTAGAAGATTCATATCGTTCTAAATTTACCATTCATCCTAGTAGTAGTAAAACATACGCGGATATGAAGCGACTTTATTAATGGGAGGGAATAAAATCTGATATTGCTAACTTTGTTAAGTATTGCATGACTTTCCAACTTGTTAAGGCCGAACACCAAAGGCCCGGTAGGTTATTGCAACCTTTAGAAATTCCAATTTGAAAGTGGGATCAAATTTCCATGGATTTTATAGACGGCCTTCCCCGTTCTCATTCGAGTTATGATGGCTTATGGGTGATAGTTGATAGACTTACTAAATCCGCCCATTTCATTCCCGTTTGGTCTAATCGAACCGTACCTCTTTTGGCCAAACTTTTTATCAAAGAAATTGTTAAATTGCATGGAGTTCCTTCTTCTATTGTTAGTGATCGTGATCCATTGTTTACTAGTGGATTTTGGAAGAGTCTTCAAAAAGCTTTGGGAATGAAGCTTAATTTTAGCACCGCTTATCATCCCCAGTCCGATGGACAAACTGAGCGTGCCAATCAAACTCTTGAAGATCTTCTTCGTGCATGTGTTCTTGATTTTGGTGGAAGTTGGGTAGATCATATTTCTCTTGTTGAGTTTTCCTATAATAATAGCTTCCAATCTAGTATTGGTATGACACATTTTGAGGCACTTTATGGAAGGCCATGCCAATCTCCTTCTTGTTGGCTTGAGGCCAGTGAGAAGCTGGTTTTAGGTCCAGATTTTATTTGTGATTCCACGGAGCAGATTGGCCTTATTCGTCATAGGATGAAAGAAGCCCAGAGCAGACGAAAATCCTATGCCAATAACCGGAGAAGGAAACTAGAATTTTCTGTGGCAGATCTTGTGTTTATTCGTGTTTCACTTATGAAGGGTGTTGTACGTTTCAGTCGATCGGGAAAACTAGCGCCTCGATATATTGGGCCATTTCCTATCACCGAACATATTGATTCTGTGGCTTATCGCCTTTTATTACCGGCTCAGTTTTCTGCTATTCATGAGGTGCATTTCCCAATTACGGAAAAGTCTCTGAGATTCTGATTCTATTCTTGAGCCTGGTGTTGTGGAAGAAATTGAAGTTTCGCCTAATTTAACTTATGAGCAACATCCTATTCGTATTATTGCTTCGGTGGTCAAACGCCTTCAAAATAAAGATGTTCCGCTTGTTAAAGTTCAATGGTCCTCAAATCCTAAGGATTGCTCTTGGGAATCTAGAGAGTTCATCGAGCGAACACATCCGGACATACTTTCCCATGCTCTTTGAGGTGAACTTCTTATTTCAAATTTCTTTTGTGTTGAATATGCTTTCATGGTTGTTACTATATATTTTCTTCTTAAATATTGCGAGGACGCAATTTCTTCAAGGAGGGGAGTCTGTAAGAACCCGCATATTTTACAATTGAATGTTTAAATATTTTATATAAATATTATATCGTTAGTCAGATTTTAGTCTGAAAAGTTACTTTTTGCATGCGGTCGAATTAGGACTCGGAACCACTTCCATTGAGCTCAAAATGCCGTTTGCGATCTTTTTGAGTATAAACATTGGTATGTTTGGAGTTAGTGGAATTTTTCCACTTATTCATTTTGGGCTTTGGGTTTTGGTTTAAGCCCATTAGCCTAAACTATTAATTCTAGCTCAACCCCCTTCCCTTCATAACTTCGCTTTCATTTCCTAACACTCAATCTTCATCAAAAATGGAGGAAGGAATGGGAATTTAAAATCCCAAGCTCTAGTTCATTTGCAAATCCAACATCTAACTCCAAATTCAAAGAGAAGCCATTGATTCTTTCTTGCTTTCAAGCTTCTTCTTCATTGATCTTGTGTAAAGGTGAGATTTTTATCTCACATCTTTGTCTATAACTATCTTTAATTGTTGGGTATGAATTCCTAACACTTTTTCATATGCATTTGCTCTTAGTTTGGATTGAATTGGGGAAAATCCCAATTTTTATTGTTTTGGGTTCAAATCTTTAAAAATCCAATCTTTGGTGTTTGAACACGTTTTTGGTGATGCATCGAGGAGCCAATAGGACCGGGTAGCCAATGGGCGTAATCCTCTAGCGTTCGAGCTTGATCGGTTGCAAATTGAGAGAGATTTTGCACTTCAAACCCCTAGGTCGCTCGGCCTGCACATGTATGATTCTCGGCCTGCAGTTATGTCGGCCTGCCATAGGTCGCAACCCATAGGTCGCTAGGTCGCTCGACCTTCTTTACCCTCTTAGGTCGCGACAAGTTAGGTCGTTCAACCCCCTTAAGTCGCTCGGCCTTCTCTCATGCCTTAGGTCGCGCCCTGCTTTATACCGCAACCACTTAAGTCGCTCGGCCATTAGGTCGCTTGGCCTGCATCATTTGAGTCGCTTGGAAAGGTCACCTCACTTTGGTCGCTCGGCTTAACCACGTACCTTAGGTCGCTCGGCATTGATTAGGTCACGCCATGCTTAGGTCACGCCGTGCTAGGTCACTCCTGGTGTAACTCGCAACACCTAGGTCGCGCCATGCTAGGTCGTCCCCTGTGCCTTAGGTCGCTCGGCCGTGTTAGGTCGCACTTGCCAACTTTGGTCATGACAAGTTAGGTTGCGCCATGGGATAGGTCGTTGTTGGGCGGATTTTCACCCAGAAGATCTCAAGACCAAGAAGCCGCAGTTTCACCCGGGCTCGCGAGCAACCTCTACTTTGTTATCCCGTTTTTTGGTCAAAACTGGAATATCAATGTCGAGCGCGTCTCCACCACGATCAAGCTAAGAAGAAGCAACCAGCAAGCGTATGTAAGCCCAGAGTTCCACTCAAAATCCAAATACAAAGTCCATTCGGCCTTATACTCTCATGTTCATTCGGCTATGCAAGCATACAGTCCCATTCGGCATTCACATGCGCAAGTTCATTCGGCATAAGCTACCGAACCAACTCCCTGCTGCCCTATGCCGAACCATGCTCCTCTCACGAACTCCACCGATCCACAAGCCTTCACCGAGCCTGTTTGGTACCGAACCAACTCACCTCCAAGACCGAACCAACTCCATGTAAACCCATTACCGAATGGCACATATCCACCCATCACCGGACCACCATAGCCGGACGAGGCTACCACCGGTCCAACCTCAACACGGCCGAACCAAGGCTTCGCCGAACCAGAAGGTTGCCAGTCCAGATTGCTCCAGCCCGGGCCCACCAGCAGCTATACACTTCCAAGACCCCTGCCCCCTACCTCACTCTATAAATAGAGGGGCAGGGGTACAACAATGGAGGACAATTTTTGGGGACAAGTTTGAGAGCTCAAGCAAGGAAGGAACTTTCAAACTACTTTCATACACTTGTACACAACGCATTGTACTTGTAACCTGAAAGAAAGAAGATAATAACATATAAAGTGGACGTAGGCACATTCTGGCCGAACCACTATAAATCTGCGTGTCTTTTACATTTCAGCCCTTACTTTTCTCATATTTACATACTCATCTAAAATCATTGAAAATCACACATACTCAACTAAATAATACGACTTGGAGGTGTTTGTCCATTTTTTGTGCAAACATTTTTGGTGCTTTCACTGAGAGCTGAACTCAAACTTCATCTTCTCCCACTCAACCTTTTTCCTAACGACATCACTCGTTGCTTAGAAATCATGCCTTCCAAACAGAGAAGGGATGTTAACAAAGGAAAGAACATCGCAACTAGCAGCCTTCCAGATCCAGCAATCACAGATCAGCCCACTTCAACAGCAGTACCAGATGAAAATCAGGAAAATCCAACTGGTCCCGCAACGGAACAACCAATCACTAGGGCAGATCTGGACAGGGTTGTGGCTGAAGTAACTAACCGCTTCACATCCCAACAAGAAACTTTGGTGGACCAACTCATGACACGCTTAAGGGACGCTGAAGAGTCCAACCGCAACACTGAATCATGGGGTGAATCCCAATCCGGAGGATCCCGGAGGCAACAAAGGTCTTCACTCTTCGAACAAGCTATCAACAGGAAAAACAATGATAGGGGCCGCGCCCGGACTCAGCCCGAATTCCGACTCGAGGAAGCCCTTGGAACCGAACCTAGCGGGGGAGGCACCAGGCGAGGGTCGGATGTAGCTGAGCCAGTCATGCCACCTAATCATAGAAACCCCGCTGAACGGAGCCGAGCTAGAACTCAGCCCGAAGTTGACCCCATGGATGTGCTCGAAACAGAACCCCACAGGGGAAGATCAAGGCAGGGGGCAACTGTAGCTGGTCCTAGCGTGCATCCAAGCAGCCAAAGACAACCACTGGATAATGCTAGAGGTGATAGACTGTACCATCCCTACAGGTCATCTGGACGAGATAGATCCCGCAGGGAAGAACCGAGCTCATTTTTGTCCGCTCCAAGTTCTGACGAGCGGATGGCACGATTATTCAGAGAATGTGTCCAACGGGAGCAAAGGGACCGGGGAATAGGCGCTAGGGTCACCAGTCCCTTTACCCGAAATATCGAAACTGCCATCACTCCCCGGGAATGGAAAATGCCAACCATGGAACCTTACAAAGGAACTTCCGACCCCATCGTACACCTGCAGAGATACACCCAGCATATGCTCATGAGTGGAGCAACAGAAGGAGTATTATGTAAATGCTTTCCGCTATTCCTATCAGATCTAGCTACCTCCTGGTTCTGCCATCTACCCCAAGGATCCATCAACTCATGGGAGATGTTAAAAGAAAGGTTTATTAGCCAGTTCCGCATCCATGTGGAACAACCCAGGGATGCTTATTCTCTATCCAATGTCAAACAGAAAACCGGAGAGACGCTACAACAATATCTAACACGGTTCAACGCCGCAGCGGCAGCAGTTCAAGATGCCGATGAAAAACTCACTCTAATGGCCCTCTGTAGTGGTGTGCATCCAGACACCAAGTTTGCCAGAAGATTAACTAAGGAAAAACCAGTTACCTTGCCTGATTTCTTCCATGAAGCTGGAAAGTATATGAGACTTGAAGACGCTGCTACGGAGAGGCAGCCAGGGCAACAAGGCAAGATAATTCAGGACAAGGTTCCCACTGCAGCTAAGGACGCTCGAAGAAATGAATCTAGAGACAATGCTGGGGGCAGAAAGGGTGAGAAACGCCAATATCGACCAGGGCCAAGATTTGACTCCTACACTCCTTTGAATGAAACAATCGAAAACATCTACCTAGCCACTCAGGGCGAACTCGGATACAAGCGCCCCCCGCACAAGAAAGAATCAGATAACGCACTCAAGTCCGGAAAGTTCTGTCGCTTCCACGAATCCCACGGACATGACACCAATGAATGCCACCATCTTCGGGACTTGATCGAAGAACACATTAGAAGAAGAAGACTGGAACGTTATGTGAAAAGTCAGAACAGGACTCCAACTCCTGCCAATGAGAACTCAAAGCAACCCCTCCCAGAAGTAGGCGGAGGGAGTCGCAACAATCACAACACCAGTGGCTCTAGTCAAGAGAAGATAGTAGTCCTTACCATCTCAGGAGGACCACACATTGCCGACAGAAGTTGGGCAGAGATGGAAAGGTACGGCAAGTCGCTTAGAAATACCGAAGGATACGTTAACTCCGTCACAGAAGAACGCCAACCGAAACGAAAAGAGAGCGACGACATCATATTCAGTAGACGCGATTTGGAAGGAAGACAGTACCCACATATGGATCCTATGGTCATCTCTGCCTGGTTCGGCCCTGCTAAAGTTTTTCGGATTCTAATAGACACGGGAAGCTCCGTAAACATCTTGTTCAAACATGCTTTCGACAAAATGAAGTTATCAATGAAGGATGTGTCTCCCTGCGACAAACCACTGCACGGTTTCACTGGAGATGCAAAAATGCCCCTCGGGCAACTTGACCTCTTCGTCGAAATAGGAAGTCATCCCCGCTCCGTGGTGCGAAAACAAACGTTCGTGCTAATAGAGAACCACTCGGCTTACAACGCCTTCTTGGGGAGACCAGCCTTGTCTGACTTCCAAATTGTCCTAGCCCCCTGGTGCCTGAAGATGAAATTCCCGACAGACAACGGAATAGGAGAAGTAGAAGGAGATCAAGACGCTGCCCGAGACTGCTATGTAACTGAGCTTCGCAACAACCGCAGAAAGAATAAAGGAAAAGATGCAGAGACTACTCTCTGCATGAAAAGCTTGGAGGCATAGCAACTAAAGAAAGCCCCTCCTCTTCGATACACAAGCGATCCCTTCAATGAACTAGACCCCCGGGATAAAGAGGAGGAGGCTACCGCCGAGCCTGCAGAGGCTATGGAATTCGTATCTGTAGATAAGCATGATTCAAGTAGACTCTTAAAAATCGGATCTCAGCTGAAAACGGAATTGAAGGATCGACTCATTGACTTTCTCCGCCACAACTTAGATGTATTTGCGTGGACCCATGCCGATATGACAGGAATCTCCCCAGACGTAGCATGCCACATGTTGAACATCGATCCCACCAAGGTACCAGTAAAGCAGAAAAAGAGGAGCATGGGGGCAGAGCGATCAGCAGCCCTTGATGAGGAAGTAAAAAATCTACTTGCTAATGACTTCATACGGGAAGCCATCTACCCAGAATGGATCGCTAACCCAGTGCTAGTAAAAAAGGCCAATGGAAAGTGGCGAACATGTATTGACTTCTCCAATCTGAATGACGCTTGCCCGAAAGACTGCTTCCCACTTCCCCGAATTGACCAACTCGTGGACAGCACAGCTGGGCACGAACTCCTATCTTTTATGGATGCATACTCCGGATATAACCAGATCCCCATGCACGCTCCCGATCAGGACCACACTAGCTTCATCACCGACCGCGGATTATATTGTTACAAAGTCATGCCTTTTGGACTCAAAAATGCTGGAGCTACCTATCAACGCCTCGTCAACAAAATGTTCGCAGAACTGATAGGACGTACTATGGAAGTATATGTGGATGACATGTTGGTGAAGTCCAGGAAAGCCAACGACCATGTAAGCCATCTGGACGATATGTTTCGGGTACTTCGCCGATATGGAATGAAGCTGAATCCTCTAAAGTGCTCCTTCGGAGTATCATCGGGAAAATTCTTAGGATTCATCGTCCACGCCAGAGGAATCGAAGCAAACCCTGAACAAATCCGAGCTTTAAAAGAAATAAGGATACCTTCCACTCGAAAAGAAATGCAGAGCCTAAACGGAAAGGTGGCCGCCCTAAGCAGATTCATTTCCAAGGCAACTGACAAGTGTGTCCCTTTCTTCGAAGCACTCAAGAAAGACAAAGGGAGGTTCGAGTGGACCGACGAATGCTTAAAAGCCTTCCTCAACCTAATCGAACACCTTCAGAGACCACCAGTACTCTCAACTCCAAATGAAGGTGAAGTGTTATACCTATACCTCGCTGTATCATCTCATGCTCTAAGCGCCGCCTTGGTAAGAGAAGAAGACCGCACACAACGTCCGGTTTACTTTGTAAGCAAGAGATTTACGGGGGCAGAAGCCAGATATCCTAAACTTGAGAAGTTAGCATATTGTTTATTGATCGCGTCACGGAAACTGCGACACTACTTCCAGTCTCACTCCATCAGGGTTCTAACCGATCAACCACTAAGACAAGTGCTCCATCGTCCTGACACTTCTGGGCGACTCCTCAAATGGTGCATCGAACTAAGTCAGTATGATATCACCTACCATCCCCGCACCGCTATCAAAGGACAAGCCATGGCTGATTTCATTGCCGAATTCACTACCAACGAAGGCAAGGAACAATCCGAAGTAGCAAAAAACATCAAGTGGAACCTCTTTGTAGACGGAGCATCGAACGAACAAGGCTCGGGGGCAGGTATTGTGATCGTCACCCCCAGGGGAAGAAAGTTGTACTATGCATTAAGATTGGAGTTCACGGCCACTAACAACGATGCTGAATATGAAGCAGTAATAGCGGGATTGGAACTGGCCCTAGAAATTGGGATCAATTCCTTATGTATTCATAGTGATTCTCAGCTTATCGTAAACCAGGTACTAGGAGAATTCCAGACTCGAGGAGAACGGCTCGCAGCATACCTAAAGAAAACCAGACTGCTGCTCGATCGATTGGACCATTATCTAATCAAACACATTCCTCGAGAAGAAAACCAAGAGGCAGATGAACTTGCAAAGCAAGCTAGTATGAAGGACAGCACCATTCCCGGAGCACTAGTAATCTCAAGGCAGCTAGCCCCAAGTTTCGAACAAGTAAATCTGATAACTGCAATCGAAGAAGGAACCTGGATGACTCCTATCCGGAAATATTTGCAAGATGGCATACTACCCGACAGGCGTGACGAAGCCAAGAAGATCTTGAGAAAAGTTCCCCACTACACAATACAAGAAGGCATCCTCTACCGGCGTGGCTTCTCTAGCCCCTTATTAAGATGCGTCGCCGGAAGGGAAGCCAAGGAGATATTAACAAACATCCATCAGGGAGGATGCGGAGATCACACTGGAGGACAGACTTTGGCAAGAAAGATACTCCGATATGGATATTACTGGCCCACACTAAACAAAGATACCCTAGACTTCGTTAAGAAATGCGACAGATGTCAGAAGTTCGCCAAGATCCCTCGACTGCCCACAAACGAAATTACTCAAATGACCAGCCCTTGGCCCTTTGCTGTATGGGGAATTGACTTAATTGGCGAACTGCCAACGGGCCGAGGCGGAGCCAAATATGCTATAGTGGCAGTCGATTATTTCACCAAATGGGTGGAAGCGGAACCTTTAAATAAAATATCTTCAGCAAAAATTATTAACTTCTTGATCAAAAACATTCTGTGCAGGTATGGAGTCCCCCTCAAGATCGTATCAGACAACGGACTCCAATTTGACAGCGAAGAATTTGCCGACTGGTGCCAAGAGCATGGAATTCATAAAAGCTTCTCATCAGTAGCTTACCCTCAGGCAAACGGACAAGTTGAAGCTGTCAACAAAATTCTCAAAACCCTAATCAAGAAGAAACTTGAAAAGTCAAAAGGCGCTTGGGTGGACGAACTTCCTACGGCACTATGGGCATACCGCACATCTTTCAGAACATCAACGGGACATACTCCTTTCTCTTTGGCATATGGATCGGAGGCAATGCTCCCAGTTGAGACTATTGTGCCTTCCCACCGTAGGATCCACTACAACCCAGAAGAAAACGAAGAACTCCTCCTCATGTCTTTGGAACTGATTGAGGAAAGGAGAAACGATGCAGCACTCAAAGCAGCAGCTCACAAACAAAAAGTGGCAGCACTATACAATTCCAAAGTCAAGCATCGCAGCTTACAAGAAGGAGATCTTGTCCTCAGGCGAATCTTTCCGCGCCCTGGGGCACTGGACCCCATCTGGGACGGACCATATGTAATTCACAAAGATCTCCACAACGGAGCTTACATTTTGTCAACAGTGGACGGAGAGGTGTTCCAGAGGGCATGGAACATCCGACACCTCCGTCGATACTTTTCTTAACTTGTACTGCCCATATGAAGTGAATTAACAAAGAGAACCAGTGGACGTAGGCATTTTCGTGCCGAACCACTTTAAAAAATCTTGTCTCTTTTTAACTTGTTCCTTTATGTCTTGGCTACTTGTTAAGTTTTATCCCTTTCTGTTGAACAAAATCCTATGGCATCTCCACTCAAGACGCACCGCGGCCTCATCTAGACTAGGCCTAACAGGTACGCCACGATTCTATGCACTCGCCAATGAGACTCTTTTGCTCCAGCATCCCTCTGCTGCGGGTTAACTCATTGCGCGCCTGCCCTCAAAGCCAACTGTAATGAGCCGATTATAAGTCATCATAAAGGCCGACTATAGCCGATGGCAGCTCATTACGGCGTTCGGCTCGTCGGTAACCGTGAACCTACTTTAAGCCCCAACATAAGGTGTGGCCAGCCAGGGGTAGTTCACGGCCAACGGCACCCACGCTAGCCGGCCACGGTAAATCGAATAATACCCACGATTACGGACCATAACGGTTCGGGTAGTTACCGTGCGCGATCTCGGCTCCGATGTGTCTTAAGTGCGGCTGTGGTAAAAAAGAAAACTCCCCGCGGAGGCGTAAGATGGGTGACAAATGTCTCCAAGACCCACAGCTAGGGAAAGTGACTACAAAACCCGTTTGCCACGAACTTAAGCACATCGACGGCCTTCCGTGACTGGAAGTTTTACTTTTACTATATTTCCATTTCATTTAAATATTTTTCTCCTATCCTGTATAACAAACTCTAAAGTACAGGAAACCAAATAGGAAACATTCACTCATGAGGCTCTAAGCCTGCGTGCTGGGTAGCAGGGCGCTCTGCTATACCCGTGAACAGTTACACAAGACACTCAAAGCTACCGCCTGCGAATAAAACATAAAGGGCGGTACTCTCTTCTCTTGTACATAAATGCGTAACTATAACTTATTCATACACTGACATTGCAAAACGTGAAATTATATTTCAAGCAAAAACTTAACATCAAACACAAGTGGAATCACAGGCATATACATAATTATACTTCTCACACAGCACATAAAGATAGCAACAACATTTAAACATGACAAAATCAGCTTATATTATAAGATCACACGAAGTTATTCTTTGCAAATAATTTTATTACAGTTGCATATCAAAGACTAACATGAACAGTGATAAAAAAGAAACAAAAAGATGGCAGATGCATCCACACTCCATCACCAACTCCCCCAGCCTACTTAGCCGCAGGATCGGAGCCCCCAGCATGTGGATCTGAAGTCCCACCTGTCCAGATCGGAAGAGGAATTCATTAAACGAACGATCAAGTTATGAAAACACGGAAAGAAAAGAAAGGGAAAAGAATAACTCACCAGCATCCGCCGCTTGATCCTCATCATCCAACTGCACGCCCGCTTCCTCCGCAGCAAGCAGCCGCATCCCCTCCTTCACCGCCGCTTGCTCCTCCTTTGAGAACTGAGCAGTAACCGCACTCAAGTTGAAAGCCTCTCCGCCTTCCTTACCCGCGTTCACCCTGGCCTCCTCTAAAGCCTGGAGATACACCTTGGCCATGACCCGAGGGTAATCGTCCATCCAAGACAAGCCGCCCTCTTTCCAAGTATGGAAGTACATATCCTGAAGCATCTCATCCATCATCCCCTCATTTTCCTCAAACTCCCTCACCCGAGCCTCGGAAGCTTGCAACTTAGCGACGGCGACGTCCCTCTCTGATTGGTATCTCAAGCAGTCAGCCTGGAGTGACCTCCTCATTTCCTCCTCCTTCAACCTAAGGGACCTCCTCATCTCCTCCATCTCCTCCTTCAACTCAGCCTGAGCCATCTCCGCAGCCTCGAGTCTCCCCGACAACTCCTCTACCCGCTCGAGATCCGCATTTCGAACCTCATCCACCGTTGTAATGGCCATGTTAATCCGCTCCCTGCAGGTAACCTCCATCTTCCGTAACTCCGCCCTACTGGCCTTCTCCATGGTCTCTTTCAGACGCTGGGAGGCTTCCTCATGCTGGGAGATCTGGATGGCTTGGTCGGCAAGCTGCTTGGCCTGATCGGCAACCTTTAGCCTTAACCGAATATTAGCACTCCCAATCTCCTCCCCGGCCTTGACCAATCGAGCATGATGCTCCATTAACTTCTTAGTCTCTTCGGCCACCCGGTCAATATTAGCCTTGGCCTCGTCCCCCATAGTAACTACCCGAGTAGTAAGCAGATCAAGATCTAGGGACTTGGCCTCATCCAGCACACGTACCATGGGGTTGCGGGGAAGTAGGTGCTCGCCCGTGGTCTCATCAAATGAAATGTCCCGAAAACTTGGGTCTAAATCAGGATGACCGGCAAAAGGGTCACGAGGCACGGGGCGAGGCACATCGGGACGCCTTATATGAATGACAGTAGATCTCTTGGAAGGAGGAGGAGGGGGGCAGGGCTCCGTGCTCTCCTCCGTAGTATCACGAGGAGGCTGAGTAGGGGGAGACAGAGTAGGAAGCTGCGAAGCAGAAGAAGACTCAAATAAGGAACGGCTCCGCTTCCTTTTCTGAATGCCCTCTTCGATGACCCCAAGAAGAGGGCGGTACTTGACTACGTCCCCAGTGCGATCAGTAGAAGGTTTCGCGGAAGCTCTCCTCGACTTAAATTGTTCAAGGCGGTGTCGAACATCCGACGTTTTACCCGCCTGGCCTGCCCCTGGAATAAAGAACAAGTGTTACGAACATACAATAATCCGCAATTCAAAAAATGTGCTAAGTTAAAAAGAAAGAAAAGTGAGGAGACACATCTGTTATACAAACCCGGCGGAGGAGTGGGATACTGCAATAAGTCCTGGATCTCATTCCAGGACGGAAGTGAACCGTAAAAAATTTCTAAGTCCCTATCGAAAATGGAATCGGCAGAAGACAAAAGTTCACCTTGCATCGCCGGGGTCACCCTAGCTGAGGAACCCTTAGAGGATGGGTCAGTGCTAACCACAGCTTTGCCGGTTTCCTCTGCCTTCTCCGTTTCCTTCTCTGTTTCCGACTCCCCCTCTGACTCCCCGAAGGCCCGACGGAGAGCCTCATCCAGTTCGAGGTCCTGCTCAGAGGTTAGAGCAGCAACACCGCTACCACCCTGACCATCGCCATCTCCTCCACCCTCCGACCCTTCTCCAACTTCACCTCCTTCCTCCTCTTCTACACCTTCCTCCTCCGGGACATCCGGGCAAGTACTTGGAGAAGGGCCATCGGACTCCTTGAGCTTCTTGCCTCCTACGACTGGACGTTGTGCAAAGGGCTTCCTCTTGCCACCCTTCGCTGTCACCCCACCTTTAGGCTGGGCAGCCTTCTCTTCTGCCGTGTCCCTCTGTTTGACTACGGACTGATGTGGGAGGATCAAATTATACGACAAGAGCCTGGCATTCCTAATCAGATAAGCAGCCGATCTGTCTCTCCCGGAAATAGCTTCAATTTCTGCTGCCATCCGAACCAAGCGATCATCTTCCACAACCGCAAAACCACCTGTCGCTAGCAAGAAATAAAAGCGCATAAGAGAGTGAATTACAGCCAAGACAGGAATTATGAGTAGAGTTTTTACTTACATCCGGAGGTAAATCGGCGAATAGAGACGGAGTCATCCCTGACAAAGAACCACTCCTTCTTGAACATGCTATACTTCGAGTATAAATCCAAAACAGGCTTGAAGGAAACGGCTGACTCCAAGCTAATATATGGGGACCCCTTCCTGTACCCCCTCAGATTGTACAGATATCGTATTTCCCGGTGGGAGGGGGCGCGCCCATATCTCTTCTGGAAGATAGCATATAAGCATACCAGAATGGCATAAGAGTTGGGCTGAAGCTGGAATGGAGCCACCTTCAGATAAGTGACGAAGCTTAGTATCCAGGCGTTGATTGGAGGAATAGCCCCGCACATGCAATGGTACCGGCTATAAGCGAAGTACCCTTCAGGGGGATCATATGGCATGACCCCTTCCCCCGGTAACAACATAAGAGCCCTGTCTATCCCAAAGGAACGGGATATAACGTCAAGTTGCTCCTCCTTTAAGGAGCTTGGGAAGCAGTCAGGGGGAGAGTTCAAAAGTTCCTGTGGACCACATCCGTCCACTAGAGACTTCGGAATAGGTCGGTGTTGCCCGGATCCTGATTGGACTGGGGGCGAGGAAGAAGAAGGCTCTCCTGTGCCTCTAGACTTCTTTCTGTCTGATCGTGTTTCCGCTTTGCGAGACATTTTCTGCAGCACAAGAAAAACCTAATATTAGAACAAGGAAAATAGAAAAGTAAACAAACAAGTGCGTGCAAGTGTGGAATTTCATTCGCAAGCTGAAGTCTTCCAGATCACAAGTTCATTCGGTTTCCATGTTCATTCGGCTTCCAAGTTCATTCGGTTTCCAAGTTCATTCGGTTTCCGAGTTCATTCGGTTTCAACCCCATTCGGTTTTCATCTCATTCGGCTCCAAGGCAGTAGTCCCATTCGGTGAAGCAAGGACATACGTGTGTATTCGGTAATAAGTATATACCTGGTTCGGTATAAGGTTGGTTCGGCAAACACTTGATTCGGCAATGGAGTGATTCGGCTCTACTCGTTCGGTAAAGAAAAACAAGGGGGGTACGGCCTCTATATATAGGCAAACTCACAACCACCGAACCAGATGTCTCGCCCAACCGGACCAATGATACCGGACCACCAGAAGCCGGATGAGAATAGCCGGACCAACCAAGAACCGAACGGAACCCTCTATCTACCGTCCAAGACCAGGAACTGGGGGCACGCAGGGCGCTTCACTCAGATAAGTGCCGAACTCTAAGAGCTTACTAATAAAATAAAAAATATGATAACAATGGATAAGTCGTGAATCTCTCACTAACATGGATTAATCATTTACACGTGCACGCGACCACGAACGGTCCATAGGCACGCTCTGAATGGCTATTAACCCTATCGTCATGAGAATTTACACTTTGACATCCCTTTTTAAGCTCATCAGTCAAATGGATATTTGATAATTATGAAATGGCTAAGCTACTTACACATGTACGGGGTCGAGAACAACCCCTAGGCATGCTCTGAGCTAGCGATAAACCACCTTGACAAACGATCCAGGGAACCACTCTAACGTGAACCTGGCATCGATAACCCCCTCGGGGTACACTAACTCGCCTCGAACGGCGCAATTCACTTGATCACAAATATTTCGACCCCGAACGGTCGTTATTTGAAACCACACTAAAACTATAAATCTCTTTGCAGGACATCCACAAGATATAAACATCCAGCCCATGACATTACAAGACGAGTCTTCCCACCAACGAGAAACAAAGCGCGACACGTGCAAGCACGTGCCCCACTTTGGGGGGCAAATGTTGGGCGGATTTTCACCCAGAAGATCTCAAGACCAAGAAGCCGCAGTTTCACCCGGGCTCGCGAGCAACCTCTACTTTGTTATCCCGTTTTTTGGTCAAAACTGGAATATCAATGTCGAGCGCGTCTCCACCACGATCAAGCTAAGAAGAAGCAACCAGCAAGCGTATGTAAGCCCAGAGTTCCACTCAAAATCCAAATACAAAGTCCATTCGGCCTTATACTCTCATGTTCATTCGGCTATGCAAGCATACAGTCCCATTCGGCATTCACATGCGCAAGTTCATTCGGCATAAGCTACCGAACCAACTCCCTGCTGCCCTATGCCGAACCATGCTCCTCTCACGAACTCCACCGATCCACAAGCCTTCACCGAGCCTGTTTGGTACCGAACCAACTCACCTCCAAGACCGAACCAACTCCATGTAAACCCATTACCGAATGGCACATATCCACCCATCACCGGACCACCATAGCCGGACGAGGCTACCACCGGTCCAACCTCAACACGGCCGAACCAAGGCTTCGCCGAACCAGAAGGTTGCCAGTCCAGATTGCTCCAGCCCGGGCCCACCAGCAGCTATACACTTCCAAGACCCCTGCCCCCTACCTCACTCTATAAATAGAGGGGCAGGGGTACAACAATGGAGGACAATTTTTGGGGACAAGTTTGAGAGCTCAAGCAAGGAAGGAACTTTCAAACTACTTTCATACACTTGTACACAACGCATTGTACTTGTAACCTGAAAGAAAGAAGATAATAACATATAAAGTGGACGTAGGCACATTCTGGCCGAACCACTATAAATCTGCGTGTCTTTTACATTTCAGCCCTTACTTTTCTCATATTTACATACTCATCTAAAATCATTGAAAATCACACATACTCAACTAAATAATACGACTTGGAGGTGTTTGTCCATTTTTTGTGCAAACAGTCGTTTAACCCCTTTAAGTCGCTCGGCCTACTTCACCCCTTTGGTCACGTCACTTAGGTCGCGCCAGTTGGGTCGCACCATGCTATAGGTTGCACCAGGCTATAGGTCGCGCCATATTGTGTTGCCCTGTTAGGCCGTATGCTATTTCTTGAGCCATTGATTTCTTGTGTTGACTTATGTTAAGTCGTAAGTCATGGCTGTTAAGTCGCAAGGGTATTTCCACTTTGACGGATTTGGAATCGAATTATTTGGATTTTTATTCACGTCTTCGAATGTGAATTTTGTGATTTATTGTTTCTACAATCATTTTTGTGATTTGTCACTTTGTATCACTCGTATGAGAAATCTAATTAAACGGCTTAGCAAAACAAATGGTATGAAACGCTTGCGTTTACTTCGCCGGTTAATTCTTGGACTTGTTCGATTGAATCTCTTGTGACAATTTTCGAGTGGAGATCTACAATTTGTTCGTAAATATTTAAGTTAAGCTAGTGGTTATGGGACATAAAGCTAAGCTTATATATTTACTAGCTTACTGTAATTGACACCTTTTGATGATCGTTGATGATCATTTTTGTGATTTATACTAGCAAGTGTGCGATGTCTCTTTGTCTACGAGGGAGAATAAACCCCATTTCTGTCGAGCTTCGTCTCAATTTGGTGGGGTAGAGACCCATGGTCTTCGGGCAATTTTGTGGAGCTTCGGCTCCAAATTAATGGTTAGCAACCATGGAATAGCGTCCCATTTTTTGATAAACGTGTTAGTGAGTTTTCATGCTCTCGTTTTGTGATATGCCTCCCCCTTTTTGTGATTTCTGGATTTCCGTAAATGATTTCTAGAATTTGTGTTTCACCGATTATCTTGATTTACATTGATATGTGTTATCAATATTTGTGCATTAGTGAATTTGTGTGTCATTAACTTTTGTGATTGGCATTGATATTATTATCAATATTCATGATTTTGGTGAATGAAAATATAGAGTATGACATTCCTTTTGATCTTTGAGAAGATACTTGTGATATTGATTAATCCCTATTGATTTTCAGTTTCATACTTTTCACAGTATGGCTTTATGGTTATCATATGTTTTTGTCATATCTCTTATTCTATATCATTTCATCTGATATTTATAGTGAGACTGATCTGTTTATTATTTTCTTATTAAATAATACTCGGGTCAGACCGAGATGTTATAGGTGCTTCTGCTTGACTTCACATCTGGGATTATCACCCTGACTTTTGGCTAACTACTTAGATTAGTAGTTTTTGTTGTATATATTTGAGATATAGACTCATTGATGTATGCATATTCTTTTGTCTAGCACTTGTAGCTATTCTTTTGTGATACTGTGGGTCATGTTTGACCACAACTCTGATGTACACTTTCATGTGTTATATTCATATCTTTTTCTGCCTTTGTGATATGGATATCTGTGACTAATTTGTGTTCTGTTTATTTCTATGTTTGTTTCCGAAGAATATATATTGCCACTATGTAGTAGCTTTGAGTTTGTATCGATGTGTCGAATTTCCTCCTAAAACCAAATGTATGTTGTACTATCTGACATATCAGTGCTCGCATAAAGCAATTACATGGATGGTCGCTCCTCAACAGCCTTATTCTCCATGCTAGTTGACGGCATTACACCGTAGTGTCCTTGGCTAGCGTGAGAATAGAGGTGGGGCGTCACAGCTTCCTCCGTCCTACCATGAAAGTCGCCATTCATCGAACTCAATCAATCTGAAACCATCCCGAACCCTAAATTGCAGCCTCCACTGTGCGCGCGATGCTCCACCCAATATACCGACAGTAGAAGAAATCGTGCTCGAAAATTAAAGTGAAGGGAAATTCGATTAGCTTGCCTTCATTGTGTTAAGCCGAGAGGAGTTCGAATCGAATAGAGGAGAGAAGGAAACGAAGGAGGAAGACGCGATTTTGGATTTAGGTGCGGTCGCCATTATTATAATTTTTTTACTTTAATTTTTTTTGGACTTTGATTTAGGATTTAGGTTGCGTGATTTTATAAAAGGGTTCAGCTTGGCTTTCTTCAAAAGGAGGACGCGAGTAATATATTTTTTTATTATTTTTTTCTTCTGCTTGCGATTTAAAAAGAGAACGAGGGGGCACAATTTTAAAATAAGGGTAGTGGCGCATACAAGAAGCTTGACGAATTAAATTAAATTTCATCCGATTATTATCAATTAAATTTTCAGCGCGTTTATATATCGTAGAAGCACACAACAACTCCGATCAATACTAAATTTGAAATCCGATAATAATTCAATATTAAGGAACCAATGGAACTAATTTCGTTAAATTCCGAGATTGTGCCTTGGAAGGCTATTTTTAAAATTCAATTTAAACGATAAAATTTCAAAACTTAACAAACCATTTTTAAATTTGATTCCATCACTTCTATTCTCTTCAGTATTATCAAAATAAATTTTATAAGCCTTTAAATTATATTTTAACAGGCTCAAAACTCCAGATTCAACATTTTATCCGAATTCAAATTATTTAATTTAATAATTTAATTATCAAATAAATAGTGAGATTTGAATTCAAGTTAAAAATTAACCTTTAAATATTAAAATCAATTAAATATTCCGATTTTAAATGCTCAAAAATTCCGGGTCGTCACATTCCTCCCCCCTTAAAAGAATTTCGTCCCCGAAATTACAAGTTAGGAAGAATGATACAATACCCATTAACTTTTCCTCAAAACCAAACAAATCAATATCTTACCAACGAACTACTTATAAAAGACCCATTATCTTTCTTACAAACTTCCCAAACTTTTCCTTAGTTTCGAACCAACTTTCCTTATTAAACTATTCAAATTATAATTCAAACCAAGTTTTAAATTTTCAAAATTTCTCAAAAATTTTCTAGCTCTCTAAATTTCCGAAAAATTTTGCCAGCTTCTCTTTTGCGCGGCTAGCTCGGTACAACTACAAAAGGCCTCTACGAGCTCCCAAATTCCAAAAGAAAACAAATAGTCAAGTGGCTCGATCAAAATCCCAATCAAATTTCATATAGAAATTTAAACACATACCTTTTTGTCGCGCATTTCAAATTTATCTTTCTGAAATCAAAACCCATTTTCCTTTTTCCTTTTATAATACCTGCGTATCCTGCTTAGCACTAATATCCAATCACAACTTTCAAAAACATTTTATCGACTTCCTTACAAAATGTCAATATTTATTCATCCAAATATTACTCAGAATATTTTGTAAGATCAATTTCCACTTCAAGAATTCACCATTCCTTTCTTAATTTAGTATAAGCATTAAATATGTTCCTTATATTTATTTTCACCTTACCACTTTAGTTTATATCTATTTCTGTTCAAATTGATTCTTTCATTTCCATATGAATTTAATTTTATCTTCAACTCTGAATATTTGAATTTTATTTTCCATTTATAACTAGTTCATGCCATTATTTTAAATTAGTTTCATTTACTCATTTATTTCAATTCCCAATTTGAAACCGTTTTGTCATTAATATATTTTTTTCAAAAAATTTTCCAACTCCCAAAATTTTGGCAGAGTCCCCTTTGTACGGAGGAGCTTTTGCAATTTGACAAAAGATATAAATAAATATACATCGACCCACCCGATCGGAAAAAACCAAACACAGTTCATATTTCCTATTTTTATTGCGTAGGCGTACCTTGTAACAACCAACATATTTATCGATTTTATATTTAAATATTTTATTTAAACATTTTATCGTTAGTCGGATTATAGCCTGAAAAGCTACTTTTTGTATACGTTCAAATTAGAACTCGAGACCACTTCCATTGAGTTCGAAACACAGTTTGCAGCTTTTTTAAGTATAAGCATTGATATGTTTGGAGTTGGTGGAATTTCACCACTTTTTCACTTGAGACCAATAGTTGGGCTTTTAACCTATTAAACCCAAACTTCACCCTCCCCTCTTCATAACTTTCTATTTGCTTTAAACCTTCAAGCTTCTTCAAAAATGGTAGTGGGAATGGGAAATTAAAACTCCAAGCTCAAATTCAACTTCAAATCCATCATTCAACTCCAAATTCAATAAGAAAACATTGGATTCAAGCTTCTTGCATTGGGATTGAAGAGGGATTGATTCTTGCTTGCTTTGTTCTTCATTTTCATTGGTTTTTGGTGCAAAGGTGAGATTTTTATCTCACAATTCTAGCTTATAACTATATTGGACTGTTGGGAATGATTCCCTACCATTTTTGCATGCATATTAGCATTTGGTTTGGATTGGATTGGCGAAAAACTCCAATTTTTAGCGTTTTGTTGAATTTTCTGCACTTAGGTCGTTCTGGCCATTTTTCTGTGTTCGAAGTTAGGTCGCTCGCGACCTAACCCTTAGGTCACTCGCGTGTTATCGCGTTAGGTCGCACTACCTCGAAATGACGCCTCGGAATTAGGTCGTTTCCCCTAGGTCGTAGGTCGCATAGGCACCGTTAGGTCGCGTGACCTTAGGTGGTTCCTCTGTAGGTCGTATGACCTTGAGTCGTTCGCATGGTTTAAGCCTTTAAGTCGTTAGGTCATAGGTAGCAAAGCCGTAGGTCGCGCAATCCCCTTAACTCGCTCGGTCTTATCATTTTTAGGTCGCGAGTCTTGCTAGGTCGCTCCTTGTGCAATCTCGTTCGGCCTTTATCTTGTTGGGTCGTTCCCCATTTAGGTCGCGTGGCACTTTAGGTCGTGTGGCACCATAGGTCGCATGACTCTACCCCGTTAGGTCGCGTGACCTTTAACCCGTTAGGTCGCATGATCTTTGTTCCATTAGGTCACGTACCCCCTTAAGTCGCTCGGCCTTTGTTCCATTAGGTCGCGTACCCCTTTAAGTCGCTCGACCACTAGGTCGCGAACACCTCTAGGTCACTCGATCCCTTAAACTCGTAGGTCGCTCGGCACTTACAACCTTAGGCCGTACTATTTAGGTCGCTCGACCGTGCTAATGATAGGTCGTGAGCTTCTTAAGTCGCTCGATCCTATCCTCCCTTAGGTCTTCACTTGGTCGTACCGTTTTGGACGGGGCGCTGCCCCGCACCCCGCCGGGTGCGCTGCCCCCTGGACCCCCACGACCTGACTGGGCAGGTCGAACCCCGTAGCAGGGGCGTTGCCCCCGCACCCCCAACTTGGGGGGTTGCCACCCCCGGACCCCCCTCCGTAGGGGATCTTATCTGAAAAACATTCAATAGAACTTGCTTTGTTGAGATGCTGAGTTGACCATTCTTCGAGACAAACTATCTTGGGCTTCTCGGTCGATTTTATGGATTTTTGAATATCTATTTCGATGGATTCTTTATCGGTTTCTTTGGATTTTATTCACGTCTTCGTATGTGAATTTTTATGATTGATTGTTTCTACAATCACTTCAATGATTTGTCACTTTAAAATATGAAGGTTTCAATACTAGTAGTAAATATCAAAACTCTTTCAACAAAATGATTTCAACTCTATTTTCAATAACAAAGCTCTTTTCTTAGACCATTTTCCAATCTACTAGTATATACAAACCTTTACCTTACTCGTATGAGAAATTGAATTAAACGGCTTAGTAAAACAAGTGGTATGAAACACTTGCGTTTGCTTCGTCGGTTAACTCTTGGACTTTTTCGATTGAACCTTTTTGTGACAATTTTCTAGTTAAGATCTACAGTTTGTTCGTAAATATTTGAGTTAAGCAAGTGGTTATGGGACATGAAGCTAAACTTTTATATTTACTAGCTTAGTGTAATTGACACTTCTCGTTGATCATGACGATCATCCTTATGATTTAGACTAGCAATTGTGCGATGTCTCTTGTTTGCTTGGTTAGACTAGACACCACTTGTGTGATTTCATTCACACATACCTTTTTACCTTCTTGGTTAGTCTAGACACCACTTGTGTGATTTCACTCACACATACATTTTTGTTTGCGAGGTTAGACTAGACAGCACTTGTGTGATTTCACTCACACATACTTTTTTGATTTTTGGTTAGTCTAGACCTCATCTGTGTGATTTCGACTCACACATATGGGGTAGCTCCACATGGTCTTCGGACCATCATGTGATGGGCCTCTTTCCCTTTTTCGGTGATTTTTGGATTTCTTGTGTTGATTTCTGGAATTTATGTTATTGACTCGTTATGAGTACAAGTTTAGGGTATGATGCCCTCTTTGGATCTTTGAGAAGATTCTTGTGATATCGATTTATCTCTTATTGATTGATCTTTTGTTGATCATCATTTGCATACTTATAGTAGTATGTCAGTATGGATATTTTATGTTTATGTCATATCTTTTATTTTATACCATGTCATCTGGTATTTATAGCTAGACTGATCCGTTTATTGTTTTCTTAAATAATACTCGGGTTAGACCAAGATGTTACAGGTGCTTCAGCTTGACTTCTCCCCAGGGTTTGCTGCTTTGACTTTTGGCTAACTATTTAGATTAGCAGTTTTTGTTGTATACACTTGAGATATAGACTCATAGTTGTATTATTTTGTATAGCACGTGTTGCTATTCTTTTGTATTATTGTGGATCTTTTTGACCACTTCTCTGATGTACACTTTCATGTGTTAGTTTTATATCCATATCTTCTTCCACCTTTGTGATATGGATGTCTGTGACTGATTGTGTTATGCTTATTTCTATGTTTGTTTCCGAAGATTATTTATAGCTACCGTGTGATAGCTTTGAGTTTGTATCGGTATGTCGGACTTCCTCCTTAAATGAAATGCATGCTATACTATCTTACATAACGGTGCTCGCACAAAGAAGTTACATGGATGGTCGCTCCTCAACAGCCTTATTCTCCGTGCTAGTTGACAGCACTACATCGTAGTGTTCTTGGCTAGCGTGGGTATAGAGGTGGGGCGTCACAGCTTGGTATCAGAGCCAAACTTCGGAACAACGTAGAATAACTTAACAAGGATCATCGTCCTAAGTCCATCTTAGGAGTCCTACCCTAGGATTAATTCGAGTCTTCGTACCGATTCATCCTATTTTCTTTTGTGATTCCTTGTTCTATCTATCAAGATTGCTTGATATTCATTCTGAGAATAATCTTTTCCTTCTTCTTCCTTTCTTTCTTGAAGGAATAAGAGATGGTTAGTTCTGGCAGTCCTAGCGCTGGTCAATCCAGTAGTCCTTCTCTGGATGGCGTATTCATGTCTGCCCAGCAACTTTTGGATCTTGCTCAGAATCAAAGGTTTATCTGTGCTTTGAGTAAGAATCCCACAAAGATCTTACCTTTGAAACTAGAAGTTCCTTTCGACCAACTTGTAGATATCACTCTTCAAGAAGAAGAGGCTGATAAAGGAATTGATAGTGATATTGGGATGTCCAAGAAGAGGCATATTAATTTCAAAAGCCCTTATCCCGATAAGAAGGTGAAGCAACATGCTTTTGTGGCAAAGACTCCAATCCTTCATCATGGACGATGCTACAATTGTGGTTCTAGGGACCACTATGCGAAGGAGTGTCTGGAACCACTTTTTTGTCGTTATTGCAAAGATTCCAGTCATCATATTTCTGTCTGCCCCATACTTCTAAGCAAGAAGAGGGTGGAACCAGAAACTTCGGTAGCCAAGCCACCTACCTCTAGTCGTAAACGATGTTACAATTGTGGTTCCACAGACCATTATGTCATTAAGTGCCCAGAACCTCTCTATTGCCACTATTGGAAAGGCTCGGGCCATTACTTGTCTACACGTCCCCTGCGACCTAACAAGAGAGAAGGAAAGCTAAAAGCTTCTAACAAAACTCCTCTGGGTCAAGGTACTTCTTATTTAATCCTTGATTTCATTCGTTTTCGATTATCCGATTCTAGTTCTTTTTGATATGGGTTCGTCTCATCATTTTTATATCAAAAGAACTTGTTGGTTCTCTTTCTTTTTATGTTTTGGGCTTGATGACTTCTTTGAGGATTGCGAATCCGGATTAGTGGATCCGCAACACTCTACTTGCTTTTTATTGATATCGAAGATTATTTCATGTGATTTTTCTTTCCGAACCAATTTGCATGTTATGCATTGCTTTGGTTTCGGAATTGGTTTGCGTGAAAGGATTGGCTTATTGCAAAGCCCATATCCAATTTTTCCGAGAGGACTATTCATTTTCGATATTTTCGATCTATTAAGCAGATTCATATTTTTCCTTTGTGATTTCGATTTCAAATCGATGGCAACATTTTGTTGTTTTAGCTCACATGTTGAGTAAAGAGATATCTCTCTCATTCTTATCGGTTGAGAATTTTTCGGTATTTTTGAGTTTGTCTTAGGATTATCACCTAAGCAACCTTTTTGAGTGGTATTAAGGTCTTTCCAGTTGACCTTGCCACCGAATTTCAATCGCTACGAGTTGCGGAAGTTAGCCTTCCACTACCGCATTCCGCACTCGTTATGATTTATGTGAATGACATATTGTGTCATTCAGTTTATCCAGTCTATTTCAACCATTTTACAAATCGAGTATTCTATGAATATCTCAATAATTCCAATCTTGTATTTATTAATTTTGGATGAAAATAGAAATTTAAAATTTTTCAAATCTTTTTAAGAAGATATTTTAAATTCTATAAAAAGATAATTTTGTGTTGAATTGCCCATTTAGTGTTTTAAGAATTTTGGTCGATGCGCTTGATCAACACTATTGATAGGGATTTCCTAAACGCTTTGATGAGACAATCAGACACACTAAATTGACTTGTAAAATATAAATTTTTCTATGAAGGTAATTGTGATTTTTAAAGTTTTAGCTTTTTGGGAAAGAAGATTAAATCCTTTCTTTTCAATATTCTTATTCTTGTGATTCCCGAAGGGAACCAAGACTTTAACTTTAGTACCAATGCTTATTGTATTGGTTTGGATGTCGTTCTCTTACGAAAGAGAACGTACAAGCACTTTTGCTTCTAAATCTTTAAAGCCGATCGAGACTAGGTATGCCACTTATGATCTGGTGCTCGCAGCTATTGATTTTGCTTTCAATATTTGGCATTATCATCTTTGGTGGAGAATTTTGTTCTCTACCTCGATAGTAAATCGTTGGGATATCTATTTTCTCACAAGGAACTTAATTTGTCTCAACTTCGTTGGCTCGAGTTCCTTACACCTTATGATCTTGATATTCTTTATAACCACGGTAAGGGTAATCGTGTCGCCAATGCTCTTAGCCGTAAACAACAAGCAGTTGTTTCTATGATGATATCCGAATGGAATGATCTCGAGATTATATCCACTTGTGAGATTCGAGAGCGCGTATCCGATTTATGCTCATCACTTGTTTTATGTAGCCTTAAGGCTCATCCTTCTCTTTTAGACTGCATTCTTAAAGCTCAAAAGGGGCTAAATCCCGAATTGGCTCTTCTTAGCTAAAGTTGTAGGGATGAAAGGTTGATATTGAAGGTTTGAAAGACTTTGATATTGATTCTTGTTGCGGCATTTGAAATTTGGTAAATTTATCATACCAATTATTAGTGATCTTCGTAAAAATATTTTAGAAGATTCTCATCGTTCTAAAATTACCATTCATCCCAGTAGTAGTACAATGTACGCAGATATGAAGCGACTTTATTATTGGGAGTGAATGAAATCTGTTATCGCTAACATTGTTAAGTGTTGCATGACTTGCCAACTTGTCATGGCCGAACACCAATGGCCTGATGGGTAATTGCAACATTTAGAAATTCCAATTTGGAAGTGGGACCAAGTCTCCATGGATTTTATAGATGGTCTTTCCCGTTCTCATTCGGGTCATGGTAACTTATGGGTTATAGTAGATAGACTTACTAAATCTGCCCATTTTATTCCCGTTCGGTTCAACCGAATCGTTCCTCTTTTGGCCAAACTCTTTATTAAAAGAAATTGTTAAATTATATGGAGTTCCTACTTCTATTGATAGCGATAGTGATCCACTGTTTACTTGTGGATTTTGGAAGTGTCTTCAAAATGCTTTAGAAACGAAGCTTAATTTTAGCACCGCTTATTTCCTCAGTCAAATGGACAAACAGAGCGTGTGAACCAAACTCTTGAAGACCATCTTCGTGTTGTGTGCTTGATTTTTGTGGAAGTTGGGAAAATCATAATTCTCTTGTTTAATTTTCCTATAATCATAGCTTCCAATCTAGTATTAGTATGGCATCTTTCGAGGCACTCTAGGGGAGGCTATGCCGATCTTCTTCTCGTTGGCTTAAGATCAGTAAGGGACGGGTTTCGGGTCCAGATTGTATTCGTGTTTCACCTGTGTAAGGTGTTATATACGTTTTTGTCGATGGGGAAAAATTAGCGCCTCAATATATTGGGCCATTTCCTATCGCCGAACGTATTGGTTCTATGGCTTATTGCCTTACATTACCAGCTTAGTTTTCTGTTATGCATGACGTGTTTCATGTTTCTCAATTACGGAAATGCCTACGAGATTCCGATTCTATTCTTGAGCCTGGTGTTGTGGAAGAAATTGAAGTTTCGCCGAATTTAACTTTCGAGCAGCATCCTATTCGAATTATTGCTTCAGAGGTCAAACGACTTCAAAATAAAGATGTTCCGCTTGTGAAGGTTCAATGGTCCTCAAATCCTAAAGATTGCTCTTGGGAATCAAGAGAATTCATCGATCGAACACATCCGGACTTACTTTCTAGTGCTCAATGAGGTGAACTTCTTATTTCAAATTTCTTTTGTGATAATATGCTTTTATGGTTGTTACTTTTTATTTCCATCTTATATACTGCGAGGACGCAATTTCTTTAAGGAGGGGAGTCTGTAACAACCCGCATATTTATCGATTTTATATTTAATATTTTATTTAAATATTTTATTGTTAGTCGGATTATAGTCCGAAAAGCTACTTTTTGCATACGTTCAAATTAGGACTCGAGACCACTTCCATTGAGTTCGAAATGTCGTTTGCAGCTTTTTTAAGTATAAGCGTTGATATGTTTGGAGTTGGTGGAATTTCACCACTTTTTCACTTGATACCAATAGTTGGGCTTTTAACCTATTAAACCCAAACTCCACCCTCCCCACTTCATAACTTTCTAATTGCTTTAAACCTTCAAGCTTCTTCAAAAATGGTAGTGGGAATGGGAAATTAAAACTCCAAGCTCAAATTCAACTTCAAATCCATTATTCAACTCCAAATTCAACAAGAAAACATTGGATTCAAGCTTCTTGCATTGGAATTGAAGAGGGATTTATTCTTGCTTGCTTTGTTCTTCATTTTCGTTGGTTTTTGGTGCAAAGGTGAGATTTCTATCTCACAATTCTAGCCTATAACTATATTGGACTGTTGGGAATGATTCCCTATCATTTTTGCATGCATATTAGCATTTGGTTTGGATTGGATTGGCCAAAAACTCCAATTTTTTGCGTTTTGTTGAATTTTCTGCACTTTGGTTGTTCTGGCCATTTTTCTATGTTTGAAGTTAGGTCGCTCGCGACCTAACCCATAGATCGCTCGCGTGTTATCGCGTTTGGTCGCACTGCCTCGAAATGACGCCTCGGAATTAGGTCGTTTCCCCTAGGTCGTAGGTCGCATCGCACCGTTAGGTCGCGTAACCTTAGGTCGTTCCTCTTTAGGTCGTATGACCTTGAGTCGTTCGCATGGTTTAAGCCTTTAAGTCGTTAGGTCGTAGGTTGCAAAGCCGTAGGTCGCGCAATCCCCTTAACTCGCTCGGCCTTATCATTTTTAGGTCGCGAGTCTTGCTAGGTCGCTCCTTTTGTCATCTCGTCCGGCCTTTATCTTGTTGGGTCGTTCCCTTTTTAGGTCATGTGGCACTTTAGGTCGCGCGGCACCATAGGTCGCATGACCTCAACCCCGTTAGGTCGCATGACCTTTAACCTGTTAGGTCGCATGATCTTTGTTCCATTAGGTCGCGTACCCCCTTAAGTCGCTCGGCCTTTGTTCCATTAGGTCGCGTACCCCCTTAAGTCGCTCGACCATTAGGTCGCGAACACCTCTAGGTCGCTCGACCCCTTAAACTCGTAGGTCACTCGACCCTTACAACCTTAGGCCGTTCTATTTAACCCCGTAGCAGGGGCGTTGCCCCCGCACCCCCACCTTGGGGGGTTGCCACCCTCCTTGGACCCCCCTCCGTAGGGGATCTTATCTGAAAAACATTCAATAGAACTTGCTTTGTTGAGATGCTGAGTTGACCATTCTTCGAGACAAACTATCTTGGGCTTCTCGGTCGATTTTATGGATTTTTGAATATCTATTTCGATGGATTCTTTATCGGTTTCTTTGGATTTTATTCACGTCTTCTTTTGTGAATTTTTATCATTGATTGTTTCTACAATCACTTCTATGATTTGTCACTTTAAAATATGAAGGTTTCAATACTAGTAGTAAATATCAAAAATCTTTCAACAAAATGATTTCAACTCTATTTTCAATAACAAAGCTCTTTTCTTAAACCATTTTCCAATCTACTGGAATATACAAACCTTTACCTCACTCGTATGAGAAATTGAATTAAACGGCTTATTAAAACAAATGGTATGAAAAGCTTGCGTCTGCTTCGTTGTTTAACTCTTAGACTTGTTCGATTGAACCTTTTTGTGACAATTTTCTAGTGAAGATCTACAGTTTGTTTGTAAATATTTGAGTTAAGCAAGTGGTTATGGGACATGAAGCTAAACTTTTATATTTACTATCTTAGTGTAATTGACACTTCTCGTTGATCATGACAATCATCCTTATGATTTAGACTAGCAATTGTGTGATGTCTCTTGTTTGCTTGGTTAGAATAGACACCACTTGTGTGATTTCATTCACACATACCTTTTTACCTTCTTAGTTAGTCTAGACACCACTTGTGTGATTTCACTCACACATACGTTTTTGTTTGCGAGGTTAGACTAGACATCACTTGTGTGATTTCACTCGCACATACCTTTTTTGATTTTTGGTTAGTCTAGACCTCATCTGTGTGATTTCGACTCACACATATGGGCTAGCTCCCCATGGTCTTCGGACCATCATGTGATAGGCCTCTTTCCCTTTTTCTGTGATTTCTGGATTTCTTGTGTTGATTTGTGGAATTTATGTTATCGACTTGTTATGAGTACAAGTTTAGGGTATGATGCCCTCTTTGGATCTTTGAGAAGATTCTTGTGATAACGATTTATCTCTTATTGATTGATCTTCTGTTGATCATCATTTGCATACTTATAGTAGTATGTCAGTGTGGATATTTTATGTTCATGCCATGTCTTTTATTTTATACCATGTCATCTCGTATTTATAGCTAGACTGATCCGTTTATTGTTTTCTTAAATAATACTCGGGTCAGACCGAGATGTTACAGGTGCTTCAGCTTGACTTCTCCCCCGGGTTTGCTACTCTGACTTTTGACTAACTACTTAGATTAGCAGTTTTTGTTGTATACACTTGAGATATAGACTCATAGTTGTATTATTTTGTATAGCACGTGTTGCTATTCTTTTGTATTATTGTGGATTTTTTTGACCACTTCTCTGATGTACACTTTCATGTGTTAGTTTTATATCCATATCTTCTTCCGCCTTTGTGATATGGATGTTTGTGACTGATTGTGTTATGCTTATTTCTATGTTTGTTTCCAAAGATTATTTATAGCCACCGTATGATAGCTTTGAGTTTGTATCGGTATGTCAGACTTCCTCATTAAATGAAATGCATGCTATACTATCTGACATAACGGTGCTCGCACAAAGAAGTTACATGGATGGTCACTCCTCAACAGCCTTATTCTCCGTGCTAGTTGACAGCACTACATCGTAGTGTTCTTGGCTAGCGTGGGTATAGAGGTGGGGTGTCACATACCTTATTTAGCATTTTAAGCAAGCTACTTATAATTTTTAGCAACTAGCGCAACCAAATCTAGCCTCACGGCTTCCAGGTATCTGTACTTACTCAATTTAAACATGTAAGTGCCATATATATGAAGTTTATCAATATTTCACTTATTTGCAATAGTTAAACACATGAATTTTAAAAGAAATGCACACCGAACATTTTCCGCAAACAATTTATATAGTTTTCATACCAATTCAACTATTTCAATTAATTTATAAACCATTTTCATTCAATTTGAATGGTTTACAACCCATTCGTATACAACTTCATTCAATTTAAATGCTTTAAAACTCAATCGCTTACATTCAATTCATTTTCAATTTTCAACAAACCCATATTATTCCAATTGATTTAAAAATCAATTTTATTTACTTGCAATGATTCATAGAATTTTATTTCCTTCTATTTTCGTCCAACGACCAATTTTCGTCATGCAAATTGGTAATATTCATTCAAGTAAATAACCATTTAAGCCGAGGACCATTTTAAATTGATTCCAACTCAATTTATTATTTAATTCTCTCTATTTAAAATTCATTCACAACCATTTTATCTAGTTCGACACATTCTATTTAAATTTTATCCCTTTCCAATTTTATTCACCATCCATTCATTTACATTTCATTCCATATTTGTTTATTCCAAACTATTTTATTTAGCTCGAAAACAATCCAGGCTATTCCATTCAATAACTATTTCTCAACTTATTTAAATCACACTTCATTTGATTCTTATATATTCCATCTATTTATTTATTCAATATAATTAGTTTACCCACTCAATCCATTATGAATTTTCATTTCCTTAAATATTATTTATAACCCACCAAATTCTATTTCGATTCAAATTTATTTTCACTTGATTAAAATCCGACCCAATATCATTAAACTTCGTTTAAGTTAAATTCAATTCAACTCCTTTCCATCTTTTTAGCTTAAGTTGATTTACTTCAATTTTATACTTGAGCTCATTTCATCTTACGAGTAATTTTTTTTCCTTTCTATTTAACTTAATTCTATCTCAGTCAAATCTCGTATTAAATCTACAATTCCATTTGATCAGTTATTATAAAAATTAACTTTCCAGATTCAACTCATTCAATTGATTACATAGCCATTTCCAATTTATTTCCACTTAGTTGGATTTTATTTGCAATTCAAACCATTACTATTTTAATCCATTTTCATTTTTATTCTATGCATTCCAATTATATCTAATTTGTTAAGACTTCAAGTTAAATGTTAATTTATAACTCAAGTTCTGAATCCACTATCCATTTCCAATTTACCACCCAATTTAAGAACTCACTATTCAGTTACATTCTCAATTCATTTAATTAATTGCAAGGCCACTTTCAATTTTATTCCCACTCATCTGGGTTTTATTTATAACCAAAACAATCCCTACTTTAATCCATTTACAATCATATTTATTTCACTAACAATTCAAGTCGAATTGGATTTATAACTTGAGTTTTATTTCTAAACATCATTATTAGCTTACAATTCAGCTTCTATTTAACTATATTGAACTCCATTTACACATTTCATTAACTAATTTATTATCAAATTAGTTCTCTCCTATTTATAGTTCAATACTTGATTTTTAATCTTAAAATCTCTTCATTAAATTTTCTTAAGTTTAATTTATTTTATAATTCAAGATTTGAGATTTATTTTATTTTCCAATTCATCAAAAATATTTATTTTAGGTTTTCTATTTCACTTTCAAAATTTATAAGTCATAACTTATTATTTACACAATTCCATTCATTATAGGCTTGAATATATTCTTCTTTCATTTTAGCTCAAGCCTTATGCTTATTTATAACCCAAGCATATTTTTTACCATTGGTTTTTAATTGTATAACGACCCGTATTTTTACGTGTCGAAAGATCGTAGAACTGTTGTTATTAGGTTGTTAGTATTGTTTAAGTCGTTTAGAATTTAAGTCGTTTGGAGCTTAAGTCGTCCAGAGATGAGTCGTCCATGGTTGGGTCGTGTTGTTGCATAAGTCGGTGGAACGACTTAGAGGATGGAGCGACCTATAGGATTTGACCGACTTAAGAGATTAGACGACTTAAGGGTTAACGGCTTAAGGAGGGTAGCAACCTAGTGGTTAGCGTCTTAAGGGGTTAAGTGACCTAAGAGAACTAGCGGCAACGACCTAGGAAATTGAACGAGTTACGACCTAAGAGGGAGATAGGTTGGTTGGACGGCTTAAGGAAGATGGCTTAGGTCGTTGAAGTTTAGGTCGTAAGACCCTGTGTTTGTAGTTAGGTCGTGGATGAGATAAGGCTTAGGTCATGTGTTGGATTAGGTCGTTCGAGCGACTTAAGGTAATAGGTTAAGTCGTAGGTCGCTAAGCCGTGTGCGTTGTTGAGTCGTTGAGTGTTGAGTCGTTGAGTCGTCCAAACGGCTTAGGTAGGAACGCGCGTTTGTGTTAGGTCGCTAAGTCGTATCCTGTTGAGTCGTTGGGTCGTGTTTGTGTTAGGCCACGTAGAGGGTTGAGTCGGTAGGCCGTGGGAATTGATGACTCGTAGGTTGTGAGGCCTTGTTAAGTCGTGACCGACTTAAGGGGGCGAACGACTCATAGGGACGAACGACTCATAGGTTTGGCCTATAAATAGGAGTGCCTGTCTTCATTTTTGGGATCCGGATTTTGAAGCGACGAAGTGCTGCTATTTTGAGAGCTCGACCACAACACTTCTTCACTTCTTTTCTCCACTTTAATCTTGTGCTTCCATCCATCTAAATCGAAGATCCAAGAGCCAAAGTTGAAGATCTCCATCCATTGAAGAGAGATTTCATCGTTTGAAGCGGAGTTTTGGCGGATCGAGCTAGATCCTTTGCTGTCCAGATCTGAAGTTAGTTGCTTTTGAGATGTTTAGGTGATCCAGTGAGTAGTGGTTATCTCTCACACGGACCCAAAGGAGTATATTGGATCGGTGGCTTGTTTGTGTGTTAAAGATAGTGATTTCATGCATTTTCCTTAAGTTTGCATGTAGATCCATTGTTCATAAAGTTTTGATATCCACTTTACTATATGTTAACCTATGCTAGTTCATTCATCAAGATATTACTTAGATTTCATGCTTGTTAGATTTGGACTCTTTATTTATGAAACTGTCATTATTGTTATTTAGATCTTGTTTGAATGATTGATTACTTGGATTAATGATTGATCTAATTGATTGTTATAAATTAGTTGATCGATGATTTGATTTGGACAAGTTGGTCAAAGATGATTCAAAAGCTAAGTGGAAAGGCTCTTGAATAAGGAAAGCTGCTCGTGGCATATGAAGCGGATGATAAAGCTCATATGGATAGATTTGATGATGATGTTGAGATGGGACTTTGCTATCATGCGATGAGGCAAAGCATGATGTTGAGATGGGACTTTGCTATGATGCGATGAAGCAAAGCATGATATGAGATAGCCTTGGTTTAATCCAGAAGGGATCATCCCAAGCATGTTGATAACTCGGTGATATGGTTCGAGTTTGTGGATAATGGTTGGCTTGAGAGGCGCTTGAGCTAGTATGAGAATAGTCGTCGAGGAGGGTGACTAGAAGGCTGAGATTTCATCGTTATTGAAGGTTCTAGCAGACTCAAAGCAAAAGTACGCTGGGCAGATTCGATAGTCCCAAGACTAATAGTTGATGGTCTAGTACTCTGGGCAGATTCGATAGTCCTAGGCACGGGTCACGACGACGTGCGGAGTTCTGTCTAGAACCGGGGTTACCATTAGCCCTTGACGGACGGATGAAAGAATGAGTCGGTCAGTCAATTAACGGTGATATCAAAGCAATGATAACAGTGATAGCCAGAGTCATGGATGTTTGGATGCTTTGGTTGTATCGTCACTCGGTCTCAAGAGCGATGTTCTGTGGTTGCTTATCTGATCTTGGTTTAGGCCTTGGGGGTTTGTACTTGGAAAACGTCGACCTTGACTCGAGTGATAATTGTTTTACTTTAAATGTCTGCTTTGCTATGTTTATTTCTGCTTAGTGGGTCTGGGGGTTATCACTGTAGAAAGAGGTGGAGTGGGATGGTTGGGTTCCTATTCCTTTTTACCCTTTTTGCTCTTTTGGTATGTTTGATAGTTGATTTACCGCTCATTAGGACTTTTGTCTTACTCAAGGTTTTATGTTCAACTCTTACTACCTTGGGCTGTTCATCCGTTTTGGGATGGGCAGACTAGGTAGCAGGTGACATGTGCTGTTTTCAGTGACCAATGCTGTTGATGACAAAGACGAGATGAAGGCTTTTGCATAATATTTTCTTACTATACGTACCGGATGTTCCGCTGCTTGTATGATTCTCTGAGTGTTATGTAGTGAGGCTTGATGTATTGACTATTCAGATGTTTGTATCAAATTTGTTTGTAGTGTATGATGAGATTCTGTTTATGGAGCTTCACTATGTATACTTTTCTAACTGTATTTTATCCCTGCGCTATGAGTAATACGATAGACTCCGCTGTTTTTACCTTACCTTGATGATCATCCATGGCTGCCTGGCACTCTTTACAGCGCACTATTTCCTTGTTTAGTGCAGGAGTCATGGGAGGTCGTCACAAATTGTTTTATAAGTTATTCTGGTTTATTTATTTCACTTTAAATTTAAATCTCCAACATTCAAAGCTTATATTCCTTTCCTGATTTAAAAATCATCTCAATTTATAAGCTTACCACCTATCTCTTCAGGATTTTTAAACACCCGGCTTTGGTTTCAAATCATTTTGAAATCTCTAACATCACAGATCACACTTCTCAAAAGTCAAACCAATCCTGGTTTATTCCCAACAAATTTCCTTTGAGATTTTCAAAAACAACTAGCTTTTCTGAACAAATCAGTTTTTTGGCAGTAATCCGTCACTTAGAAATTTGAAAATGAATACTGATGATGCGGCCGTCATCATCAGAATTATTTTCCAATAATCCAAGTGATTTCAATGCTATTTCACTTTCAAAATCCATTTAAAACAAATTTCCTTTCCGAAATACCTCCAAAACAATAATGCTATCATTTATCTTCGAAACACTTCGAAAAACACTTCCAAAATCTTCGGGATTTTAAATTTCCAAATCCTGCTTAAATCAATTTTAACTATAATTCATTTGCATAGCTTATGCTCATACAAATTCTCATTTGATTATATTTCAGTTTATAAATTACATTCATAATTCATATTTATAAATTTCATTTTATAATGAATTTATTCCCTTAAACTTTGGTTATATTTTCAATTTCTAGTTAAATTTTTTTTACACAACGGTGATAATAATTTAATATTATCATTTCTAACATCCAAGCAACCATATATTAGATAAAAGAGTTTACAAAAACTTTCTTTATATAAAAAATATATTTTTGGGTAAAATTATTTCATTTACCACATTTAAAACAATACCGTGTCAATTGTTCTATTCAAGAGTTTAGAAACCCCTTCGATACAGTTATACAGACTGTGTCGACGAAGGTTCATATGCCACTCAATAAACCAATCAACACAATATTAAAACAATTTATATTCACTAACAAATACGCGCTCATATCTATTAATATGCTCAAACTCATTCTAGAGTACTATGGACTCTAATTTAAATGAGTAATTCCCACCGGAGCTAAGGTTATCTCCAACCTAAGCTCTGATACCAACTGTAACAGCCACAAGTCCATACCCCTTGAGTCAACACTATTCTACCTAAATCAACTCAAGTTGTACAGAAATACAAACCATTTGGGTCAAAGAAAAAGAGGTAGAATAAGAAAATAGAAAACAACAACATAATCGAACCATCGCAGCGAATAAATATAATATATAACAAATAATCTTGACTAAAAATAAAATATACCTGTTTATATATTACATCATCAGAGTACATCAATCACAGCTCAACATCAATATCATACAAACGGGTACACAGCAACTCAACACAGCAGAATATATATATATATATATATATATAAACAAGTATGGAAGTACCTATCGTCATCTAGCTCGTCTTCTAAGCTCCACAACATCATATCCTGTATCCTATAACACTCGGTCTGACCCGGGCATTACAGTTAAATAACACCCGAGTCAGTCTAGAATACCAGCGTGAGAAAATCACACCCAATTGATTATCAAAGTTTCAAAAATCCTTTGAAAACAAAAGAGCATCTCTTAAGACCACGCCACAAATAAACATGTCGGGATTTTACCTTACGATAGCTAAAACAATTTTTATAGGAATCCTCTGATATTATAATAGGGTCTATATACAAATACTTATAAAATAGACGAAATTGTCACATGATTAAATTCCAGCTACTAGCCATAGAGTGAGTAATAAAAACAAAACTCGTACAAGGCTCGTAGGAAGAATGGATTTCCGACTAATGACTAGGCACTGGGGTACCACTTGTCACAGTACGTGGCATAGATCGTAGTACCGAGGAGTACGCCCGCTCCACTGCAACACAAGACCGGGACTACCCCTTACTGGATAATCCCGAGTGAGATCACCCCGCGGTTGGGATCAGCAACCGCCCACTAAGCCGAAACAAAAGGGACATCTAAACAGGGATGACCTCACCCCGCTTGGGTGCTACCCACTTAGCCTTGCTGCATAACCCTTGATTTTCAGTCATTCCCATTTGATGAGGCTTGAGGCTAAGCGTTACCTTTTTAGAACATATCCCTTAGAATGCCCATCGTCCAACTGACGATGTCCCGAAGCATTCATCCATACAAGTCCGTCCCGGGTTCGAACAGAACCGAAGGCACTACTCCTACTACATTTGGAAATATCCTTAGGATTAGTAGTGACTAGCCCTTGCACTTCACTGCTCCATCTTCGAATCCAAAATCGTTTTCCACGAAAACGTACAAACCGGATCGAAGTGGTTTTCGAGAAATAAATCTCGATCCCGGTCTCTTCGAAATGATCAACGCATTTGGCCAATATTGATGGTCGGTTGTTTCACTATCAACTAATATTCACAACATCCTTCACACAATAAATAATTTTCCCAAACTATTTATTAACCTCAAAAATATCTTCACAAGATATATATTTCTATTTTCAACTCTTTGAAAACAGTTTCAAACCATCTTTCTTTTCAGAATAAACTTTGCCAAATATTTTTATCTCCACTGAAATCACCGAGCGCAAAACTAGATTTTTAAAATAATTTAAAACACTTTACTTTGAAACATTCTTTAAAACATTTATTTCAAAAACTACTTCAATAATTCGGTTAAAAAACATACTATATGAATATTTGAAAGTAAGGTTACTTAATAAAATATAAAAATAGATTTTCACTTTTAAAAACAAGATACTAAATCACTCATTAAATAATTACTACCATAATAGATTGAAAGAAAATACTTACTTTAGAAATTTAGATATTTAGAAATGATAAATTTTCCAAAACTTGTTTTTAAAAACAACTTCAAAACCTTTAATTTATATTTAAAAATTTACTTTAAAAACGTACTTGGTTATCCAGGAAGAATTTCCAATCTCAATAACTTAAATCAATTTTTCCAAATTGATTCCTAATTTATTCCATTTGAAATAAATTTCTTTACTTATCACTTAGTTTCAAAATTCATTAGTTACGGACTTATTATTAATGTTATTATTTCCCGTTTGATTTTAAATCCTTTAACTGAAGTAACAAATTTCAGTTTTTTTCCAATCACTTCTTTATTCTTTTCAATATTTTAAATTTTAAATTTAAAATAAATGTCTTGTTCTTTTAAAATAATAATACCGAAGTTTAAAAATTCATTAATCTCCTGATTATTCAAAATTTCCATTCTATACTCAAGATTTATTTATTAGAATTTTAAAGTCGCTTTATTTCTTTTCCAATTCATTCTTAAATTTATTCAAATTTCTATAATTATTTTACTTACAAATTCACTTCTTTTATTTTCTTTCCAAAATCCAATTTATATATTTTTGGTAATTCATTATCCCCAATTATATCCATTCGAACCATAGCATTCAATATTCCAATATAATTCATCATAGAATATCACATAATCACAACAGAGGGTATTAAATAATTTAAATAAATGTTGAGGGGTCCAGTTGGATCCCTCCAACCCGTTTTCCCTACATCCAAGCACAATATAAAATGCTAATTCCAAAATGTACCATACTATAGCACATCAATCAGTTCAACCAGTCAAACAATTATTTAAATTTAATCATTTAATTTTAAATTTAGATTTAGCTGAGTGAGATAAACTCACCTTTTTATTTTGCGTGCAGTCCCCTTCAAAATTGCCTTGGTTTTTCCTTGATTTATGACCTTGAATAAACAATTTATATGATTTATTAACATTTGCACCCATCTAAAAATAAATTACCATTTAATAAATTTAGTTAACTAATTTTAGACGGCAGTTTAACTAACCTGGTTTACATTTTATATTACATTTTTTTTCTTTTTTCTTTCTAGCTTAAAATTTCGTAATAGGGTATACATGAATATTCTAATTTCTCAAATAAATATGTTAGTTATCAATAGATTTAGCTGATTACTATATACCTATTATAAAGTTTACCTCACTGTAACTTATCCTATTTATAATTTTTTTTTATATAACTAAACATTTTAGATCCTAAAACTTACTAAACAAATCTACAGAAACAAACCCAGAATTTACCCATAAAAGCTAGAAGTCGAGGCCACACGATCAAGAACCACAAGCCGCAAACCCTAAACCGATTCCACTCCAAAGTCGAGCCCAACACAGTGATGATGTCACCTGGATCGCTGCTCACCATCGCGAATAAAGTTCGCTTTTCGATCAAACCCTATCTCGAGTGAGACACCCTTCCTCCATCCTACCGTGGCAGTCGCCATTGATCGAACTCAATCAATCTGAAACCATCCCGAACCGTAAATCGCAGCCTGCACTGTGCGCGCGATGTTCTTGCGCGTGATGCTCCACCTAATATACCGACAGCAGAAGAAATCATGCTCGAAAATTAAAGTGAAGGGAAATTCGATTAGCTTGCCTTCATTTTGTTAAGCCGAGATGATTTTGAATCGAATAGAGGAGAGAAGGAAATGAAGGAGGAAGGTGCGATTTTGGATTTAGGTGCGGTTGCCAATACTATAATTTTTTTTTTACTTTGATTTTTGTTTTGGACTTTGATTTAGGATTTAGGATGTGTGATTTTATAAAAGGGTTCAGCTTGGCTTTCTTCAGAAGGAGGACGCGAGTAATATATTTTTTTATTTTTTATTTTCTTCTGCTTGCGATTTAAAAAGAGAACGAGGGGACACGATTTTAAAATAAGGGTAGTGGCATATACAAGAAGCTTGACAAATTAAATTAAATTTCATCTGATTATTATCAATTAAATTTTCAGCGCGTTTATATATCGTATAAGCACACAACAACGCCGATCAATACCAAATTTGAAATCCGATAATAATTCAATATTACGGATCCAATGGAACTGGTTTCGTTAAATCCCGAGACTGTGCCCCGGAAGGCTATTTTTTAAATTCAATTTAAACGATAAAATTTCAAAACTTAACAAACCATTTTTAAATTTGATTCCATCACTTCAATTCTCTTCAGTGTTATCAACATAAATTTTATAAGCCTTCAAATTATATTTTAACAGGCTCAAAACTCCAGATTCAACATTTTACCCGACTTTAAATTATTTAATTTAATAATTTAATTATCAAATAAATAGTGAGATTTGAATTCAAGTTAAAAATTAACCTTTAAATATTAAAATCAATTAATATTCCTGTTTTAAATGCTCAAAAATTCCGGGTCGTCACAGACTCGGGTGTTATTTAATTGTAATGCTCGGGTCAGACCGAGTATTATAGAATACAGGAAAGGATACTGTGGAGCTCAGGAGACGAGCTGATGGCGATACGTTCTTCCATATTTATGTTACATAATCCACTGCGTATTCAGATTGTAAGGACAGATTATTATTACTGTCTAGTTGTGTGATTATTTATACTCTGATGATGTATATATAAATAGATATAGTATTTGTTTTTGGTGTAAAGATCTGTGATTATCTATTATATTTTATTCCGCTGCGATGGTTAGATTCTGATGTTGTTTTCTATCTTCTTCTACTACCACTTCTTTTTTAACTCTAATGGTTCGTATTTTAGTTCATCTTTGAGTTGATATGTTGGAGAATAGTGTTGACCCAGGGGTATGGATTTGCGGGTCGTTACAAATCGCTTAAATCTGACCCTAAAAATTCTTTCAAACTAATCATGGATAAAAAGATGTTAGGTAAATAGGTGCTTATCATTTTATTAATTACTTCATTTTTATCAAAAATATCTTCTAGAGATATATATCTACAAAAAATTTCTTTCAGGTGTCTACGAAATCACTAAACCTCTCTTTAACTTTGGAAATAACAAAATATTTTCGTAAGTCATATTGGAAAACATTATTAAGTTAAAAAAGGTTGATAGAAACTATATAAATTTTACTCAATATCAATTTCTGTAGTCAACCTTTACTGTAACTATCCCGGTTTTGAAACAAATTTAAATTGGTAATTAATAATTTTTTGAATAAAATGGTGAATTAATTTGAATTTTTTTCAAATTTAATAAGATATTTGTTTATTTGGGTATTGATTTTAAATTTAATTGCGAATTTGAGATTCTATATTAAATATCTTATAAATAAAAATTTGAATTTGAAATTTGATTTGAAGTGCAAAAATTAATATATGTTGAAAATAAAGATTTGGAAAATAAATAAATTACGATTGGAATAAAATTTATATTATTTACTCATATACAAATACAAATTGATTGTATATTAATTTTTGAGTTTGAAATTTAAAAATAAATATTTTGAATAATACATTGGATTTAAAACTCTATATTTTAACAATAGAAAAGAATTTATTTTGTATTTTTAATATGATAATTTGGAAATTTTATTTTGAATTCCAAGGACTATTTAAAAGTTAAATCTTATGTTTCCAAATATATATGTGTTGTGATTTGAAAAGTTATATTTTGAAATTTATGCAATAATTATTGAATTTCTATTTGAAAGTTATAAAAGTATAAAATATAGATAATAGAAAATGCATAAATATAAAACATACGTTAATATGAAAAGAAATGTTTTATAAATGTAAAACTAAAAGGGTTTAAAAACAAAGTTTATAAAATTACTTTTAAAAAAAGATTTAAATATAAAAGTGTTCATTTTGACATTTGTACATTTGGGAAAACAAGTATATTACAAGTTTAACTTAATAACAAACAAGTGGCAAGAAAAATAAAATTTCTTTTAATTGAAGAAAAATATGAAAAAGGAAAAGAAACCAGGGCACACTTTTTCTTCACCTCTATCTTCATGTATCGCCCCACTCTGAGACCCACATTAGCAAAGAATATTACAGGGTAATATCGTCTTCTAATACAAAGAATAGAGCTGGATAGGAGTGACCATCTATAGCCCCGTCTTAACTATCTACTGAATACGTCGATAAATGCAGCATTTTTTTTTAATGTGGATCGACATATCCAATAGATACTTAATACAAAACTATAATGGCTATAAGATCTAACAGAATAAAATATAATAACTCGAACGTAAATCACATCACAGAACAGTAGATCATCACATACATATACACATATACATATACATCACAAAGTATACAAAATGATACATGTCAAGTGGTATAGCAACCACCTTATACCGGCGATTCAAAAGAATATGCATATCAGAGTTACAACAAAAAAAGGACTACACAAAAGGCTATAACAAAAGGAGATAGCAGAATAGTCCATGCGGAAGCAGAATATGCGAAGTCCAAATGTACCTAACCTGAAACACCTCGGTCTGACCCGAGTATAAAATACATGGGTCAGTCTAGCTAAACAAATCAGTTAGATAAGCTCAATGATAATGAACATGCAAGGTCATAAAGTACCAGAAATATCTCTAAAAGAGATTACTCGATCATCTAACAAAAGATGAATCATAACAAGCCTCATACCATCGGCAACTCAAATAAACAAAGGATATGAATATCCCAAATCAAGCCAAAAAGCAAATCACAAATACCAATAAAGGTAACATAAGTTTTCACAAGGTAATCACTATGTACCGAGTGGTTCAAAAGACCTACTCAGAAAGGCGATACTTTAGGGAAATATAAATATCAATGAAACAAAAGATGCACGTGCTCAGTACTGTATAAACAAGGATCCACAAGCCCGAAGGCGACAAACCCAAGTATCTGTCGAGCGGTGACGAAGGACGAACTCCAAAAGCGATACTATAGGGCAACGAACCCGAAGGCGACAAACCCAAGTATCTCTCGAGCGGTGACGAAGGACCAACTCCAAAAGCGACGCTATAGGGCAACAAACCCAAAGGCGACAAACCCAAGTATCTCTCGAGCTGTGACGAAGGACCTACTCCAAAAGCGATACTATATGGAAACAAACCCAAAGGGTGACGAAGGACCAACTCCAAAAGTGATAATATAGGGCAACAAACCCGAAGGTACAAACTCGAAGGCAACAAACCATAGTGGCGATGGTCCGGAGGCCCAGTACTGGACACCACTAACTGGCAATATGTGTCACAAACTCTCGAAAAGTGTTAACGTGTGTCCCATACCACACGTTCGCACTAAACGGTTTACTAACCGTTAGTCAATTCCACACTCAAAGCAGTACAAAGTTTACCTCATGTCATCGGTAAACTAGACCTGAAGGTCAAAACGATCAAACGAATAGATTAGGAATTAATTGGAAAGATAAACGCACGTATTCCATAGTACGTTTTTTACCCAACCATTTAATTACCTTCCTACTTCGTTCGAAGTGCAAAACAGTGTAATTTTACTCAGAAAATAATTTGGAACAAGTTTAGAAATCGTTTGAAAACACTTTGGAAATTGCCTTTGAAATTCTCCTATTATGGAGTAAATAATTTAATACTTAAAATAATACTAAATAATAATTTCATAAGCCAATTTGTTTGAAAAAAACTTTAAAATGCTTTATAAAACCAGTGCACGAAATCTGGAGAAAAAACTCAAGAATTCGGGAAAATATTAAAAATGTCGGAAATTATTCAAGTATAAAAACCGCTGAAAACACGCTGCGAACCCAACTTCGAAAGCAGGTTTTATCCTCCAAACGGATTCCAAATGATATGAAATTTTGTATGAATATTTTTAAACATTCGTACTCCAATCTGAAAAAGGTTCACTCAATTTTGACTTGAAATGAAGAAACTGCGTCGTTCCGAAGTTGGACTAAAACCACTATAAACTGCTGTGTAAAAACAGCGCAAAGGTTCAACTTTGACGATGAGTTCGAAGGGACAAATGAACTCAGATCTTAGTGAAATTTGGTAGAAGCTTAAACTAATGCTTCTCCTTCGATCTGCAGAAAGAATCGTTCGATTCATACTTGAAATGAAGAAGTTATACTATCTTAAATATGAACTCGGGCCATGTTTGCAACAGTTCAAAAGCCGGAAATGTGCAGGCCTGAAACCATCTTTGGTACAACTTCCCGGCATGAAATAGAGAATCAATTTGCATCGAATTGAGCCGAAAATTTGTATGCTTGTATTAGAAAACTTTACCTTTCTAACAAAAAAATAATGATTCAATTTGAATAAAATATGAGAATGTTAAGATGTCTTAAAGTTGAACTCCGACAGTGTTTTCACTGTAAAACTCTGGGCAAAAACATGGCCCAGGTCAAAGTTTGGCAACATATTTATATAAGCTATCGTTGTCAAAATGACCTGAAATTGGTATGTATATAGTAGAGAACTTCATCTTTTAGGAAAAAAATAATCATGCAATTTGAATAAGAAATGAAAGAGATATGATGTCTCAAACATGGACTCGGTCCATATTTGTGGGAACGCAGAACAAAATGTGCGCAGAAAATTTTCAGGATGTGCATTAATTTTACACTGTAGTTTTCAGGCATCAAGCGAATATGTTTTGCAATGAAATTTGGTATGCATATACTATGACACACAGTCTATCAACTAAAGAAAATCCGGCAGCATTTCTTTGAAGGATTTGGGAGAAAATGATGTGCAAAGTGACATACAAACTCAGATTTTACAAAACAAAACATCAGCATAAAATCATTGTATTAAAGCTATTTTTGGGTAGATTTTGGCATTTTGAAGCTTTTACTTCAGCTAGCAATTGTGGGTAGTAACTCACCTTTGATTTATCATAGCAAATACTCGAATTAATGGAGAAAGATAAAAGTTTGGGTTGAATTTGAGCTTCTACAACCTATAAAACTATGGAACAAGTGCATGCAAGAAAGAAGAAAGCAATTAACAAACAATCATTCACAAATTTGAACTTTTGATGAAATATTAGGTTTTAGATTATCTATAGATTTATCTTCAAATTGATTTTTAAAACACCAAATTTTAGTCTAATTTGATGATTTTTGGTTAGCGTTTGTAAAAAGAAAATGGGTTCTTTTATTTTCACTGACTTGAGGAAGGAGATGAGAAGATGTGAATGATTTCATGTACGTACAGGAGATGTTCTTCTTATTTCCTTGTCTCTTAGACTAGGCTAATGGGCTTTAGGACCGAATAAGAAGAATTTATTTAGAGAAGAAAACTTTTGAATTCCTTCCTCTTAACTTATTCAATTAATAACGGGGCATAAATTTATTTAAAGAAGAAAAATTTTCATTTACCTCTCTTAACTTATTCAATCAATGAGAGGGCATATTATTTATATGGAGAGAGAAACCTTTCATTTATCTCTCTTTAATTAAATTGATTGATACATTAAATATTATTATTATTATAAAATAATACATAGCATAAAATATAAGTTTATCTAAATATATTCCAGTGTGAATTATAAACGCGCAACATTGTGGCATTTATAAACGATATAGATTTTCGTATTTATTTATATATATGCATACTCATACAATTGTGGTATAAAATGTCAGAATTTCTGACCATCAATACAATACTTGGAAATTAGATTGTAGTTTTAATTTTAAGATACCAACACCAACTAAAGTAATACTTGAATAAGCAATAATTGGCAACAAATAACTATTTATACTCTACATGCTTATGACCATAAATTAAAGCTTTACACATATAGACACTTTGAATACACATTAAATACACTTAAATGCACTTTAAATTACCAAATAATTTTATAACTAAAAAGATGTTTATACATATGTATATGAATATAGAGATAAAAACCATACGTATATGTATATATATGCATGTTTGTATATACATAGTCACATGTATGGTTGCAAAATATATGAACAAAACTTTACTTACACTAAATAAATTAACAAAAATTCCCTTTACAATAAACAAATTAACAAAACTTTCCTCTACGTATAATCAGATATATGGTTCCACAATACCTTAATAAAACTTTCCTTGCACAATGTTAATTAGCAAATCTTTACCTTGATAAAAATTTCCTTGCACAAAGTAAATTAGCGAAACTTTCCCTTTATTTTAAATCACATAATTAGTATCTAATAAAATATGTATGTGAATTTAATTTGACAAATGTACAAGCAAACAATTAAACATACATAAACATATATGACTAAATTTAACAACTACATATTAAAAACTGCAATTTTCTTTGTTATAAAATAGAACATATGAACAAATTCTGTTGATTAGCAAAATCATATAATTATATAGTTATATGTGAAATTGTTTGTATAGATTAAAATTAACCTAATAAAACTTATTCCAAAAAAATTCTCAAAATTAAAATTAAGAAGAAAAATACAATTATTAACTCAACAACTAATTTACATCTCCAAACATATAAACATAACAGAGTTTTAATCAAAAATATACACATATATATGATCATGTTTGCATCTTATGTTGACAACATATATGTATAGGGAATTGTGATGATGGATAAATTAATTAGACAAAATCATGTAATAATTGGTTATAAATGATATAAGAATTTGTGAATCAAGATGATACATTAATATTGCCCACGTGAATACCTTGAATGATAATTTAAAAGCTATTAGATTTCGTGAATCAATCTTATTACCAAATCTCTAAAGCACACCTTGAAATTTAAAATCCTATAGGATTAAGCGTAGAAGTCACACTTTTAACTTCTAAAATTCCTCATAAATTATTTTCTTACTCAAAAAAATATATAGAAAAATCCATGTTAAACTCAATTTTATAATTAAAACACAATTTAAACCAATTTCCAAGTTGTTATTTAAATAAACATCCTTTAAAAATCACATACTTCTTTTAAAAATTATTAAAAGAAGTAATTGGCAATAATTAATACAATTATTGCATTTTCTCTAAATAGAACCAATTTTCCCTTTTTTTAACCCAAATAAGTAAAATAAGGTTCCAATCTTTATTTTTCTCATTTTATTTTCAAAATTCATTGTTTATTCCAAATAAACAATATAAAATTTTCAATTTTATTTTAATTCACAATATTAAATTATAACTACTATTATAATTTAATATTTATAGGTAATCTCCAAAACCAGGGTTGTTACAGACTCCCTCCCTTAAAAAAATTTGCGTCCACGAAATTTCTATAATGAAAGTTATTTATACCATCTATTTCATGGCAAAAAGATTCAAATCAAAAGATAGAATCATATATATTCACCCTCAACAGAGGATGAAAGGATCAGGACAAGCTTGCCCGGAAAATCCTATGGTTTCCCAAGTACAATACATAGGTTTAGCGGACCATAGAATTTCTTAAGCGGAACATTTTTATTTCGAAAGTGTTTAGTCTTCGGAAAAAAACTACACGAATAGAATTCGACACAATACACAAGTCGGTGAGATTCGTGATCATGCAACATAGGAGAATTAACAATCGAGATTAAATCTCGAAGATAAAATGAAATTGGGTTACCTGGAACATATCATGAATACCCAAACGGAACAGAAAACGATGCATGAAAGCAATCAAACCAATGCGTTCAGTAATAGTAGATAGTCATATAAAACTAGGAGCCAACTTTCCGAATATGCTGAATCACACTTATCTCCTTTAAAGGAGCAACACAAATAAGCACAATCGTCAAAAGAGGATTCAACAAAAGATAGGTGGTATTCAAGCTACCACCATAACACATGACTGCAGGAATGCATGTCATCACAAGAATCGCACTAAGGCAAGACATATAAGAATGGATTATAAGAAACTTTGTCATTTTTTTTATAAGAATTTTCACTCAAATTCATTTTATTTTATACAAAAAATTCAAACTTCAATATTTGAAAATTTTTCAAAGTCGCTTACTTAAATTTTCAATTCAATCATCTTTACATTAAATTAAAGTAAATTAAATTAGAGTTGTTCCATCCTCTAATTCCAAAAATAAATATACTACAATAAGCAATTTTCCACTAAATTTATAAAATTTTAAACCATTTTACTTTATGATTTAAAAGGACACTTATTAGACCTTCATTGATGGCTCTAAATATTCAATAATTAAATTTTCTCAAAACTTTTCTAAATGTTTAATTTTTCGAAAAAATTCGATAGAGTCTCCTTTGCATGGAGAGCCTTTTACAATTTCATAAATATGAATTATAGATATACAATGACCAAAAGGTTGGAACACAATACATGTTTTTAACACATAAACACCTAGCAATTCATACCCTTCATTTTTAGCATTTAAAATGCGAGCATGCTTACTTTTATACTTACTATTTTGCTAATTAACCATTCAAATATCCTCTTGCACCTGCGATACTTACTATTTTGCTAATTAATCATTCAAATATCCTCTTGCACCTGCGCTTAACTTATTGAAACATATTAGCACGCACTTATAAACATATGAAGCATTAAAATCATAGTTTAAATAAAACAACAACTCAAAACTTCGAATTGTCAAATTCAAGTCTACTACAAAGACTCAGGCTTTTGACATAGTAAAACCCATAATCTGAAAATACTCATAAAATAAAAGTTATTCTATTTAGTCCAAGCTTTCCAGCGATATAATGATCATCAAAATTGGATTTACGCTTTGAAAGTTATGCCCAATTTATTTTCAGCTTTAAGCTCAAAAGGTATAAAAGAGGACAGAGATGTCCATCAGTTTTAATACTCGTTTTTTTTGAATAACCAAACTGCAAAATTTTCAAAAATGATATAAAGATGATTTCTAGCTTACTGAAAGCACACTCTTTTGCAAAAAGAATGGACTCATTTGGATTTGTAAATCATAAGTTATCGTTGTTTTAAACAGCACTTTTCAATCAAAAATTTCCGACACAAGACCTTTTATTGACAAAATTTTCAAACCATAATTAAATCCAAACTATATAATTTCAGATCAAAAATCTTTTCTCTAAAACATTTATCACATGATCCATTTCTCCGGAAAGCTAAAACATCTAGAATTGCACTATAATACATACAACAAACTTTCAAAATGGTTTACAAAGAAAACTTTTTCCCAATTAACAAACAAGTCTTTTTAAAAGAAGACTCGTATTTTAGTTAAGATAATTACTTTCTTATATTAGTAAGAAACAATTGTCTATCCAAACTAGACTTTGGAATTACATGTTGATTTTTTTTTCTTTCACAATTAAAAATCTTATCTTGTTGCATTATTTATTATTATTTCTAGCTTTTCACAAAAATTGCATTTTATAATAAATGTATATTCGCTTTTCTCTTAATCCACAACGCTAAACATTTATTTTATTATCACTTAGAACTAGCCAAGGTTGATACTTAGTTCAAACTTGTTTTCAACCGAATTTCACAAATACATAATTAACAAGTTTTTAACACTATTTAGATTCATAACCAAACTTACTCTAATAATTTCGCTCCTTATTAAATTTCATTCTAATTCAAAAGCACCAAATTAGCATAAGGTAATATTTTCCAAAATACTTTACCCAAAAGCTTACTTAAGCATTCTAAATTTTCCATGTATGTAAAATTTCACAAACATTTACTATAACCAATAATGGATACAATTTATTTAAATGAAACCATATTCAAATTTTCCAATTATCAGTCTATAAAATGATAACATCTAACTAATACATTTGTAGTGCATGACATTTTAAGGATTACAAAATTGACCAAGATCAACATTGCCTCTCCATTGCCCTCTATGTCACACTATTTCCATAAGTCCTTAAGTATGTATATAAAATACTTATCTCAAATGGCAATTCATAGTTTTCAAAATCTTTGCAATATCTATATATTTTTGCATTCAACATTCATACTAGTAAATATTGTTTATTGCCATTTCAAAAGCATGTATCACATCGCCTCATAACCGTTTAGGAATCCCTATCGATAACGCTGATGAGACGGATCAACCAGAATTCTTAAAATACTTATTAGCGAATTGACACAAGAAATTATAAAACCTGTTTTTATTTATTAAGGAATCTTAAACTTGGTTATAACAATGTTTATTTTCAAAACATAAAACATTTTCTAATTATACAACCATACAATCAATTCATAAAACAATTAAGTTATATATATATAAGTATACCTCTTGTTAGAAAGATTTTCCATTCACATGGATGCTTTCTTTCCAAAAAAAAATTTACTATTAATTTCGCTTCTTTAAAATGCATCCATGAAATTCATAAACAATAAATTTTTATTTCATTTTAACCTTTCGTTAAAAACCACTTATGGATTAAATTTCATTTTCTAAATTTAATCCTCTAATAATTCTTGCGGTAGCTACAACTTGAAGACACCACAAGTTCTTAACATTTGCATTGAGTAAGTTTCTAACTCTCAATTATATCACCTACTCAATATTATTTCAAGAACTACTATGTTAACAACATTCATGCAATTAATAACCAGCAAGCATTTACTAAAAACAAAGCATAGCCCAACGAAAACGTCACACCATTTCCGCTGCACAACTCTAATCATTAAGGATCAAAACACATAATTTAAATCTAAGCCATTTGAGGTCTAATTTCTAGTATTTTAAAAATAGTGATATTTAAGACCCTTATAATGTTTTCAAACTTATTATCCATTCTAAAAAATGAAAAGACTAAAGGCACGACTGAGGGATATGTTCGTGGAAAACTTTGTTATCACGTGTATTATACTTGGATGTACTCTAATATGTGTTTCTGTTCTTTGTTTGTCATATTTTGTTCTGAGCTCAGCTCTGATACCAAGCTGTCACGCCCCACTTTGAGACCCACATTAGCAAAGAATATTACAAGGTAATATCGTCTGCTAATACGGAGAATAGAGCTGGATAGGAGCGACCGTCTATAGCCCTGTCTTAACTATCTACTAAATACGTCAATAAATATAGCTTTTTTTTATGTGGATCGACATATCCAATAGATACTTAATAAAAAACTATAATCTCTATAAGATCTAACAGAACAAAATATAATAACTCAAATGTAAGTCACATCACAGAACAGTAGATCATCACATACATATACACATATACAGATACATCACAGAGTATAGAAAATGATACATGTCAAGTGGTATGGCAACCAACTTATACAAGCGAGTCAAAAGAATATGCATATCAAAGTTACAATAAAAAAAGGACTGCACAAAAAGCTATAACAAAAGGAGATAGCAGAATAGTCCATGCGGAAGCAGAATATGCGAAGCCCAAATTTACCTAACCTGAAACATCTCGGTCTGACCCGAGTATAAAATACACGGGTCAGTCTAGGTAAACAAATCAGTTAGGTAAGCTCAATGATACTGAACATGCAAGGACATAAAGTACCATAAATATCTCTAAAAGAGATTACTTGATCATCTAGTAAAAGATAAATCATAACAAGCCTCATACCATCGGCAACTCAAATAAACAAAGGATATGAATATCCCAAATCAAGCTAAAAGGAAAATCACAAATACCAATAAAGGTAACACAAGTTTCCACAAGGCAATCGCTATGTATCGAGTGGTTCAAAAGACCTACTCCGAAACGCGATACTTTAGGGAAATATAAATATCAATGAAACAAAAGATGCACGTGCTCAGTACTATATAAATAAGGATCCACAAGCCCGAAGGTGACAAAGCCAAGTATCTCTCGAGCGGTGACGAAGGACCAACTCCAAAAGCGATACTATAGGAAAACAAACTCGAAGGCGACAAACCCAAGTATCTCTCGAGTGGTGACGAAGGATCAACTCCAAAAGCGATACTGTAGGGCAACAAACCCAAAGGCGACAAACCCAAGTATCTCTCGAGCGGTGACGAAGGACCAACTCCAAAGGCGATACTATAGGGCAACAAACCCAAAGGCGACAAACCCAAGTATCTCTCGAGCGGTGACAAAGGACCAACTCCAAAAGCGATACTATAGGGAAACAAACCCGAAGGCACAAACCCGAAGGCAACAAACCGTAGTGGCGAAGGTCCGGAGGCCCAGTACTGGACACCACTAACTGGCAATATGTGTCACAAACTCTTGGAAAGAAACCCGAAAAGTGTTAACGTGTGTCCCATACCACCTGTTCGCACTAAACGGTATACAAACCGTTTGTCAATTCCACACTCAATGCGCTACACAGTTTACCTCATGTCATCGGTAAACTAGACCCGAAGGTCAAAACGATCAAACGAACAGATTAGGAATTAATTGGAAAGATAAACGCACGTATTCTATAGTACGTGTCTTACCCAACCATTTAATTACATTCCTACTTCGTTCGAATTGAAAAAGAGTGTAATTTTACTCAGAAAATAATTTGGAACAAGTTTAGAAATCGTTTGAAAACACTTTGGAAATTGCCTTTGAAATTCTCCTATTATGTACTAAAAAATTTAATACTTAAAATAATACTAAATAATAATTTCACAAGCCAATTTGTTTGAAAAACACTTTAAATGCTTTATAAAACCCGTGCACGAAATCTAGAGAGAAACTCAAGAATTCGGGAAAATATCAAAAATGGCGGAAATTATTCCAAGTATAAAAACCACTGAAAACACGCTGTGAACCCAAGTTCGAAAGCAGGTTTTGATATGCAAAATGGGTCCAAATGATATAAAATTTTGTTGGAATATTTTTTAACATTCCTACTCTAATCTTCAAAAGGATTCACTCAATTCCGACTTGAAACGAAGAAACTGCGTCGTTCCGAAGTTGGACTAAAACCACTATAAACTGCTATGTTAAAACAGCGCAAAGGTTCAACTTTGACGATGAGTTCGAAGGGACAAATGAACCCAGATCTTGGTAAAATTTGGTAGAAGCATAAACTAATGCTTCTCCTTCGATCTACAGAAAGAAACGTTCGATTCTGACTTGAAATGAAGAAGTTATAGTATCTCAAACATGGACTCATGCCATATTTGCAGCAGTTCAAAAACCGAAAATATACAGGCCTGAAACCATCTTTGGTTCAACTTCCCGGCATGAAACAGAGAATCAATTTGCATCGGATTAAGCCCAAAATTTGTATGTTTGTATTAGAAAACTTTATCTTTCTAACAAAAAAAGAATGATGAAATTTGGATAAAACATGAGAATGTTAAGATGCCTCAAAGTTGAACTCAGACAGTGTTTCCACTGTAAAACTCTGGGAAAAACATGGCCCAGGTCAAAGTTCGGCAACGTATTTATATAAGCTAACAATGCCAAAATGACCTGAAATTTTGTATGTGTACAGTCAAGAACTTCATCTTTCAGGAAATAAATGAATCATGCAATTCGAATAAGAAATGAAAGAGATATGATGTCTCAAACATGGACTCGGTCGATGTTTGTGGGAACGCAGAACAAAATGTGCAGAAAATTTTCAGGCTGTGCATTGATTTTGCAGTGTAGTTTTCAGGCATCAAGCTAACATATTTTGCAGTGAAATTTGGTATGCATATACTACAGTACACAGGCTATCAACTGAAGACAACCCGGCAGCACTTCGTTGTGGATTTGGGAGAAAATGATGTGCAAAGTGACATACAAACTCAGATTTCACAAAACAAAACATGAGCATAAAATCATTATATTGAAGCAATTTTTGGGTAGATTTTGGCATTTCGAAGCTTTTGCTTCAGCTAGCAATTGTGAGCAGTAACTCACCTTTGATTTATCATAGCAAATACCCAAATTAATGGAGAAAGATTGAAGCTTGGGTTGAATTTGAGCTTCCACAACCTGTAAAACTATGGAACAAGTGCATGCAAGAAAGAAGAAAGCAATTAACAAACAATCATTCACAAATTTGAACTTTTGATGAAATATTAGGTTTTAGACTTTTAATACATATAGATTTAGCTTCAAACTGATTTTTAAAACACCAAATTTGAGTCTAATTTGATGATTTTTGGTTAGGGTTTGTAAAAAGAAAATGGGTTCTTTTTTTTCCACTAACTTGAGGAAGGAGATGAGAAGATGAGAATGATTTCCTATACGTACAGGAGATGTTTTTCTCATTTCCTTATCTCTTAGACTAAGCTAATGGGCTTTTAGGACCCAATAAGAAGAATTTATTTAGAGAATGAAACTTTTGAATTCCTTCCTCTTAACTTATTCAATTAATAATGGGGCATAAATTTATTTAAAGAAGAAAAATTTTCATTTCCCTCTCTTAACTTATTCAATCAATGAGAGGGCATATTATTTATGTGGGGAGAGAAACCTTTCATTTATCTCTCTTCAATTAAATTGATTGATACATTAAATTGTGACGATAGGGAGTTTTCGCGTTCGAAAATTGATGTCCATACTTTACATAGTACTCGAATGCCGCAGATTCGAGCATTCAAATCCGAGTCGCCGGAGCTTATAACAACATTAAGTAAATAACATAGCGGAAGAAAAGAATAATACATTGATATACAGCTTTGATACAATATCTGATACAACAGATGATCCAATAGATATCAATATACATCAGAGATATGATACAATAAAATAGCAGCGGAAAAGAAAACGATAACACCAATAGCGGAACAAATAACTCTCAGATAGTCTTCAAGGAAGAACTCCCAAAACTACGACTCCATTTCCAAGAACCAATCCAACAATAGCTCGAACTCCCAAAAACGATGCATAAAGATAAGCAAGTGCAGTCGATCCAAAGACTGAACTAATTCCAGATAATCCACTACATCTGACTATTTGAAAAACCCAACTCTAGACTGCTCGTGTAGAAAAAAATTTGAGCACCCAGAGTTTAGGAAAGAAACAATAAACTCCAGGTCAGTCATGTGACTGGTGTGAGAACTTAAAACAGTTATTTATCTTTAAAACAAAGAACATGATAATTTTAAAAAAATTCGCAATTCTTTTAAGAAAATGAGACTACCATAAGGCCTCCCGCACACACACACAATGCAAACGCAGAATCGGAGTATATTTCTCCTTATGATAGTCAAAGATGCTTGATATGCATTAAAAAGAAACATTTGATATTATTACTAGTGCATAGTGTAGGAAAAATCATTTCGAAAGTAAAGATATAAATGTTAGCCAGCATAGGCATTCTGCATTTGTGCCTACTATGGCTACTATCCAAACAGTGGTGACCACCATAAGTGAATGATAAGTTCTACAACTAAAACCGTACAAGATCGTATTGTTTCTTTGGATTTCCAACAAATGGTCAGGCCAAGGAACTTCCCATTGCCACATGGGTATGCCTTTGGAAAGACGACCCGATAACCTAACCGGATCTCTGCCAACACAAGGCCGGGTTACCCTTCAAACTGGGTAACTACTGACACGAATATGTCATTCCCCGATCGTAACCGATCTATATACAAGGATCCTCGATTCCAACATCTAAAAAGTAATAAATTTGCGGCAACAACATAGGTTAAGTATCTGTTTCCATACCATGATACCACCTCCATCCAGAAGGAATGACATACACTAAAGGGGCGCTACCCCCTAATAACCTTGCCGCATCCTTCCTGTTTTGACCATTTTCGGGGTGTGAGGTCCTACGAAGTCTCGTCCACGAAGTTACGCTTTTCACAAAAGCCACGCTTTGATCAACAAATGATCAGCGTCACTCAGCATGCCACCTTACCAAATCGGGAATATATCGTTGATAACCTTCAATTACATAACCTTTGAACTCGTACATCTCAGAGAAGGGTGTTAAGCTAAGAGAATAAATTCTCCGCCACCAACAGAAATGTCTTTGAAAGAAATCAGCTTTATATCTCAATTTGTAATGTCAGACACACAATCTATACAAGTCTTTTCTGGGTTCGAACATAACAGAAGGCACTTCCAAACAAGTCCTTGCAATCCGGGTATTCACAATCCCGATCGGATTTCCCATCACTTAGGGAATCTCTATACCGTAGCTACTCGGTGCAAAGACAATCGATAGGTCATCCTATCGTTCTCGCAAATACCCGGTCTTCACCACCGATCTTCAGTGCAATCCATAATGTCAAATCACATATTCAGAATGGGTTATACGACCCAAAGGTCCTTTCCCGGCTAACCCGAATAGTGAGCGCAACATTTAAAACATATGGATATGGGATTTCAATTAAGTCACAACTTGTTACCCAAATCTTTTCTTTCCAATGGTTTAACAAATTACCATTTCCAATCTTTTAAAACAAAAAGATTCATGTCACAGATTTCACGCACTTTCACAAAGATTCATTCATAGATTTCAAAAAAATTCCATCTCAATTGGATAAATTCATTTAAATCTTTAAATCAAAGATTTATCTTATAGCTTTCAAACAGTTTCCATAACTTGGAAAATCATTTTCATTTTTAACTTGAAATCTTAAAAACTCTTTTTAACACAATTTGGAAGTTCAGTTCTTATATGAAAGCTTTTATTATTTGAAACTGAATAGTTTGATTCCAGAAAGATCCAATTTTATTTACACGAGTTAAAGCCTTTGAACTTAAATTCAAATTCCCAAATCAATACCTTTAAAATAGTTTAACATAAATATAACTAGTGTAACATCTTTAATTCCTAGTTTCAAATCATAGAATTCAATTCCATATTTTGAATTCAAGTTTAAATCAAATTATTTAAATTCTTAAACTTAATCAAGTTATTCAAAATAAATTTCATATGTGAAATTTCATTTTAAAAGCTTTTCACTTTAAACCAAATCCCTTTCCAAAACATTTGATTTCAAATTTTGTCTATTTAGAAATTATTTTCTAAAATCTGTGACTTAATCGATTTCCTCATGGAATCTATATTGGTGTGTGTATAATGTGGTCCAGGGGTTTAGCACAATAGTGCAACATCATTCAATCATCACAGATCAAAACATAAAAATATAGTTGATAAGTGATATAACTATAACGCTTATCGTCCATTCACAAATTCGCAGATAATATGCAGATGTATCATCAATAAATGAATAAAATACTCAGTTAAATGTACCGAACACAATCTCACAGATCAGTTAGGACAATCAATTCAAGGCATCTCATACAATACAATTATTCATAAGTATGGTCAAGCATTCAATAAACATTTATAAGCAGGATTAATTAATCGTTTAATTCTAATTTATTCAAGTTATTTTCAATTTTATCAATTACTTATGAATTAATTTTCCAATCCTGATTTATTAATTACAATTCATTTGATATAATCAGTTAATCAAACACTTTAATTAATTATTCTTAATTAACAAATTTGTTAAATTAACCTTTAAACCAACTATAAAATTAATTAACCCCTTAATTAATTATTCTAAAGAAATAAAAATTCTAATTACTTATTTAATCAATCCAAATCATTAATTATCCTTTTTAATTAATTTAAATAATTACAAATCATTAAATATTCATATATTTAAAGATAAAAGCATTTATCTTATTAATGATCAATTTATCAAAAACAATTTACTTCCAAATATAATTTTAAAATTTCATTTTAAATCTAAGATTTAAAATGAAAACAAATTGACTTTGACAACGTTTGAAACAGTTTCAAACCCCTTTTAAATTCACATGTTCAAGAAAATATTTTCCTTGATATAGAAGTTTAAAAGAATAAAAAACCCAATTTCATTTTTTTTTAAATTTAAATCAATCTAAAGATTTACCCTATCTTTAAAATGTTTAAAAACAAATAAAATTTTAAAAACTTCTTTTATTTCAAAACTCAGATTCAAATTTGAATTTGAATCCAGGTTTAAACTTGGGTTTAAATCTCTATCTTAATTTAAAATTTTGCTTTTAAATTCAACCTATTAAAACCTTTAAAGTTGTTTCAAAAAATTTAAATTTCAAAACTTTATTATATTTTAAAACTGAGATTCCAAAACCAAATTGAATCATATTTAAACTTCATTTTAAAACTCTACTTTTCATTTAAACTTAGTTTTTAACTTTTATTTTAAATTTAACAGGATAATAGGTTTTCATGTGAAACCTGTAACCAAAGCATCAACTCGAAGCAACGCTCCTCTGCTTTGAGTCGTACCCCTCAAAATCTCGAGTAAAGCTTCGAGTCAACCCACGCGAGTTCGCCCTGCTTCTTCCCCACTTCCCTAAATTTTCAGACCTCCAAACAAATGCACGGTGCACGTGTACATGGTCGCCGACCATCATCGGTCACCTCAGATGGCTTCATCACATCAGCCAACATCCACACAACAACTTATGACCATCCCTTCTCCTTCACACCCGCGCGAAGTCGAACTCGAATATACACTCGAAACCTGGAACAGTTAGTAGCCGCATCATCCAAAACCTGAAAACTACCCATGCTCGACGCTCCGACCACCGTAGGGCATGAAACTTCGGCTAACTATTCAACGTCAACCCCACTACCAGCACCTCAAACCCTATCACACTCGATCCATCCTACTAGCCGCAGCGATCAAATTAAAATAGCCTAGCTAAACTAGGGTTAGAAACTTCAAATCACAATCATCTCCTCCATGCTGAAATCCACTATGACCGGATATTTTTTTCCTCGACACTGGTCATACCTTCACCTCCACGCACGATTTCGACATCTACAAATCAGTGAAACCCCATAGATCACTAAAACAATGAAATTCATACAAACCCAAACTACTCCTTTATCTTTGATTTAAAAATTATGATTTAAGCTTTAAAATTCATGTTAAAGTATAGGGATTCCATTTTCATACCTGAATTCGTAAAGTGAAACGTTTGAATTTTTTTACATAAACTTGAGTTTCCTGTTTAATTTTTATTTCCAAAGAAATACTAAATTGCTTAAGCTTAAATAAAATCTTAAACTAAAGCTTATAATAAAAAACCAAGTTTTATTTAATTCTTGTATCCAACTTATGCTTAGATGAAGAAAAATGATTTTTGAAGCAAACATGAACTTGAAAATTTAAATACAGTGGTGTATTACAGGCTATAAACATGCAGGGATCATTTATAAACACACAATCATTCAATAGTATATAAACACATTTTCATATTTAGTTTAGGCATAAATCAATCAATCATATATAAATATACTTAAGCATTTTAAATTGAAGTTACGCACCGCATTGAGAAAAAAAGAACAGAACACTTTTGTTTTCAAATAGCTTTTAAACCTGCTTGCTGAAACCTCTTCTTTGATCTCTGGTTGCCTTGTTTCATTTGTGTTGTTGCTTAAGGTTGACATGATATTACTTCTTTCATTTTTCTTTTCTTTCAGTTATGATGGACGAACTAAAATGAGAGTTTAATGTATATATATGAAAAGGTAATGTGTGCAGGTTGATATAAACATAAGAACGTACAGGTTGATAATATTATCTAGTACAGTAGTGTGAACATTGATTTGTTTTGTACTAGGGCATGGCTGAAGTGTTTTTAGTTATGGGCTGCATTATATTTTAACAATTCGAATTGACCCATTGCTGCTTAGATGATGGAAATAAAGGCATGTTCCCCCTTACTTAGTCACAACATGTTCTATTTGTATAATATAGGCAGTCTGCATTTATTTTATTTTTATTTTCATACTAATGTTTTGCTTTTATATGAACATATAAAGTTGTTGTCTTGTTGTCTTTGAAAATATTTTATAATTTATTTAATATTTCATTTTCCTTGGTATTGTTTTAAGTGTACATACTTATAGTTGAATATCTTTTTATCTTATCTTTTGTTTTGCTTTTAAATTGAAGTGAAGTCCTAGTTAACATGTTGTTAGATCTTTATTTATTTACACATAGTTGAATATATATACGCTAGTATCTTCTTTTACAAGTTTTATAGAAATTTACATTTGCTTTTGTTTCATACTTATCTAGATTTTGTCTAATGTGGTACTCAATATTTTATAATTAATTTGTTCTTAGATATTTGAATTTTTTTTTAATGTGTTGTTTTGAATTTTAACTATACGTATTTATTTTATTTACTTATGCTTAGCATTTATAAAGTTTATTTTATTTTAAAGACTTCATTTTGAATTTTTAAATCAATTTGTCAAAAATTTCACCATTTTAAATCAAAATTTAATTTAATTATCAATTTAAAATTTATATAAATCCGGGACCGTTACAGATTCCGCTCCTTAAGAAATTTCGACCCCGAAATTTGCAGGCAAGAAACAACAAAGATAGATACACAAAGACTGAGAAACAGTTTTCCAAGTGAAACTGGATATCTATTCTGCATTTGGCTTACCAAATCAGGATATCAATAATAGATACAGGAATGAGTCTATTTAACACTCACAAGATACTCCGCTATCCGAATTTAGAAAATATGCAGTGGCATTGGTTAGTTCGAAGGGATAACTAACCATTCGTAGAATATATCGAGACCCAAATGATAGATAAATGGATTCAATCTTCCACAATTTCCAAACAACAGATATGGATTCCAAACTCAAATCGGAATATTCCATAGTATACATAACTTGCCCCTCTACGGACTTCGATATACCCAAGAAATTTCAATATAATTTCAAATTTTGGTTTTTTTAAACGAAATCGTTTTATCAATTCAAATTCAAATTTTTCTTCATATTCTATTAATTCCATTTAACTCAATTTAAATTTCAATTCCAAATTTCAATTCCTATTCATTAAGGTTTAAATCAAAAACTAATAAGAAACCTTTAACAACCCGGCTTCCATCTACCAGGAAGTCGCGACGCTGATTAAGAAAGAAAGGGATAGAAGAAGAAATGAGAAAGAAAAGAAAGAAAAAAAAACAACACATCAGAATCTCACAGCGGAACGAATGAAATATAATATATAACATATACATAGTATCATTTACATCAGAGTACTCAACTATACATCTCAATTTAGTCAGTTATAACATTTCCGTCTAACACAATACAAGAACAACTATACAGAATGACAACACAGCGGAAACTCTAACTATATATCTACACGCTGAAGCCTCCTGCTCCAAAGCTCCTCCAGAATTCGTCAAGAGATAACCTGAATCACTTGACTACTCATATATAATATGGGTACCCAAGAGTTTAATAAAACAGAAAATAAACACTCGGGTCAGACAGGGGTCTGGTGTGAGTAAACGGATTAAGATTGCTTAACTTTAGAAAAACCTTTGAAAAGAAAGGTATCAGGTAAGACTTCCCACACATAAACATGGAAAAGTTTTTACCTTACGCTAACCAAAACGTTTGATAGGAAATCCAGTGATATTATAATAGTGTCTAGGGTTTTCAAGTAAATATGAAATAGCCGAAATTGTTACATCTATTAAATTCCAGCTACTAGCCACAAAAGTGGGTAATACAATCACAACCGTTGGCACTTATTGGATTGTGGATTCCATACAATGGCAGGGCTACTGGGGTACCGCCCGTCACAGTACGTGGCCTAGATCACTGTACCGAGGAGCCACCCTAACTCCCCTGCAACACAAGACCGGGACCATTCCTTACTGAACAGTCCCGAACAAGACAACCCCGGCAGTTGTTGCAATCAACTACCCCACACAACCGAATATAAAGTGACTTCTAGACAGGGGTAAATCTTGCTCTCCAGTGGGAGCTACCCACGAAGCCTTGCTGCACCTTCCCTGTTTTAGCCATTCCCGGTTGATGAGGCTTGAGGCTGCGATAACCTTTATAGAACACATCTCTTAGAATGCTCATCGCCCTCCTGACGTTGTGCTGAAAGCATTCAATCCATACAAGTCTATCCCGGGCTCGAACGGAACCAAAGGCACTATCTCGTTGCACTCATTTTGGAATCACCCTCAGAGTCAACGACCATAGCCCTTGCACTCTAAATCTCCATCTCGAACCTATAAGTACTATTCCGTCAAACTCATTACGGAATCACCCATAGAGTTATACTGACATATAGCCCTTGCACCTCGAGTCTTCACTTGCTCCACTTGGATTAACGACCTAACGTTTAATTGGAATCGGTGTGGTTTTCGGATATCCAAATATGGAAACCCGATCACGGTCTCACCGAATCCAAACGCCATTTTAATGTCCAAATTGTACTTAAGGGATTTTAAATAGTAGATATTTAGAAATATCACTTAAACATAAATGGATGATTTATATTACACAGATAGATAATCCACTATTATCACATTCGTCCATACATATCTCAAAGCAGCATAAACATCACATTCATATCACCACATATCAACCAAAGACATACAATAACATCCAATATCATTTACTCAACCAATGATACTTATTAATCAATCATTCATCATCCAAAAGGTTGATCCAACTTTAATTTTAATTCATTCTTAATTAAATCAATTTCTTACTTAAACACTTGGATTATCATCAATCCCACCCTACTTATTCAATAATTAATTACAAATTAATTAATTAATCATCACTTAATTAACCACTTTAATTAATCTCCCTTGATTAATTACTACTTAATTACTTTAAGCAATTATTTCTTAATTACAATTTTAATTAATCATCCTGATTAATTACTTCTTTATTATCCAAGTAATTACCTCTTAATTACCCTTTATAAATTAATTACACTTGATTAATTATTCTTTAATTATCCTGATAATTATTCCTTAATTATCTTTTAATTACACCTGATTAACTACCTTTAATTAATCTCACTTGATTAATTACTTCTAATTAAACCTACTTGATTAATTATTTTAATTAATCACATTTAATTAATTACCTTAATTAAACATCTTTAATTAATTACTTTTAATTAATCACCTTTGATTAATTACTTTTAATTAATCACTTTTGATTAATTACTTTAATTAATCACCTTTGATTAATTACTTTAATTACATTAATTACATTTAGTAATTAAAACTTAATTTTAAATTAATTATTCTTTTAAATTATTAATTAACAACTAATTAATTATTTCCATTAATTAATGATTACTTCCATTAATTAAATTTCTTCTTTAATTAATTACTTTAACAAATAATTAATCATATTAATTAATTATTCTTAACCTTTCCATTAATTAACCATTAATTAAATAATTTAAACTTTTAATTAATTATGTTAATTAATCCTTTAATTAATAACTCAAGTGATTAACTTTTAATCACATTACTTAATTACTTTTATAAAGTAATTATCTTTTACTCAATTACTTTTAATAATTAACCACTAAATTACTTTTAGTTACTTTCCCAAGTAATTTATATTAGATTAACCATAAGTGATTATCTTAATTAAGCACAAATAAATTATTTAACTTAATCATTTAAGTTTAATTAAATGATTCTTAACTTTTATATTTAAAAGGGTTCTTAATTAAGAAAACAATTATCTTAATTAAATCATTTATTAACCAATAACACTTGATAATTAATAAAATAATTTAATTATCTTAATTATCTTTACAAATTTAATAATCTTTAAATTAAATCAAAGTTCTAAATTACTAAAGAAAATCTTTATTATAATTGATCTCTAGATCTTAATTATTTAACTTATTTAAAATAAAACTCTTTAGAAATCAATTTTAATTATAACAACTTAAACATTCAAATTAACCTTTAAATTCCCTAAACTTTACAAAGTTATTAAATACAATTTAATACAAACCATATTATCAAAATTCACTTATTTCATAAAAAAAACTTTTATATTTCAAATTTATAAAACTTGTTTAAGACTTAAATCTTGAAACAAATTAGTTTTATAAGTGAAAATTTGTTATGCTATTGTTTTAAAACTCTATAAACATTTCAAAAATCAAATCCTATATCACTTTTTTATAAATCAAATCCTATATCACTTATTTATTGTTTCACTGATTTTATAAAAATCTGTTTACTTATAATACAAACCCGAGTTAACCCCACAAATCCAATAAACTGCCCCGAGTTCTCCCACTGACTTTCCCGTGCTCTCCCCGAGTTCCTCAAACCTAAACCTTGCTTCGTGAAAAACAGCAGAAAACACGAACATACTTCGAGTCCCAACCTTTCTTCTCCCAAAACCCAAACCCCATGATACACAACCCTGCACATCCACGTGCACAACCAACCTGGCCAACGACGAACCACTCTCCGGCCTTTGTTACGTTGCACACGACCACGACAACTCAACGCACAACCCAAAAAATTCCATTCGATCGAAAATCGAAATTAAGCCCTCCAACCCAAAACTTCCTGAACCACAACCATCAGAAATATGATCGTCGACGACGATCCTTGGCTCCAGTCTCCTCGCCATCCAAGCTATAACACCTCCTCGATCACGTGCATCCCCCGAACAACTCACGATCAATTCCGATCGTCTCTATGCGTCGCAAAAATCATCAGAACCTTGTCGACCAAAACAGGTACGAAAACCCTATTAGATCGTACTACGGCCATCACAATCATTAATAAATTCCAATTCAATTTTTTTGATGGTTTCCCACGTCCCTCGAACTCCCTGCACAACCACGACGACATCTTTGCCATCGTTCGTCCCAATTTGGAAGAAATGTTCAAAACAATAAAAATTCAAATTCTCACCTATTACAGTTCTAAAATTCATGGTTCCAGCTTCTAAAATCTTGATCACTTATTTGAAATTCGATTATAAAATCGAAACTTAAATTTGAACACAAAACTTTTTTGTCCCAAATCAATGTTTTACTGTAAATATGAAAGATATGAGCTGATTATTCAATTTAAAATTTCATAACTATTTTTAACTGATAGATTACTTGATTTCGAACAACTTCCCTATACACATCAAAGTCCAATTCAAAACCAATACTGAGTTATTGATTTTATCATCTAAAATTTGGTGACTGTAATATACACAGAGACCATATGAACAATACAGGCATTTCACATAAATTTAATTCAACATGCATTAAATCTAATTTAAGATATTCCAAAAATCATCATGATATCTATCACAATACCAAGTTGAAATCAAGTTTTAAACTGTTTTTAAAAATTCGTTTACTCACCTGATTAATGCAGAGACCAGTAGTATTACATTCATTCCAGGCCTTGAATTTTTAGATGTGAAAAAGACCTTAATGCTTGCAGATAAAATCCTACTGCATGCTTCCATAGATGATGATTGTAAACATGCATGTTGAAATTGCAGTTAAAATTTGAAGGTTGCAGAAGATTTGAATCCCCCTTTGAAATGCAGGTTACATTTGTAGCTTTGATTGTTGATTTTTGAATTTCCAGCATTAGCCTCTGTTCTTGGATTTCCAGATTTTTACAGATTTTTTTTCTTCTCATCTTTGCTTTGATTTACATTTCTTTCCAGATTTGTATTCACATTCATTTTAGTTGAGAATGGAGAAAGAATTTGCTGAAAATAAAACTCTTCTTTTTATTTTAAAATTAATTTTAAATTAAATTTCAAGAGGATGACACTTGTCTACTTAATTGCCTAATTATCTTACACATATGTATATGATTAACAAGTGTCTTAATATATATACTAAATTTTTTACAAATGTTATTATAATGTTAAATTAATGTTTTAACAAATGTTTTTAAATGTTATTTCCTTTTATTTTATATTTACTTAAGCTATGTATATGTAATTATGTAATGTATTTTAATGCCTACTTATTGATTTTATTATGTAATATTTATATGATTGTAAAATGTTTTTATCTTATAAAAATAAACTTTAGACTTTAACAAATATTTCAAAAGTAAATTCACATAGACATTTTTAAATAACTTATGTTTTAATCAATTTAATTCTATTATTTGTTTTATAAATTGAGAAAATTAATTTAACTCTTTATATAAATATTTTTAAAACAATTTATCTTATGTTAAAATTAAGATGGAAGAATATTGAAAACAATTGAATCTTTAATTTATATCTTATTCAAACAAAAGCTTAAAGTATATGTTTATAATAAATAAGAAGTTATTATTGTTATTAAAAATTTAGATTCCAAATATCATTTTTAAAAGCATTAAATCAAATTAACTTTTCAAATTATATATTTATTAAAGTTTTGCAAATACTTATTAAATTCAAATTAATACAATTCCTATTTCAAATATATATATACAAATATATATACATATTTCAAATAGAAAAACATTTTATCATTAAATTAGAAAATTACTGTGTTGAATTTTAAAACACCAACCAAATCATAATATATATATATTCATATATATTACAATTTGAATATAAAGTTTTATTACATTAAAAACTTCTTATTTACCAGAATAAATATTTCTAAATCAAATTATTATAAACTTCAAAAGAATTAGTCTTTCCTATTTATATTATTAAGAAAAATGTTTATAGATATTAACAAATTATTATTATTAACCTTTAAAATAAATTTTAACTTGCCAATTATAATATAAAATGATCAAATCAATTTAATTATTATCAAAGATTATTAAATTGATATTGCTCAACATTCCGGGTCGTCACATTCCTCTCCCCTTAAAAGAATTTCGTCCCCGAAATTTAAAAGCAAAGATAATTTAATAACCCAGCTAAAGAATTTAAATTTTCAAACAGCAATCACACAATCAATCATAGCAACCAATTCAAACAAACAATTTTATCTATCCAGACAAAATTATGAATAGAACTTCCTAATATTATTAAGAGTTTTCCAGGTACCTATACTGGAATACTCGCTCTACAGAATCTTAATTAATTATACTACTATTACCAAGAACTCTCTCATCTGATCCTACAAATCTGAACAAGATATCAGACTAAACTCAAAACCAGCCCAACTGCCAAATCCTTTAGAACTGCTGATTCTATCACCCGAAGAATCATACACATATTCCTCAAAGATATGTGAAATACAATGAACTCCAATTATCCGAACTGACAATTCACTCCTGTAGATCAAAATCTAATCTCAAAAGAACACAGGAAGATCTCAAATTACTTCCGGAACTAACTCTCCAGTTTTACCCAGTCTTATAACTCCTTTAATCAGATAAAACTAAAACAATATCCAAATTCCATCTTAACATTCCAAATCTCCTCAACTCCTAACTGCATAACTCTTCCGATGCTCCTGAGTCACCTTCTACTTCCTGATCAGCCTAACTCTTGCTGATTACCTCATGAACAATTGGACCAAAAATCAAACCAACTCTCCAGGTCCTACTCAATAAACTGACTCTCTCAAAAATTTGCTGAAATCCAATACACAACTCTATTCCACAAGCATTAGTGGACTTCAAACCTACATCTCCTATCTGGAATAGCCAAACAGTTGCATTTGACAACTCACCATCCAAATCCAGAAAATTACTTCATACTTGAATTTCCAGTAGAAATCCACTACTCCAAGAAAACTGCAACTCCCAGTTGCTCCCATATTAGAATAGCTGCTACCTTGCTTCTGCTGCACAACTCTGATCTAGAGTAGATGAGAATGCTATCGAAGAACTCGAGCACAAACTCTCTCCATACACAGTTCATCCAATCCATAAAATTTAAGTGACCCTTACACTTGGTCAAAACACCCAACAGAATCTTAACTAAAAAACTAGATGATCAATCCCTCTCCAAAAATCCTGAGCTGCCTCACCAAACTCTTCTCGCTTCAAGAGTCATCTTTATACATGGTTGAACCATCAATACTGCTCCTGGGATCCAAGTCGAAAAGAAAACTCAAACTCTGATGCTGGAAGACCTCTGATTTCCTCAAAAACATCTGGAGAACCTCCGACTACTTCATAACTTTCGCCTCCACTTGAGATGCTTCAATCTCATATCAAAGAATACTCAAAGATTCCCAAACTAATCGCAAGTCACTTTTGCGATCTTACTCAGTTTCAGATTCCAAAGAACTATCTTCATCAACTAGAAAAGTTTTCCAATCAAGATAATTCTCTCCAGAATGGCTCATCTACCAGAAAAACTGATAAATCACTTCCGACAAATATCCTGCTCTGCTGAGATTCTCAAAGAAATGGACAAGCCTTCACTATCTGCCCGGTCCGCCGATAGTAGAATCCCAAAGATATCTAAATCATCCAAAAACGGACTCATGCTGCTGCTTCCAAACTTCACTTCAATGGTACAGCTAAGCCAAAAGATCTTCCTCCACCAAAGCTTCTTGAAACTCAAAACTATCACCCAATTACACTAAAACATTCTTGAGACGGGTAGACATCTTCTCAAGAAACTCGGCTTAAACCCAACACCAACCCCTTATCTTCTTAAGGAAAATAATGAGACCATGTCCGAAATGAGGTAACTCATCGACCTTAGTCTCATACTTCAATATAGACAAGACAACCACCCTTACTAGAGATCTAGAAAATCTCTAAACATCTGAATCTTCCCTGTAGTAGGCATCACAGTTCCTTCAATACCATCTATGGATACTGCATCTCACCATACAGCATTTCCTCCTGAAGTCACCAAGATACCATTGCCTGCTTCTGCTCAGCTAACAGATTCCATTCTTGGAAATCCCGCTCACTCGAGAGCAAATCAACCTCACACTTCAAGAATATACTCCAAATCTTGAAAATACTTCCTCTGGACTCAAAGAAATCCTTTCACCAATCTACAAAGCTTATTCGAGACGGTATTAGGTCTACAATCTCGACAGATACACCTCCAACCACAACATATAAGCTTCTTCCATTAGTGGTAGTCGTGTTCCACACACTTCTACCTTATCTACCTCTACAACCTATGTTGGAAAATCCGAACAGATAACCCAACAGATTAGGTAGATATATAAATATATCTATATATATAAAAATTACAAGTACGCTCTCTCAAGATAGACACCACTCCAGAGTCTAGGTATTCACTCAACCTAGCGCTCTGATACCAACTTTAACGACCCGGCTTCCATCTACCAGGAAGTCGCGACGCTGATTAAGAAAGAAAGGGATAGAAGAAGAAATGAGAAAGAAAAGAAAGAAAAAAAACAACACATCAGAATCTCACAGCGGAACGAATGAAATATAATATATAACATATACATAGTATCATTTACATCAGAGTACTCAACTATACATCTCAATTTAGTCAGTTATAACATTTCTGTCTAATACAATACAAGAACAACTATAAAGAATGACAACACAGCGGAAACTCTAACTATAAATCTACACGCTGAAGCCTCCTGCTCCAAAGCTCCTCCAGAATTCATCAAGAGATAACCTGAATCACTTGACTACTCATACATAATATGAGTACCCAAGAGTTTAATAAAACAGAAAATAAACACTCGGGTCAGACAGGGGTCTGGTGTGAGTAAACGGATTAAAATTGCTTAACTTTAGAAAAACCCTTGAAAAGAAAGGTATCACGTAAGACTTCCCACACATAAACATGGAAAAGTTTTTACCTTACGCTAACCAAAACGTTTGATAGGAAATCCAGTGATATTATAATAGTATCTAGGGTTTTCAAGTAAATATGAAATAGCCGAAATTGTTACATCTATTAAATTCCAGCTACTAGCCACAAAAGTGGGTAATACAATCAAAACCGTTGGCACTTATTGGATTGTGGATCCATACAATGGCAGGGCTACTGGGGTACCGCCCGTCACAGTACGTGGCCTAGATCACCGTACCGAGGAGCCACCCTAACTCCCCTGCAACACACGACCGGGACCATTCCTTACTGAACAGTCCCGAACAAGACAACCCCGACAGTTGTTGCAATCAACTGCCCCACACAGCCGAATATAAAGGGACTTCTAGACAGGGGTAAATCTTGCTCTCCAGTGGGAGCTACCCACGAAGCCTTGCTGCACCTCCCCTGTTTTAGCCATTCCCGGTTGATGAGGCTTGAGGCTGCGATAACCTTTATAGAACACATCTCTTAGAATGCTCATCGCCCTCCTAACGATGTGCTGAAAGCATTCAATCCATACAAGTCCGTCCCGGGCTCGAACGGAACCGAAGGCACTATCTCGTTGCACTCATTTTGGAATCACCCTCAGAGTCAACGACCATAGCCCTTGCACTCTAAATCTCCATCTCGAACCTATAAGTACTATTCCGTCAAACTCATTACGGAATCACCCACAGAGTTATACTGACGTATAGCCCTTACACCTCGAGTCTTCACTTGCTCCACTTGGATTAACGACCTAACGTTTAATTGGAATCGGTGTGGTTTTCGGATATCCAAATATGGAAATCCGATCCCGGTCTCACCGAATCCAAACGCCATTTTAATGTCCAAATTGTACTTAAGGGATTTTAAACAGTAGATATTTAGAAATATCACTTAAACATAAATGGATGATTTATATTACAGAGATAGATAATCCACTATTATCACATTCATCCATACATATCTCAAAGCAGCATAAACATCACATTCATATCACCACATATCAACCAAAGACATACAATAACATCCAATATCATTTACTCAACCAATGATACTTATTAATCAATTATTCATCATCCAAAAGGTTGATCCAACTTTAATTTTAATTCATTCTTAATTAAATCAATTTCTTACTTAAACACTTGGATTATCAACAATCCCACCCTACTTATTCATTAATTTATTAATCATCACTTAATTAACCACTTTAATTAATCTCCCTTGATTAATTACTACGTAATTACTTTAAGCAATTATTTCTTAATTACAATTTTAATTAATCATCCTGATTAATTACTTCTTAATTATAGGAGTAATTACCTCTTAATTACCCTTTTTAAATTAATCACACTTGATTAATTATTCTTTAATTATCCTGATAATTATTCCTTAATTAACTTTTAATTACACCTGATTAATTACTTTAATTAATCTCACTTGATTAATTACTTCTAATTAAACCTACTTGATTAATTATTTTAATTAATCACATTTAATTAATTACCTTAATTAAACATCTTTAATTAATTACTTTTAATTAATCACCTTTGATTAATTACTTTTAATTAATCACTTTTGATTAATTACTTTAATTAAACACCTTTGATTAATTACTTTAATTACATTAATTACATTTAGTAGTTAAAACTTAATTTTAAATTAATTATTATTTTAAATTATTAATTAACAACTAATTAATTATTTCCATTAATTAATGATTACTTCCATTAATTAAATTTCTTCTTTAATTAATTACTTTAGCAAATAATTAATCATATTACTTAATTATTCTTAACCTTTCCATTAATTAACCATTAATTAAATAATTTAAACTTTTAATTAATTATGTTAATTAATCCTTTAATTAATAACTCAAGTGATTAACTTTTAATCACATTACTTAATTACTTTTATAAAGTAATTATCTTTTACTCAATTACATTTAATAATTAACCACTAAATTACTTTTAGTTACTTTCCCAAGTAATTTATATTAGATTAACCATAAGTGATTATCTTAATTAAGCACAAATAAATTATTTAACTTAATCATTTAAGTTTAATTAAATGATTCTTAACTTTTATATTTAAAAGGGTTCTTAATTAAGAAAACAATTATCTTAATTAAATCATTTATTAACCAATAACACTTGATAATTAATAAAATAATTTAATTATCTTAGTTATCTTTACAAATTTAATAATCTTTAAATTAAATCAAAGTTCTAAATTACTAAAGAAAATCTTTATTATAATTGATCTCTAAATCTTAATTATTTAACTTATTTAAAATAAAACTCTTTAGAAATCAATTTTAATTATAACAACTTAAACATTCAGATTAACCTTTAAATTCCCTAAACTTTACAAAGTTATTAAATACAATTTAATACAAACCACATTATTAAAATTCACTTATTTCATAAAAAAAAAACTTTTATATTTCAAATTTATAAAACTTGTTTAAGACTTAAATCTTGAAACAAATTAGTTTTATAAGTGAAAATTTGTTATGCTATTGTTTTAAAACTTTATAAACATTTCAAAAATAAAATCCTATATCACTTATTTATTGTTTCACTGATTTTATAAAAATCTGGTTACTTATAATACAAACCCGAGTTAACCCCACAATTCCACTAAACTGCCCCGAGTTCACCCACAGACTTTCCCGTGCTCTCCCCGAGTTCCTCAAACCTAAACCTTGCTTCGTGAAAAACAGCAGAAAACACGAACATACTTCGAGTCCCAACCTTTCTTCTCCCAAAACCCAAACCCCTGATACACAACCCTGCACATCCACGTGCACAGCCAACCTGGCCAACGACGAACCACTCTCCGGCCTTTGTTACGTCGCACACGACCACGACAACTCAACGCACAACCCAGAAAATTCCATTCGATCGAAAATCGAAATTAAGCCCTCCAACCCAAAACTTCCTGAACCACAACCATCAGAAATATGATCGTCGACGACGATCCTTGGCTCCAGTCTCCTCGCCATCCAAGCTATAACACCTCCTCGATCACGTGCATCTCACGAACAACTCGCGATCAATTCCGATCGTCTCTATGCGTCGCAAAAATCATCAGAACCTTGTCGACCAAAACAGGTACGAAAACCATATTAGATCGTACTACGGCCATCACAATCATTAATAAATTCCAATTCAATTTTTTTGATGGTTTCCCACGTCCCCTCGACCTCCCTGCACAACCACGACGACATCTTTGCCATCGTTCGTCCCAATTTGGAAGAAATGTTCAAAACAATAAAAATTCAAATTCTCACCAATTACTGTTCTAAAATTCATGGTTCCAGCTTCTAAAATCTTGATCACTTATTTGAAATTCGATTATAAAATCGAAACTTAAATTTGAACACAAAACTTTTTTGTCCAAAATCAATGTTTTACTGTAAATATGAAAGATATGAGCTGATTATTCAATATAAAATTCCATAACTATTTTTAACTGATAGATTACTTGATTTCGAACAATTTCCTTATACACATCAAAGTCCAATTCAAAACCAATACTGAGTTATTGATTTTATCATCTAAAATTTGGTGACTGTAATATACACAGAGACCATATGAACAATACAGGCATTTCACATAAATTTAATTCAACATGCATTCAATCTAATTTAAGATATTCCAAAAATCATCATGATATCTATCACAATACCAAGTTGAAATCAAGTTTTAAACTGTTTTTAAAAATTCGTTTTGAAATCAAGTTTTAAACTGTTTTTAAAAATTCGTTTACTCACCTGATTAATGCAGAGACCAGCAGTATTACATTCATTCCAGGCCTTGAATTTTTAGATGTGAAAAAGTCCTTAATGCTTGCAGATAAAATCCTACTACATGCTTCCATTGATGATGATTGTAAACTTGCATGTTGAAATTGCAGTTAAAATTTGAAGGTTGCAGAAGATTTGAATCCCCCTTTGGAATGCAGGTTACATTTGTAGCTTTGATTGTTGATTTTTGAATTTCCAGCATTAGCCTCCGTTCTTGGATTTCCAGATTTTTACAGATTTTTTTCTTCTTCTCATCTTTGCTTTGATTTACATTTCTTTCCAGATTTGTATTCACATTCATTTTAGTTGAGAATGGAGAAAGAATTTGCTGAAAATAAAACTCTTCTTTTTATTTTAAAATTAATTTTAAATTATATTTCAAGAGGATGTCACTTGTCTACTTAATTGCCTAATTATCTTACACATATGTATATGATTAACAAGTGTCTTAATATATATACTAAATGTTTTACAAGTGTTATTATAATGTTAAATTAATGTTTTAACAAATGTTTTTAAATGTTATTTCCTTTTATTTTATAATTACTTAAGCTATGTATATGTAATTATGTAATGTATTTTAATGCCTACTTATTGATTTTATTATGTAATATTTATATGATTGTAAAATGTTTTTATCTTATAAAAATAAACTTTAGACTTTAACAAATATTTCAAAAGTAAATTCACATAGACATTTTTAAATAACTTATGTTTTAATCAATTTAATTCTATTATTTGTTTTATAAATTGAGAAACTTAATTTAACTCTTTATATAAATATTTTTAAAACAATTTATCTTATGTTAAAATTAAGATGGAAGAATATTGAAAACAATTGAATCTTTAATTTAAATCTTATTCAAACAAAAGCTTAAAGTATATGTTTATAATAAATAAGAAGTTATTATTGTTATTAAAAATTTAGATTCCAAATATCATTTTTAAAAGCATTAAATCAAATTAACTTTTCAAATTATATATTTATTAAAGTTTTGCAAATACTTATTAAATTCAAATTAATACAATTCCTATTTAAAATATATATATATATACAAATATATATACATATTTCAAATAGAAAAACATTTTATCATTAAATTAGAAAATTACCGTGTTGAATTTTAAAACACCAACCAAATCATAATATATACATATATTCATATATATTACAATTTGAATATAAAGTTTTATTACATTAAAAACTTCTTATTTACCAGAATAAATATTTCTGAATCAAATTATTATAAACTTCAAAAGAATTAATCTTTCCCATTTATATTATTAAGAAAAATGTTTATAGATATTAACAAATTATTATTATTAACCTTTAAAATAAATTTTAACTTGCCAATTATAAAATAAAATGATCAAATCAATTTAATTATTATCAAAGATTATTAAATTGATATTGCTCAAAATTCCCGGGTCGTCACAAAACCGATGAAATACTAAGTAAGGATTTCCTACAACGATACGTAGGATCACCATCACACCAAAACTTCTTCTGGAGTTGTCATGAAGAAATCAAAAGAATTTGGAAAGACGAATCAAAGAAGATTGATTGAGAAAATTTATTTCCACTGTCACGGGGTATTGACCATTAATAGTCATATTTCCCTGTCTCCTATCTCGTCCTCTTATTGCACTCATACTCACTATTAGTATAGTATGAGAATTTACTGAGGCGTTCGAACGGATACCTTAGGTATACACTCATTCTAGGGATACTTCACCCTATCTCTAATGAGCTACTTAATGTGTTATACACCTGAGCTAATGTGACGACGCAGATTTTTCGCACTCGAAAATCGACATCCATACTTTACATCGTACTCGAATGCCGTAGATTTAACCGTTCAAATCCGAGTCGCCGGAGCTTATAACAACATTAAGTAAACAACACAGCGGAAAAGAAGAATAATATATTGATATACAACACAGATACAATATCTGATGCAACAGAGTGATACAAATGAATATCAACATACATCAGAGATATGATACAAGAAATAGCAGCGGAAAAGAAAACGATAACACCAGCAGCGGATAATCTCCATCTCCAAAGCTCCAAATCCGAAATAGCTCGAACTCCCAATAACGATGCACCAAGCTAAGCAAGACTGGTCTGACCCAAAGACTGAACTAACTCCAGATAATCTACTAAACCAGACTATTTGAAAAACCAACCTCTAGACTGCTCGTGTAGAAAATAATGAGCACCCAGAGTTTAGGAAAGAAACAATAAACTCCGGATCAGTCATGGGACTGGTGTGAGCAACAAAAACAGTTTATCTTTTAAAACAATCAACAAAAGATTTTTAAAATCAATTCGCAATGCTTTTTGAAAATGTAACTACCATAAGACCTCCCACCACACACACAATGCAAACGCAGAATTGGAGGAGATTTCTTCTTATGTTAGTCAAAGATGCTTACTACGCAGAATCAAATCATTTGATTATTATTATTAGTGCATAGTGTAGAAAACATTTCGAAAGCAGAATATAAATCTTAGCCAGCATAGGTACGATTATATTATGCCCGCTATAGCTACCTCCTGAGGAGGCAGGTTCTACAATTTGCAATCGTAAAGGTTCGTATTGTTTCTTTGGATTTCCAACAAATGGTCAGGCCAAGGAACTTCCCATTGCCAGATGAGAATGCCTCTGGAAGGACGTTCCCGAGAACTAAACCGGATCTTTGCCAACACAAGGCCAGGTTACCCCTAACTGGGTAACTACTGACACGAGTATGCCATCTCCCGGTTGTATACAACCTTTAACCGGGGCCCCAGCAACAAATCACAAAGTAATATATATATATATATATATATATATATATATATATATATATATATATCTGCGATATCAACATAAGTTAAGTATCTGGGCTCCATACCATGATACCACTTCTATCCAGAAGGAAATGCACATACCCTAAGGGGTGCTACCTCCAATAACCTTTCCGCATCTTTCCTGTTTTGACCATTCCGGGGTGTGAGGTCCGACGAAGTCTCGTCCACAAAGCCACGCTTTGGTACAAATCCATGCTTTGGGTCAACAAATGATCAAAGTAATGATCGCAAAGATAAATGATCAAACAAATGATCATATCACAAATGATCAAACAATGATCATTTCACAGCAACACTCAGCATGTCACATTACCAAATTGGGAATATATCGTTGATAACCATCAACTACATAACCTTTGAGCGCGTACGTCTCAGAGAAGGGTGTTAAGCTAAGAGAATAAATTCTCCGTCACCAACAGAAATATATTTGAAAGAAATCGGCTTTGTATCTCAATTTGTAATGTCAGACATACAATCCATACAAGTCTGTTCCGGGTTCGAACAAAACCAAAGGCACTTCAAAAGAAGTCCTTGCAATCCGGATATTCACTAATCCCATTCGGACTTCCCATCACATATGGAGTCTCTATACCGGGGATCAGTCGATGCAAAGACATTCGACGAGTTGTCCTTTCGTTTTCAAAAATATCCGGTCTTCAACACCGGTCTTCATATGCAATTCATAACGACATATCACATATTCGGAATGGGATATATGACACAAAGGTCCTCTCCCGGCTAAACCGAACAGTGAGCGCAGTATTTCAAAAACATACGGATATTGGGATTTCAATTAAGTCACAACTTAAAATCCAAAACCTTCCTTTTCAAATGGTTTAAACCAATTACCATTTCAAATCTTTATATTAAAAAAAGATTTATTTTACAAAGATCAATTCATAGACTTCAAAACAATTTCCACTCCAATTGGATTAACTCATTAAATCTTTAAATCTAAGATTTAACTTATAGCTTTCAAACCATTTCTATAACTTGGAAATTATTTTCATTTTAAACTAGAAATCTTTTTAACACAAATTGGATGTTCATTTCTTATATGAAAGCTTTAATTATTTGAGAACAAATAGTTTTCGTTTCAGAAAAATCCAATTATATTTGCTCGAGTTAAAGCCCTTGAATTCAAATTCAAATTCTCAAATCAATACATTTAAAATAGTTTAACCCATATATAACTGGTATAACATCTTTATTCCCTAGTTTCAAATCATATAATTCAATTTCAAGTCTTAAATTTAAGTTTAAATCAAATTATTTAAACTTCATACTTTATCAAGTTATTCAAATAAATTTTATCTTTGAAATTCCATGTCAAAAGTTTTCCACATTTAACCCGATTCCATTTCAAACTATTTGAATTTAAGAATTCAAATTCAAAACTATTTTCAAAAATCCATGACTTAATCGATTTCCTCATGAAATCCATATTTGTGTGTGTATGGTGTGGTCCAGGGGTTTAACACAATAGTGCAACGCCATCATCACATATTAAAACACAGAAATATAGTTGATAAGCGATATAAACTACAACGCTTTTCTTTCATATACAGATTCATGGATAATATACAGATGTATCATCAATAAGTGAATAAATTATACATAACACAATCCATAGCGCAAAATATCACAGATCAGATAGGACAATCAATTCATGGCATTTCATACGATACAATCATTCATAAGTAAGGTCAAGCATTCAATAATTATTTATAAACTGGATTAATTAATTGTTTAATCCTAATTAATTCAATACATTTCCAATTTAGTCAATTACTTATGAATTAATTATCCAATCTTGATTATTTAATTAATTACAAATCATTTGATATTAATTTATTTATCAAATATTTTAGTTAATCAAAATATCTAAAATTAATTACAATAAGTGATTAATCCCTAATTACTTTCATTAAGTAATTACATTTAACAATTTATAATTGATTTTCTAAATTAATTAATCCATTTAATTATTAATATTTATCACTTTAATCAATACTTGATAATCTTTAGTTAATTATCTTAATTAACTAATAATATTTCTTTAATTACTTTCTTAAGAAAAATTTCTTAGATTAAATCTTTATTAATCATTTCTAATTAATTAATCTAAATTACTTGTTTCTAAATTAAATAAATCATTCTTTAGTTTCCTTATTAATTAAATCATTTTAATTACCTTAATTATCTCTAAGATAATTAATTTTCTTATTAATGACTTCATCAATATTTTAAGTGTAAAACATTTCACTTTTGAATTTAAACTCAAAATTCATTTTGAATTTATGATTCAAAATGCTTACATATCTAAGTATTAACCAAATCTAAATATCCACTTATAATAAATATAAAGAACATTTGTTGTTTACATATGAACTTATGTAAGCCTTAAAACCAATTTACTTAATTTTATTTAAAAATTAAGCCTTTAAAATACACCAATACTTAACTTACAGATTCAAATTATCAAAAATCAAGTTAAGTTATTGGTTTGAAAACAAATTTACTTTTAAAAAGCTATTTGATTTATACTTATTTTTAAACACATATGATTTGAAAACTGGTTCAAATTCCAGATTTTAAACTTGAAGCCATGTTTAAGTCTTGTTTTCAGATTTTAATTTATAAACTTAATTTTAATTAAAGTTTGTTTAAACATTAAATTTGATAAAACTTAACTGCATTTAAAAACCAGGATACCAATTCATTTTGAATCCCTACATTTATAACTTGTTTCAAAACTTTGATTAAAACTGGCTTTACATTTTGAAATTTGGTTTTAAGTTTCAAAAAAATCTAATGCCTACAGGTTTTCAAATCCTGCAACTAAACAATGACCCTTGCCAACCCATCTTCTTCATCAATATGAAAATCCCAGAAGCACAACTTTCGAGCATGCACGTGTATGTCGTGACCAACCACCTCCGATCATCTCCTATGTTTCTCCCACATCGGTGACCTCTTTCCTACTCAAGCGCAGTCATTAGAAAACCCATATCAACTCGAATTTGAATTCAAGTTCTTCATCCAAAACCTGGAACAAATAAACTGGAACGATACTCAAATCTTGGAAAATGTTCGTCTACCCAATTTCGACCATCAGAAAATCTACAAATCCGGCCTCGACTTCGTCAACCACCGAGCTATCGTCCCACAAAGCCATTCGCCACTCGACGCTGAATTGAGGCCGCGGCGATCAAAATTTCGACCCCAAAAAAATTAGATTTTCGAACGAACATCGCTTGCTGCAACCTCCCCGGTGATTGTAAGCACCACTGATCATTTTTTTCCGAACCCTCGTTCGCTCCTCCATCAACAGCCACAACTTCGACCATCACGAGGCAGTGGATCGCCAGGGGTTGCCAATATTATGAATTTTCGACATTCCCAAAATGCTTTCCTCTCCTTTATCTAAATTTTTTTATTTTAACTTTAAAAATCAAGTTAAAGCATATGAATTCAGTTTATATACCTGAAATAGTAAATTAAATTTTTTTAATATTTGACAAATTTGAAGTTGGCTCAGGTTTTTTTTTGATTTCCAGAAAGATAAATAAGTTGATTAAGCTTAAATAAATTTTTACTCTTTAACATATACTATAGCAAACAAAATTCGTTTTGATCTTGAGTTCAATCATTAAGTAGATTGAGAAGAAAAGACTTATTTGCAAATCTAGGTTTTAACAAGAAACAGGAACAAAGGAAAAAAAAAGTTAAAGGCATGCATACATTCACACTCATATATACTCAGAGAAACATACACATATATATAACCATTCACAAACATACTTACTTCAGAGATAAGCATGTAACCATATTAATATACATAATATTTAAATTAGTGAGGTTACTCACAGTGATTGGAAAATGGACAGAGTTCTTTTATGTTGAGATAAGCAGTGAGTTTGCAAGCTGAAGCCCTCTCTCTTGAATCTCTGGTTTTCAATGAGGTTCTATGTTTTGTTTTTGTTTTAGTTTGAAGTATTGGATCTCTAAGGCTTCAGGTTTGTTTGAGATGTTAATTACTTTAGATTTTTTTTCCTCGGCTTGAAGGAACGAAGTGATGATGTTTGATTTGATATATAGGAGAGAAGTTTACTGGTGATATATAAAAGAAAGTGTACAGGTGAAATATTATTATCTTTTGTACAGGGCTACTATTTGCTTGTATATTATAAGATCAGAGATCTTTTCTTTGGAGGCTGATGCATCTTTCTTTTGTGTGCTTTTTTACTTCTTTGTTTTTGTTTATGCCATACTTTATTTGCCATACTGTCTCAGCTGAAATAATTTCCAGCAAGTAAATATGTTTCTTGATTGGTTTACATGCTCATTAGCTTACTTAATTTTTTTTATCTTTTCCATTTTAAGATACTTACTCTTTGTAAAGGCCTGGCTAGCTTTTTATAAGTGCTATTTGGTTTTGTTTTGCATTGTTGCCTCGGCTGATATGATCATGCTTTGTACATTTTTCTTTACGTATTGTACACTTGAATATATATCTTATATTTACTTTGTTTCATTCCCTGCTTATATTTGTATTTGTTTGTATTTCTTCTTTTTTTTTGTTGACTTAACAGAAGTTGATGGCTGGTATTTACTACTTAGTTGGATGTAGTTCTATATTTAATTTGTTGATAGAATTTGTCAAATATATTTTACTTTATATTTTGCCTGTTTTCTTTTATTTTTAACTTAAATATTTATTTCAAAATTTTTGTTATACAACTTTAAAAATCCATTTCATAAGATTGAATTCAAATATCTCTATATTAATATGGTTTAAAAATAACTCAATATTAAACTAAAAATAATTTATAAAAGAAACCATTTCTTTCTTAATAAATAACATAATTTATTTGAATTTGGAAAAACTCGAATCAATTTATCATTTAATTTCACAATTTTAAATCAAAAATAAATTAAATTATCAATTTAAAATAAATTAAAATTCGGGATCGTTACAGACTTTCCCCGTTAAAAAGAATTTCGTCCTCGGAATTCGCCAGAGAGAGATAACGAAGATAGACGAAAGATAGAGAAATATCTTTTCAGATCAAACTTGATATCAATTCTGCATTTGGCTTATCAAATCAGAATATCAACAATAGATACAAGAAATTATAATAGAATTTCAAATTTTTAAACAAAATCGTTTTATCAGTTTAATTTAAATTATCCTTCATATTCTATTAATCAATTTAACTCAATTTAAAATTTCCAATTTATTCAAAATTTTCAATTCATATTCATTAGAGTTTAAATCAAAAACTGATAGGAAACTAAAGAAATACGAAGTAAAAATTTTCTACAACGATTCGTAGGGCCACCACCGTACGAAACTTCTTCTTGTAACTGCCACGAGGCAAATCAAAAGAATTTGGAAAGATGAATCAAAGGAGATTGACAGAGAAAATTATTTCCACTGTTGCAGGGTATTGACCATTTATAGTCGTATTCCCCTGTCCACTATCTCGTCCTCTTCTTGCACTTATACTTACTATCAGTGGATAGCAAGAGAATATACTGAGGCATTCGAACAAATATCCTAGGGACTACTCATTCTAGGGTATACTTCACCTTATCTCTAATGAGCCACTTAATGTGTTATACTCCTGATCTAAAGTATAACCCTCAGCTCTGATACCAAATGTGACGACGCGGATTTTTCGCGCTCGAAAATCGACATCCATACTTTACATCGTACTCGAATGCCGTAGATTTGACTGTTCAAATCCGAGTCGCCGGAGCTTATAACAATATTAAGTAAACAACATAGTGGAAAAGAAGAATAATATATTGATATACAACACAGATACAATATATGATACAACAGAGTGATACAAATGAATATCAACATACATCAGAGATATGATACAAGAAATAACAGCGGAAAAGAAAATGATAACACCAGCAGCGGATAATCTCCATCTCCAAAGCTCCAATTCCGAAATAGCTCGAACTCCCAATAACGATGCACCAAGCTAAGCAAGACTGGTGTGACCCAAAGACTGAACTAACTCCAGATAATCTACTAAACCTGACTATTTGAAAAACCCAACTCTAGACTGCTCGTGTAGAAAATAATGAGCACCCAGAGTTTAGGAAAGAAACAATAAACTCCGGATCAGTCGTGGGACTGGTGTGAGCAACAAAAACAGTTTATCTTTTAAAAAAATCAACAAAAGATTTTTAAAATCAATTCGCAATGCTTTTTGAAAATGTAACTACTATAAGACCTCCAACCACACACACAATGCAAATGCAGACTTGGAGGAGATTTCTTCTTATGTTAGTCAAAGATGCTTACTATGCAAAATCAAATCATTTGATTATTATTATTATTGTATAGTGTAGAAAACATTTCGAAAGTAGAATATAAATCTTAGCCAGCATAGGTACCATTATATTATGCCCACTATAACTACCTCTTGAGGAGGCAGGTTCTACAATTTGCAATCGTAAAGGTTCGTATTGTTTCTTTGGATTTCCAACAAATGGTCAGGCCAAGGAACTTCCCATTGCCAGATGAGAACGCCTCCGTAAGGATGTTCCCGAGAACCAAACCGGATCTTTGCCAACAGAAGGCCGGGTTACCCCTAACGGGGTAACTACTGACACGAGTATGCCATCTCCAGGTTGTAAACAACCTTTAACCGGGGCCACAGCAACAAATCACAAAGTAATATATATATATATATCTGCGATATCAACATAAGTATCTGGGCTCCATACCATGATACCACTTCTATCCGGAAGGAAATGCACATACCCTAAGGGGTGCTACCCCAAATAACCTTGCCGCATCTTTCCTGTTTTGACCATTCCGGGGTGTGAGGTCCGACGAAGTCTCGTCCACAAAGCCACGCTTTGGTACAAAGCCATGCTTTGGGTCAACAAATGATCAAAGTAATGATCACAAAGATAAATGATCAAACAAATGATCATGTCACAAATGATCAAACAATGATCATTTCACAGCAACACTCAGCATGTCACATTACCAAATTGGGAATATATCACCGATAACCATCAACTACATAACCTCTGAACGCGTACGTCTCAGAGAAGGGTGTTAAGCTAAGAGAATAAATTCTCCACCACCAACAGAAATATATTTGAAAGAAATCGGCTTTATATCTCAATATTTAATGTCAGACATACAATCCATACAAGTCTGTTCGGGTTCGAACAGAACCAAAGGCACTTCAAAAGAAGTCCTTGCAATCCGGATATTCACTAATCGCGTTCGGACTTCCCATCACATATGGAGTCTCTATACCGGGGACCAGCCGATGCAAAGACATTCGACGAGTTGTCCTTTCGTTTTCGTAAATATCCGGTCTTCAACACCGGTCTTCATATGCAATTCAAAACGACATATCACATATTCGGAATGGGATATATGACATAAAGGTCCTCTCCCGGCTAAACCGAACAGTGAGCGCAGTATTTCAAAAACATATGGATATTGGGATTTCAATTAAGTCACAACTTAAAATCCAAAAGCCTTCCTTTTCAAATGGTTTAAATCAATTACCATTTCAAATCTTTATATTACAAAAAGATTTATTTTACAAAGATCAATTCATAGACTTCAAAACAATTTCCATTCCAATTGGATTAACTCGTTAAATCTTTAAATCAAAGATTTAGCTTATAGCTTTCAAACCGTTTCTATAACTTGGAAATTATTTTCATTTTAAACTAGAATTTTTTTAACACGAATTGGATGTTCATTTCTTATATGAAAGCTTTAATTATTTGAGAACAAATAGTTTTCGTTTCAGAAAAATCCAATTATATTTGATCGAGTTAAAGCCCTTGAATTCAAATTCAAATTCTCAAATCAATACATTTAAAATAGTTTAACCCATATATAACTGGTATAACATCTTTAATCCCTAGTTTCAAATCATATAATTCAATTTCAAATCTTAAATTTAAATTTAAATCAAATTATTTAAACTTCATACTTTATCAAGTTATTCAAATAAATTTCATCTTTGAAATTCCATGTCAAAAGCTTTCCACATTTAACCCGATTCCGTTTCAAACTTTTTGAATTTAAGAATTCAAATTCAAAACTATTTTCCAAAATCCATGACTTAATCGATTTCCTCGTGAAATCCATATTTGTGTGTGTATGGTGTGGTCCAGGGGTTTAACACAATAGTGCAACGCCATCATCACATATTAAAACACAGAAATATAGTTGATAAGCGATATAAACTATAACGCTTTTCTTTCATATACAAATTCACGGATAATATACAGATGTATCATCAATAAGTGAATAAATTATACATGGCACAATCCATAGAGCAAAATATCACAGATCAGATAGGACAATCAATTCAAGGCATTTCATACGATACAATCATTCATAAGTAAGGTCAAGCATTCAATAATTATTTATAAACTGGATTAACTAAATGTTTAATCCTAATTAATTCAATTCATTTCCAATTTAGTCAATTACTTATGAATTAATTATCCAATCTTGATTATTTAATTAATTACAAATCATTTGATATTAATTTATTTATCAAATATTTTAGTTAATCAAAATATCAAAAATTAATTACAATAAGTGATTAATCCTTAATTACTTTCATTAAGTAATTACATTTAACAATTTATAATTGATTTTCTAAACTAATTAATCCATTTAATTATTAATATTTATCACTTTAATCAATACTTGATAATCTTTAGTTAATTATCTTAATTAACTAATAATATTTCTTTAATTACTTTCTTAAGAAAAATTTCTTAGATTAAATCTTTGTTAATCATTTCTAATTAATTAATCTAAATTACTTGTTTCTAAATTAAATAAATCATTCTTTAATTTCCTTATTAATTAAATCATTTTAATTACCTTAATTATCTCTAAGATAATTAATTTTCTTATTAATGACTTCATCAATATTTTAAGTGTAGAACATTTCACTTTTGAATTTAAACTCAAAATTCATTTTGAATTTATGATTCAAAATGCTTACATATCTAAATATTAACCAAATCTAAATATCCACTTATAATAAATATAAAGAACATTTGTTGTTTACATATGAACTTATGTAAGCCTTAAAACCAATTTACTTAATTTTATTTAAAAATTAAGCCTTTAAAATACACCACTATTTAACTTACAGATTCAAATTATCAAAAATCAAGTTAAGTTAGTGGTTTGAAAACAAATTTACTTTTAAAAAGCTATTTGATTTATACTTATTTTAAAACACATATGATTTGAAAACTGGTTCAAATTCCTGATTTTAAACTTGAAGCCATGTTTAAGTCTTGTTTCAGATTTTAATTTATAAACTTAATTTTAATTAAAGTTTGTTTAAGCATTAAATTTGATAGAACTTAACTGCATTTAAAAACAAGGATACCAATTCATTTTGAATCCCTACATTTATAACTTGTTTCAAAACTTTGATTAAAACTGGCTCTACATTTTGAAATTTGGTTTTAATTTTCAAAAAAATCTAATGCCTACAGGTTTTCAAATCCTGCAACTAAACAATGACCCTTGCCAACCCATCTTCTTCATCAATACGAAAATCCCAGATGCACAACTTTCGAGCGTGCACGTGTACGTCATGACCAACCACCTCCAATCATCTCCTATGTTTCTCCCACATCGGCGACCTTATTCCCACTCAGGCACAGTCATCAGAAAACCCATATCAACTCGAATTTGAATTCGAGTTCCTCATCCAAAACCTGGAACAAAGAAACTGGAACGATACTCAAAACCTGGAAAACATTCGTCTTCCCAATTTCGACCATCAGAAAATCTACAAATCCGGCCTCGACTTCGTCAACCACCGAGCTATCGTCCCTCAAAGCCATTCGCCACTCGACGCTGAATTGAGGCCACGACGATCAAAATTTCGACCCAAAAAAATATTAGGTTTTCGAACGAACATCGCTTGCTGCTACCTCCCCGTTGATTGTAAGCACCACCGATCATTTTTTTCCGAACCCTCGTTCGCTCCTCCATCACCAGCCACAACTTCGACCATCACGAGGCAGTGGATCGCCAGGGGTTGCCAATATTATGAATTTTCGACATTCCCAAAATGCTTTCCTCTCCTTTATCTAAAAATTTTGATTTTAACTTTAAAAATCAAGTTAAAGCATATGGATTCAGTTTATATACCTGAAATAGTAAATTAAGAATTTTTAAAATTTAAAGTTGGCTCAGGTTTTTTTTTGATTTCCAGAAAGATAAATAAGTTGATTAAGCTTAAATAATTTTTTACTCTTTAACATATACTATAGCAAACAAAATTCGTTTTGATCTTGAGTTCAATTAGTAAGTAGATTGAGAAGAAAAGACTTATTTGCAAATCTGTGTTTTAACAAGAAACAGGAACAGAAGAAAACAAAAGGTTACAGGCATGCATACATTCACACTCATATATACTCGGAGAAACATACACATATATATAACCATTCACAAACATACTTAACTTCAGAGATAAGCATGTAACCATATTTATATACTTAATATTTAAATTAGTGAGTTTACTCACAGTGATTGGAAAATGGACAGAGTTCTTTTATGTTGAGATAAGCAGTGAGTTTGCAAGCTGAAGCCCTCTCTCTTGAATCTCTGGTTTTCAGTGAGGTTGTATGTATTGTTTTTGTTTTAGTTTGAAGTATTGGATCTCTAAGGCTTCAGGTTTGTTTGAGATGTTAATTACTTTATATTTTTTTTTCCTCGGCTTGAAGGAACGAAGTGATGATGTTTGTTTGATATATAGGAGAGAAGTTTACTCGTGATATATAAAAGAAAGTGTACAGGTGAAATATTATTATCTTTTCTACAGGGCTACTATTTGCTTGTACATTATAAGATCAAAGATCTTTTTTTTGGAGGCTGATGCATCTTTCTATTGTGTGCTTTTGTACTTCTTTGTTTTTGTTTATGCCATACTTTATTTGCCATACTGTCTCAGCTGAAATGATTTCCAGCAAGTACATATGTTTCTTGATTGGTTTACATGCTCATTAGCTTACTTAATTTTTTTTATCTTTTCCAATTTAAGATACTTACTCTTTGTAAAGGCCTGGTTAGCTTTTTATAAGTGCTATTTGGTTTTGTTTTGCATTGTTGCCTCGGCTGATATGATCATGCTTTGTACATTTTTCTTTACGTATTGTACACTTGAATATATACCTTATATTTACTTTGTTTCATTCCCTGCTTATATTTGTATTTGTTTGTATTTCTTCTTTTGTTTTGTTGACTCAACAGAAGTTGATGGCTGGTATTTACTACTTAGTTGGATGTAGTTCTATATTTAATTTGTTGATAGAATTTGTCAAATATGTTTTACTTTATATTTTGCATGTTTTCTTTTATTTTTAACTTAAATATTTATTTCAAAAATTTTGTTATACAACTTTAAAAACCCATTTCATAAGATTGAATTCAAATATCTCTATATTAATATTGTTTAAAAATAACTCAATATTAAATTAAAAATAATTTATAAAAGAAACCATTTCTTTCTTAATAAATAACATAATTTATTTGAATTTGGAAAAACTCGAATCAATTTATCATTTAATTTCACAATTTTAAATCAAAAATAAATTAAATTATCAATTTAAAATAAATTTAAATTCGGGATCATTACAGCTAAAGTTCAACCTTAGCTCTGATACCAAATGTGACGATAGGGATTTTTCGCGTTCGAAAATCGACATCCATACTTTACATCGTACTCGAATGCCGTAGATTCGAGCGTTCAAATCAGAGTCGCCGGAGCTTATAACAACATTAAGTAAATAACACAGCGGAAGAAAAGAATAATACATTGATATACAGCTTTGATACAATATCTAATACAACAGATGATCTTATAGATATCAATACACATCAGAGATATGATACAATAAAATAGCAGCGGAAAAGAAAATGATAACACCAGCAGCGGAACTCTCGGATAGTCTTCAAGGAAGAACTCCGAAAACTGCGACTCCATTTCCAAGAACCAATCCAACAATAGCTCGAACTCCCAATAACGATGCATAAAGATAAGCAAGTGCAGTCTGCTCCAAAGACTGAACTAACTCCAGATAATCCACTACATCTGACTATCTGAAAAACCCGACTCTAGACTGCTCGTGTAGAAAAAAATTTGAGCACCTAGAGTTTAGGAAAAAAACAATAAACTCCAGGTCAGTCATGTGACTGGTGTGAGAACTTAAAACAGTAATTTATCTTTGAAACAAAGAACAGGATAATTTTAAAATAGATTCGCAATGCTTTTTAGAAAATGAGACTACCATAAGGTCTCCCGCACACACACACAATGCAAACGCAGAATCAGAGGAGATTTCTCCTTATGATAGTCAAAGATGCTTGATACGCATCAAAAAGAAACATTTGATATTATTACTAGTGCATAGTGAAGGAAAAATCATTTCGAAAGTAAAGATATAAATCTTAGCCAGCATAGGCATTTCGCACTTATGCCTACTATAGCTACCATCCAAACAGTGGTGACCACCGTAAGTGAATGATAGGTTCTACAACTAAAACCGTACAAGATCGTATTGTTTCTTTGGATTTCCAACAAATGGTCAGGCCAAGGAACTTCCCATTGCCACATGGGTACGCCTCTGGAAAGACGACCCGAGAACCTAACCGGATCTCTGCCAACACAAGGCCGGGTTACCCTTCAAACTTGGTAACTACTGACACGAATATGTCATTCCCCAATCGTAACCGATCTATATACGAGGATCCTCGATTCCAACAACCACAAAGTAATAAATTTTCAGCAACAACATAGGTTAAGTATCTGGGCTCCATACCATGATACCACCTCTATCCACAAGGAATGACATACACTAAAGGGGTGCTACCCCCTAATAACCTTGCCGCATCCTTCCTGTTTTGACCATTTTCGGGGTGTGAGGTCCGACGAAGTCTCGTCCACAAAGCTACGCTTTTCACAAAGCCACGCTTTGATCAACAAATGATCAGCAGCATTCAGCATGCCACATTACCAAATTGGGAATATATCGCTGATAACCTTCAATTACATAACCTCTGAGCTTGTACATCTCAGAGAAGGGTGTTAAGCTAATAGAATAAATTCTCCGCCACCAACAGAAATGTATTTGAAAGAAATCAGCTTTATATCTCGATTTGTTAAATCGGACACACAATCTATACAAGTCTTTTCTGGGTTCGAACAGAACAGAAGGCACTTCCAAAGAAGTCCTTGCAATCCGGGTATTCACGATACCGATCGGATTTCCCATCACTTAGGGAACCTCTATACCATAGCTACTCAATGCAGAGACAATCGATTGGTCATCCTATCGTTCTTGCAAATACCCGGTCTTCACCACCGGTCTTCAAAACTATCCATAACGTCGAATCACATATTTGGAATGGGTTATACGACCCAAAGTTCCTTTCCCGGCTAACCCGAATAGCGAGCGCCACATTTAAAACATATGGATATGGGATTTCAATTAAGTCACAACTTATTACCCAAAACTTTTCTTTCCAATGGTTTAAAAAATTACCATTTCCAATCTTTTAAAACAAAAAGATTCATTTCACAGATTTCACGCAATTTCACAAAGATTCATTCATATATTTCAAAACAATTCCATCTCAATTGGATAAATTCATTTAAATCTTTAAGTCAAAGATTTATCTTATAGCTTTCAAACAGTTTCCATAACTTGGAAAATCATTTTCATTTCTAACTTGAAATCTTAAAAATTCTTTTTGACACAATATGGAAGTTCACTTCTTATATGAAAGCATTTATTATTTGACACCGAATAGTTTCATTCTAGAAAGATCCAATTTTAGTTACACGAGTTAAAGCCTTTGAACTTAAATTCAAATTCCCAAATCAATACCTTTAAAATAGTTTAACATTAATATAACTAGTGTAACATCTTTAATTCCTAGTTTCAAATCATAGAATTCAATTCCATATTTTGAATTCAAATTTAAATCAAATTATTTAAATTCTTAAACTTAATCAAGTTATTCAAAATAAATTTCATCTATGAAATTTCATTTCAAAAGCTTTTCACTTTAAACCAAATCCCTTTCCACAACATTTAATTTCAAATTTTGTCTATTTAGAAATTATTTTCAAAAATCTGTGACTTAATCGATTTCCTCATGGAATCCATATTGGTGTGTGTATAATATGGTCCAGGGGTTTAGCACAATAGTGCAACATCATTCAATCATCACAGATCAAAACATAAAAATATAGTTGATAAGCGATATAACTATAATGCTTATCGTCCATTCACAAATTCACAAATAATATGCAGATGTATCATCAATAAATGAATAAAATACTCAGTTAAATGCACCGAACACAATCTGACAGATAAGTTAGGGCAATCAATTCAAGGAATCTCATACAATACAATCATTCATAAGTAAGATCAAGCATTCAATAAACATTTATAAGCAGGATTAATTAATCGTTTAATCCTAATTTATTCAAGTTATTTTCAATTTAACTAATTACTTATGAATTAATTTTCCAATCCTGATTTATTAATTACAATTCATTTGATATAATCAGTTAATCAAACACTTTAATTAATTATTCTTAATTAACAAATTTATTAAATTAACCTTTAAACCAATTATAAAATTAATTAACCCCTTAATTAATTATTTTAAAGAAATAAAATCTTTAATTACTTATTTAATCAATCCAAATCATTAATTATCCTTTTTAATTAATTTAAATAATTACAAATCATTAAATCTTCATATATTTGAAGATAAAAGCATTTATCTTATTAATGGTCAATTTATGAAAATCAATTTACTTTCAAATATAATTTTAAAATTTCATTTTAAATCTAAGATTTAAAATGAAAACAAATTGACTTTGACAACGTTTGAAACAGTTTCAAAACCCCTTTTAAATTCACATGTTCAAGAAAATATTTACCTTGATATAGAAGTCTAAAAGAATACAAAACCCTGTTTCATTTTTTTAAAATTTAAATCAATCTAAAGATTTACCCTATCTTTAAAATGTTTAAAAACAAATAAAATTTTAAAAACTTCTTTTATTTCAAAACTCAGATTCAAATTTGAATTTGAATCCAGGTTTAAACTTGGGTTTAAATCTCTATCTTAATTTAAAATTTTACTTTTAAACTAAACCTATTAAAACCTTTAAAGTTGTTTCAAAAAATTTAAATTTCAAAACTTTATTATATTTTAAAACTGAGATTCCAAAACCAAATTGAATCATATTTAAACTTCATTTTAAAACTCTACTTTTCATTTAAACTTAGTTTTTAAATTTTATTTTAAATTTAACAGGATAACAGGTTTTCATGTGAAACCTGTAACTAAAGCATCAACTCGAAGAAACACTCCTCTGCTTCGAGTCCTACCTCGCAAAATCTCGAGTAAAGCTTCGAGTCAACCCACGCGAGTTCACCCTGCTTCTTCCCCACTTCCCAAGTTTTCACACCTCCAAACAAATGCACGGTGCATGTGTACATGGTCGCCGACCATCACCGGTCACCTCAGATGGCTTCATCACATTAGCCAACATCCACACAACAACTTCCGACCATCCCTACTCCTTCACACCTGCGCGAAGTTGAACTCGAGTATACACTCGAAACTTGGAACGGTTAGTAGCCGCATCACCCAAAACCTGAAAACTCCCCATGCTCGACGCTCCGACCACCGTACGACACGAAACTTCGGCCAACTATTCAACGTCAACCCCACTACCAGCACCTCAAACCCCATCACACTCGATCCATCCTACTAGCCCCATCGATCAAATTAAAATAGCCTAGTTAAACTAGGGTTAGAAACTTCAAATCACAAGCATCTCCTCCATGCTAAAATCCACTACGACCGGATATTTTTTCCCTTGACACTGGTCACACCTCCACGCACGATTTCGACCTCTACAAATCAGTGAAACCCCATAGATCACTAAAACAATGAAATTCATACAAACCCAAACTGCTCCTTTATCTTTCATTTAAAAATTATGATTTAAGCTTTAAAATTCATGTTAAAGTATAGGGATTCCATTTTCATACCTGAATTCGTAAAGTAAAATGTTTGATTTTTTTTTACAGAAACTTGAGTTTCCTGTTTAAATTTTATTTCCAGAGCAAATACTAAATTGCTTAAGCTTAAATAAAATCTTAAACTAAAGCTTATAATAAAACAACCAAGTTTTATTTAATTCCTGTATCCAACTTATGCTTAGATCAAGAAAAAATGATTTTTGAAGCAAACAAGAACTTGAAAATTTAAATACAGAGGTGTATTACAGGCTATGAACATGCAGGGATCATTTCATAAACACACAATCATTCAACAATATATAAACACATTTTCATATTTAGTTCAGGCATAAATCAATCAATCATATTTTAATATACTTAAGCATTTTAAATTGAAGTTACTCACCGTGTTGAGAAAAAAAAAAGAACGGAGCATTGTTGTTTTCAAACAGCTTTTAAACCTGCTTGCTGAAACCTCTTCTTTGATCTTTGGTTGCCTTGTTTCATTTGTGTTGTTGCTTAAGGTTGAGATGATATTACTTCTTTCATTTTTCTTTTCTTTCAGTTATGATGGACTAACTAAAATGAGAGTTTAATGTATATATATGAAAAGGTAATGTGTGCAGGTTGATATAAACATAAGAATGTACAGGTTGATAATATTATCTAGTACAATAGTGTGAACATTGATTTGTTTTGTACTAAGGCATGGCTGAAGTGTTTTTAGTTATGGGTTGCATTATATTTTAACAAAGCGAATTGACCCATCGCTGCTGAGATGATGGAAATAAAGGCATGTTCCCCCTTACTTAGTTACAGCATGTTCTATTTGTATAATATAGGCAGTCTGCTTTTATTTTATTTTTATTTTCATACTAATGTTTTGCTTGTATATGAACATATAAAGTTGTTGTCTTGTTGTCTTTGAAAATGTTTTATAGTTTATCAAATATTTCATTTGCCTTGATATTGTTTTAAGTGTACATACATATAGTTGAATATATTTTTATCTTATCTTTTGTCTTTGCTTTTAAATTGAAGTGAAGTCCTAGTTAACATGTTGTTAGATCTTTATTTGTTTATACATAGTTGAATATATATATATATATATGCTAGTATCTTCTTTTACAAGTTTTATAGAAATTTACATTTGCTGTTCTTTCATACTTATCTAGATTCTATCTAATGTGGTACTCAATATTATATAGTTAATTTGTTCTTAGATATTTGAAATTTGTTTTATTTTACTTTGTATATTTTAGTTAATGTGTTGTTTTGAATTTTAGCTATACGTACTTATTTTATTTACTTATGCTTAGCATTTATAAAGTTTATTTTATTTCAAAGACTTCATTTTGAATTTTCAAATCAATTTATCAATAAATTTCACCATTTTAAATCAAAATTTAATTTAATTATCAATTTAAAATTTATAAAAATCTGAGATTGTTACATAAATATTATTATTATTATTAAATAATACATGGCATAAAATGTAAGTTTATCAAAATATATTCCAGTGTGAATTATAAACGCGCAACATTGTGGTGTTTATAAATGATATAAATTTTCGTATTTATTTATATATATGCATACTCATACAATTGTGGTATAAAATGTCAGAATCTCTAACCATCAATACAATACTTGTAAATTAGATTGTAGTTGTAATTTTAAGCTAGCAACATCAAATAAAGTAAAACTTGAATAAGCAATAATTGGCAACAATAACTATTTATACTCTAGATGCTTATGACCATAAATGAAAGCTTTACACATAATAAACACTTTGAATGCACATTAAATACATTTAAATGCACTTTAAATTACCAAATAATTTTATAACTAAACAGATGTTTATACATATGTATATGAATATAGAGATAAATACCATACGTATATGTATATATATGCATGTTCATATGTATATAGTCACATATATGGTTGCAAAATATATGAACAAAACTTTACTTACACTAAACAAGTTAACATAATTTCCCTATACAATAAACAAATTAACAAAACTTTCCTCTACGTATAATCAGATATATGGTTGCACAATACCTTAATAAAACTTTCCTTGCACAAAGTAAATTAGCAAATCTTTACCTTAATAAAAATTTCCTTGCACTAACTTTCCCTTTATTTTAAATCACATAATTAGTATCTAATAAAAAATGTATGTGAATTTAATATGAAAAATGTACAAGCAAACAATTGAACATACATAAACATATATGATTGCGTTTAACAACTACATATTAAAAAATGCAATTTTCTTTGATATAAAATAGGACATATGAACAAATTCTGTTGATTAGCAAAATCATATAATTATATAGTTATATGTGAAATTGTTTGTATATATTAAAATTAACCTAATAAAACTTATTCCAAAAAAATTCTCAAAATTAAAATTAAGAAGAAAAATACAATTATTAATTCAACAACAAATTTACATCTCCAAACGTATAAATATAACAGAGTTTTAATCAAAAATATACACATATATATGATCATGTTTGCATCTTATGTTGACAACATATATGTATAGGGAATTGTGATAATGGATAAATTAATTAGACAAAAGCATGTAATAATTGGTTATAAATGATATAAGAATTTGCGAATCAAGATGATACATTAATATTGCCCAAATGAATACCTTGAATGATAATTTAAAAGCTAATAGATTCCGTGAATCAATCTTATTACCAAATCTCTAAAGCACACCTTGAAATTGAAAATCCTATAGGATGAAGCCTAGAAGTCACACTTTTAACTTCTAAAATTCCTCAAAAATTATTTTCTTACTCATAAAAAATATTAAAAAAAAACCATCTTAAACTCAATTTTATAATTAAAACACAATTTTAAACCAATTTCCACCTTTTTATTTAAATAAACATCCTTTAAAAATCACATACTTCTTTTAAAAATTATTAAAAGAAGTAATTGGCAATAATTAATACAATTATTGCATTTTCTCTAAATAGAACCAATTTTCCATTTTTTTAACCCAAATAAATAAAATAAAGTTCCGAATTTTATTTTTATCATTTTATTTTCAAAATTCATTGTTTATTCCAAATAAACAATATAAAACTATCAATTTTATTTTAATTCACAATATTAAATTATAACTACTGTTATAATTTAATATTTACAGGTAATCTCAAAAACCAGGGCTGTTACACTTCAAGTCCGAACACCTGAAATCAAAAGCCTGTAAACCCAAAGTAAAAAAGAGATGAAAATCAAAAAAATAAGTTGTAAGCCAGAAAAAATATAGGACCTGAGAAATAAGATCAAAACAAATGCCAACTTGGAGATTGTGAACCAGAGAAGATATAGAATCAAAGATTGCTTACAAAATCAAAATCTGGGAAAATCAAATCTGAAAACTGGAATCAAGCTAAGCAAGATTTTAACTCACATACATCAAGCTCCAGTTCAACAATTCCAGATTTTCAAGCACTGTCTCTGTCTTTCAACATTCAGGTGAGCAAACTAACTTCTAAAACCATTAAATTTGTTTAAATCTTGGTTTGCATGTGATAAATGTTTGATGCAAATTATAAATTATGTTTGTATGAATGTATATTTGAATGTATGCATATACTGGTGACTGTGTACAGGCATATACATCTGTTATACATTACAGAGTTTGAAATCTGTTGGCAAATTCAAATCATCACATACAATTGAAATTAGAATTCAATCTTTAAATGAAAAATGATTATAATGATGTAATACAATTTTTAAAAATGGGTTCAAGTTGAAATATTTGGTAACTATTTAAAAAGGTAAAATAAGTATGAAATAACAGTAAAATGTAACGACCCGTAAATTTTAACTGTTTTAATAATGTACTTTTTAGCAATGTGATTAATTGAATTTTCGTTAAATTTTAAAAATAAGATTTTGAAATAAAAGTTTAGTATTTGGAATACGTCGAATTGAACATCGCAAACTGTAAATTTTCATCTGAAAATATGAAAGTTTATTTTATTGTGTAGTTCTATTTTAATTTATATCAGTTAATAATTGTTGATAATAAAATATTTTCCAAACCTGAATAATTTACATAGAAAAATTCTAAATCATCTTCTAACTGAAACGTCATTTTTCGTTTTTTCAAATTCAAACTTCTTTAGCTCCGTTGATCTTATTTTTCTACGTTTATGCTGCATTTTCCGCTTGTAGAAAATTCGAATTCTTATAATTCAATCGTACCACTGATATCAATATACCATTTTCATCGTCTTGTCATACTGATCTTAACAGTATATTCGGTTGTATATTTCGGTGCTCGGTGCTCGGTGCATAGCTAAATATACGAATCAGTTATCCATATCGGTAACCGTGTATGTTCCTTTTTGAATTCCTTGCCCATCCGTTATATACAGTGGAAAACCTAATAGCCGCTGGTCATAATTTCTCTTAGGATTCAGCATGCATGGCTTTATTATTTCAACCAACATATTTATTTGTTGTCTCTTCACGTTCATGCGTCCCCTCTCCCTGCTCTTGTGCATGCGTCCCCTCTCCCTGCTCTCCTCTTCTCTATTTCCCTTTGAATCCACTTCCTACCACTCACTTGAACATACAAGCCTTCACCTCCCTCTCCTCATGTTCATCCGCCATGGCTTCCGAATGTAACAACCCTGAGATTGCAATTACCGAATAATGAATTAAAATTATGATTTTAAGTTAAAAAGGGAGCTAAACAAATTTTTGGGAATTTAAATTTGCAATTGGTTTGCAAATTAAAATATTTTTGGGTTGAAATGGGGAATTTTTTTTATGTGATTATAGGTTAATGGGCCAAATGAGCAATTATATGGTTTTATTTAAAACTAGGATGCTTCTTAGAATTTTGTTCACATGATAACCTTAGGAAAATAAACTAAGTCCTAATGGGTTTTAAAACCTCTTACCATGACCCATTAACCAACCCACTCCTATTTAACATCTCAAACCCCTCCCATAAACCCTAACCCTCCTCCTCTTCATAAATTCCTAAAACCTAGATCTAAACAAAATTAATGGCCTCCATTTAGAAGCTCCATCTCCTTCTCTTCATAAATTAGTTTAATCCTAGAAGAAAAAGAAAAGAGAAGAAGAAAGGTAATGCAATCTCTCCTATTCTCTAATCCTCCTTCTTAATCCCCATTTATCTCTATCAACTTGTAGTAATCATTATTTTGTTTTCTTTGTTGATTTTGGGTCCTTGAAGCCTCTTGATCTTTGCTTTGGGGTTGAGGAGTTTGGCTTGCTTGATATTGTGCACTAAAACCATTTGATCCTTTGCTTAATTGAGGTAATTACTATGGATTAGTAATTATTGCTAGTTGTAATGCTAAGATTTGGCCTTGATTTCCTTTAATTTAGTGTAATAATCTTCATATGGTGATTAGTGATTGTTATTAGTGATTTTTTGATGCCCAAAATTGAAATAAACACCCCTAAATGTCAAAAAAATGCAAAAGATTGCTGGCTGGAATTGTGTGCAGACTGAAATGGGGCTGAATTGATGATCTGGGTGCACCAAAACAGATCTGGGTTGCACCCAGGCTCTGCGCAGGTGAGGCTAGCCCAGCTGGGCTAGCCAGAAGCAGGCCAGCCCACCATGGGCTGGCCATATCCATTGAACCCCAGCCCAGGCGGGCTGGGGCAGATATACACCCAGCCCGCGTGGGCTGGGTGCTTCCCAGCCCGCGTGGGCTGGGAAATAAACCCTGCCCGCGTGGGCTGGGTAGATACACCCAGCCCGCGTGGGCTGGGAAATAAACCCAGCCCGCGTAGGCTGGGCAAATACACCCAGCCCGCGTGGGCTGGGAAATAACACCCAGCCCGCGTGGGCTGGGGCTGCTGCTCACCCAGCCCGCCTGGGCTGGCGGGCTGGGGCGGACTGACGCGGGCCGGGCCCGCGTCCAAAAAAAAAAAATCAACTGTGTTTACCAGTTTTCTACCTCCATTTCGTGATGCCGCCCTGATCGCATACCAAGTCGGAATTTGACGTTTTTGGTCTCGTTGGAAAGGGGGAGTTCCGAACTCCATCTCTGGAAAATTTGGGCAATATTGGAGTTCGTTTGGTACTTCGATTTTCGTGTAAAAGTTAGACTCTGGTCGCTGTTGGAAAACAGTATGAATCTTTCTCTGGGTTCAACTTTGAGACGTCGCTGTCACTTCGTCTCAACTCGGAATCCAGAAATTCTTTTTGCGTCTTAAAGTAGGGATGTTGGATTCTATGCCTACCAGTTTTAATGCCATTTGGACACAGTTTGCTGGTCTAAATAAATTGCTGAACTAGGGTTCGCAGCAGTTTTTGAATGGTTTCAAACACTTAGAATATTTTTGATGATTTTCTGGTTTTCGTCGATTTCTTTGAGATTTGTCTCTGGATTTCGTACACGGGCTTTATAAAAAGGATTTAAAAGGATTTTTCACTCCAAAATGGCTTTTGAAAATTATTATATAATATTATTTTAATTATTAAATTAATTACTCCATAATAGGAGACTTTTCAAAAGACCGTTTTTGGAAAGGTGATTAAACGGTTAGGAAATCTCCGGCCTATGGAACCGTGTGTATTTTCTTTCCGGTTAATCCCCGACCTATTCGATTGATCGTTTTGACCATTGGGTCTAGTTTACCGATGATACGAGGTGGACTTTTTATTATTGGAGTGCGAGCATGCTATTGGTTAGTAAACCGTTTAGTGCGAACGTGGGGTATGAGACTCATTGTTAACACTTTACGGGTTCCTCTCCAACAAGTTTGTGACACATTAGCCTTTGGACGGCCAGTACTGGACCTCTGGGTCACCACGCCTCTGGGCAACCGTCTCTGGACATCTGCTCTATGGAGCAGTTTTTATTCGGCATGTGCCTCTGGGCCTTTATCTTTCTGGGAAGGATCTTGCTATTTCGCGCGTTACGCATCTATGCGAGTGATCGATCACAACTCTACAGTACTTGGCAACAACGACTCTGGTCGGTGCACGTGCAATATTTGTATTATCTGATGATTTTATATCCATTCGAGTATTGCCATTCGGTGTTGGTTCTATGGAACCATACGATGTAAGTGCGATTACCTTGTGGATTCACAGTGTCTCTGGACACTGCTTTTCAGTGTTTGATTTCATTGACTTTTCAGTATATCCCTATTGCTCTTTGGAGCATCGATCTTTGCTTGGGCATTGGTTACTGACTCTGGTCACTCTTGGGATAATTGCCTATGGGCAACTTTATCTAGCTTTGACTACGCCGATGATACGAGGCGATTTTATTTATTCCACACTTTGGTGTTTGTATTCTCTTTGGAGATTTTTACTGTTTATTGATGAGTAGGGATCGTCATTATATTCATGTAGTCCATATTACTCTTCTCTTTGGAGAAGTACTGTTTTACTTATGTACTGCATTATTATATACATCTCAGTTATTACTGATTGTTTAGCTAGCCTGACCCGAGTGTTTTCGCTCGGATCAAACCGAGTTGTTTCAGGTTAGGTCTCTGGACTTAGCTTTCTGTGCTTCCGCTTGGACATTATCTGTTATGCTGATAGATAGCTTTTTTATTTGTCCACTATTCAGCTACTCTGTTATTTCAGACTCTTATATACATATTTTTGACTCACATGTGTGAGCGGTGGCTTTGTACCCACCTTTTGATACTTGGATCTGTATTGACGATATATTGTACCTATGTTTTGTGACTGTTATGTGACTGTTCTGTGATGATGATGTTATCATTTAGTATTATGTTTGTTCTGAACCTATTTTCCTTAGCCATTGTAGTTTCGTTATAAATATTTATTGGATATGTCGAACCACTTGAGAAAAGAAAACCACTTATTCGACGTATTCAGTAGATAGTTATAGCTTGATTACATATGGTCGCTTCCATTATACTCTATTCTCCGTTCTAGTGGACGGTATTACTCCGTAATACTCTTTACTAGAGTGGGTCTCGGAGTGGGGCGTTACATCTTGGTATCAGAGCTAAGGTTCAGAATTAAGCATAACAAACACAGAACGGATACACTTAGTACAATACATTTTAATTGGATCCGAATTAAATCAAATCCCTTCCTTATGCTTATTGATAGATAAGTTAGGAATATGTGTAGGAATTTATTATATTCCGTAGTATTCCTTAATTAAGTATCAATCATTGAATCATGTCTAACTCTAATTCCCGTTTGACTTTCAGTATGTCTGGAAGGGGAAGAGGGAGAACCACACGTCAGACTAGTGCTGCCGGGCAGTCCAGCAACACTCATCCAGAGGGCGTGTTCATGACTACCGACCAGATCATGGAGCTGGTTCGAAATTCTCAGTATCATTCTCAGTCTCCAGCCCCAGTTGCTGATGCTCCGCGCATGTCTGTTTTTGCGCGTCTCTGCAGTGATTTTACCCTTCTCGGAGGGAAGCCGTTCCGTGGCTCCGAGAATGTCTTAGAGGTCCACGCTTGGATTCGGATATGCGAGCGCATTTTTACTCGTATGGATATCTCGGATCATGATCGTGTTCTTATTGCTTCTAGTCAGCTTCGGAGTCGTGCCCTGGATTGGTACGAACTCCTTATTGCCGAGCTCGATGAGACCACACTTACTTGGGCTCAGTTTCGTCAGAGATTTGAGCTCAAATTCATCCCAGAGTCAGAGAAGAACTCCCTTGCTCGCCGCTTTCTTGATCTCAAGCTGGGGAAGTCCTCCGTATCCGACGATGTCTCTTCCTTCGAGGCCCTGTCCAAGTACGGCCTTGAGTTTATTGCTACTCCTTATAAGAGGAACCTCAAATTTGTTGAGGGCTTGAAGAAATATCTGAAGAGGCATCTTATGCTACAGCTTGATCTCTCATTCGAGAAGCTAGTCGATGCAGCCCTACATCTTGAGTCAGTCGAGATGGAGCATAGTGATGCTGATGATGGGGTTCCAAAAACCCTAACCAGAAGCGGGGTCCATTTCTGAAGAACAAGCCTTGGAACAAGAAGAAGAAGACTGGCAGTTCTGCTGTGCAGGCTCAGCCTCAGACTCAGCCTCAGATTCAGTCACAGCCTAGTGGAACCCGTCCTCCGAAGAAATGCTTCAACTGCGGTTCTCCAGATCACTTTATTCGAGAGTGCCCCAAACCTCTCTATTGCACCTTCTGCAAGAAGGAGGGACATAGGATCTCCACTTGTCCTATTGCTCCAGCTAGTGCCAAGCCTGGCAAGCTTAATGCTGCCAAGGCTCCTGTATCTTCAGCTCAGCCTCGAGGTACGCATCCTTCCGTTCTCGAAGGTTCTATTTTATTTCATGGTAGATCTTGTAGAGTTCTCTTTGATACGGGTGCCTCTCACTCATTCGTATCAAAAGAGCTAGTAGATGCTTTATCGTTGGATGTTACTTGTCTGGTTTCTTCACTAAGGATTGTGAATCCCATTGGCGGATCCACGACCCTTAGCTTGCTTTGTGAGAATATAGATATCGATCTTTGTGGATTTTCTTTCCGTGCGAATCTGCACGTTATGGAGTATTTGGGTTTTGATATGATTCTTGGCATGGATTGGCTCGCTCAGCACGACGCCAAAATTATTTGTTCGGAGCGGATATTATTCATTCATCACCCTGATTCGTCCTCTCCGTTAGCTATTGTTCTTCAGGATGTTAGGCTTTCTGATGTTACTCTATTTTCTCTTGATTCACGAGATGAGGATTTGGACTTATCTCGTATTCCTGTTGTTCGGGATTTCCCCGACGTATTCGAGCCAGTATCTGGCCTGCCGCCAAAGCGGGCCATTGAGTTCCGCATCGATCTCATTCCGGGCTCCCACCCAGTTGGACGTCCTCCCATGAGGATGTCTACTAAAGAGAATGAGGAACTTAGGAAACAGTTAGTTGAGCTTGAGGCGAAGCAGTTCATTCGATCCAGTTCTTCGCCATAGGGTGCTGCTGTGGTCTTCGTTAAGAAGCCCGATGGCTCTCTTAGGCTTTGCATTGACTATCGCAAGCTTAATGAGTTGACTATCAGAAATCGTTATCCATTACCACAGATAGACGATATGTTTGATCAGTTGAGCGGTGCGAAGGTCTTTTCACAGCTCGACCTTGCCACCGGATTTCATCAGCTCCGAGTTGCGGAAGATAGCATCCCTCTTACCGCTTTCCGCACTCTTTATGGTTCTTTTGAGTGGTTGGTCATGCCATTCGGCTTGACGAACGCACCAGCTTTCTTCGTCGATCTTATGAATCGAGTATTCCGGGAATACATCGATAGATTCGTTCTGGTTTTCATCGACGATATTCTTATTTATTCTAGATCCGAGGCAGAGCATGCTCATCATTTGCGGATCGTCTTGGATACTCTTCGTCAGCATCAGCTTAAGGCCAAGCTCTCCAAGTGCCATTTTTGGGAGAGCAAGGTCAAGTTCTTTGGCCATATTGTATCATCTGAGGGTGTTTCTTTCGATCCTGCCAAGATCGAAGCTATTCAGAATTGAAAGCAGCCCGAGAACGTTCATGATATTCGCAGCTTCCTTGGTCTGGCGGGTTATTACCGTCGGTTTGTCAAGGATTTCTCTCGAGTTGCACTTCCCCTTACGACGCTGACTCGTAAGGGTGTTCGCTTTATTTGGTCTGATAAGTGTGAAGGTTCCTTTCAGCGACTGAAGGAACTTCTCACTCATGCTCCTATCCTTGTGGTTCCTGAAAGTAATCAGGATCTCGTTGTTTACACCGATGCTTGTGGTAGCGGGCTCGGTGCCGTGCTTATGCAGAAGGATCGGGTAGTTGCTTATGCTTCCAAGCAGCTATGTCCGAATGAGGTTCGCTATCCGACTCATGATCTTGAGTTGGCAGCTATCGTCTTTGCCTTGAAGACGTGGCGTCACTTTCTATTAGGCGAACGCTTCACTCTTTACACCGATCACAAGTCGCTGAAGTATCTATTCAGTCAGAGGGATCTCAATATGAGGCAGCAGCGATGGCTTGAGTTTCTCGCCTCATATGATTTAGATATTCAGTATACCCCTGGCAAGGGTAATCGTGTTGCAGATGCGCTCAGTCGCAAGCACTCGGCGGTAGTTTCTATGATAATTGCCGAGTGGGATGTTCTTGAGACTCTATCTTTATATGATATTAGAGATCGAGCTCCATCTTCTGATGCTCCTGTCTTATTATTTATCTTGGAAGCTCGTCCTATCTTATTGGATCGCATTGCCCATTCTCAGCGGCAGGATCCAGACTTATTGCATCTTATTCATCTTCTCGAGTCGGGATCCAGTGATGAGACATTGCTGGATTATTCTCTGGATTTTCATCGGTGTCTTCGTAGGAAGAGCCGTATTGTTGTACCATCTGATTTATCACTTAGGCGTGACATTCTGGACGAGTGCCATCGCACTAAGCACACTATTCATCCCAGGTCGAGTAAGATGTATGCCGATATGTGCCGGCTATATTATTGGGAGGGTTTGAAGAGAGATGTGGCAAGTTATTTGAGCGGCTGCATAACTTGTCAACAGATCAAGGCCGAGCATCAGCGTCCATCTGGTCTTCTTCAGCCTCTAGAGATTCCATTATGGAAATGGGATCAGATATCCATGGATTTCATTGACGGTCTGCCTCGATCGAGGTCAGGCCATACTTCTATCTGGGTTATTGTTGATCGCTTGACCAAATCGGCTCATTTCATTCCGATTAAGTCCACTCGGACTGCACCTCAGTTGGCCAAGCTATATGTGAAGGAAGTCATTCGACTTCATGGCATTCCTAGCTCTATCGTCTGTGATCGAGACACTATCTTTACTAGTCACTTCTGGAAGTGCCTACAGTCAGCTTTGGGCACAAAGCTGAATATCTCGACTGCTTATCATCCTCAGACCGACGGTCAGACGGAGAGGGTGAATCGTATTTTAGAGGATCTTTTGCGCTGTTGTATTCTGGATTTCGGAGGTAGTTGGGAGGATCACTTACCGCTCGTAGAGTTCTCCTACAACAACAGCTATCAGTCTAGTATCGGCATGGCACCTTTCGAGGCTCTCTACGGAAGGCCATGTCGCTCTCCTGCTTGTTGGTTAGAGTCTGGCGAGAAGCTCATTCTTGGTCCAGATTCAGTTCGGGAATCTTCTGAGAAGATCGTGCTTATCCGTCAGAGAATGAAAGAGGCACAGGACCGCCAGAAATCCTACGCGGACAACCGTAGGAAGCCTCTTGAGTTCTCCTACGCGGACAACCGTAGGAAGCTCCACAGGGAAATTGGCTTCTCGCTATATTGGACCATTTCCTATTACGGAACGCATCGGCCCCGTTGCTTATCGTGTGGCTCTACCTGCTCACTTCTCTGGAATACACGACGTGTTCCATGTTTCCCAACTTCGCAAGTGTGTCCGCGATCCTGATTCTATTATCGAGCCTCATATCGTACCTGATTTGGAGATCTCACCCGATCTATCTATAGAACAACAACCTCTTCGTGTGCTTGATTCGGAGGTCAGACGTCTTCGAAATAAAGAGGTTCCGCTTGTGAAGATTCAATGGTCGTCTAATCGTAAGGACAGCACTTGGGAGACCAGAGAATTTATCGAGCGTACTTATCCTGCTTTTCTTTCATCTTGCGGCACGGGTGAGCATCGATATTTTATCTTCTGTATTCCTTTTGTGGATTAGATGTTATAGACGACTTCTATATTTAAGGAATTGCGGGGACGCAATTTCCTTAAGGGGGGAGTCTGCAACAACCCTGAGATTGAAATTACCGAATAATGAATTAAAATTATGATTTTAAGTTAAAAAGGGAGCTAAACAAATTTTTGGAAATTTAAATTTGCAATTGGTTCGCAAATTAAAATATTTTTGGGTTGAAATGGGGAATTTTTTTATGTGATTATAGGTTAATGGGCCAAATGAGCAATTATATGGTTTTATTTAAAACTAGGATGCTTCTTAGAATTTTGTTCACATGATAACCTTAGGAAAATAAACTAAGTCCTAATGGGTTTTAAAACCTCTTACCATGACCCATTAACCAACCCACTCCTATTTAATATCTCAAACCCATCCCATAAACCCTAACCCTCCTCCTCTTCATAAATTCCTAAAACCTAGATCTAAACAAAATTAATGGCCTCCATTTACAAGCTCCATCTCCTTCTCTTCATAAATTAGTTTAATCCTAGAAGAAAAAGAATAGAGAAGAAGAAAGGTAATGCAATCTCTCCTATTCTCTAATCCTCCTTCTTAATCCCCATTTATCTCTATCATCTTGTAGTAATCATTATTTTGTTTTCTTTGTTGATTTTGGGTCCTTGAAGCCTCTTGATCTTTGCTTTGGGGTTGAGGAGTTTGGCTTGCTTGATATTGTGCACTAAAACCATTTGATCCTTTGCTTAATTGAGGTAATTACTATGGATTAGTAATTATTGCTAGTTGTAATTCTAAGATTTGGCCTTGGTTTCCTTTAATTTAGTGTAATAATCTTTATATGGTGATTAGTGATTGTTATTAGTGATTTTTTGATGCCCAAAATTGAAATAAACACACCTAAATGTCAAAAAAATGCAAAAGATTGCTGGCTGGAATTGTGTGCAGACTGAAATGGGGCTGAATTGATGATCTGGGTGCACCAGAACAGATCTGGGTTGCACCCAGGCTCTGCCCAGGTGAGGCTAGCCTGGCTGGGCTAGCCAGAAGCAGGCCAGCCCACATGGGCTGGCCATATCCATTGAATCCCAGCCCGCATGGGCTGGGGCTCCCCAGCCCAGGCGGGCTGGGGCAGATATACACCCAGCCCGCGTGGGCTGGGTGCTTCCCAGCCCGCGTGGGCTGGGAAATAAACCCAGCCCGCGTGGGCTGGGCAGATACACCCAGCCCGCGTGGGCTGGGTGATTTCCAGCCCGCGTGGGCTGGGAAATAAACCCAGCCCGCGTAGGCTGGGCAAATACACCCAGCCCGCGTGGGCTGGGAAATAACACACAGCCCGCGTGGGCTGGGTGCTCCCCAGCCCAGGCGGGCTGGGGCTGCTGCTCACCCAGCCCGCCTGGGCTGGCGGGCTGGGGCGGACTGACGCGGGCCGGGCCCGCATCCAAAAAAAAAAAATCAACTATGTTTACCAGTTTTCTACCTCCACTTCGTGATGCCGCCCTGATCGCATACCAAGTCGGAATTTGACGTTTTTGGTCTCGTTGGAAAGGGGGAGTTCCGAACTCCATCTCTGGAAAATTTGGGCAAAATTGGAGTTCGTTTGGTACTTCGATTTTCGTGTCAAAGTTAGACTCTGGTCGCTGTTGGAAAACAGTATGAATCTTTCTCTGGGTTCAACTTTGAGACGTCGCTGCCACTTCTTCTCAACTCGGAATCCAGAAATTCTTTTTGCGTCTTAAAGTAGGGATGTTGGTCTATATGCCTACTAGTTTTCATGCCATTTGGACACAGTTTGCTGGTCCAAATAAATTGCTGAACTTGGGTTCGCAGCAGTTTTTGAATGGTTTCAAACACTTAGAATATTTTTGATGATTTTCTGGTTTTCGTCGATTTCTTTGAGATTTGTCTCTGGAATTCGTACACGGGCTTTATAAAAAGGATTTAAAAGGATTTTTCACTCCAAAATGGCTTTTGAAAATTATTATATAATATTATTTTGATTATTAAATTAATTACTCCATAATAGGAGACTTTTCAAAAGACCGTTTTAAAGTGATTTCAAAATCAATTATAAATCCGTTTCGCACCATTATTTTCTATAACAAAAATCTCACACTCACTTTTAGCACATCGAGCGAAGTGGAAAGGTGCTTAAACGATTAGGAAATCTCTGGCCTATGGAACCGTGTGTATTTTCTTTCCGGTTAATCCCCGACCTATTCGATTGATCGTTTTGACCATTGGGTCTAGTTTACCGATGATACGAGGTTGACTTTTTATTATTGGAGTGTGAGCATGCTATTGGTTAGTAAACTGTTTAGTGCGAACGTGGGGTATGGGACTCATTGTTAACACTTTACGGGTTCCTCTCCAAGAAGTTTGTGACACATTAGCCTCTGGGCGGCCAGTACTGGACCTCTGGGTCACCACGCCTCTGGGCAACCGTCTCTGGACACCTGCTCTATGGAGCAGTTTGTATTCGGCATGTGCCTCTGGGCCTTTATCCTTCTGGGAAGGATCTTGCCGTTTCGCGCGTTTCGCATCTGTGCGAGTGATCGATCACAACTCTACAGTACTTGGCAACAAGGACTCTGGTCGGTGCACGTGCAATATTTGTATTATCTGATGATTTTATATCCATTCGAGTATTGCCATTCGGTGTTGGTTCTATGGAACCATACGATGTAAGTGCGATTACCTTGTGGATTCACAGTGTCTCTGATTTCATTGACTTTTCAGTATGTCCCTATTTCTCTTTGGAGCATCGATCTTTGCTTGGGCATTGATTACTGACTCTGGTCACTCTTGGGATAATTGCCTATGGACAACTTTATCTAGCTTTGACTACGCCGATGATATGAGGCGATTTTATTTATTCCACACTTTGGTGTTTGTATTCTCTTTGGAGATTTTTACTGTTTATTGATGATTAGGGATCGTCATTATATTCATGTAGTCCATATTACGCTTCTCTTTGGAGAAGTACTGTTTTACTTATGTACTGCATTATTATATACATCTCAGTTATTACTGATTGTTTAGCTAGCCTGACTCGAGTGTTTTTGCTCGGGTCAGACCGAGTTGTTTCAGGTTAGGTCTCTGGACTTGGCTTTCTGTGCTTCCGCTTGGACATTATCTGTTATGCTGATAGATAGCTCTTTTATTTGTCCACTATTCAGCTACTCTGTTATTTCAGACTCTTATGTACATATTTTTGACTCACATGTGTGAGCGGTGGCTTTGTACCCACCTTTTGATACTTGGATCTGTATTGACGATATATTGTACCTATGTTCTGTGACTGTTATGTGACTGTTCTGTAATGATGATGTTATCATTTAGTATTATGTTTGTTCTGAACCTATTTTCCTTAGCCATTGTAGTTTCGTTATAAATATTTATTGGATATGTCGAACCACTTGAGAAAAGAAAACCACCTATTCGACGTATTCAGTAGATAGCTATAGCTTGATTACATATGGTCACTTCCATTATACTCTATTCTCCGTTCAAGCAGACGGTATTACTCCGTAATACTCTTTACTAGAGTGGGTCTCGGAGTGGGGCATTACACCGAACCTACACCATTGCCCACTTCCCCTCCGGCAGCCCACATCCGAGCCTACCTTTCCATGCAACTCTACCCCGCCACCCGAACACCAAGCCTGCTGCCGAGCTTCCCATGGCTAGCAGCCAAGGCCGCCACCGCCTTGCACCCCACCATGCACTCGCCTCCCTCCCTTATCTTCATGCGCGGGCACGTCCTGCCGAAGTCGCACCACTGTCCTCACCTCTGCTGCTTCCATCCCCACACTACGCCTCGCCCACATCTGCCCATCTTCACCTTCGACGTGGCCCACGTGACCAGCTCTCAGCAATTTTTGCCAGCGATTCCTCCATCCTCAAGTTCCAAACCTCCATCCTTGGTAACATCGCCCCTACGCACGCCATTCCCACCACCCACTACTTTCCTACGCAAGCCCAGTTTGGCCATTGGCACGTCCATATCAACAGCCGTGTACGGCCTCCTTCCATCCATGTTTGCAGCCCTGTGTTACTGCATGGTATAAATGCTAGCTGTGTTACTCTATATATATTGGTAAAACTATGAACTGCATATTTATTCCATAGTCTAATTTTATGAGCTTTTGTTATAATCATAACATTTGTTTACAATTTTTTTTTAAAAGGTAAGAATATTTAATATATACTCATACAAGTTGTTTTCTACCAATGTTTTATATATCGCCTGCTCTGGTTAGTATATATATTCTGGTAGTGGTCTGCATTGCTGTTAAGTAATATAAAGTATAATATGTTTCAGTTTTTTGAGTATTTAGGCTTCGAGATTCATATCACTGTGAACTATCTATTATATACAAATATCTACTAAGTAATAACGTATATTGACAGAGTTTTGTTTTAAAAAAAGATTTGCATTGATGTTATAGAGATACTATATGTATTATTGATTTATTTGTATGTATATATATAGTACTGTATGTATATATATATATTATTTATTAACATTATTGTAATATATGAATGATAAATCTATATGGTTTTCTTTTCAAATAGTTTGAAGTAACCAAATCATGCTAGTTTATAAAGTTATAAGTCTATAAGTCATAAATGTTCGTTGTTAATATATAATATAAGTTTGTATGTATATGGTTTTGTGTAGCTTATATTAAATTAGTTTCTTATATGTGTATAGCATGTATGCATGTTGTTCATTCACCTTCAAGCTGCATGTATTTGTTACACATCTTTGGGTCTGCATATTTATTTTTTCTACCTTGTATATTTAGTTGTGACTGTGTTTGTTTGCATACTATGATAGTCTGCAAATTTAGTACATTATATGTTCGGCTTTTAAATCTAAAATTTTACAGTTAAAATTTAAATATTGATCTCATGGGAATGATAATAACGATAAATTATATGCATTTTCTATTTACAACAAGCTATATTGATTCATTCTCATCAATTTCAATTTATCAGCCTTGCCTCCATCGTGCTCTGCTTTGAAATTCGTGCTTGATTTCGTAACTCAATTTCAGTGTCAATTCTCTAGCCTCGGAAGGTGAGCAACCGCTCATGATTTACATTCTTTTATTTATTAAATTTGATTTCAATTGAACGACAGTTGAAATATGCTGTTGTTAGTTATTTATACTGTTATATATATGTTATTACCTGTGACATCTGACACCATTATCTGTTATTTATATTGATGATATATGCCTGTTATATTATTATCATATCTGTTATCACTCTGCAAGTTCCCTATTAGTATAGAATTCACTATGGGTTGAAATGATACATACCCGAACGGACTTTAAAATAGGAGAAAATCGTTATGGGTTAAAATGATACATACCCGAACGGACTTTAAAATAGGAGAAAATCTTAATGGGTTGAAATGATAAACCCAAGCGATTTTCATTGATTTGATTTGGGATTATGGGTTGAAATGATATGTATACCCGTATATATTTAAATTGTGGATTAAAATGAATAAATATCTGTATCACTTGACCATAGGGTAGAAAATTATATACAGACACCGTTGGTCTATATATAAATAATTTGGTTTTGAAAGGAAATATATGGTTTTATATAATATTGATTTTAGATATATATAAATGTTATTTTATATATAGTTAAATTCTTGATTTTAAGCTATGTATAAACTTGTTTTAATATAAAATATCAGGTCGTTACATTTGGTATCAGAGCTTTGGTTTTAGGCAAAACTTAACATATAGGGTAAATTTAATTACGGAATCACTTTCGTTCATGCCTGAATCCTTCATCTTTGAATTGAATTTCCTTTGAATTTTCAGAACGTCCCTCGGTTCCGAAATTCATTCTTGTCCCTCACTATTCGTATTCTTCTGAATTCTGGAGCATCTCATACTCCACGATATGATTTGTAAAGGAGTGAAACTCCTTTACAATAGACATCGATTTACGGGAGATATCTGTATCTGCGGTTTACGATCCTGCTACCTGTTGTTATCGGGAATCCTATCTCTTGAAATCTGGTGTAGATTTTCCCATAATTCTACATCGATCTTATTCTTTAAATCAAGGTTGACCTGGTTAAGGTTGCCCACGATTTAATAAACTTATCATCTTCCTATTTTGATCATTTAATCATCTTATCTCTGTTTCGAATCTATCTTCGAATCAAAATTTTCTTTGATTTGAGTCCATCAAAATATGAATCTCTATCCTTGGTTTGAGCTCCATTCTTGTATCGTTGAGCGAGGAAGTGTATTTGTGAATTAATATTGAAAATATTACATATATAAATATATTTTTGTTGTTTGAGTTGATGATGTTGATTCGGGTTTTCGATCGATTCGTCTGATCAACACTATCGATAGGATTTCCGAAATACTTGAATAGAGAAAACTGACACAATATTATTATTTTTAAATTTGGTATATGGAATATATTTTTGTATGATTATATTATATATAAGTGAAAAAATTTCTGAAAATAAATTGTTATTGAATTTATTGCAAGAAATGAGAGTATTTGATTTTCATTTATTATTTTGTAAACCATTGATTTTACCAACATAAATAAATGAATTCATAAATATGGTTTATAATTTGACTTGGAATCTAAATGAATTTAAATCAAAAAATTGAGAATTTAATTTTTGGTGATTTCATAATTTGGTTTTAAAGTTTTAAAAGGTATATTACTTAAAGTATTTTTGAATTGAAATCTTTTCAAAGAAATTTTAGATGTTTAAATTATTGAATATGCGATTATATGATTTTTGTTTGATGATAATAACCATATATATATATACATACATACATACATACATATATATATATATATATATATATATATATTTAAATGTATTTGTTAATGTACTATTTTATTTTTCACATAATTAAATAAATATTTAGTGAATAAAATAAATAACACATTATTTATATTCAAACAGATATTTTATTCAAACAAATATTTATTACATTTTTGAATAGTACAAATTCAAGCTCTCACTATAAATATACAATTTTGATTACAATACAAATTCAATTACATCACAATCTTTCATTTACAAATGTCCTCACTACAATTCACTCATTCACTCATATTTTATCTTCAATTCGAATCCAACATCTTAGCAATCTGCAAAAATAAATATTAACGTAGTAAAATTGAAAAGGAAATATTTTTATAGTATAAAATAAAATATTATTTTTAAAATATTATTTTGCCTCGGTAGTTTGGGTTGTTCGTCATCATTTAAATTTGAATTCATCATACACGAACAACTTGTGACATGCACAGTGTATCACTCTCCAAGCCATAAGGCCATGCACACCGATATATACACTTGATAAATCTAGAGGAACAGGTGAGCACAAGGTCAAACCCAATTAAAAGCCGGATTCAACTCAAGTGAAACACAAATAAAATCACAACACGAGCACAAGGTCAAACCCGAGCTATAAGCTGGATTCAACACAAGTGCAGACCAGATTTCAAGTCATCCATCATGAAACCAAAGTGCACAGCAACTATCCAAAGACTCCATATGCATACACCTATATACACACATAACTGTATGTATGTATACAAGTGGAAATCAATGCGAACTACTAAATCAAGAAATGATGACTGGAAACACAACACACATCAAGTATACATGAACACAACCATATAATGAAACTCGGATCAACAAAGACTATACAGTCCATGCATACATACATGTCAACCAGGCAGCGAGCAAAGTCGACAAGTACTTCAAGTACGAATGCACAACTGGATGCATGAATAACACTCAAACTTGGAGTGACAAATATACGAAGTCAACATGTATGCAACAGTGAAATGAAGTGGACAGTACAACCTAGTCTCAAGCAACATGAAATGAAGTGGACAGTACAACCGAGTCTCAATAATGCAATGGCCATGTTCAATTCAATACAGGTGCGAATTAAAAATGAAATGAAACAAGAACTGCCAAAAATGATGACCCAACAAATGAACCAGATCAATCCAGAAATAGTTCAGTAATCAAGTGAACAATGCAAATAGGTCACATATCTACATGAACAACAAGTAGTCAAGCATCATCAAAAACCAGACCCAAAAGATCTAATTTAATACCAAAGTAAAATAGAATATGTGCATATATACATAAGCCTGGCAGCATGATTATCAAAGTGCAGACATGATGAAGTCAGTGCCAACAGTACAATGTGAACTAGCTCGAATCAATATGGGTGTCGAACGGCCAAGCAAGTGCACACACTAAACCAACAAGAGGCTAGAGGGATTAATATGGCAACACAACAAGCACATGAATGCACAGTGCAAACTACCATACCAAGCAATACAACTGAAATGCAAACTGTCTCGAAAAGTGATACCAGAAACTACATGAATGATCAAACACCAATGAACCAAATAAGTGTACAGGTCTGTGACAATATCAAGTGAAGGCAACAAAGATCTGTTCAAGCATATCATTGAATCACACAGTAGCTCCAATGAGCAACTGCACAAGACAGTTAACTTGAAAGTAATATCAAAGGAGATGTCAACAGAGCAAAGTCGGGAAGGTTCAAAAATGACCGAAGTCAATCTACAAGCATCATAAGAAGCCATGGGTCAAAAATCAGAATTCCAAAGTCAAATGCAAAAAGAAATCGAAATCATGGTGGCCACAAACGAAATCAACGGTTTCAAACCAAATCAGTGACGAAGACGCAGAGAAGAACCAGATTATCAAAAATTCAAAAATGGCCGAGTATTGAAAATGCTACAGTACATTTAACAGTTTTATCAAAGCCGAAGTTCAAACCAAAATCAACACTGTGGTAGCCAAGACAACGAAATTAACACCGTGTCAACCAAGAAATCATAAATATACGAAATTGATAAAGTCAGAATCAATCTCAAGAATCCAAGCAACATCGACCGGCCGAGCAAGATAAATTGACGAAATCAAACAACTATCAGACGAACGCAAATATAGGAATTCGACTTCTATAAATCCCATTCATCATCGGCAGTTTTTAATCATCGAGTTCAAGTATTCAAACCAGAGAGAAAAAGCATAAATTACATACCGGAATCTAAGTCGAACTCAATCAAATAGAAGCAGCCGAAAGCTTCTCAAGAGATGATCAATCGATAGAGCAAGGAAATCGAAATTAATTGCTCGATCGATCTAATTAAAGCCGGCGTCTTCAAATTTGTTCAAAACCCTAATTTTTAATCAGAGAGGAACGAACGAGAACAAACAGGAAGCCACCATTTTTCACAAGGAAGCGGACCGATAAAATAAAGGGAATAATATTTCAAATTGGGCCGGCCTTTTCTTTAGTGTTGGTTTATAATAAAAGACTAATAATTAGGGTTTTGTTTTTTGTTTTAAATTGTGTTTAAATCATATTTGCCATTTTAAACCGTTGTAATTTCTAGTCGTGTGACTAGGGGACAAACTACGTGGCGTAGTTTGAGAATTCGCAACTCTGTGGCTGAGTTGTGGCAGGGTTTTGAGCATAGAGTTAGGTTAGTCCATAGTGGTTGTCACGAGTTTACGTGTGTAAGCATGTGACTACTTAATATCTAGTAGAAACCTTGGGGGCAACACGTAGGCGGGTTTTTGCCGAAGCTGGGTAAATTCTGTGTCGTTCTATTTCTGCATTTATTCTGCTATTACTTGTGCTGCTATTATTTTGATATATCTGTATTGAAATTATTTTATAAGCTTCCGCAATAATACTTAATAGTACCACCCTAATCACCCCCCTCTAGGGTGAAATCGATCCTACAAGTGGTATCAGAGCTAGGAGTAGAATTCAACTTTTGTTTTTAAAAATTTGATTTTTTTCCAAAAACCAATTTTTGTTTTAAAAATTTGAATTTTTAAAATGGCTTCTTTTAATAATGCTTTTGCGGAGGGTCTATCCATAGTCAGACCATCAATGCTCAATGGTGAATATGCTTACGGGAAAAATAGAATGGAAATTTTTCTAAAAACCATTGACGCTGGGGATATTGTTGAGACAAGGTATAAAGCACCAACTACAATTCTAAATAATCAGGAAATAAATAAACCAAAGGATCAATGGACAGAACTAGAAAATAAATTACAAAATGCTAATGCTAAAGCTATGAATTCTATTATCTGTTCATTGGATCAATTTGAATTTAATCGTGTCTCACATTGTCTAACTGCGTAGGAAATATGACATACACTCGAAGTGACTCACGAAGGAACATCTTAAGTCAAAGAATCTCGTCTTGCCATGCTGAGTAGTGAATACGATAATTTCACAATGGCGAAGGAAGAAAATGTCAAAGAAATGTATGAACGACTTTCCAATATCGTATACAAATCAAAGCCTCTTGGAAAATCATAAACATAATTGGAGATAGTCCGAAAAATCCTCAGAGTCCTTCCACGAAGTTTTGAAGCCAAAGTAACTGCCATTCAAGAATCAAAAGATTTGAAACAAATGAAAGTCGATGAACTCATCGGAAACCTCACCACTTACGACCTAGGGATGAAATTCAAGGAAAAACGTGAAGGAGGATACACTCGAAAGAAATCAATAGCTCTTAAAGGGACAACTGAAAGTGAAGATGATGATGATGATGAAGCAAAACGAGCACTATTAATAAGAAGATTCAAAAGGTGGAATCGCAAATATGGCAATCCGGCCAAAAATCATCAAGTAAAGAGCAGATTAAACAAAGCACTAGACAAACCAGAAGATTAGAAAATCATTGTCACAAATGCAATAAACCCGGTCATATCAAGCCAAATTGTCCCCCAAATCGACTCAGCCATGGAAAGAAACTGAAAAGGAGAAGTTTTGCAACTACTTGGGGTGAAAGTGACGAAGATGGAAGTGATAGCACTGGCAGTGAGGGTGAAAAAGTAAATTTGTGTCTTCATGGTTAAATAACTGACAGTGATGATGACGAGCCAAGTGAGGTATCAAAACTTACTCATTTAGAATTACTTATATATTTTCATGAGGTAAATGGGTGCTATGAACGACTTAGGGAGAAATATGCTAAAATTGAATCATAAAGAGATAGTTTGATTGAAGTAAATGATCAGCTTGAACAATTAGTTAAAAACTATCAAAATAAGTGCCCTAAGTGTGACAAATGTCCATTGTTTGAAGAAGAAATTAAAAATTCAGAAATTAATATAAAATCACTTGAAAATGAAATTCTGACTTTGAAAGAAAGTGAAAATACAAGAAGAGAAAATTCTATTATAAGGTGCATACAATTGTTAAACGAAAATGAATCTTTCAAAACACATGTCCAACAACTGTCAACGACTTTAGATAAATTTTCAAAAAGTGAGAAATCATTGAACATGCTATTAGGAAAACAAACTATGAATACAGTTAGACAAGGACTTAGGTATAAATCTAAAAATGTTAGAAATAAGATTAATCAAGTAAATTCAATGTGCACAATTTGTAGAAAATTTGGACACAATCAACACAATTGCTGGTACAGACCCAAACACGTGAAAACGATTCCAATTTGGGTTCCAAAAGGCACAATTATAAAATCTCTCAAAGTTAAACAAATTTGGGTGCCGAATGGAAAATATATAAATAGTTTTGGGTCTCCAAAAAATTGTTTTTCAGAATCAATTACCACTAACAATCATGGACCTATAAAAACAAATAGGTCACTAAACTCTCTTCTTGTGTAGGTATGCTGGCAGGCTAAGGAACAACAGCAATGGTACTTGGATTCTAGCCGTTCCAGGCACATGACAGGCGATAAATCAAAGTTCCTTAGCCTAGAAAAGTACAGAGGTGGCAGAGTCACAATGGGTAACAATGACAAGTGTAGAATTGTCGGTAAAGGTAAAGTAGGTAACAATACATTTACCTTAAATGACGTAATATATGTTGAAAATCTGCACCGCAATTTGATATCAATCAGCCAGTTATGTGATAAAGTTAAGAATGTTATTTTTGATTCTGACCTGTGCAAAATTGTTGACAAATCATCAAAAGAAATCTTATTTTGAGGTAAGAGGAAAGGTAATATATATTCTCTATCTTTTGATGATCTTACCCTTTCAAAATGCTTGGTAGCTAAGGATATAGTAGTAAACTTATGGCATAAACGATAGGGGCATGCTGGCGTGAATTTGTTAAACAGATTAAAAATGAAAATTTTGATAAGAGGGTTGCCATCACATGATTTCGAAACAGAAAATTATGTAAGGCATGTACCTTGGGAAAACTTAAAAAATCATCGTTTCGTGCCAAAAACAATGTAAGCACTTCTAGAGTTCTTGAACTAGTTCATATGGATCTGTTTGGACCTTACGACATAGCTAACTAAGGTGGTAAGAAATATTGCTTTGTGTCAGTTGATGATTACTCAAGATATACATGGGTATATTTCTTGGCTAAAAAATCAGAAACTTTTTCATACTTCACAAAATTAACTAAATTAGTTAAAAATGAAAAAGGAGTTCCTATTGTTTCGTTAAGAAGTGATCATGGTGGAGAATTTGAAAATTATGAATTTGAAAACTTTTGTAATGAAAATGCATTTAAACAAGAATTTTCTGTACCACGTACTCCATAACAAAATGGAGTAGTTGAGAGAAAGAATCGAACATTGCAAGAGTTGGCTAGGTCTATGATAAATGAGAATGAGCTACCTTTGCATTTTTTGGCAGAAGTAGTAAATACAGCTTGTTATATAATGAATAGAGTTATGAGTAGACCGATTCTTAACAAAACACCCTATGAGCTATGGTTCAAAAATAAACCAAACATTGCTTACTTCAAAATATTTGGGTGTCCGTGCTATATTCTCAATACAAGTGATCAATTAGGAAAATTCGAAGCAAAAGCCGATGAAGGCATATTCATGAGATATTCTACTAGAACAAATCTTATAGTGTCTACAACAAAAGGAATAAAACAATTGTGGAGTCAATCAATGTGAAGTTTGATGAAGGCATTATGAACATGAAATGGTCAAAAGCAATGTTGAAGAGGATAACGAAAAAGATGAGAATGAAAAACCAAAAGAAACTGCAACAAAAAAAGAAGTCCGAAGGAATCTAGATCCAGAGTGATTGAAATTCAAAGCAGATCATCCTCCAGAATTGATAATAGGAAATCCTATCACAGGTGTTCAGACTCTTCCTTCCTTTAGAAATTTGTGTGATCTGTGTCTATATAGTGGATTTATTTCAGAAATAAGACCCAAAGACATAGATACATCTCTTAATGTTGAAAACTAGTTTATGGCTATGCAAGAAGAGCAAAATCAATTTGAGCGAAATGATGTTTGGAGTCTAGCACCTAGACCTAAGGATTATTCAGTTGTAGGAACAAAATGGATTTTCAAAAATAAATATGATGAATCTGGAAATGTGATTAGAAATAAAGCTAGAATAGTCGCTAAAGGATATAATCAAATTGAAGGAGTTCACTTTGATGAAATTTTTGCACCAATAGTTAGACTAGAATCAATTAGGATATTGTTAGCTTTTTCTTGCTACAAAGGATTTAAATTAAGATACAACCAAAAGGTTTTGAAATTCATGAATATCCTAACCATGTATATAAGCTTAAAAATGCATTATATGGATTAAAACAAGCTCCTAGAGCTTGGTATGAATGCCTTAGTACTTATCTTCTGGAAAATGGGTTCAAAAAGAGCTGTGCAGACACCACACTATTTATGTTGCATGAAAATGATGATCTGTTGATTGTTCAAATATATGTTGATGACATCATTTATGGTGCTACCAACAATTTTTTGTATGAGAAATTTGTAAAAGTTATGCCGGAAAAGTTTGAAATGAGCTTGGTTGGAGAGTTAAAATTCTTTTTAGGATTTCAAGTCAAACAAAGCGATAAAGGTACATTCATTTATCAAACAAAATATATTAGGGAACTTGTCAATAAATTTGGATAAAAAGATGCTAAACCAGATAGAACCCCCATGAGCACAAGAATTAAACTTGACAATGATGAAAAAGGTAAGGCAGTTGATCAAAAGCAATATAGAGGTATGATTGGATCACTCTTTTATCTTACCGCTTCTAGACCTGACATCATGTTTTCTGTCTGCCTATGTGCACGATTTCAATCTAACCCAAAAGAATCTCATTTAAAACCCGTTAAAAGAATAATAAAATATTTGTTGCATACCCCACGGTTTGGTCTTTGGTATCGAACAAATGATAATTTTGTATTAAAAGGATTTTCAGATGCGGACTATGCTGGAAGTCTAGTTGATAGAAAAAGTACTAGTGGTGCATGCTTTATGTTAGGACATTCATTAGTTGCATGGTCAAGTAGAAAACAGAATTGTATTACGTTATCCACCACAGCGGCAGAGTATATTCCTCTGAGTGGTTGCTCTACTCAAATCTTATGGATGATACAAACTTCGCAAGACTATGGTCTAGATTTTAAACGTGTACCACTAATGTGTGATAGCAAAAGCGCAATTGATCTCACAAATAATCATGTACATCACTCATGAACAAAACATATAAATGTTAGACATCATTTTATTAGAGATCATATTTCCAAGGAAAATATCGGCGTAAATTTCATTTCAACCGATTCTCAATTGGCAGACATTTTTACCAAACCCTACCAGAAAATAGTTTTTATAAACTACATCTCAGCTTATGTGTTTTACAAAGTTCATTTTCTACTTATTTAACATTTTTTTCTCCCTACTAATTATCGAAAAAGTAAATAGTAATTGAAAAGGTGATGAGTGTTGATATTTATCATATATTATAACTCAAGACGGTATAATTAGTAAATTTCTTTAGAAATTTAAACAGGAGTTATAAAAACTCTTTGTTGATAAATATTCCATGACTATTTCTATTTCTATTATATTTCTATCGACCATCAATCATCATAATCCTTTATAGTATGTCAATATGTGGTGATTTAAACAGGAATCATTCGTTTTTCGGTTTGTATTAATAAATGATAATAATAATAATAATAATTATTATTATTACTAAATTAATAATCCAAAGTATTCACTCTCATTTAAAGTCCTCACGGTTATGCACGGGTGAACTACTTGGAATTTTTGACTATGTGCTTCCATGCTCATTTAAAAGTCCTCACGGTTATGCATGTATGGAACGCATATCAAAATTGATTTATAAACAAGTTGATTCTAATCTCATTTAAAAGACCGTACGTGGTTAGAATAAACTTGAATTAATTTTTTAAATAAAACAAAAATGGAATACTACTAATCACATTTAAAAGTCCTAACGGTTATGCATGGTTAGTAGATATTCAAATTCCTGATATAAATATACCACAAATTGACACAACTATGTGATTTTATATGATGACATCATCCCCATCATTCTAAAGTGGAATATGCTTCAAACAGAGTATTTATGATTTTTGTTTGAATTTTATTGAAATATAATATTTATATTCGATTGAGTTTTAATGTTGTATTAATATCTATCACTTTATCTCTATTTTTCTAACACTATTACTCTTTTGCTAATAACAAAAGGGGGAGAGAAAATTTAAGATTTTGTCAAATAAAATCAAGTAAAGGTCAAATCTTTTTTTTGCATCTAGGCTCATTTGCATTATATGCATATATGAAGTGGGGAGCTTTGTGTACAGAAAGCATTCAAATAGGGGGAGCAAATTGAATCATCAAATATATTTAACAAATTCAAAATCTTAAATATATGTTTGTTATCATCAAAAAGGGGAGATTGTTGAATATGCGATTATATGATTTTTGTTTGATCATAATAAACATATATTTATTCATTTAAATGTATTTGTTAATGTACTATTTTATTTTTCACATAATTAAATAAATATTTGGTGAATAAAATAAATAACACGGTATTTAAATTCAAACAGATATTTTATTCAAACAAATATTTATTACTGAGACGACCCGACTTTCTCGCTACAGAAAATCGTATCATCTTGATGAAAGAAAGGGATAGAAAAGAGAAAAGAAAGAAGAGAAAGAAGAAACAACACAGAATCTTAACCGCGGAATGAATAAATTATATTAATAACATAAATATTACATAGTTTACAACCATTATCAGAGTTACACAGATTACACATCACATACTAGATAGTTATAAACACTTGTCTAGTTCTACAACTCAATACAATACAAGAGAACTACTGAGATAAACCAACACAGTGGAATACTATATATCTACACGCAGAAGCCTCCTGCACCATTGCTCCTTCATAATTCGTCAAAGCTAACTTGAATCCCTTGGCTACTCATAAAAATTTGAGTACCCAAGAGTTTAAGAAAACGGAAGATAAACTCCAGGTCAGACATAGGTCTGGTGTGAGTAACAGGTTAAGGTTGCTTAATTTTTAAAAACCTTTTGGAAAGGAAAGTATCACGTTAGACTTCCCACACATAAACATGGAAAAGTTTTTACCTTACGCTAACCAAAACATTTGATAGGAAATCCAGTGATATTATAATAGGTCTAGGGTTTTCAAATAAATAAGAAATAGCTTAAATTGTTACATGATTAAATTCCAGCTACTAGCCACAAAAGTGGGTAATACAATCAAAACCGTTGGCGCTTATTGGATTTTTGATTCCATAAAATGGCAGGGCTACTGGGGTACCGCCTGTCACAGTATATGGCCTAGATCAACGTATCGAGGATCACTCCCAATCGCTTGCAACACAAGGCCGGAACCATTCCTTACTGAACAGTTCCGAACAAGACAACCTCATGGATGTAGCTAGCAACCGCTGTAACGATCACGATTTTTCGTTGCCGAAAAACCGAATAGTTAGGGTTTTAAGAAACAGAAAAGAGGCAGAAGGAGAGAGATAAGGATAGAAAAATAGAGAGGAAAGAAAATAGAAAATAGAACGGAACAGAAAAACAACAGAACAACAACAGAATCTCACAATTCGCAGCGGAACAACATATACTAATTGATAAATGAATAATCTTTAAACAAAGAACTATATCAGTTATTACATTACATCACATTACATTACATCATATCATCAGAGTGTACAACAACAACAACAAACAATGCAGCGGAAAAAGAAATACTATATATAAATTAGTAATACGCCATACCATCCAGCTTGCCTCCAGCAACTCCAGAATATCCAGAATATCCTGATAAACCTTAACTCTTGACTGCCCGTGTGAAAATTGGTGGGCACCCAGAGTTTAGGAAGGAAAACAATAAACTCCGAGTCAGTCATGTGACTGGTGTGAGAACTCAAAACAGTTTATTTATCTTTAAAATCAAAATAGAGGAATATTTTTAATGTCAATTCGCAATGCTTTTAAAAATGAGACTACCATAAGGCCTCCCGCGCACACACACAATGCAAACGCAGAATCGGAGGAGATTTCTCCTTATGATAGTCAAAGATGCTTGATACGCATTTAAAAAGAACATTTGATATTATTACTAGTGCATAGTGTAGGAAAAATTTGTTTCGAAAATAAAGATATAAATCTTAGCCAGCATAGACATTCCGAACTATGCCTACTATAGCTACCATCCAAACAGTGGGGCGCCACCATAAGTGAATGATAGGTTCTACAACTAATAACGTACAAGATCGTATTGTTTATTTGGATTTCCAACGAATGATCAGGCCAAGGAACTTTCCATTGCCACATGAGAATGCCTCTGGATGGACATCCCCGAGAACCAAACCGGATCTCTACCAACACAAGGCCGGGTTACCCCTAACTGAGTAACAACTGACCGAATATGCCATCCCCCGGTCCTTTGGGACCTTTCAACCGAGCGCTCGCAATCAATTCACACAATCATAAAGTGTTTTCAACATGAGTAGATATCTGGGCTCCATACCATGATACCACCCTTTTCCAGAAGGAAATGCACATATCCTAAAGGGCGCTACCCCTCATAACCTTGCTGCATCTTTCCTGTTTTGACCATTCACGGGGTGTGAGGCTCGACGAAGTCACGTCCACAAAAACATACTTTATACAAAAGCCATGCTTTGGGTCAACAAATGATCATAGAAATGATCACCAGGATAGACGATCAAATAAATGATCCTATCACAAATAATCAACACAATGATCATTTCACAGCAACACTCAGCATGTCACATTACCAAATTAGGAATATATCGCTGATAACCTTCAACTACATAACCTCTGACCTCGTACGTCTCAGAGAAAGGTGTTAAGCTAAAAGAATAAATTCTCCGCCACCAACAGAAATATATTTGAAAGAAATCTGCCTTATATCTCAATTTGTAATGTCAGACATACAATCCATACAAGTCTGTTCCGGGCTCGAACAGAACCGAAGGCACTTACAAAGAAGTCCTTGCAATCCGGATATTCACAATCCTGATCGGATTTCCCATCACATATGGAGAACTCAATACCGGAGCAACTCGGTGCAGAGTCAATCGACAGGTCATCCTATCGCTCTCGCAAATACCGGGTCTTCAACACCGATCTTCAAATGCAATTCATAACGACGTATCACATATTCGGAATGGGTTATACGACCCCATGGTCCTTTCCCGGTTAACCCGAATAGTGAGCGCTTATAAAAAAATAAGTGAGGCATTCAAATTCAAACAAATCACATCAAATACCCATTCAAAGGGAAATATTGATAGTCGGTTATTGAACTATCAATTGATATGCACACATCACCAGATTCCAAATAATTTTCCAAATTATTTATTTTCCAAAATATCTTTACAAGATATATACTTTTCACACTTCAAAAATAAATCAATATTTATTTTTAAACAAATTCTCCTTTTCATTTATAAATTCAATAACGAATTTATATTTCAAAATATTTATGAATATTCGATTTCAATTATTCATTTCAATTTATCTTCAAAAAGATAAATTCTCTAAACGTTTCATCTCACATTGGAAAAAAACATTTCCATACTTATTTATTTATAAGTAATTCACAAATTTTATTTATTTTCAACACTTGGAAAATATTCAATATACTTAAATCGAGATTAAGTATATATTTCATTCTTTAAGGAAATCATGCTCTTAAACATATTCATTTGGGCCAAAACGAATGTTGCGTAAAACATCGTTACGACAACCCAAAATCACTAGTATAGGGATTCGAAATTAAAATAGATATATAAATCCCTATACTATACAAAACATTTCCTTTCGGAAATCATTTACTATAACAACAGTGTTATAGTCCACTATTTCCTTTTATTTCTCGAAAACGTCTATTCAACAATAAATATTGAAATCTATGGTTTCGAATCTCAACACATTTTAAAACATCGTTAGATCGTTTTAATTCTATTTAAAACATCAAATCTAAACATTTTCTTTAACATATTATTCACTATTCAAAAACGTGAATATACTACGTTAACCAATTTCATCATTTCTATTCATTTTGTTTCAAAGGATTATTCACAGTCAAAAACGTGAATATAACTCCATAAATAAGTTATAACAATTTACTTATCAACATAAGCCATTTGCGAATTTATAAAACAACGTTTATAAACTCCATTTCTATTTATTTTATAACAACTTCCTTTTATAAATTCCTTTATTAACCTATTCAATTCATAACTCAATTATAAACAAAAGTTCATATTATAAGTTAAATACTTATAATTTATTCGTTTACAAAAACCCTTCCTTTGAACTTCATAATTATAAATCCTATAACTTATAAGATTCAATGATTTATTCAAAACTATTCTTTTAATAACTTTATAAAATTTATAAATCTTACTATTTATAAATTTCATTTATAACTTCACCATTTTTAATTTTATAAACTCCATTCATTTACAAAATTCATTTTCACTTCATTCAAACACTTATAAAAACTCGTTTTATAATGTCAATATTTCAATTTATAAATATCCATTTATAAATCTCTTAATATCAATCAATTTATATTATTCTTTAAAACGTCTTTAAATTCCTTTATAATTTCACCATTTTTATTCATAAAATAATTAAATTTTATAAATCCTATATTTTCAACTTTTTATAATAAATTCAAATCCCCAATTTTTAACTATTTTATAAAACCATTAACCTTATATTTCCAAAAATCAGTTTTTAACTATATTTCTCAAAAATCATAATTTTTATAACATTAAAAATTATATCGTTTATTTATTTAAATTGGATCAATTCCAAAAATATTTTATAAACGTTTTCTTTCAAAAATCACTTTGAAATCCTTTTAAAATTCCAAAATTTGGTCCAATGATGCTACATACCAAATAGTCAATCACGACAACAACGATATCATATATCGATATGATAATCCATCAAATATCAAAATATCTGAATTCAAATAAAAACTTTTGAGGAATCCAGTTGGATCCCTCCAACCTGTTTTCCTGCATCCACAAACATTAGCACAATACCAATTTCGCTCCAGTACGAAATTATCGCGGTATATGGGATTTAAAATATTATCCTCTTAATAGACGGCGCAATAGGGTCTCATCCGCTATAAAAATGCGGAAAATCAATAACTCCAATATATACATATGCCAATATATATATTGCTATTATATATAATACCAATTTCACTGTTTATGAAATATTCGCGGTATATGTTTTTAATAAATAACATCCGCTTACTAACGGCGTATAATGTCTATCGTAACAATCAATAGATAACAATCATCATTCAAACATGCATTTAAATATTTTAAATCTAACTATTTAAAATAAAATCGAAACTGATTCGATTGAGTGAGAAGTTCTCACCTTGATTTCAATTCCGTTTTAGCGATTTATTTCGAATAAAATTAAACGGACGTTTAATTTTACCCAAAATTCTCACTAACTCCAAACGACTCCAATCCATTTCCATCGCGTAGTGCTCGTTCATACGATTCCAATGCTTCTTGTTTCGCGCGTTTTCGACCTCGTATGAAAAAGATATGCATTTTACAAGTTGATACGTATTTATATTGACTAATTTACAACATATATAATTATCTTTAAACCTACAGCTCATCATCCACCATCCATTTCCAGATCCAACGGCCCCCTACCATCTTCCCAACCCACGCACGCAACTCCATCTACAGGCCGTGCAAAAAGAAACCCACATCTACAAGCTAGGGTTTAATTATGCTCCATCAATACTCGATGAAAATTTGATCAGCAACTTGCAATCCGAAGCTCCAAACCCCCTCTACCTTCGCCCACCACCATAGAGAGCTCGGCCCCCTGATGTATCTCGAAAACCGTGCGCAAGCCCTAGGCCGTCGGCCCCCCTATCTCCCTCCACGCGACGCTAAACTCCATCATATCCGTATGGATCTGAAGCCCTCGACGTTAGCTACAACTTTGCAGTTGAGCACTTCGTGAATCGATTGATGGATTGAGAAATATTAAGAGGAGAAGATTGGAAGTTTTTAGCCCTTGATAAATGATGGTGGCGGCTGTGAATTATTAGGGTTAGGGTTTTATTTTTCTCAAAATGGTGAATGGTTGGTCTATTTATAGGAAAACGAACGACACTATTCATCCGGGAATTCCAAACTCCGATTTACGCGCCGTAACTAGCGTTTCTAGGGTTTACCCTGCGTTCCGGACACAATGGAACAGGTTTCGAAAGCTAATTCGGACATCTGTGCGAGTTATGGCAATAAACGTTCAATTTAAATTAAACCGATTTAATCGATTTTCTAGGCGTTTTAATTTGTACCGGACAAACGGTAAATCCAATTGACACGAAATTTGAAATCTTACAATAATATCACATTACGGATCCGATGAAACTGGTTTCGTCGAAATCCGAGACTTTTTGAAAAATGGCTAATTTAACTCGCCAAATTAAAATTAAAAATAATTCGATGCGTTTCGAGCTGCCACAGTCAAACGACAACTCCGTTTGCTACGAAATTTGAAATTCGATAATAACTAACTATTACGGATCCAATGGAACTAGTTTCGTCCAATTCTGAGACTGTTCAAAAATTGACTATTTTCACTAGTCGATTAAATATTAAAATATTCAATTTTCACAAATAAACTCTTAATTCGATTTTAAAAGTTATAAAATATCATTCTAACTCCAACATGATAAAATAAAATTTTACAAATCATTTTCAATCATATTTAACCCAATTTTCAATTATTTCCATATTTTCACATATTAAATTATCGATTTAATTATCCAATTAAATCCAATAATTCGAAATAAAATTTATTCGACTTATAATTTCACTTCTAAATATTTAAAAGTAATTAAATATTCAAATTTTAATTACTAAAAATCCTGGGTCGTTACAACAGCCCACAAAGCCGAATAAAAAGGGCCCTCTAGACAGGGGAAAATCTCGTCCTACTTGGGCATGACCCACCTAACCTAGCTGCACCTCCCCTGTTATAGCCATTCCCGGTCGAGGAGGCTTGAGGCTACAATTAGCTTTAGTGAACACATCACTTAGAATGCTCATCGCCCACCTTACGATGTTTTGAAAGCATTCAATCCATACAAGTTCGTTCCGGGTTCGAACGAAACCGTAGGCATTATCTCGTTACACTCATTTTGGAATCACCCTCAGAGTTAACGATAATAACTCTTGCACTCTGAATCTTCATCTTCACTTGAGATTCTCGACCTATCGTTAATTTGATCGATGTGGTTTTCGGATATCCAAATATGGAAACCCGATCCCGGTCTCATCGAAATCCAAAATGCCATTTTTTAGGTCCAAGTTGTTTTAAAGTATTAAAACAATTCAATACAGTGTCTATATACACACAAATAGATAACTCACAAATCACAATAGATAATCAACATTATCATAATAAACAGATGATCCATATTATCATTATAAACAGATAATCCATATCATAATCAAAATAGATAATCCATATCACAATGCAACCAAAGCATTTATACCACACAACATCACCTATGTCATTTTTGAGATCACAACCATTCAAGCAATTAATATCACTTATTCATACATAAGCAATGATTTACTTAATCACAATATAATTAATTTAAAATGAATTAAATTAATTACCTCCATCTTTGATTAATTTAAAATGAATTAAATCAATTACATCTTCTTTAATTAATTTAAAATAAATTAAATTAATTGTTTCATTCATTCAAAACCTTACTTACTCAATCATTCAATTGATTACAATCAATTAATTAATCTTTCAAATTAATCACCTTAATTAATCACCCTTGATTAATTATCCTTAATTACATTCATGTAATTATCCTTAATTAATTTCACAAATTAATTATTCTCAACCAAAAATAGTAATTAACCATTAATTACTTCAATTAATTAATTAACTATAATTAATTACATTAAGCCTTTATTAATTACATTAATTAATTACCTTTAATCACTTGTCATTAATTAATTAATCATAATTAATTAACTTTAAAATGATCCTTAATTATATTTAATAAATGATCCTCTTAAATTAAATACCTTAAGTAATTAACCCATAATTATTAATCCTTCTTGATTAACCATATTCAGTAATTAACTAACTTAATTACCTCATTAAAATAAATTAATTATTCCTTAATTAATTTCTTAATTAATCCCTTGATTAATTACTAAGTAAATTTAATCTAAATTACTTACATTATTAAACATATTTCATTATTTACATTCTGTAATTACCAATCAATTACTTCACTAAGTGATTTCCAATCCATAAATAATTATCGTTAAAACATCAAGTGTTTAAAATTAATTAACCTTAATTAATTAAATTAAAAAATCACATTTAACACAATTAATTACCTTAAGTAATTAATTTCCTAATTACTTCATTATGTAATTACACTTAAACAATTCCCAAATGATTATTATTAAATTAATTAATCTAATTAATTATAAAAATTAACTACATTAATTAATTATTAAATAATCCTGGTAAATGACCTTCATTAACCATTCTCTAATTATTTTCATTAAGTAATTAACTTAGATTAATCACAAATTAAATTATCTTTACTTATCCATTAATTAAAGTCTAATTATTTAATTAATTAACCTTGATTATAAGTTAATTTCTTAATTAAGAAATCTTTAATTATTAATTAATAATCTAATTAATGATCTTAAATTTCAAATTGATTAACCCTTAATCAAAATTTATTAAACCCAAATCAGTTAATTAAATAAATTAACTAGTTATTCCTTAATTACTCCATTAATTAAATTAATTTCAAAACATTAAATCTTAACTAAATTTTAAGATAAAACATTTCTTAATTATGTTTAAAAACAAATTTACTTGAAACAAAGTACTTTTGAACTTACTTTTAAATTTCATTTCAAATATGAAATTTAAAATGAATATCATTTAAACTTTAAACAAAGTTTTAAACAATTTAAAACCTTTTAAACTTACAAGACAAACAAGTGCTTGTCTTAGAAATGAAATTCAGAAGAGTTTTGAAACTAATTTCATTTCAAAATTCAATAATTTAAATTTACACTTTGTTTAAAACTTTCAAATTTAAAGACTTCTTTTAATTTAAAAAACCGATGTTCATATTTAACTTTTGATTTCCAGATTTAAATTTAATTTTAAACTTGCTCATATTTAAAAAACATCAATTTTAAAAAGTTCAAACTACTTACCAAAATAAAGTAGTTAAATAAGTTCAAGTTTAATACTTTATTTTTATTTTTTCTCTTTTATTTAAAATTGAGATTTAAATTAAATTTGAATTCTTAAATTTAAACTTAAATTTATAACCAGGTTTAAAACCTTCTTTACATTTAAAAGCTTCAGATTTTCAAAAAAAATTAAAAACAGAAACTACAGGCTTTATCAAAACCTGTAAAACAGAAACACCTGAAACACCATAATTTTACTTCGAGTCAAATGCTCAAACTCCCCGAGAAAATCACCCTACTGCTTTGAGCTACTCTAGAAACTTCCCTTGTTTCAAAGTTAACCAAAACATCACCAGAAAAATCTCATCACCGTGCATATGCACAGCGACTCCGCCACCTTTGGTCGTCGCCGATGAACGCCGCACTCCAGCAACCAACCCAGCAACCACCCACGACCATCGAATCGAACAACCATTCTTGAAAACAGAATCGAACACCCAAATTCAAACCTGGAAACATAAGCAGGTTTCCCCTCAAAACCTGTAAACTCCAAATCCTCATCGCTCCGACCACCTGAAGGTCAGCCCCTCCGACCTCAACTTCAACTACGGCTAAACTAACATTCCCCAAAAGATCATATCACTCGATCAACCCTTCAAGCCGTAATGTTCGATTCTTCAAACCCATTACAAACTAGGGTTTAAAAAGAATAACCAAATCTGCACCTTCCACAATGATATCCATAACCATCAAAAATATTTCTCAGCTTCTCCCAACCCTTCTCCATCACCCAGAAGAAACCTGAGCCTCCACAATTCAAAGATCACCAGAAAATGCAAATAATTCCAATTCTAGTCAATACCAAACTGCACCCTTAACTACATTCTAAAAATCCTAATTCTTGATTTAAAAATCATGCTTTAGCTAATGATTTTGATTTATAATACTGAATTTCAAAATTAACATGTTTGAATTTTACAGTGGTTTGAGTTTCCTGTTAAAATCTTATTTCCAGAGGAAAACAGACACTGTTTAGTTTGATTTAATTTTTTTTAATCTATGATAAGCAAACATCTTTGGTTTAAAAATTCAGATACCATCACAAATTAGATCAAGTGTAGCGGATTTTGAATGAAAAGATGGAACTGGGAACAAAGCAGAGCACATAACAGCATGCACACACATAAATATTTACATCAGATTCTATACATACACATGAAATACTTATTTATATCCAACCATACTAGAATGCAACAGAAGTTATAATTTAAGGTTTTAAAGTTACTCACCGTTTCAGAAGGAAGCAGAGCGTCTGTTGAAATGCTTTTTGAATTTGCAGATAACATCAAAGTTCCAGATTCAACTTGATTGAATTTAAGGCTTCTTTTAATTTCAAGTTGAAAGAATGAATGCAGATGCTTTTTACTTTCAGGTGGCATGCAGAGCCAAATACGTAATTGCAGAAATAAAAATGCAGATTTTAAATTTGCAAGTGCATGCAGAAATCATTTTTCCAGATTTTATAAAAGTGCAAATTTTCTTTTTGAAGATGAATACAGACATTTAGATAATAAGGAGTTTTGATTTGGTATTGAACATGATTTCTAGGTATGTATTGCTTAGTTTTCAAGTGGCATGCAGAACAAATTTCCAGATTGCACAAAAATATGATAATGCAAATTTTCAAACTATTTGCAGGCCACAGAATTTGAAGAGGAGTTTGTGAATGGCATGTGTAAGGTTTTGAAGAGGAATTTACTGATTTTGGAAAAAGAAATGAGGAGTTTTGAAGTTCTCTTTTGATTAGGAAATGAGAAAAAAACAAGTAAGAATGAAAACGCATGTTCATATAGATTAATTTTCTGATTTTATTAAATAATAGAAAATTCAAAACAAAATGACACTTGAAAACTATTTCAACATTTGTCAACTTAATATGTCAATCTTTTAACATTTGTTATAAAAGGCTTAAGAATACTACACTCGTCCTTGTAAGGTAATTTGTATTTAAATTTAAATGTTAATATATGTATTAAGCCTAATTGATTAGTTAATTAGAATTTAAATATGTATATAAATTTAAAAAAATTATACTTATAAATAAACTTATGCATATAAAATTAAAACAATTAAAATCTATATTTTGGATTTTATATTCAAATCAAATTCAAAATCTAATATTTTAAAAAAACAAGTTATGAACACAAATTAAATTTGAAATAACAATTTCTATTTTTATTCAAAATCTATTTATACAGACAATACACTATTAATATTGTTTTAGAAATGACTCATTATTAAATTGAAAATAATTATAAAAGAAATTTTTTCTTTATTAATAAATTACCTATTTTATTAAGCCATAAAACTTTTTGTTAATTCATTTTTAGATTTAAAACTCAAGCCAAAATCATTTTAAAAATTTTTCTTAACAATTTAAAATCATATATTTATTCATTACATAGCTTTGAAAACTTAATATTTAATTAAATCAAAATTTCCTAATTATTAATGTATGTATTAGAATTTTAAATCAAGATTCATTTACTAAATTTAAACCAAGATCATTTATTTAATAACTTTGAAAAGCTTTATATTAAAAAAAAAATTCAAATTACTAAAAATATTAGAATTATAAAATATGCTTTATTTATTAACTTTAAAACAATGCTAATCTATTTACAATACGAAATATATATTTATATTATAAATAGAAACCAATTTATTATTTTTAAAAGATAAAATAACCAATTAAATATTTATTGAAGAAGATTACTAAATCTATTTGGATTATTATTAACAAAATTATCAATATCAATTTAATTTTATATACAGATTATTATATTGATATTTTAAAAAAATTTGGGATGTTACAATCCTTCCCCCTAAAAAGAATTTCGTCCCCGAAATTTGAAACAAAGGTAATTTAATAATCTCATTAAAGATTTAATTTTAAAACACAAGCATATATCAAACATATGCTAACTACCAAAACAACCAATTCATCCAATCAAACAAATCTAATTATCAAGACAAAATCCTGGATAAAATTTCCTCGAGTTTCCCCAGGTGTATATATATCAGGACACTTGCTTTACAGAATCCAAACAATCAATACTACTAAGCTACAGAGCTCCTATTCATCTAGATCTGCAATACTAGACAAGATATCAAACTACAGACGAGTCTGATTCAACAACCAAAACTCCGGAACTGCTGGTTCCACAACCAGAGATAGATCATACACGTACTCCCTCAGAGATACCTGAAACTCATCGAATCCCTGTTATCCAAACTGGCAATCCAATCATGTAGATCAATCACTTAACCTCCAAGATCACAGATAAGTTCCAAAACACTTCAGAGCTAGCTTCCCAGCCTTACTCAATCTTATAGCACCTTTTCGATCGGAGGAAACTTATCCAAATCAAATCTCCGACTTCAGAATCCAAATCTCCGACTCTTATCCTCAAAAATATTTGGACGATCCTGGGCTGCCTACAACCTTACTGATCAGCTCATCCTTCGCTGATGTCTTTAGAAACAAACAAGACCAATCATCTCAAAAAAATGATCTTCTCAAGATCAACCAAGATCAAACCCTACTCCTCAAACATCAGAAGACAACAACTTCTTCTATCCGGAAAAGAAAAGCAGATACACTTCCAAACCGCTTCCGCTGCCTAACTCTGATCCGAAGTAGATAAAAATGCTGCTGATGAACAAAAGCACAAACTGGACAACGCATCCCAGAAATATGGTTCAACAGATCCATAAGAAAAATTCAGAAGTTCCTCCAAAACCCTGAGCTGCTACACCAACTCAATCTCTTGGAACCATTCTTCTATTAAGCTGAACCACCGGCACCACTCCTGGAATCCTAGTCGATAAGGAAACTCAATCTCCAGATGCGGACAAACCTCTGACTTCTCTGAAGACATCTGGAAAAATTCTGATAACCCAAGTGATCACTCAAACAATCACAAGTCACTTTTGCGATCAATCCAAAACAAATATCCAAAGAAAACTGTTCTTCATTTATCAAATACAACAGCTTACACTTAACTAGCCAATCCTCCGAAGAAACGGGTCACTCTGCTGCTTCCGAACTCCACTTCCAGAAACTGCTAAGCCAGAAGACTCCCTGTCGACACACAGAACATTTCGAGCTGCACTGCTGCCACAGATGCCAAAGAATTCCTAATCCAAAGGTCTTCGAGAAACTTGGACCTCAAATCAAACAGAAGCACCAACTGAACACAGCCACAACATCGGAGCAGAATCACTTCCTTAAACTTGTTTCCAAAGAAAACATCTTTGGGAACATCCATAGTCACTGCATCTCATCATGCAGCTACTACTTCCTTAAGTATCCAAAATACCATCACTCGCTTCTGCCTGGCCAACAGATCCAAATTCTACACATCCAACTTCAGAAATAGACTCCGAACCTTAACAGGTTTCCTTTAGAGATTGATGAAATCCTTCATCACAGCAAAATTAATTCAAGACGGTATTAGGTCTACAGTCTCGAGAAATACACTTCCAACCACAAACATTCAAACTCCAACCAATGGTAGTCGTGTTACACACAACAATACCTCATCTACCTTATTAACTTATATTGGAAAACCTGAACAAGTAACCCAAAAGGTAGGTAGAAATTAATATATATAGTAATATATAAAAATTACAAGTACGCTCTCAAGAAAGACACCACCACAGAGCCTAGGTATTCGCTCAACCTATGCTCCGATACCAAGTGAGACATTCCCACTTTCTCACCGCAGAAAATCGTATCATCTTGAAGAAAGAAAGGGATAGAAAAGAGAAAAGAAAGAAGAGAAAGAAGAAACAACACAGAATCTTAACAACGGAATGAATAAATTATTTTAATAACTTAAATATTACATAGTTTACGACCATTATCAGAGTTACACAGATTACACATCACATACTAGACAGTTATAAACACCTGTCTAGTTATACAACTCAATACAATACAAGAGAACTACTCAGAGAAACCAACACAGCAGAATACTATATATCTACACGCAGAAGCCTCCTTCTCCATTGCTCGTCCATAATTCGTCAAAGCTAATCTGAATCCCTTGGCTACTCGTAAAAATTTGAGTACCCAAGAGTTTAAGAAAATAGAAGATAAACTCCGGGTCAGACATGGGTCTGGTGTGAGTAACAGGTTATGGTTGCTTAATTTTTAGAAACCTTTTGGAAAGAAAAGTATCACGTAAGACTTCCCACACATAAACATGGAATTTTTTTTACCTTACGCTAACCAAAACATTTAATAGGAAATCCAGTGATATTATAATAGGTCCAGGGTTTTCAAATAAATAAGAAATAGCTGAAATTATTACATGATTAAATTCCAGCTACTAGCCACAAAAGTGGGTAATACAATCAAAACCGTTGGCGCTTATTGGATTTTGGATTCCATACAATGGCAGGGCTACCGGGGTACCGCCCGCCATAGTACGTGGCCTATATCAACGTACCAAGGATCACTTCCAATCGCCTGCAACACAAGGTTGGAACCATTCCTTACTGAACCGTTCCGAACAAGACAACCCCGCGGATGTACCTAGCAACCGCGCACAAAGCCGAATAAAAAGGGACCTCTAGACAGGGGAAAATCTCGTCCTGCTTGGGCATGACCCACTTAACCTTGCTGCACCTCCCGTGTTTTAGCCATTCCCGGTTGATGAGGCTTGAGGATATGATTACCTTTAGTGAACACATCACTTAGAATGCTCATCGTCCACCTGACGATGTTCTGAAAGCATTCAATCCATACAACTTCGTTCCGGGTTCGAACGAAATCGAAGGCATTATCTCATTACACTCATTTTGGAATCACCCTCAGAGTTAACGACAATAACCCTTGCACTCTAAACCTTCAGCTTCATTTGAGATTCACAACCTATCGTTAATTTGGATCGATGTGGTTTTCGGATATCCAAATGTGGAAACCCGATCCCTGTCTCATCGAAATCCAAAAGGCCATCTTTTAGGTCCAAGTTTTTGTAAAGTTTTAAAACAATTCAATACAGTATCTACATACACACAGATAGATAACTCACAAATCACAATAGATAATCAACATTATCATAGTAAACAGATGATCCACATTATCATTATAAACAGATAATCCATATCACCATCAAAATAGATAATCCATATCACAATGCAACCAAAGCATTTATACCACACAACATCACCTATCTCATTTTTGAGATCACAACCATTCAAGGCAATCAATATCACCTACTAATACATAAGCAATGATTTACTTAATCACAATATAATTGATTTAAAATGAATTAAATTAATTACCACCATCTCTGATTAATTTAAAATGAATTAAATCATTTACATCTTCTTTAATTAATTTAAACGTAAATTAAATTAACTACTTCATTCATTCAAAATCTTGCTTACTCAATCATTTAATTGATTACAATCAATTAATTAATCATTCGAATTAATCACCTTAATTAATCACCCTTGATTAATTATCCTTAATTACATTCATGTAATTATCCTTAATTAATTTCACAAATTAATTATTCTCAACCAAAAATAGTAATTAATCTTTAATTACTTTAATTAATTAATTAACTATAATTAATTACATTAATCCTTAATTAATTACACTACTTAATTACCTTTAATCACTTGTCATTGATTAATTAATCATAATTAATCAACTTTAATTACATCATTAATTATATTAATTAATGATCCTTTAATTTATTTAATAAACGATCCTCCTAAAATTATTACCTTGAGTAATTAACCCATAATTATTAATCCTTCTTGATTAACCATATACAGTAATTAACTAAATTAATTACCTCACTAAAATAGATTAATTATTCCTTAATTAATTTCTTAATTAATCCCTTGATTAATTACCAAGTAAATTTAACCAAATTACTTACATTACTAAACATACTTCATTAATTACATCCTGTAATTACCAATCAATTACTTGACCAAGTAATTTCCAATCCATAAATAACTATCATTAAAACATCAAGTGTTTAAAATTAATTAAAATTAATTAATTAAATTAAACAACAACATTTAATATAATTAATTACCTTAAGTAATTAATTTCCTAATTACTTCATTAAGTAATTACACTTAAACAATTCACAAATGATTATTATTAAATTAATTAATCTAATTAATTATAAAAATTAACCACATTAATTAATTATTAAATAATCCTGGCTAATGACCTACATTAACCATTCTCTAATTATATTCATTAAGTAATTAACTTAGATTAATCACAAATTAAATTATCTTTAATTTTCTATTAATTAAAGTCTAATCATTTAACCTTGATTATAAATTAATTGCTTAGTTAAGAAATCTTTAATTATTAATTAATAATCTAATTAATGATCTTAAATTTCAAATTGATTAACCCTTAATCAATATTTGTTAAACCCAAATCAATTAATTAAATAAATTAACTAGTTATTCCTTAATTACTACATTAATTAAATTAATTTCAAAACGTTAAATCTTAACTAAATTTTAAGATAAAAAATTTCTTAATTATGTTTAAAAACAAATTTATTTGAAACAAAGTACTTTTGAACTTACTTTTAAATTTCATTTCAAATATGAAATTTAAAATGAATATAATTTAAACTTTAAACAAAGTTTTAAACAATTTAAAACCTTTTAAAATTACAAGACAAACAAGTGCTTATCTTAGAAATGAAATTTAGAAGCGTTTTAAACTAATTTCATTTCAAAATTCAATAATTTAAATTTACACTTTGTTTAAAACTTTCAAATTTAAAGACTTCTTTTAATTTCAAAAACTGAAGTTCATATTTAACTTTTGATTTCCAGATTTAAATTTAATTTTCAACTTGCTCATGTTTTAGAAAATTCAATTTTAAAAGTTCAAACTACTTACCAAAATAAAGTAGTTAAATAAGTTCAAGTTTAAAACTTTATTTTTATTTTTTTCTCTTTTATTTAAAACTGAGATTTAAATTTAAACTTGAATTCTAAATTTAAACTTAAATTTAAAACTAGGTTTAAAACCTTCTTTACATTCAAAAGCTTTAGATTTTAAAAAAAATTTAAAAACAGAAACTACAGGTTTTATTAAAACCTGTGAAACAGAAACACCCGAAACACCCGAAACACCATAATTTTACTTCGAGTCAAACGCTCAAACTCCCCGAGAAAATCACCCTACTGCTTCGAGCAACTCTAGCAACTTCCCCTGTTTCAAATTTAACCAAAACATCACCAGAAAAATCTCAACACCGTGCATATGCACGGCGACTCCGGCCACCTTTGGTCGTCCCTGATGAACGCCGCACTCCAGCAACCAACCCAGCAACCACCCACGACCATCGAATCGAACAACCATTCCCGAAAACAGAATCTAACACCCAAATTCAAACCTGGTAACATAAGCAGGTTTCCCCTCAAAACCTGTCAACTCCAAATCCTCGCCGCTCCGACCACCTGAAGGTTAGCCCCTCTGGCCTCAACTTCAACTACGGCCAAATTAACAATCCCCAAAAGATCATATCACTCGATCAACCCCTCAATCCATAATGTTCGATTCTTCAAACCCATTACAAACTAGGGTTTAAAAATAAAAACCAAATATGCACCTTCCACAATGATATCCATAACCATCAAAGATTTTTCTCAGCTTCTCCTAACCCTTCTCCATCACCTAGAAGAAACCCAAGCCTCCACAATTCAAAGATCACCAGAAAATGCAAATAATTCCAATTCCAGTCAATACCGTACTACACCCTTAACTACATTCTAAAAATCATAATTCTTGATTTAAAAATCATTCTTTAGCTAATGCTTTCGATTTATAATACTGAATTTCAAAATTAACATGTTTTAATTTTACATTGGTTTGAGTTTCCTGTTAAAATCTTATTCCCAGAGGCAAACAGACTCTGTTTAGTTTGATTTAATTTTTTTTAATGTATAATAAGAAAACACCTTTTGTAACAACCCGCATATTTAACGATTTTATATTTAAATGTTTTATTTAAATATAGCGTCGTTAGTCGGATGTTTGGTCCGAAATGTTACTTTTTGCAAACGGCTGAATTGGGACTCGATGCCACCTCCATTGGTTCCAAAATGGCGTTTGCGATCTTTTTAAGTATAAGCATTGATATGTTTGGAGTAAGTTGAATTTTTGCAACTTTTTCTATTTGGGTTTTGGGTTTGGGTTCAGCCCATTTGTAAGTTTATTAACCTAACTTAGCCCTCTCCTCTCCATTCACCCTCATTTCATTTCTTTAACTAAAGCAAAACTGAAAATGGTGGAAGGGAAAGGGAAATAGAAATTGCAAGCCCTAGTTTCTTCTTTGCAAACTTGATTCTTGCTCCAATATCAAAGAGAAGACATTGGTAAGCTTCCTCTTCATCTTCTCTATCTCCTTCTCCTTTCAATCTCAGAAATTCCTAAACCTAAACTTAGGAAAATACTTGTTTTATTCTTAGATTGAAGCTTGTTGAGTAGAAGTGGAGATTTGTTGGTCTTCTCCTTGCAAAGTGAGCTTCTTCTTCTTTGTTTTTGGTTAAAGGTGAGTTTTGAACTCACATCTGCTTCACTTGATTTCATTGATGTTGGGTATGAATTCCTAACACTTGTTCATATGCATTTGCTTTTGGTTTGGATTGAATTGGAGAATATCCAAATTTTTAGCGTTTGGGTTCGATTCTTTAAAGATCCTAACTTTGATGTTTGAACATGTTTTTGATGGCGAATCGAAGAGCGAATGGAGCTGGGGTATCAATTGGCGAAGGCTCCTTAGGTCCATTGCTCGAACGGTCGCGTTTTGGAAGAGTTTGCATTTAGAGGAGAAAGGGCAGGAACTGTAGAAATTTGCAGTTCGGCCGACTGAGCCCTGTAGCCGGTCGACCGACCTGCTATCCCGAGCTTTTTTTTATTTTCTGCATCTCGCCATCTCACCGAGCTCTATAGTCCGGTCGACCGACCTGCTCCTATTTTGCTGTTTTGCCTATTTTTGCTCATTTTGAATTGTTTTCCAAATTTTATCGATTCAAATTGGTTCTTAGTGGTTGTCATTGCATCTTTGGCTTTGATAACTTATTTTTGACTTCATTCACGGGTTTTTATAAATAATCCCTCTAAATCGTATTAAAAGTTTCCTTCTCAAATTCTTAAATTCTATTTAAAACGCACATACACAATTTCGCACTTCGAGCGGAGTGGAAGGGAGATTAAATGGTCAGGTAAAACACGGACCATGAATCCATGCGTTTGTCTTGCCGATTAATCCCCGACCTATTCGATTGATCGTTTTGGCCTTTTGGTCTAGTTTACCGACGAAACGAGGTGAACTTTGTACTGCTTTGAGTGTGAAATTAACTAGGGGATAGTAAACCGTTTAGTGCGAACGAGTGGTTATGGGACTCACGTTACCACTTTTCGGATTCCTTTTTGAGAGTTATGACACATTCTGCCAGTTAGTGGTGTCCAGTACTAGGCCTGCGGACCTTCACCACTACGGTTTGTTGCCTTCGGCTATGTTGCCTTCGGGTTTGTTCCTTCGGGTTTGTTGCCCTATAGTATCGCTTCCGATGTTGGTCGTTATGAGCCGCATGGGTGATATTGGGTTGCCATTTAGTATCGCTTCGGATGTTGATCGTTATGAGCCGCATGGGTGATATTGGGTTTAGAGTCTTCGGGCTCATGGATCCTTGTTTATACAGTACTGAGCTCGAGCAATTTTCTGATGTTTCATTCAAATGTATATTCCCTTGGTATCACCCTTCGGTGTTGGTCTTTTTGAGCAGCATGATGAGTAGCGTTTACCTTGTGGAACTTGTATACCTTATTGGTATTTATTATCTCCTTTTTGTCTTGCTTTGGGATATTCTTATCCATTGTTTCCATATGTTGCCGATGATATGAGGCTTGTTATCATATGATTCATCTTTTGTTAGATGATTGTGTTATCTCCTTTAGAGATATTTGTTATGCCTTTGTAACCTTGCAGGTTTATAGTTGTTAAGTTTATCTAACTGATTTGTTTAGCTAGACTGACCCGTGTATTTCATACTCGGGTCAGGCCGAGATGTTTCAGGTTATGTGCTTTTGGACTTAGCCCATTTTGCTTCTGCATGGACTATTCAGCTTGTTCCTTTTTGTTAACGCTTTTGTGTAGTCCTATTTTGTTGTAACTCTGATATGTGTATTCTTTTGACTCGTCTGTATATTGTGGTTTGCTTTACCACTGTTATTTTGTAAACTTTGTTATGCATCTGCATATGTGTATATGATGATATTCTGTTCTGTGATGTATATTACATTTGAGTTGTTATATTCTGTTCTGATAGATCCTTCAACCACCTATGGTTTTGTTTTAAGTATTCATTGGGTATGTCGACCTGATTGGTATGTTTATTGTCGATGTATTCAATAGATAGCTAGAGCAAGGCTATAGATGGTCGCTCCCAACCAGCCTTATTCTCCGTGTTAGTTGACGGCATTACCCTGTAGTGTCCTTGGCTAGCGTGGGTATAGAGGTGGGGCGTCACAGCGTGGTATCAGAGCTGAGTTCAGGACAAAATATGATAAACACAGAATAGATGCACATAATCTGGTACATCAAAGTGTACAAGTGATACCAATCTTTGAACCATCGTGTCTCTCTATCCCTTTTTCCATCAAGGTTGGATAGAATGTGGGAATATGTCTAGGAATGCATTTTTGTTCCGTAGTATTCCATCTTGATTATCTACCTTGTGAATAATCTTGTTCTTATCTTACTTTCAGCGTATGGTTGGAAGAGGCAGGGGACGACATTCGGATGCTGGACGATCCAGTGGTTCACATCCGGATGGCGTTTATGTCTGCCGATCAGTTTTTGGAATTGTTTAGGAGCACTCAGCCTCCAGTTCCTCCTCGAGTGTCTCCACCTCGCAAGTCTGCGTTTGCATGCAAGTGCAGTGATTTTGCTCATCTTGGGGGAAAGCCGTTTAAGGGCTCCGAGTCTATTCTTGAATTCCAAGCTTGGTTTCGCACGTGCGAGCGTATCTTCTCTCGTATGGATCTTGCTGACCATGATAGAGTTCTTGTAACTTATAGCTTTTTACAAGAGCGTTCTCTTGATTGGTATGAGCTTCTTGTAGCCGAGATTGATGAGTCTACTCTTTCTTGGACTCAGTTTCGAGAGCGATTTGAGCTCAAGTTCATTCCTAAATCTGAAAAAGTTTTATTGACCCGTCGCTTCCTTGAGTTAAAGCAAGGGAAATCTTCTGTTTCTGAGTATGTTGCATCATTCGAGGCTTTATATAAGTATGGTATTGAATTCATTAGCACTTCTTATAAGAAGAATTTGAAGTTTGTTTTTGGTCTTAAGAAATATCTTAAGAAGTCTTTGTTGCTCCAGCTTAAACTTTCTTTTGAGGAGTTGGTTGATTCTGCGCTTCATCTTGAGACCGTCGAGAAGGAGTGTGATAGTGATGTTGATGTTGAGTTTTCCAAGAACCCCAACAAGAGGCCAATTCCATTTCAGAAGTCCAGACCTTTTCCTTCTAAGAAGAAGAAGACTGGTGGTTCTAGCTCTCAGCCTCAGTCTTTCGGAACACCTTTCGTTCGGAAGTGTTTCAATTGTGGTTCTCCTGATCATATTATTTGAGCTTGTCCTAAGCCTCTCTTCTGCCGCTATTGCAAGAATGAAGGCCATCATGTTTCAGCTTTCCCTACTGTTCCGGCTAGTGCCAAGTCTAGCAAGCTTTATGCTGCTAAGGTTTCTAAAAGTCCTTCTCGGCCCAAAGGTATATCTCCATCTATTTTGGAAGGTTCTATTTTATTTCATGATCATAGTATACGAGTTCTTTTCGATACGGGTGCTTCACATTCTTTCGTATCGAAAAAGCTCGTAGATGATTTATCTTTAGATGTTTCCTGTTTGGTTACTTCTTTAAGGATTGCGAATCCTATTGGGGGATCCGCGACCCTTAGTATGCTTTGTGATGATGTTGAGATTGTTTTATGTGGCTTTTCTTTTCGTGCGAATCTGGACGTTATTTCTTGTCTGGGATTTGATATGATTTTGGGTATGGACTGGCTAGTGAGATATGATGCCAGAATTATTTGTTCGGAGAGAATTTTGTATCTTCGACATCCGGATTCGCCTACTCAGCTATCTCTTATTCTTCAGGATGTGGATAATTCCGAAATGGCTTTATATTCTCTTGACTCGCGAGATGATGATGATATATCTCGTATTCCTGTTGCTTGTGACTTTTCTGATGTTTTTGAGCCTGTCTCGGGTTTGCCACCTAAGCGGGCAATTGAGTTCCGCATTGATCTCATTCCAGGCGTGCAGCCAGCTAGTCGTCCTCCCACGAGGATGTCTACAAAGGAAAATGAGGAACCCAAGAAGCAGCTTTTAGAGCTAGAGTCCAAGCAGTTGATTCAGTCCAGTTTTTCTCCGTGGGGATCCGCGGTCGTCTTCGTGAAGAAGTCCGATGGAACTCTTAGGCTTTGCATTGACTATCGCAAACTTAACGAGCCAACCATCAGGAATAGGTATCCGTTGCCTAGGATCGATGATATGTTTGATCTATTGAGTGGTGCTAAGGTCTTTTCTCAGCTTGACCATGCCACAGGTTTTCATCAGTTACGAGTCGCGGAGGATAGCGTACCTCTCACCACTTTCCGCACTCGGTATGGTTCTTTTGAGTGGCTCGTTATGCCGTTCGGTTTGACGAACGCTCCTGCTTTCTTTGTTGATCTCATGAATCGAGTATTCCGGGAATATCTCGATAAGTTTGTCCCTGTCTACATTGATCATATCCTTATTTATTCCAAGTCTGATGTCGAGCATGCTAATCACTTGAGAATTGTCTTGAGTACTCTCCGTCATCATCAGCTTCGAGCCAAATTCTCCAAGTGCCATTTTTGGGAGAATAAGGTTAAGTTCTTAGGACATGTTGTATCTTCCGATGGCATTTCTGTCGATCCCTCAAGGATCGAAGCCATCCAGAATTGGGAGAGGCCTGAGAATGTGCATGAGATTCGTAGTTTCCTTGGATTGGTGGGTTATTACCGTCGGTTCATTAAGGATTTTTCCCATGTGGTGCTTCCTCTCACCTGCCTTAGTTGGAAAGGCATTCGTTTCATTTGGTTCGACAAGTGTGAAGCTTCCTTTTAGACATTGAAGGAACTTCTCACTAATGCTCCTATTTCGGTGGTTCCCGAGGGGAATCATGATCTTGTTGTCTACACCGATGCTTGTGGTAGTGGTCTCGGTGCTGTTCTTATGCGGAAGGATCGGGTAGTTGCTTATGCTTCTAGGCAACTGCGTCCGAATGAAGTTCGCTATGCCACTCATGATCTTGAGTTAGCCGCCATTGTCTTTGCCTTGAAGATTTGGCGACACTATTTATTAGGCGAGCGCTTCATTCTCTATACCAATCATAAATCCTTGAAGTATTTGTTCACTCAGAAGGAACTCAATATGAGACAACAGCGTTGGCTCGAGTTTCTTGCCCCCTATGACTTTGATATCCAGTATACCCCTGATAAGGGTAATCGTGTTGCTGATGCGCTTAGTCGCAAACATTCGGCTGCTATTTCTATGATGCTTGTCGAATGGGATATTCTTGAGACTCTATCTTTTTGTGAAATTCGTGATCGAGGTTCATCTTCTGATTCTCCTATTCTATTATTTAGTTTGGGAGCTCGACCTATTTTATTGAATCGTATTGCCGATGCTCAGCGGCGTGATTCTGATTTGTTGTATCTTATTCATCTTTGGGAGCCTGGATCCTGTGATGAGGCGTTGCGGGATTTCAGCATTGATCCTCATGGGTGTCTTCGCAGGAAGAACCGTCTTTTTGTGCCTTTTGATTTTGCACTTAGGCATGACATTCTTGATGATTTTCACCGTTCTAAGTATACCATTCATCTTGGTAGTAGTAAGATGTATGCCGATATGCGTCGTCTTTATTATTGGGAAGGCATGAAGCACGATGTGGCGGGTTATGTGAGTAATTGCATAACTTGTCAGCGTTTTAAAGCCGAACATCAGCGTCCTTCGGGTCTTCTTCAGCCTCTAGAGATTCCATTATGGAAATGGGATCAGATTTCTATGGATTTCATTGACGGCCTACCTCGTTCGAGATCGGGCCATTCTAGCATTTGGGTTATTGTTGATCGCCTCACAAGTCTGCTCATTTTATTCCTATTAAGTCTAATAGGACTGCTTCTCATTTGGCTAAGTTGTATGTCAAGGAAATTGTGAGACTTCATGGTGTTCCTAGTTCTATTATGAGTGATCGTGATCCTTTATTCACGATTCGTTTTTGGAAGAGTCTTCCGCAAGCTTTGGGGACAAAGCTTAATTTCAGCACAGCTTATCATCCGCAGTCTGACGGACAGACTGAATGGGTGAATCGTATCTTGGAAGATCTTCTCCGTATTTGTATTTTTTATTTCGGTGGTAGTTGGGAGGATCATCTACATCTTGTATAGTTCTCCTACAATAATAGTTTTCATTCTAGTATCGGTATGGCTCCTTTCGAAGCCTTATACGGAAGGCCCTGTCGATCACCTTCTTGTTAGTTGGAATCTGGGGAGAAGCTTATTCTTGGTCCAGGTTTTGTTTGTGATTCTTTTGAGAAGATTGATCTCATCCGGTTGAGAATGAAAGAGGCACATAGTCGCCAGAAATCCTACGCTGACAGCCGTAGGAAGCCTCTCGAGTTCTCGATTGGTGACCTTGTTTTTATTTGTGTTTCTCCTTTGAAAGGGGTTATGCGTTTCAGTACGACTGGGAAATTGGCTCCTAGCTTTATAGAACCATTTTCTATTACTGAACGTATTGGCTCTCTGGCTTATAGAGTTTCACTTCCAGCTCATTTATCTGGCATTCATGGCGTGTTTCACGTCTCTCAACTTCGGAAGTGTCTTCGGGAGTCGGATTCTGTTATTGCTTCTCCTGATTTTCAAGAGCTTGAGGTCTCACCGGACTTATCTTTTGTATAGCAACCTATTCGCATACTTGACACGGAGGTGCGACACCTTCGGAACAAGGACGTGCCGCTCGTTAAAGTTCAATGGTCCACTAGTCCCAATGACTGTACTTGGGAAACCAGAGAGTATATCGAGCGAACTTATTCGGGTTTTCTATCTTCTCTTGGCAACGGTGAGAATATCTTTTCGTCTCAAGCTTATTTCCTTTTCTTTTGATTGTTGTTTGTATGTAGTTGTTACAAATATCGTCTCTAGGAATTGCGGGGACGCAATTTTGTAAGGAGGGGAGATCTGTAACAACCGGCATATTTAACGATTTTATATTTAAATGTTTTATTTAAATATAGCGTCGTTAGTCGGATGTTTGGTCCGAAATGTTACTTTTTGCAAATGGCCGAATTGGGACTCGATACCACCTCCATTGGTTCCAAAATGGTGTTTGCGATCTTTTTAAGTATAAGCTTTGATATGTTTGGAGTAAGTTGAATTTTTGCAACTTTTTCTATTTGGGTTTTGGATTTGGGTTCAGCCCATTTGTTAGTTTGTTAACCTAACTCAGCCCTCTCCTCTCCATTCACCCTCATTTCATTTCATTAACTAAAGCAAAACTGAAAATGGTGGAAGGGAAAGGGAAATAGAAATTGCAAGCCCTGGTTTCTTCTTTGCAAACTTGATTCTTGCTCCAATATCAAAGAGAAGACATTGGTAAGCTTCCTCTTCATCTTCTCTATCTCCTTCGCTCTTCAAGCTCAGAAATTCCTAAACCTAAACTTAGGAAAATACTTGTTTTATTCTTAGATTGAAGCTTGTTGATTAGAAGTGGAGATTTTATTGGTCTTCTCCTTGCAAATTGAGCTTCTTCTTCTTTTTTTTTTTGTTAAATGTGAGTTTTGAACTCACATCTGCTTCTCTTGATTTCATTGATGTTGGGTATGAATTCCTAACACTTGTTCATATGCATTTGCTTTTGGTTTGGATTGAATTGGATAATATCCAAATTTTTAGCGTTTGGGTTCGATTCTTTAAAGATCCTAACTTTGATGTTTGAACATGTTTTTGATGGCGAATCGAAGAGCTAATGGAGCCGGGGTATCAATTGGCTAAGGCTCCTTGGGTCCATTGCTCGTACGATCGCGTTTTGGAAGAGTTTGCATTTAGAGGAGAAAGGGCAGGAACTGCAGAAATTTGCAGTTCAGCCGACCGAGCCTTGTAGCCGGTCGACCGACCTGCTATCCCGAGCTTTTTTTTATTTTCTACATCTGGCCAGCCGACCGAGCTCTGTAGTCCGGTCGAACGACCTGCTCCTATTTTGCTGTTCTGCCTATTTTTGCTCATTTTGATTGGTTTTCCAAATTTTATCGATTCAAGTTGGTTCTTAGTGGTTGTCATTGCATGTTTGGCTTTGATAACATATTTTTGACTTCATTCACGGGTTTTTATAAATAGTCCCTCTAAATCGTATTAAAAGTTTCCTTCTCAAATTCTTAAATTCTATTTAAAATGCACATACACAATTTCGCACTTTGAGCGGAGTGGAAGGGAGATTAAATGGTTAGGTAAAACACGGAACATGAATCCATGCGTTTTCTTGCCGATTAATCCCCGACCTATTCGATTGATCGTTTTGGCCTTTTGGTCTGGTTTACCGATGAAACGAGGTGAATTTTGTACTACTTTGAGTGTGAAATTAACTAATGGATACTAAACCGTTTAGTGCGAACGAGTGGTTAGGGGACTCATGTTACCACTTTTCGGATTCCTTTTTGAGAGTTATGACACATTCTGTCAGTTAGTGGTGTCCAGTTCTGGGCCTCCGGACCTTCACCACTACGGTTTGTTGCCTTCGGGTATGTTGCCTTCGGGTATGTTGCCTTCGGGTTTGTGCCTTCGGGTTTGTTGCCCTATAGTATTGCTTCCGATGTTGGTCGTTATGAGGCGCATGGGTGATATTGGGTTGCCCTTTAGTATCGCTTCCGATGTTGGTCGTTATGAGCCGCATGGGTGATATTGGGTTTGGAGTCTTCAGGCTCATGGATCCTTGTTTATACAGTACTAAGCTCGAGCAATTTTCTGATGTTTAATTCATATGTATATTCCCTTGGTTCGCCCTTCGGTGTTGGTCTTTTTGAGCCACATGATGAGTAGCGTTTACCTTGTGGAACTTGTATACCTTATTGGTATTTATTATTGCCTTTTTGTCTTGCTTTGGGATATTCTTATCCTTTGTTTCTATATGTTGCCGATGATATGAGGCTTGTTATCATATGATTCATCTTTTGTTAGATGATTGTGTTATCTCCTTTAGAGATATTTGTTATGCCTTTGTAACCTTGCAGGTTAATAGTTGTTAAGTTTATCTAATTGATTTGTTTAGCTAGACTGACCCATGTATTTCATACACGGGTCAGACCGAGATGTTTCAAGTTAGGTGCTTTTGGACTTAGCCTATTTTGCTTCCGCATGGACTATTCAGCTTGTTCCTTTTTGTTAAAGCTTTTGTGTAGTCCTATTTTGTTGTAACTCTGATATGTGTATTCTTTTGACTCATCTGTATATTGTGGTTTGCTTTACCACTTGACATGTATTATTCTGTAAACTCTGTTATGTAACTGCATATGTGTATATGATGATATTCTATTCTTTGATGTATATTACATTTGAGTTGTTATATTCTGTTCTGTGATGTATATTACATTTGAGTTGTTATATTCTGTTTTGTGATGTATATTACATTTGAGTTGTTATATTCTGTTCTGATAGATCCTTCAACCACGTATGGTTTTGTTTTAAGTATTCATTGGGTATGTCGACCTGATTGGTTTGTTTATTGTCGATGTATTCAATAGATAGTTAGAGCAAGGCTATAGATGGTCGCTCCCAACCAGCCTTATTCTCCTTGTTAGTTGACGACATTACCCTGTAGTGTCCTTGGCTAGCGTGGGTATAGAGGTGGGGCGTCACATCTTTGGTTTAAAAATTCAGATACCATCACAAATTTAATCAAGTGTAGGGGATTTTGAATGAAAAGATGGAACTGGGAACAAAGCAGAGCATATAACAGCATGCATACACATAAATATTTACATCAGATTTCTATCCATACACATGAAATACCTATTTATATCCAACCATACTAGCATGCGACCTAAGTTATAATTTAAGGTTTTAAAGTTACTCACTGGTTTAAAAGGAAGCAGAGCCTCTGTTGAAATGCTTTTTGAATTTACAAATAACATCAAAGTTCCAGATTCAACTTGATTGAATTTAAAGTTTCTTTTAATTTTAAGTTGGAAGAATGAATGCAGATGCTTTTTACTTTTAGGTGGCATGCAGAGCCAAATACCATATTGCAGAAATAAGAATGCAGATTTGAAATTTGCAGGTGCATGCAGAAATCATTTTTCCAGATTTTATAAAAAGAAAATTTTCATTTTGAATATGATTACTGACATTTAGATAATGAGGAGTTTTGATTTGGTATTGAACATGATTTCTGGGTTTGTATTGCTTAGTTTTCAAGTGGCATGCAGAACAAATTTCCAGATTGCAGAAAAATATGATAATGTAGATTTTAAAGCTGTTTGCAGGCCACAGAATTTGAAGAGGAGTTTGTGAATGGCTTGTGCAGGGTTTTGAAGAGGAATTTACTGATTTTGGAAAAAGAAATGAGGAGTTTTGAAGTTCTCTTTTGATTAGGAAATGAGAAAAATAACAAGTAAGAATGAAAATGCATGTTTATGTAGATTAATTTTCTGATTTTATTAAATAAAAGAAAGATCAAAACAAAATGACAATTGCAAACTATTTCAACATCTGTCAACTTAATATGTTAACCCTTTAACATTTGTTATAAAAGGCTTAAGAATACAACACTTGTCCTTGTAAGGTAATTTATATTTAAATTTTAGTGTTAATATATGTATTAAGCCTAATTGATTAGTTAATTAGAATTTAAATATGTATATGAATTTAAAAAAAACAAATTATACTTATAAATAAAGCTTATGAATATAAAATTAAAACAATTAAAATCTATATTTTGGATTTTAAATTCAAATCAAATTCAAAATCTAATATTTAAAAAAAAACAAGTTATGAATACAAATTATATTTGAAATAACAATTGCTATTTTTATTCAAAATCTATTTATAAAGACAATACACTATTTTGTTTTTAGAAATGACTCATTATTAAATTCAAAATAATTATAAAAGAAATTTGTTCTTTATTAATAAATTACCTATTTTATTAATCCATAAAACTTTTTGTTAATTCATTTTTAGATTTAAAACTCAAGCCAAAATCATTTTAAACATTTAAACATTTTTCTTAACAATTTAAAATCATATATTTATTTATTACATAGCTTTGAAAACTTAATATTTAATTAAATCAAAATTTCCAAATTATTAATGTATGTATTAGAATTTTAAATCAAGATTCATTTACTAAATTTAAACCAAGATCATTTATTTAATAACTTTGAAAAGATTTATATGAAATAAAAACAAATTTTCAAATTACTAAAAATATTAGAATTATAAAATATGATTTATTTATTAACTTTAAAACAATGCTAATCTATTTTCAATATGAACTATATATTTATATTATAAATAGAAACCAGTTTATTATTTTTAAAAGATAAAATAACCAATTAAATATTTATTGAAGAAGATTATTAAATCTATTTGAATTATTATTAACAAAATTATCAATATCAATTTAATTACATATACGGATTATTAAATTGATATTGTTAAAAATTCCGGGATGTTACAATCCTTCCCCCTTAAAAGAATTTCGTCCCCGAAATTTAAAGAAAAGGTAATTTAATAATCTCATTAAAGATTTAATTTTAAAACACAAGCATGTATCAAACATATGCTAACTACCAAAACAACCAATTCATCCAATCAAACAAATCTAATTATCCAGACAAAATTCTGGATAAAATATCCTCGAGTTTCCCCAGGTGTATATATACCGAGACACTCGCTTTACAGAATCCAAAAAATCAATACTACTATGCTACAAAGCTCCTATTCATCTAGATCTGCAATACTAGACAAGATATCAGACTACAGACGAGTCTGATTCAATAATCAAAACTCCAGAACTGCTGGTTCCACAACCAGATATAGATCATACGCATACTCCCACCAAGATACGTGAAACTCATCGAATCCCCGTTATCCAAACTGGCAATCCAATCCTGTAGATCAATCACTTAACCTCCAAGATCACAGAAAATATCCAAAACACTTCAGAGCTAGCTTCCTAGCCTTACTGAATCTTATAGCTCCTTTTCGATCGGAGGAAACTTATCCAAATCAAATCTCCGACTTCAGAATCCAAATCTCCGACTCTTATCCTCATAAATCTTTGGACGATCCCGGGCTGCCTACAACCTTACTGATCAGCTCATCCTTCGCCGATGTCTTTAGAAACAAACAAAACCAATCATCTCAACAAAATGATCTTCTCAAGATCGACCAAGGTCAAACCTTACTCCTCAAACATCAGAAGACAACAACTTCTCCTATCCGGAAAAGAAAAGCAGATACACTTCCAAACCGCTTCCGCTGCTCAACTCTGATCCGAAGTAGATACAAATGCTGCTGATGAACACAAGAACAAACTGGACAACACATCCCGGAAATATGGTTCAATGGATCCATAAGAAAAATTCAGAAGTTCCTCCAAAACCTTGAGCTTCTACACCAACTCAATCTCTTGGAACCATTCTTCTATTAAGCTGAACCACTGGTACCACTCCTGGAATCGTAGTCAATAAGGAAACTCAATCTCCAGATGCCGATAAACCTCTGACTTCTCTGAAGACATCTGAAAAATTCTGATAACCCATGGGATCATTAAAACAATCACAAGTCACTTTTGCGATCAATCCAAAATAAATATCGAACGAAAATTGTTCTCCCTTTATCAAATAGAACATCTTACACTTAACTAGCCAATCCACCAAAGAAACGGGTCACTCTGCTGCTTCCGAACTCTACTTCCAAAAACTGCTAAGCCATAAGACTCCCTGCCGATACACAGAACATTCCGAGCTGCACTGCTTCCACAGATGCAAAGAATTCCCAATCCAAAGTTCTTCGAGAAACTCGGACCTCAAATCAAACAAAAACACCAGCTGAACACAGCCACAACATCGAAGCAGACTCACTTCCTTAAACTTGTTTCCAAACACAACATCTTCGGGACATCCATAGTCACTACATCTCATCATGCAGCTACTACTTCCTGAGGTATCCAAAATACCATCACTCGCTTCTGCCTATCCAACAGATCCAAACTCTACACATCCAACTTTAGAAATAGACTCCGAACCTTAACAGGTTTCCTTCAGAGATTGATGAAATCCTTCATCACAGCAAACTTCATTCAAGACGGTATTAGGTCTACAGTCACGACAAATACACTTCGAACCTCAAACATTCAAACTCCAACCAATGGTAGTCTTGTTACACAAACCACTACCTCATCTACCTTTATAACTTATACTGGAAAACCTGAATAGGTAACCCAACAGATAGGTAGAAATAAATATATATATATATAGTAATATATAAAAATTACAAGTACACTCTCTTAAGAAAGACACCACTACCGATCCTAGGTATTCGCTCAACCTATGCTCTGATACCAATTGAGACGACCAGACTTTCTCACCGTAGAAAATCGTATCATCTTGAAGAAAGAAAGGGATAGAAAAGAGAAAAGAAAGAAGAGAAAGAAGAAACAACACAGAATCTTAACAGCGGAATGAATAAATTATATTAATAACATAAATATTACATAGTTTACAACCATTATCAGAGTTACACAGATTACACATCACATACTAGACAGTTATAAACACCTGTCTAGTTATACAACTCAATACAATACAAGAGAACTACTCAGGGAAACCAACACAGCGGATATCTACACGCAGAAGCCTCCTGCTCCATTGCTCCTCCATAATTCATCAAAGCTAACCTGAATCCCTTGGGTACTCGTAAAAATTTAAGTACCCAAGAGTTTAAGAAAACAGAAGATAAACTCCGGATCAGACATGGGTCTGGTGTGAGTAACAGGTTAAGGTTGCTTAATTTTTAAAAACCTTTCGAAAGAAAAGTATCACGTAAGACTTCCCACACATATACATGGAAAAGTTTTTACCTTACGCTAACCAAAACATTTGATAGGAAATCCCGTGATATTATAATAGTCTAGGGTTTTCAAATAAATAAGAAATAGCTGAAATTGTTACATGATTAAATTCCAGCTACTAGCCACAAAAGTGGGTAATACAATCAAAACCGTTGGCGCTTATTGGATTTTGTATTCCATACAATGGCAGGGCTACCGGGGTATCGCCCATCATAGTACGTGGCCTAGATCAACGTACCAAGGATCACTCCCAATCCCCTACAACACAAGGCCGGACCCATTCCTTACTGAACAGTTCCGAATAAGACAACTTCGTGGATGTAGCTAGCAACCGCCCACAAAGCCGAATAAAAAGGGACCACTAGACAGGGGAAAATCTCGTCCTACTTAGGCATGACCCACTTAACCTTGCTGCACCTTTCCTGTTTTAGCCATTCCCAGTTGAGGAGGCTTGAGGCTACAATTACCTTTAGTGAACACATCACTTAGAATGCTCATCGTCCACCTGACGATGTTCTGAAAGCATTCAATCCATACAAGTTCTGTAACGACCCATGTAAATTCGATGTTTAAAATGAATTAAATTAATAGGATTTTATTTTAAATTTAGAAAGAAATAAAAATCTTATTAATTTATATGAAAGCAACTATTGAAATTTGATGTATCAAGGGTAATCAAAATTTATAAATTAAATTATATATTGCAATTAATAGTAATAGTGGAAATTGTTGCAAGTATTGAATTTGTCAATGGAATAAAATATTGATTTACGAAAATTGAATATAAACGGAGGTAATAAAGTAATGCAAGAAAATAAATAATGTAATTAGTACAATCCCTTTTATTTGTAAACTATTGTAATGTGTTAATTAATTGAAATATGAAAATTTGGAAATAGATTCAAAATTTATGCTAGATAAATGAATTGCAATAATTAAAGTTAGTAATTAATAGGTTAAAGGGAATACCAATTTATTCATAAAGTGAATATAAGTGAATGTAACAAAATAAATATGAAACTCTAATTATTCATAAGTGATGGTTGCTGATATAAACGTTACTAATTATTAACGTAGTAACGTAAGATGTAAATGTATTTTCAACGGAAATGTAACCTTATTTCTAGGTACAAATTGCAGGTAGATTTATGAAATGGAGTTTATGCGATAAATAGAATTGAATCTTTCGTTAGTATGAGTTTAAGGGAATATGGGGTAAATTGATTAAATCAATAAAAGACAATAAATGCAACGATGATGGGTTAGTAATAAAATGTGAATAGGGAAATGATTGTTATAGTAAAATGGAATTCCAACTTGTTGGAATGAAGTAAATACACTCAGTAATAAATTTAGGATAGGAAAACGAAATGGAAATATTGAATTAGTTAATTCGTATATATATAGAATGGTGATTATTGGGTTGTAAATAATAAACTTATTAATGGTGATCAAGAGTTGTGACCACAAGTTATTATGAGTGATACATATATATTTAATTCAATTCAATTGTTTTGGAAATCATTGCAATAAATATAAATTAAATGTTACGTTGAATAAGTTAAGGTAATAAATGGATAATAACGTAAATGTTCTACATAGATATGATAATTTGCACCTATTGAAATTTATGGAATTTGAATATAACATTTTACGTTAATTGGAGATAAAGATGGAAATAGGTAATAATTACATTAATTTGTAGGTAGAAATAAATCGTTAATGAGAACAAGTATTTAAGATTAACCACCTATTTAGTATATTAAGTTATAACGGATAATCAATTGCAATAATTAAAAATATATTTATTTCATTGATGATAATGACGTAATATTTGAAATATTAAATAGGATGGAATTCAAATGTATATAACAATAGAAATGTGAAATTTGGGGAATAGATTCGAAGTTATAAATGAGTTGTTAAAATAATACATAATAAGTGCAAATTGAATGAATCAATGGGAGCATAGATTTAAGTTTAGAAAACGATATTTTAGTTTAATTAAAGCATTGCAAAATAAATGAAATTAACGTTTAAATATTTCGTTTATAGAGATTAAACTAAAATTCAAGTATATTAAAATAATAGATTTTGAACCCAACATGGAATCCTTCTACTTAAAATTTTTAGATGGAATAAACATTTGATTATTTAATTGAATAGAGAAAAAGATTTATTTAGTATGTAATTTAATGCTTGTTGGAAACTGTAATTTTATAAACATGTTTGCTTGACTATAAATAAGGATTACAATGTTCACGTATTTATTTAATTGATTTCATCAATTAGGGTCTGTTTTGAAGTGGAAGATTAAAATTAATTGGAAATAATTTATTAAAATCTTTCAATGGAAAAAGGAAAAGAAACAAAGTGCAATTAATAAAATTTATGTAAGAATGTTTTCATTATGAATGTACATTATTTGGAAATATAAGAATGGATTTAATATTGTATAAGTTGATCATTTTAGAATATAAGAATGTTTACATTTATGATTTGCCAGTAACGAATAAGCATTTTAAGGAAAATAAAAGAATGTTGAGGAAATAAAGTGAACGTTTCCATTCTGAATATAAATACAACGTTGTAAAAAGAGAAAATTTAATTTTTAAAACAACATTTTTCTGTAGTTAAATAGCAGGCATAGGTTGCACGGAAGTGATTTTATTACTAACCTTGAAATTTAAAATAAATTAAATAATCGAGTTCATAATTACGTGTCGAGAAAAATGTTATTTTTAAATTTGAATTTTTAAAATCATGGTTCATATGTTATTTATGTATCCGCTGTCCCCGTTATGTAAATTGGTCTTTTTAAATTTAGTTATGTTGTGGTAATTAAATCTTTAATGAGTGTCAAATTTGGTATGTTTGGTGTTAAAAAAAATTAATTGGGTGAACAAATGTTTTGAAATTTGAATTCTAAAAGTTTGTTTATAGAGTAGAGTTGGTCCACTCATTCCCTTTCTAATTAATAATTATCACACGTTTTTTTAATTGTTTCCTCATTTGTTCCATTACTCATTTCCATTTACATGGTCTAAAGCCTTTTCATTTCATGAACGTTCCGTACTTTATATATTTTTATTTCTTTCTTTCACCTCATTTAATATCTACCAATTTTATTGGTTTGTTCATATTTTTACTTTATTTCAATTCCTACTTTGTTTATATTTAGCTTTTCACTAGTTTCATTCCTCATTCCTGTAGCTTCATTTCATTTTATTGAAATTTCATCTTCTATAGCTTCATTTTTTGTCACTCTTCACCTTTCTTCTTCCTTTTTCATGTTTCTTCTTCAAATCTCCTTTCTCTTTTTTTTCCAAGGCTTTTTTTTCCTCTTTCTTCTTCTTATTCTTCAAATCTTCTTTTTTATCAAAGTTTCCTTTTCTTTTTTTTGTTGTTGTTCTTCTTCTTCTTTAAATTTTTTTTTCTCTTTTAAACCTTATCTTCTTTCTATGTCTTTTTCTTCAAATCCATATTTATATAATCTTCTCTTCAAAACTTTCTATAAAAATAAAATAAAAAAATATTAAGATAGTAAGGAAACAAAACAAAATGAGAAAGTAGTTCCAGATCCAAATCTGGCTAAGCAAAAAGGTACACAATACAAAAAATTCCATTGCAAGTTAAATAAAATTTATGATGTGATATATAATTTCCTTTTTTCTTTTTTTTTGAAATTTCAATAACCATTAATGCGTATAACTTTTTCATACGACCTCCGATTTACACGAATTTTTTTTTTGCTAGGATCGTAATAAATTTCCAGATCTGTTGACGCTAGTTTGGAAAGATTTGGAGACCGTCGAATTTTTGAGTTTAAATTGGATTTAAATCCAATTTAAATTCAAAAGGTGAGTGTTTTAACCCACTCACAATTTCTAAAATTTCTTATGTTTGTTAATTTGACTTTAGATATGAGTAGAAATTTATTTATGACTATTTGACATGTTTTATTCATTTTTTCTGTTTAAACACATTTATTTAATATAACTGTTAATTAATTTGAAATTGACAGTAAAAATTTATTTATTTGCATATAGACTGATAGTTAAACAGTTAATAAATTTATTTTGAATATAAATTGTTAGTTAATAACTATCTTTTATTTCCAGTTATATTGTATATGCCATATATTGATGTTTGTTAAATTGATGATGATTGAAATAAATTGATGATGACTGAAATAAATTGGTTGATGTTTGATATTGGTTGAATGGATGATGTGTTCTATCTTATGCAAACTACAAGTTATCATGCATTTTCATTTCATTCGGGATTGCGGTTTGAAAAGATATACAACGACATTTTATTTTTAAATTGCGGATTGAAATGATAAATATCCGTATCACTTGACGATAGGGTAGAAAATTTTATACAGGCACCGCGGTAAATATATAAAATTATTTTTGGAAATGTTTTACTATGGTTTTGTAAAGCTATATGTATATATATATGGTTTATGGGATATTGATTTGGTTATTTATATGTATATATAGTAAATTTTCGGTTTTTAAGCTTTGTATAAATTTGATTTGAAGTATAAAATAAAGTTTGATTTTCGAGATCAAATACGATTAAGAATTTATTTAAAATTAAATTTCTGAAGTTTTAATGACTTAAATGAGAATAAGATTTGGAAGATGAATATTAAGTTAAATTGTAATTTAATAAAAATTAAATTTTTTAAAGGATATGATTTTTATAACTTGATTTTTGTGTAAAGTGATTTAAATGAATATCAGGTTGATTTAAATGAATATATCAAGTTTAATAAATTGAAAGATTTTTAAATGTTATTTGGAAGTTTAAATCGATATTTGGAATTGATTTGTGAAATGTAAAGAAGCTATTTTGTTTTATAAAAGTAATTTAATATTTAATCATTTAAGGGATGGAAATTTGTTTTGAAGTGATGATTTTCAAGGTAGTATGATTTGGAAATATTATATTCAAGAGTTTTGATTTCTAAATATTTTACTTTGAAAACCCTATGATTTTGGAAAAGAATATATATTGGAAAATAAAATGACATTATATGATTTTGGGTCTAAATGATATCGTATTGATTTGGGGTTTTAAAAATATAAATGATATCGTATTTATATGGGTTTAAAATGGATATTTTATTATGGTTTTAAAAGTATAAATTATTTTAAAGGACCGCGGTGTTATAATAACGTTTGGTTGTTAAAGAGACCGGGATCGGAAGTTGTCATACTCTCTTCCAACTCCGAAAACCACTTTAACAACCATGTACGCGGTGGAGATTCCATAATGAAGTAGGTTGGTGGCAGCGTTTCCTATGAGGTAAATACGTGGACCCGACTCCCGTGAGTTGGCATAAGGTGGCTAAAACAGGAGCCATTCTCGGGCCAATGAGGTCATTCCTCTGATCGAACGCACTCCTTCGATATTATACTCTGACTTTTGGATGGATTCGGTGGCCACTTTTGATTTTTGATTTGGGAGTGTTGTTCGAGGTGGGCGGTAGCTGCGCGCTTCGCGTATCCACCAGCCCGGATAGCAATTGGTATATCTACCCTGGCATTGCCTAGTTGTGCCGTGTCACCTGCCCTATCGCGCTTTACCACGAGTTTCTATTTGTGTCGTACCTATGGAGTATCCTCTGGTAGCCTCCCGATCAGGAGGTATTACAGTACTGTATAGACTGTTGGCATTATTTATGTTAAGGGCTATATGGGTAATCCCTTAACGCTATTAAAAAGTAAGTTTACTTTACAATTAGACACTATTATAATAGCGAAATATACTACGTAGTAAATAGTTTAACGGATCCTTAAGATATGTGAATCCCGAGCATCTTTTGAGTTACTGCACTCATATGTATCCCTGTTGATTTAACTTACATAAGATCTTTTAGTTCTAACTCGAGTGTTTTGTCTTTTCAATTCGCTCGGGTCAGTCCGAGTGTTTCAGGATTTGAAGTTTTAGCTCTGGAGGACGAAGACGAAGACTTGTATTATTATTATCTACTATTATTCCACTACACCATTTAATTCCGCTGCATTGATATTTATTGGTATGTGAACTCTGATATTTATTGTATAAAGTAGAAGCAAATGTCTGTAAATAGTTTTTTGAACTATATATTGATTATTATATTTTTCCTTCCGCTATGAGATTCTGTTTTATTTTATTTCTTCTCTTTTTTCTTATTTACCCCATTACAATCCGTCCTTCCGTATGGTTTGAATTGGCACGTTTGTCGATTTAAACCGTGCGAAAAGGCGGGACGTTACAGTTGGTATCAGAGCTTTGGTTTAGCGATAAAACCTTGGCTTTGTGGGGGTTTGACTCTTTGTTAATAGGGTAGTAATACCATATGGGAGTCGCTGAGTGTATATATATGAGAGAGCGTATTTGTTAGTGTTATAAAAAGGTATTAATATTGTGTTAATCTGTTCCGTTTTGTATTTATAAATTCTCGTTGGTGCATGGGACGCTGTGACATCAATAGGAATTTCTAAACACTTAATAGGACAGACCGACATAATATTTGTTTTTAATATAGGTAAATGAAATAATTTTGCCTATTATATTTTCTATATATAAAATAAATTTTTCAAAAGATATCTATATTTGGCTGCAATAGATTGGTTTTTAGGTAATAAAGTGTATAAATAATAGTAGAAATAAGATTGAAACATAAAATAAATGAAATTTGGAAATTTAGAGCTTAAGTTCTGGGGTTTTGAAATTTCTGTCAAATAAATTTTGGAACATAATAACATTATTTATAAGTACTTTCTGATATAAACATTTAATATAATTTGGGAAAATTTGTTTTAAAGAAGATTTTGGAGAAAATAAGTTTTGTACTTTCCTCTCTGTCTGTTTGCACAAAAAATGGGCAAACACCTCCTAGTCGTATGATTTAGTTGATTATATGTTGATCTGGATGGTTTGGATGATTTATGCAAATATATGAAATAGATGGACTAAACTGTAAAAGACACACAGATTTATAGTGGTTCGGCCAGAACGTGCCTACGTCCACTTTATATGTTATTCTCCTTTTTCTTTCAGATTACAAGTACAAAGCTTTGTATACAAGTATATGAAAGTTGTTTGAAAGTTCCTTCCGTGCTTGAGCTCTCAAACTTGTCTGCCATTGTTGTACCCCTGCCCCTCTATTTATATAGTGAGGCGGGGGGCAGGGGTCCTGGATGTATATAGCTGCTGGTGGGCCTGGACTAGAGCAATTTGTCCTGGTAGCGTTGGTTCGGCAGTGCCTTGATGGAGAGTTGATTCGGTCCGGCGATACGTTGGTCCGGCGTCATGTTGGTCCGGTGGTAGCCCTCTTGCTCTTGGTTCGGTGGTACTGGCAGCGAGGTGGTTCGGTGGTAGGAGTGTGGATGTGGGTTCTGGTCGGGCTATGCAGGGTGTGGTGTTGGACCGGTGGAGTTTGGACCGGCAATGGATTGTTCGGTAGTGATAGGAAGGGGATGGTTTGGTAGTCACCTGTTTCGGTGGCATGTGGTTCGGTGGTTGCCTGTGTACCGGATGAGCTTGGGTATCGGATGGAATGGAACGAATGGAGTGGGAAAACCCATATGGAACTGACGCTTCTTGGTCTCGAGATCTCCTGGGTGAGAATTCACCCAACATTTGCCCCCCAAAGTAGGGCATATGCCTGCATATGTCGCGCTTTGTTTTAGATTATTCAGCCTAGGCACTTTCATTCGGCCCCAAGTGTCGAATCTGTTGGTCCGGTCGTATCTATGTTCGCCTATAAGTAGGGGCCTAGGGCCTTCGTTCAACCTCCATCATACGAGGCAGCCGAACCACATAAGTGCCGAATCATTTTTAGTGCAGAATCGTCTTAGTGCCGAATCAACTTGGAGCCGAATCAGGTGCGTTCTTTTCGCCGAATGAGGTTTAAAAATTTATTATCGAGTAGATCTTATGCCGAATGAACACTTGTATTGGGAATGCCGAATGTGATATGCCGAATGAACCGTTGTGTGGGGAATGCCGAATGAACACTTGTATTTGGAATGCCGAATGAGATATGCCGAATGAACCGTTGCGTTGGGAATGCCGAATGTGATATGCCGAATGAACCGTTGTGTGGGGAATGCCGAATGAACACTTGTATTGGGAATCATGAGTGAAATCCCGGCCTTATATACACTTGCTTGCTTATATTTTCATACTCCTTGTTCTAACAACGTGTCTTTCGCTTTTGTGTATGCAGATAAAATGTTTCAAAAAGTGGAAACCCGATCCGATAAACGGAAGTCCAAGGACAGAGCAGAGTCCTCCATAGTGCCCCCAGTTGGGGCCGAACGTCCTGGGCCTGCTCCGAGATCGCTAGTAGATGGGTATGGCCCCCAGGAGCTCTTGAATTCCCCGCCCGATTGCTTTCCTAGCTCCCTCAGGAAGGAGCAGCTTGATGTCATCTCTCGTTCCTTCGGGATTGACAGGGCTCGCATGCTATTGCCAGGAGAGGGGGTTATGCCATATGACCCTCCTGAAGGATATTTTGCTTACAGCAGATACCACTGTATGTGTGGGGCCATTTCTCCGATCAATGCATGGATAGTCAGCTTCCTTACCTATCTGAAGGTGGCCCCTCTCCAGCTCCAGCCCAATTCCTACGCTATTCTGGTGTACTTATTCGTTATATTCCAAAGGAGGTACGGGCGCCCTCCTTCTAACCGGGAAATTCGATACTTGTATAATCTGAGAGGCTACAAGAAGGGGTCTCCGTATGTTAGTTTGGAAGCGGCCGTGCCCTTCAAACCGGTCTTGGACTTATACTCAAAGTTCACTATGTTCAAGAAAGAATGGTTTTTTATCAAGGATGATTCTGTTTCCTTCCGCCTCTTCACTTCTGGCTGTAAGTTGACCTTTATTTACAATTTCCTTGTTCCTACTGCAGTGCTTCTTCTGATAAGCTTCTATTTCCTGCTAGCGACAGGTGTCTTTGCAGTCGTAGAGAGTGATTCCATGGTCCAGATGGCTGCGGAAATAAAGGCCATTTCGGGACGGGACAGGTCGGCTTCTTTCCTGATCAGGAATGCTACTCTCCTGGAGCACAACTTGATCCTGCCACACCAATCCGTGGTTAAGCAGAGAGACACGGCTGAGGAGAAGGCTGCCAAAGCTAAGGAAGGGGCCACGGTGAAGAGTGGCAAGAGGGAACCTTTTACAAAGCCTCCCGTTGTTGGAGGTAAGAAACTTAAGAAGTCTGATGGTCCCTCTCCTAGCACTTGCCCAATTGCTCCGGGAGAGGAAGATGTGGAGGAAGACAGAGGCGAAGGTGAAGGAGGAGATGGACAGAGCGGTAGTGGCGTTGGTGCCTTAACCTCCGGGCAAGGGGGAGAGATTCATGAGTGGACGGACGATGCTTTCCGTCAAGCTTTTGGGGAGTCAGAGGAAGGATCGTTTTTGGTTGAGAAGGCAAAGGAGGTTGACAAGGCTGGGGCTGGCGTTGATCCATTCTCTAAGAGTTCTTCAGCTAGGGCGACTCCAGCGATTCAAGGTGATCTTTTGACTTCTGCAGACTCCATTTATGATAGGGACTTAGGAATATTTTATGGTTCGCTTCCGTCCTGGAATAAGATTCAGGACTTATTGCAGTATCCTACTCCTCTGCAGGGTTTGTATAATAGATGTGCCTTCTCACTCTTTTTATCTTAACATATTTCTTGAATCGTGGATCATTGTATGTTCATAACACTTGGTCTTTATTCAAGGAGCAGGTAAGGCGGCCAAGTGATCAGATATCTGGCGCCGCCTTGAACAGTATAAGCTATTCAAAGCTTCTGCCAAACCAAAGCCTCCAACTGGCCGTCCTGGGGATGTAGTTAGATATCGCCCCCTTCTTGGAGTTATTGAGGAAGATATGCAAAAGAGGAAGAGGGGCCGATCTTCGTTTGAACCTTCACCTGGCCCTTAGCCTCTAGTCCATCCCATCCATGATATTATTGAGGAGGACACTGAGTTTATACCTTCCCCCCATCCGTCCGAATATCCAACCGTCGCTCCGATAGACCGTCCTGGTTTGGATCGCAACCCATTTGTCGGTCACCCTGATCTGGATCCGAGTTTCCAGGATATTTCGTTTGATGAGGCCACGTGTGAGCACCTTCTTCCCCGCAACCCCATGGTACGAGTGCTTGATGAGGCCAAGTCCCTAGACCTTGATTTGCTTACTACTCAGGTAGTTACCATGGGGGACGAAGCCAAGACTAACATTGACCGGGTTGCGGAGGAGACCAGGAAGTTGATGGGGCATCATGCCCGTCTGGTCAAGGCTGGAGAGGAGATTGGGAGTGCTAATATTCGGTTGCGGCTAAAGGTTGCTGATCAGGCCAAACAGCTTGTCGATCAAGCCATTCAGATTTATCAGCACGAGGAAGCCTCCAGGCGGCTGAAGGAGACTATGGAAGAGGCTAGTAGGGCAGAATTACGAAAGATGGAGGCCGCCTGCAAGGAGCGGATTGACATAGCCATTTCTACGGTGGATGAGGTCCGGAGGGCGGATCTCGAGCAGGTAGAGGAGTTATCTGGGAGGCTTGAGGCTGCAGAGCTTGTTCAGGCCAGGCTAAGGGAAGAGATGGAAGAAATGAGGAGGTCTCTCCAGGCTGACCGCTTGAGATGTCGATCGGAGAGGGATGTTGCTATCGCTAAGTTGCTGTCCTCCGAGGCCCGGGTGAGGGATTTTGAGGAGAATGAGGGGATGATGGATGAGATGTTGCAGGACATGTACTTCCGTACCTGGAAGCAGGGTAATCTATCCTGGATGGATGACTATCCCCGGATCATGGCTAGGATATATCTCCGGGCTTTGGAGGAGGCCAAGGCCGATGCGGATAAGGAAGGTGGAGCGGCATTCAGGATGGATATGGTTACCGCCCAGTTCTCAAAGGAGGAGAAGGTAGCGGTGAAGGAGGTGATGCGGCTACTCACTGCGGAGGAAGCCGGTGTGCAGTTGGGGGATAAGGACCAAGAAGCAGGTGTTGGTGAGTTTTCCCTTTTTAGCTTTTCATAACTTGATCGTTCGCTGTTTATCTGATGGATTCTTCTCCTAAAATGGACAGGTGGGACCTCTGGTCAACATGCTGGGAGTTCCGATCCAGCAACCAAGTAGATTCGGAGAGCTGGTTCTGAGGTGTAGTGGTTAGCACTAATGCAGCTAGTTATTTTATTTGGTCTGCTTGACATTCCTGTATATGCTAGTTCAGAACATTAATGTACTTTCAAGCTGTAATTATGTCATTGAACGACTTTATGTAAGTTTATAACACAAGCTGATTCTATTATATTTTGAATGCTGTTATTATTTTGATGTGCCCCATAAGAAGTATAACTATGCATATGCTTGTGATTTAGCTGTGTTTGGTGCTAAGCTCTTGCTTGAAATATAACTTCATGTTTTGCAATGTTGGTGTGATGTATGAATAAGTTATAGTTACATGTTTATGTACAAGAGAAGAAAGTACCGCCCTTCATGTTTTAGTTGTAGGGGGTAGCTTTGAGCGTCTTGTGTATCTGGTCATGGATACAGCTGAGTGCCTTGTTATCCAGTTTGCGGGCTCCGATCCTTATGAGCGAATGTCTCCTAGTCGGTGTCCTGTACTTTAGGGACCGTTATATAGGATAGGAGAAAAGTATTTAAATGAAATGAAAATATAGGAAAAGTAAAACTAACAATCACGGAAGGCCGTCGATGTGCTTAAGTTCGTGGAAAACGGGTTTTGTAGTCACTTTCCCTAGCTGTGGGTCTTAGAGACACTTGTTACCCATCTTACGCCTCCGTGGGGAGTTTTCTTTTTCACCACAGCCGCCCTTAAGACATACCGGAGCCGAGATCGCGCACAGTAACTACCCGGGCCATTATAGCCCGTAATCGTGGGTATTAGTCGATTTACTGTGGCCGGCTAGCGTGGGTGCCGCCAACCATGAACTACCCCTGGCTGGCCACACCTTATGTTGGGGCTTAAAGTAGGTTCACAATTGCCGGCGAGCCGAACGCCGTAATGAGCTGCCATCGGCTATAGTCGGCCTTTTTTGATGACTTATAATCGGCTCATTACAATTGGCTTTGAGGGCAGTCGCGAGCAATGAGTTAACTCACAGCAGAGGGATGCCGGAGCAAAAGTGTCTCATTGGCGAGTGCATAGAATCGCATAGTACCTGTTAGGCCTTGTCCAGATGAGGCCGTGCCCTGATGTGGCTTGAATGGAGGTGCCATTACACAGAATTTTTCTCAACAGAAAAGGATACAGTCAACAAGTAGCCACGATATAAAGAAACAGTTTAAAAAGAGACAAGTTTTTTTAAAATGGCTCAGCACGAAAATGCCTACGTCCACTGATTCTCTTTGTTAATTCACTTCATATGGGCAGTACAAGTTATGAAAAGTATCGACGAAGGTGTTGGATGTTCCATGCCCTCTGGAACACCTCTCCGTCCACTGTTGACAAAATATAAGCTCCGTTGTGGAGATCTTTATGGATTACATATGGTCCGTCCTAGATAGGGTCCAGTGCCCCGGGGCGCGGAAAGATTCGCTTGAGGACAAGGTCTCCTTCTTGTAAGCTGCGATGCTTGAATTTGGAGTTGTATTGTGCTGCAACTCTTTGCTTATGAGCTGCTGCTTTGAGTGCTACATCATTTCTTCTCTCATCGATTAGATCCAAAGACATGAGGAGGAGTTCTTCGTTCTTCTCCGGGTTGTAGTGGATCCTACGGGGAGAGGGCACTATAGTTTCAACTGGGAGCATGGCCTCCGATCCGTATGCCAAAAAGAAAGGAGTATGCCCTTTTGAAGTTCTGTAAGATGTGCGATAGGCCCGAAGTGCCGTAGGAAGTTCGTCCACCCAAGCGCCTTTCGACTTTTCAAGTTTCTTCTTGATTAAGGTTTTGAGAATCTTGTTGACAGCTTCGACTTGTTCGTTTGCTTGAGGATACGCTACAGATGAGAAGCTTTTGTGAATTATGTGCTCTTGGCACCAATCGGCGAATTCTTCGCTGTCAAATTGAAGTCCGTTGTCTGATATGATCTTGAGTGGGACTCCGTACCTACACAGAATATTTTTGATCAAGAAGTTGATAACTTTTGCCGAAGATATTTTATTTAGAGGTTCCGCCTCCACCCATTTGGTGAAATAGTCAACTGCCACTATAGCATATCTGGCTCCGCCTCGGCCCGTTGGCAGTTCGCCAATCAAGTCAATTCCCCATACTTCAAAGGGCCAAGGGCTGGTCATTTGAGTAATCTCATTTGTGGGTAGTCGAGGAATCTTGGCAAATTTCTGACATCTGTCGCATCTCTTGACCAAGTCCAAGGCATCTTTGTTTAAAGTGGGCCAGTAATATCCATATCGGAGTATTTTCTTTGCCAGAGTCTGCCCTCCAGTGTGATCTCCGCAACTTCCTTAATGGATATTGGATAAGACTTCCCTGGCTTTCTTTCCAGCGATACACCTTAATAAGGGATTAGAGAAACCGCGCCAATAGAGGATGCCTTCTTGTAATGTATAGCGAGAAGCCTTCCTCAAGATTTTCTTGATTTCGTTACGCCTATCGGGCAGTGTTCCATCTTGTCAGTATTTCCGGATAGGAGTCATCCAAGTTTCTTCGTCGATCGCAGCTATCAAATTCACTTGCTCGAAACTTGGTGCCAGCTGTTTTGGGATGGTTAACGCTCCGAAAATAGTGATGTTCTTCATACTAGCTTGTTTTGCTAGTTCGTCGGCCTCTTGGTTCTCTTCTCGAGGGATGTGTTTGATTAGATAGTGATCCAATTGATTGAGCAGCAGCTTGGTCTTTTTTAGATATGCTGTGAGTCGTTCTCCTCGAGTCTGGAAGTCTCCCAGTATTTGATTTACAATGAGTTGAGAATCACTATGGAGACATAAAGAACCGACTCCAATCTCCAAGGCCAGTTCTAATCCAGCTATCACCGCTTCGTATTCTGCGTCATTGTTGGTGGCAGCGAATTCCAAACTTAGGGCGTAGTGCAGCTTCTTTCCCCTAGGGGTGATTATCACAACACCTGCCCCCGAGCCTTGTTCGTTCGACGCTCCATCTGCGAAGAGACTCCACTTGATATCTTCCGCTATTTCAGATTGCTCCTTACCTTCGTTAGTAGTGAATTCGGCAATGAAATCAGCTATGGCTTGCCACTTGATAGCGGTGCGAGGATGGTAAGTGATATCATATTGACTTAGTTCGATGCACCACTTAAGTAATCGCCCAGAAGTGTCGGGGCGATGCAGCACTTGCCTTAGCGGTTGATCGGTTAAAACTCTGATGGAATGAGACTGGAAATAGTGTCGCAGTTTCCGTGACGTGATAAGCAAACAGTATGCTAGCTTTTCAAGTTTAGGGTATCTGGCTTCTGCCCTTGTGAATCTCTTGCTTACAAAGTATACGGGTCGCTGCGCACGGTTGTCTTCTCTCACCAAAGCGGCGCTTAAAGCGTGGGACGATACAGCAAGGTATAGGTATAGTTCCTCGCCTTCATTTGGATTGAGAGTACTGGTGGTCTCTGGAGGTGTCCGATTAAGTTAAGGAAGGCTGTCGAGCATTCGTCAGTCCATTCGAACTTTCCTTTGTCTTTCTTTAGAGCTTCGAAGAATGGGATGCATTTGTCGGTTGCTTTAGAGATGAACCTACTTAGGGCGGCCACTTTCCCGTTTAGGCTTTGCATCTCTCTTCGAGTGGATGGTATCTTGATATCTTGCAAAGCTCGAACTTGTTCAGGGTTTGCCTCAATCCCCTTGGCATGGACGATGAATCCCAAGAACTTTCCCGATGATACTCCGAAGGAGCACTTTAGAGGGTTCAATTTCATTCCATATTGGTGAAGTACTTGAAACATCTCGTCCAAGTGGTTTATATGGTCGTTTGCTTTCCTCGATTTTACCAGCATGTCATCCACATAAACTTCCATAGTTCGCCCTATCAGTTCTGCGAACATCTTGTTGACGAGGCGCTGATAAGTAGCTCCGGCGTTTTTAAGCCCAAATGGCATTACCTTGTAGCAGTATAATCCTCAGTCAGTGATGAAGCTAGTGTGGTCTTGATCGGGGGCGTGCATAGGGATCTGGTTATATCCCGAGTATGCGTCCATAAAGGATAAGAGTTCGTGCCCGGCAGTGCTGTCCACGAGTTGGTCGATTCGGGGGAGCGGGAAGCAGTCTTTCGGGCAAGCGTCATTTAAGTTAGAGAAATCGATGCATGTTCGCTACTTCCCATTAGCTTTCTTTACCAGTACCGGGTTGGCGATCCATTCCGGGTAGATGGCTTCATGTATGAAATCATTGGCAAGTAAGTTCTTTACTTCTTCCTCGAGGGCTGCTGATCGTTCCGCCCTCATGCTCCTCTTTTTCTGCTTCACTGGCACCTTGGTGGGATCTATGTTCAGCATGTGGCATGCTACGTCTGGGGAGATTCCCGTCATGTCAGCGTGCATCCATGCAAATACATCCATGTTGTGGCGAAGAAAATCAAAGATTTGATTCTTTAATTCTCTTTTTAACTGAGACCTGACTCTCAGCGGTCTACTTGGGTCGTGTATATCTACAGATACGAATTCCATAGCTTCTACAGGCTCGGCGGTGGCCTCCTCCTCTTTGTCCCTGGGGTCTAATTCGTTGAAAGGATCACTGGTATATCGAAGAGGAGGGGCTTTCTATAGTTGCTATGCTTCCAAGCTTTTCATGCAGAGAGTAGTCTCTGCACTTTTTCCTTTATCTTTTCTGCGATTATTGCGAAATTCAGTCACATAGCAGTCTCGAGCAGCGTCTTGATCTCCCTCCACTTCTCCTATTCCGTTATCTGTTGGAAATTTCATCTTCAGGCACTATGGGGCTAGGACAATTTGGAAGTCGGACAAGGCTGGTCTTCCCAAGAAGGCGTTGTAGGCCGAATGATTCTCTATTAGTACGAACGTTTGTTTTCGCACAGCGGAGCGGGGATGACTGCCTATTTCGACAAAGAGATCCAGTTGCCCGAGGGGTAACTTTGCATCTCCAGTGAAACCATGTAGTGGTTTGTTGCAGGGAGATACATCCTTCATTGACAACTTCATTTTGTCGAAAGCATGCTTGAATAGGATATTTACTGAACTTCCAGTGTCTATTAAAATTCGAAAAACTTTGGCTGGACCGAACCAGGCGGAGATGACCACAGGTTCCATGTGTGGGTACTGTCTTCCCTCTAGATCACGCCTACTGAATGTGATGTCGTCACTCTCTTTTCGTTTTGGGTGGCGTTCTTCTGTAACAGAATTAACGTAGCCTTCATTGTTTCTAAGTGACTTGCCGTATCTTTCCATCTCTGCCCAACTTCTGTCGGCGATGTGTGGTCCTCCCGAGATGGTATGGACCACTATCTTCTCTTGATTAGAGCCGCTGGTGTTGCGATTTCCTCCACTTACTTCTAGGAGGGGTAGCCTAAGATTCTCATTGGCAGGAGTCGAAATCCTGTTCTGGCTCTTCACATAGCGTTCCAGCCTCTTCCTTCTGATGTGTTCTTCAATTAAATCCCGGAGATGGTGGCATTCATTGGGGTCATGTCCATGGGATTCGTGGAAGCGGCAGAACTTTCCTGACTTGAGCGCGTTATCTGACTCCTTCTTGTGCGGAGGGCGCTTGTATCTAACTTCGTCTTGAGTGGCCAGGAAGATGTTTTCGATCGTTTCATTCAAAGGAGTGTAAGAGTCAAATCTTGGTCCTGGTCGATATAAGCACTTTTCTCCCTTTTGGCCCCCAGCATTGTCTCTAGAGTCATTTCTTCGAACATCCTTTGCTGCAGCGAGGAACCTGTCTGGAGCCGTCTTGGCATGTTGCCCTGATTGCTTCTCAGTGGCGGCATCCTCAAGTCTCATATACTTTCAAGCTTCATGAAAGAAATCTGGTAACGTAGCTGGTTTTTCTTTGGTTAGTCTTCTAGCAAATTTAGTATCTGGATGTACACCACTGCAGAGGGCCATTAGGATGAGTTTCTCGTCGGCGTCTTGGACTGCGGATGCCGCGGCGTTGAATCGGGTTAGATATTGTTGCAATGTCTCTCCGGGCTTCTGTTTGATATTGGATAAGGAATAAGCGTCCTTGGGTTGCTCCACATGAATGCGGAACTGACTGATGAACTTTTCTTTTAACATTTCCCATGAGTTGATGGACCCTTGGGGTAGGTGGCAGAATCAGGAGGTAGCTAGATCTGCCAGGAATAGTGGGAAGCATTTACATAACACTCCCTCTGTTGCTCCGCTCATGAGCATATGCTGGGTATACCTCTGTAAGTGTACGATGGGGTCAGAGGTTTCCTTGTAAGGTTCCATCGTTGGCATTTTCCATTCCCGGGGGGTGATGGCAGTTTCGATATTGTGGGTGAAGGGGCTTGTTACCCTAGCGCCTATTCCCCGATCCCTCTGCTCCCGTTGGATGCACTCTCTGAACAATCGCGCCATCCTTTCATCAAAACTTGGGGCGGATAGAAAGGAGTTCGGTTCTTCTCTGCGAGATTGAGTCCGGCCAGACGGCTTATAGGGATGGTATCGTCTGTCACTCCTAACATTCTCCAAAGGCTGCCTCTGCTCTTCCAGGGGCACGCTGGGGTCAGCCATAGTTGGCCGTTGCCTTGATCTTCCCCTGCTGGGTTCTGTTCTCAGCGCTTCCTCGGGTCCAACTTCGGGCTGGACTCCAGCTCGGCCCCGTCTACTGGTGTTTTCATGGTTAGGTAGCATGACAGGATCAGCTACATCCGACCCCTGCCTGGCACCTCCCCTGTTGGGTTCGGTTCCAAGTGTTTCCTCGGGTCAGAATTCGAGCTGAGTCCGGGCTCGGCTCCTACCATGGCTATTTCTGTTGTTAACTTCTTCGAAGAAGAAAGGTATTGGTTGCCTCCCAGATCCTCCAGACCGGGACTCACCCCATGATTCAGTGTTGCAGTTGGATTCCTCAGCATCCCTTAGACGTGACATGAGTTGGTCCACCAAGGCTTCTTGCTGAGATGCGAAGCGGTTAGTCACTTCAGCCACAACCCTCTCTAGATCTGCCCTAGTAATTGGTTGTTCCGTGGCGGGGGCTGTTGGAATTGCCTGATTTTCATCTGGCATTGCTGTTAAAACGGGATGATTCTCCTGATTCGGGGCTACCGGATCTGGGATACTGCTAGTTGCGACGTTCTTTCCATTGTTAACATCTCTCCTCTTCCTGGAAGTCATGTTGTCAGAGCAAGGAACGATGTAGGGAGGAAGAAGGTTGAGTAGGAGAAGCTGTAGCTTTTAGCTCGGCTCTCAATGAAAGCACCAAAAATGTTTGCACAAAAAATGGGCAAACACCTCCTAGTCGTATGATTTAGTTGATTATATGTTGATCTGGATGGTTTGGGTGATTTATGCAAATATATGAAATAGATGGACTAAACTGTAAAAGACACACAGATTTATAGTGGTTCGGCCAGAACGTGACTACGTCCACTTTATATGTTATTCTCCTTTTTCTTTCAGATTACAAGTACAAAGCTTTGTATACAAGTATATGAAAGTTGTTTGAAAGTTCCTTCCGTGCTTGAGCTCTCAAACTTGTCTGCCATTGTTGTACCCCTGCCCCTCTATTTATATAGTGAGGCGGGGGACAGGGGTCTTGGATGTATATAGCTGCTGGTGGGCCTGGACTGGAGCAATCTGGCCTGGTAGCGTTGGTTCGGCAGTGCCTCGATGGAGAGTTGATTCGGTCCGGCGATACATTGGTCCGGCGTCATGTTGGTCCGGTGGTAGCTCTCTTGCTCTTGGTTCGGTAGTACTGGCAGCGAGGTGGTTCGGTGGTAGGAGTGTGGATGTTGGTTCTGGTCCGGCTATGCAGGGTGTGGTGTTGGACCGGTGGAGTTTGGACCGGCGATGGATGGTTTGGTAGTGATAGGAAGGGGATGGTTCGGTAGTCACCTGGTTCGGTGGCATGTGGTTCGGTGGTTGCCTGTGTACCGGATGAGCTTGGGTACCGGATGGAATGGAACGAATGGAGTGGGCAAACCCAGATGGAACTGACGCTTCTTGGTCTTGAGATCTCCTGGGTGAGAATTCACCCAACACTGTCGCTGGAAAATAATTTCGGTGATGACGGCCGCGTCATCGACTTTCATTTTCGAGTTTCGAAGGGAAAAGGCCACTGTAGTAGTTTACTGCAGATTCATTTTGAAAAATATATAAATTTTGAATTTTTTTAAATATAATTAGAGATATATAAGTTGTAAGAATATATTTATTTATTATTTTAAATAATTTGAAATTTTACCCGGTATTAAATTCTTAGATTTCCATTAATTAATTGTTTCAATTATTGTAGTGAATTGAAACGTAGGTAATTAATAAATTAAAACCTCTAAAGGAAATAAGAGATTTAATGATAGGTTATAAATGGTATTAAATGGAATTTGAAATTATAACCTACGAAATAGAGAATATTATTATTGAACTTTAAATTAATCATTGGTAATTAGAAAACTTGTATAACTTTCAAGTACATTCTTTAAAAAAAACATATATAACTTACCAAATATTAAAAGTTGAAATGTTTAATAGGAAATGTAATGAAAATTGTACAAGTAAAGGTAGGTAATGAAGTATTCAATGAAATTGCTGTTAAATGAGAATTTAATGTTATAAACTTAAGTTATAATTGAAATTTTACCAAGTAAATATAATTAAAGGTAAGTATGGTAAATAAACGATTATAAACTTAAGTAATTAAAGTGAAAATAAATGAATGTAATATAATAAAGAGAAATTGTAAATTTAAGAAATAGGGTAGAGTTATTTCTGAATATAATTGAAAGAAATAAAATGGAAATAAAATTGAATAAAATAAATGAAAAGAATCAAAAAACTAATGTATGAAATAAAATTTATAATAAGTTAATTTGATTTGTTGATTGAAATTGTTGTTTGTCGTGGTTTGGAGTTGTTGGGTAAGGGAACTTTAATCTTGTTGGGATGGATGAATAATCCATTGTGTTTAATCTAAGACTGTTGAGTAAATGATGCACTTGATGGTTTATTCTTCATTCCGTATAACTTAAAAGTTTTGAACCCGAACAACTATTTGTTTGTTTGATTTGAATGGTTGTTTTGTATTTGTTGTGTATGCTGTTTGTTGAAATTGTTGGTTGTTGTATTGATTTGTTGATAGTGATTGAAACCACTTAAATATTTCACTTTATATAAATTGTAACCCTTTTAGATTTTATAAGTGTAATGCAGGTTATGGAAGCAATTGCTACTGCTTTTGGTTCCATCAATTAAGCATAAATTTCCCGACAAATAGGTACGTTTCGGATTACGGTTTATTTAAGGTAATAAATTTAGTAAATTATTATTTATAACTTAAATATTTTTAATAAGATGTATTGTTATTAAATTCTTCTTTTCCCTTTTTTTCCTTTTTGGGGACGAAAAGTTTTGAGTGGGGGAGAGTGTAACGACCCGTGTAAATTCGATGTTTAAAATGAATTAAATTAATAGGATTTTATTTAAATTTAGAAAGAAATAAAAATCTAATTAATTTATATGAAAGCAAATATTGAAATTTGATGTATCAAGGGTAATCAAAATTTACAAATTAAATTATATATCGCAATTAATAGTAATAGTGGAAATTGTTGCAAGTATTGAATTTGTCAATGGAATAAAATATTGATTTACGGAAATTGAATATAAACGGAGGTAATAAAGTAATGCAAGAAAATAAATAATGTAATTAGTACAATCCCTTTTATTTGTAAACTATTGTAAGGTGTTAATTAATTGAAATATGAAAATTTGGAAATAGATTCAAAATTTATACTAGATAAATGAATTGCAATAATTAAAGTTAGTAATTAATAGGTTAAAGGGAATACCAATTTATTCATAAAGTGAATATAAGTGTATGTAACAAAATAAATAGGAAACGCTAATTATTCATAAGTGATGGTTGATGATATAAACGTTACTAATTATTAAAGTAGTAATGTAAGATGTAAATGTATTTTCAACGGAAATGTAACCTTATTTCTAGGTAGAAATTGCAGGTAGATTTATGAAATGGAGTTTATGCGATAAATAGAATTGAATGTTTCGTTATTATGAGTTTAAGGGAATATGGGGTAAATTGATTAAATCAATAAAAGACAATAAATGCAACGATGATGGGTTAGTAATAAAAAGTGAATAGGGAAATGATTGTTATAGTAAAAATGGAATTCCAACTTGTTGTAATGAAGTAAATACACTTAGTAATAAATTTAGGATAGGAAAACGAAATGGAAATATTGAATTAGTTAATTCGTATATATATAGAATGGCGATTATTGGATTGTAAATAATAAACTTATTAATGGTGATCAAGAGTTGTGACCACAAGTTATTATGAGTGATACATATATATTTAATTCAATTCAATTGATTTGGAAATCATTGCAATAAATATAAATTAAATGTTACGTTGAATAAGTTAAGGTAATAAATGGATAATAACGTAAATGTTCTTCATAGATATGATAATTTGAATCTATTGAAATTTATGGAATTTGAATATAACATTTTACGTTAATTGGAGATAAAGATGGAAATAGGTAACAATTGCGTTAATTTGTAAGTAGAAATAAATCGTTAATGAGAACAAGTATTTAAGATTAACCACCTATTTAGTATATTAAGTTATAACGGAAAATCAATTGCAATAATTAAAAATATATTTATTTCATTAATGATAATGACGTAATATTTGAAATATTAAATAGGATGGAATTCAAATGTATATAACAATAGAAATGTGAAATTTAGGGAATAGATTCGAAGTTATAAATGAGTTGTTAAAACAATACATAATAAGTGCAAACTGAATGAATCAATAGGAGCATAGACTTAAGTTTAGAAAACGATATTTTAGTTTAATTAAAGTATTGCAAAATAAATGAAATTAACGCTTAAATATTTTGTTTATAGAGATTAAATTAAAATTCAAGGATATTAAAATTATAGATTTTGAACCCAACATGGAATCCTTCTACTTAAAATTTTTAGATGGAATAAACATTTGATTATTTAATTGAATAGAGAAAAAGATTTATTTAGTATATAATTTAATGCTTGTTGGAAACTGTAATTTTATAAACATGTTTGCTTGACTATAAATAAGGATTACAATGTTCACGTATTTATTTAATTGATTTCATCAATTAGGGTCTTTTTTGAAGTGGAAGATTAAAATTAATTGGAAATAAATTTATTAAAACCTTTCAATTGAAAAAGGAAAAGAAACAAAGTGCAATTAATAAAATTTATGTAAGAATGTTTTCATTATGAATGTACATTATTTGGAAATATAAGAATGGATTTAATATTGTATACGTTGATCATTTTAGAATATAAGAATGTTTACATTTATGATTTGTGTAACGATCCTAAATTTTGAACAATTTAAATTGTAAATATTTAACTAATTTTAAAAATGTGAGTGATAATTTAAATCGAATTATCAATATAACTGGGAAATTGGCGATTAAATATTTAAAATTTAATCTATACAAAGCTGAATAAAAAAATTTAAACTTGACTTTGGAGTTGAAATTGAATATTTAATTTGTAATTGAAATTCAAACTAATGACTTAAGAAAATAATTTGGATACAAGAATTTTTATTTATGTAAATTAATAAATTGATGGTTAAAATTTTAATAACATTCTTTTCTTTAGCTTAAATAAAAAAAAAAAAAAAATCAATACAAAATAAAATAAACAAATACACTTAGTAAAAAAAATTTAACAACATAACTTAAACAAAAACAAAACAAAACAAAGTAATAATAAAACCTATTGAAAATTCAAAACAAATAAAAAAAAAATAATAAGAGGAAAAACTTGTTTATGGTTTGGGCTTTGAAATTTATACCGGCCCACGTTTGAATACTAGTGCCCTTTCTTTTATCCGATCCCCTTTATTTCGTTATTCACTCGTTCATTAACCCTAAACCAAAAAAAAAAAAAAAAATCACGAAGAAAAAAAATATGGCGGCTTCGTTCTTCTCGACTCGTTCTGCTTTGGAAAATTTGGGGCTTTACTTCTCGCGATTCAAAAACTAGGGCTTGTAATCAAATTTGGGGCTATTTCGACTTTGTTATGGTGAGTTTTCTGCTCACGATTAATTTTAAATTCAGGTGTTTAAATTTGTTTGGATTGAATATTGGTTGCATGCTATGTTTTGGGGTGATTTTGTTATCTTTTGCTCGGCTAATTTAATTTGAAACTGATATGGGTAGATTGGTTACTGCATGTTGGATTTTCGGTTGCTATTTGCTGTCATTTGCTCGATTTGCTTGAATTGTTAAACTGTTAAGAACAGATGCTATGTTTATCTTGTTATTAAATTGGTAAGTACAGATGCTACTAAAATATTTTGTTTAACTAAGTAGTTGAAGTGCAAAATTGTTCTTGTAATAAAGATATGTCTTGAGTATTGCATGCCTCATGTTGCTTCAGTCTTCAATTCCATTTGTGTTTGCCTATAAATTTTCATGTGCATGTTTGTTTGGGCATCTCTGTAACCATAAACAAACATGCAAACATCTCTGTAAGCATACTTGATGTTGTCTGCACATTCACCTATGCTTGCACTTCTGTTATGCTTGCTGTTGAAAGATTGATCTTGCATGTTCACTTAAGTTTGAAAATGCTGTCTCATGCTTAAACAGTGCAGCCCCTTTGTTTTAAAACCAGTAAACAAACTTTCATTCCTGATTCATTCCTATAATTATGCTAGTGAGTAAACATCAACTTAAAAATCTTGAGAAATAACGATCTGTTGCTTATATAGATTTCTGAAATGCTTATGTTTGCATGAATATATATATATATATGTATTAGCTATGTATATGAATGTGTTGCATATGTATATTGAATGTGTTGCATATGTATATGAATCTGTTTGAAAGCATGCATGACTGTTGTTCTTGAATATCTCTGTTCTCAGTTCAGGTTTAAGTTTTTTTATCTAAATTCAAAATCTTCTCTTTGATCTTTGTTAGACCTTAGTTCCAAAACAAATTTAGTTTGTTTAAACTTGAACGTGAATTTAAAAATAGTGTAAACATGTTTTATGTATATATATAGTAGCTGGAAATTAAAATTTGCAGTAAAAAATATATATATGTTAAAATCAATCATTACAATTCTCTTATCAAAATACATAGCCTGAATTGGTCTGGGTAAACATGATTTTTAAAATGAAAATTATGATTTTTAGATTTGAATTGGATATGAATTGGAAAATTTTCTGGAACTTGGGTGTTTGCCAAAATCTGTTGATCTATGTATTTGGGGTGTTTCGGGATTGTGCTGTTGCTCCCTGTTGTCTGCACTTGCTTACTTTGTGAATTATCTTCGACATGATTTGTTTCATGTCTGTTGCACTTGGGTCTGGTCTCTGCTCTCCTGATTGTTCTACTCTTCATGTCATTATTGTTTGCATCCTGGTATGTGTTGCATTGCAGTTGATTCACTTCACTTGTGGTCTTCATATTTGACTCGAAACTTCTGTTTCAATTTGCATTATCTGATATGTTTCAGTTTCCATGTCAAGTTGTATCCATGCTGTTGCACTTTGGTCTGGTCATTGTTTTCCTGGGTGTTCAAGTCTTCATCTCCATTTTGTATGTACTGTTAGTACTTCATCCATGTTGTTCCTGTCTGCATTCCCATTTTTGCATGTGATTGAACTAAGTATACTTGTTTAAAATTTGTTTGCATGTGAATGAAATATCAAAATGTCTCTCTGTTTGAAAATGTGCACATATGAATAATATGTTAAAAAGGGGAAAAAGTAAATCCATTTATCTGATTATCTTTAGCATGGGATGCTCAAATGGAAGTAGGTTGTGATGGTGTAAAACAATTTATTAAAATGTTAGTAAGCATCAAGTAGCTTCTCTGTTTTAAACTGCTAGGTGAATGAACATTTTAATTATAACTTAAGTGGTTAGTTATATTTTGCTTGACAAATTTCTGATATAATTGATGCTTGCATGAGTATATATAAGTATATGATCTGTGTGTATGAATTAAATGACTTGTGCCTGTATTTACTTGGATTGCTCTTCTCTGTTTTAAACTACAGAGAGTAAGAATAGAAGAAGAATTCAAATCTTCTGATCAGTTCCTTGTTAGGATTTAAGGTTTGAACACGATATGCTTGTTTAAACATTAATTTAAGTTTAAAAAAAAAATCTTATTCAAGCAAAACAAATGTAGGAAATCCTCTGATTAAATCTTCTGTTTATAACTAATGATTTGAAAAGAATTCTTACTGGATTTTGTCTCCAGGATGAACTGCTGTTTGAAACAAAATTCATTTTTGCCTTGCACTCCATTTTCTTCTTTTGAAAACTGTTTTCCTGAGAGTGCATTACTACTTGAATTGATTTCCAGATTAACATTTTGCTTTGAACTGAGTTGAAAACTGAAGCTCTGTTTGATTTGTATTTTTTTTTCTTTGCTTTGGAAATCACTGTATGCTTTTCCAGGTTCTTTTGTGTTGTTATTTCCAGAATACTCTATGTCTATAACTTCAGTTTCTCTAAAGTTTTGATTTAAACTCAAAACCACTTAATCTAGCCTCTGTTTAAAACTTAGGTTTCAAATGAAACTTGTTTGTTCCATCTGCACTTGAACTTGTGATACTTTTATACTGTCATGTTGTACTTGCTACTGTTGCATTACTTGTTTCACTTAAGTTTTGTAACTGAAGCTTACTGTGTTCATTTTGAACACCTTGTATTTCCAAAACTTTGATATGTTCAGTCTTCATATCCATTCCATTTTGCATGCCTGATGTATTCAGTCTTCATTTAAGTCTTCCCTGTGTCATGCACTTTGGTTTGTGGCAGTTTGCATGTCCTTTCACTTCTCTGTGCATGTTGCAGTCTGTAGTGATGTTGCATATGTATTTTGTAGCTTGCTCTCTACTTGTATTTATGGTTCTTTGCTGGTATGGTCTGCATATTGACTGTTGCAGTCCAACTTGTTGTTGGTCTTACTTAAAATTTTGTAGCCAGTTCCCTCAGATACATGTATACTCGTTCAAATTGACACCGTCACTTGTGTTGGTCACTGCCTATTACTGTACATATCCTCTGATACATGTTTGCATTCCATTTGAACTGTGTAGTGTTTTCCCTGTGCACACAGTTCCCAGTTCCCTCTGATACATGTATACTTGTTCAAATTGGCACTGTCCAGTCCATATTGTTGGCATTGAGTTGTGGCACTGATTGTGTAGTCTGCACTGAGCACTTGGGTTGTATTTGGGTTCTATTACCTCAGCCTTGTGGTCTGCACTACTTGTGTAGCTGGGTTGTTGTGCATACATGTTGATTCTATGGTTGTTGATATGCCTTGTGCTTGTAGTTGTATTTGGGGCTGCTGAAATTGTTGTGCATTGCGGCCTGTACTTGTGCTCTCTGCCTTTGACCTGCTGTGTTGTTTCTGTTCTGGCTTGTTATTGTATCTTTGTGGTCTTTGTGATTGCACTTGCATACGTGTCGGCAAGGTAGTGCACATGTGTGTAAACATACGTGTGTACTACAGCCACACACGTTTGACAGAATTTAAAAATTGAAATTGTTAATGTAAAGTCCATAATAGATTAGACCGATTCATTTGTTTCACCATCTCTGTAACCATTTATTTCAGTTCATTTCAAATTTATTTACTTGAATAAAGATTAATCCTGACTCGAGTGTTTTTGTGTTTTGCATAAACGCTCGGGTCAGACCGAGTATTTTTGCAGCTTAGAGATTTGCTCGCAGCGAAGTTAGAGTGAGGGGGATTTCAGCACCACTAAAGTTTTAGCTAAAATTTTTTTTCTCTTGTACTTAAATTTATAAATTGTTTCCGCTGTATAAAATGTAATGTATTGTAAACTCTGATATTTGTATATAAAAGAAAAGTTTGTTTATAAAATATGATTACTATTCTGTGATTCTGTAGCTGATTCTGTTTAAATGTTATAAACTAAATAACAATCCGTCATTTTGAACGTTTCTAGTTGGTTTAATTACCGACTAGAGGCGGTCAGGGCGGCGGGTCGTTACAAAGTGGTATCAGAGCTTTGGTTTACACAAAGCTTAGTTTATGGCGTTTAATATGAATAGTTACTAGAATCACTTTAAAAGAAAGTGTTTTCAAATCTAAAGAAGTTTAAAATTGTTTTCTTTAAATAAGAGGTATTTTGAAAATCAGAATTATTTTCAGAGATTCCCCTCTCTAAATTTAGGATTGCGACCGTTTCTCTTCAGTGAGGTCTCGTTAGATTGAGTTTCAATCGTTCGGAAACTCATTTTCGAATCTTTGAGATTTATGGAAAATAAAATATGAGTCAAGTGAATTAACGAATTAGTTTAAGTTGGTTTAAATCGAATATTGTGAATATCTCCAATGTAATAATTGGGAAATAAAATGATATGTCAATTTGATTATAATCAAGTGGATTATTGAACTATAACTTGAGAATTTGATTCTGAATTCTTTTGAAATTGATTTCAAATGTTGTGAAGAACGATTTAGTAAATCAACGGGATATAAGTATTTAACTTATAATATGGACTTGGGTATATAACTAAGTTATATAAATTGAATTGAATCAAATTAAGAAAGGAGATTATAAAACGAAGTTTTATAAATAGAAATGGAATTTCTAAAGATGTTTGTAAAATTCCACAAACGACTTATTTTGATAAGTAAAATTGTTATAACTTATTAAAGGAGTTATATCTATGGTTTTGGACAATAAATAAGATATAAAAAGAGATATGAATCTAATGAAAATTTATAAGAGATTTAAATAGATGCAATGAAGAATTTGAATTTGAATGGGCATGGAAATAAGTTAAGTGGAAAACTTAATATTGGAAATTTGAAATCGGTTTAAAACCAATATTTTTGAAGTGTATGTGGAATTCAAACCATGAATTAAGTTGAAGTTGAAAACTTAAATGGGAATGTTTTTGGGGAAATAATATTATGAAACGAAGTAAATCCATTTGAAGTTGTTTTGAAATGTGTTAAGTATCGAAAGCATAGATTTCAACATTCATTGTTGAAATAGACGTTTTCGAGAGAAAAGAAAGGAAATGTTTTATATAGTATTGGGATTTGTACATCTATATTAAATTCGAATCCCTATACTAGTGATTTTGGGTCGTCGTAACGATGTTTTACGCAACATTCGTTTTGACTCAAGTTAATGTGTTTAAAGAATGATTTCCTTTAAGAATTAAATATATACTTGATTTTGGTTTTAGTATATCGAATATTTTCAAAGTGTTGAAAATAAATGAATTTGTAAATTACTTATTATTGAATAAGTATGGAAATATTTTCCGATATGAAATGAAAGGTTTGAAATTTTATCTTTTAAAGATAAAGCGAAAAGTGAATGTTTTGAAAATTTATCTTTAAAGATAAAGTGAAAAGTGAATATTTGAATTTGTTTCAAATGGTTAAGTGTGAAAAAATTTTATATCTTGTAAAGATATTATTTTTGAGAAATTTGAACAGTTAGTTCAACTTGGAAATTTTTCAAAAAGATTGAATTTTGAGTTAAATTGAGTTTAACTTTGACACACAAAACTAATATAAGTTGAACTTTGAATTTTAAATGGATGATTTGGATTGTATGTCTAACGTCGTGAATTGACGACATATCAGTTGATTTCTATTAAATATATATCTGTTGGTGGCGGGGAATTTATTCTCTTAGCTTAACACCCTTCTCTGAGACGTACGAGCTCAGAGGTTATATATCGATAGACATCAATTATGTGTTGAGAATTGACGATGTAGCGTGAAATCCAAATCGAGTGTGTGAAGTCGATAATAAATTGGATTGTGAATGTGTATTAGGTTTGATATAACCTTAAAATTCCAAATCGACTTAGAGGAAAATTTTAAATGGTTAGTGAAATGGAAAATTGTGAATCCTCTATTTGTTATGGGTATGAAATGTTGTGGTTTTCATAACGTATATGTGTGAATACGATAAATTCGAAAACCAATTAGTTTGGAAAAGTAATTGTTGTGGAAAACTTATTTAAGTACATGGGTTGTACTAAGTGTGAAGTGAAATATTATATATGTATGTATAATATTATGTTTTCCAAAATTGAGGATATGGAAAGGTACCTTCCATTTATACTGTGTGACTGTGTGATGGTGATGGAACTCGAGATGAGTATCCATTTAAAAATCGTAGCTACGTAGTATTTCCATTAGTTGGATGACCATTTATATTTCCATTAGTTGGATGACCATTTATATTTCCATTAGTTGGATGACCTTTTGTATTTCCATTAGTTGGAATGTCCTTTTGGACTGGTATAGTGTGCTAGCGTAATTCGAGGGGCGAGATGCCTATGGTTACAAGCGATTCCACTGGGATAGTGGCGTAACCGCCGAGTATACCGCGATCTAGTTACACTCGGGTGGTAGCGTAATTTGAGGGGCGTGATGCCTACAGTTACAAGCGATTCCACTGGGATAGTGGCGTAACCGCCGTGTAAACTGCAATCTACAAACCAAAGCGTAATTCGAGGGGCGAGATGCCTACGGTCACGAGCGATTCTACTGGGATAGTAGCGTAACCGCCGAGTGAACCGCGATCTTTGGCAACAACCATGGCGAAATTCAAGGGATGAGATATCCACAGTTACAAGCGACTCTACTGGGATAGTAGCGGAACCGCCGAGTAAACTGTGATCCATGGGGGAATGTGCTTTCCATATCCATTTTTAAAAGAATTTTTAAAAGTATTTTCACTGGGAATTGAAGCAAGTATATTTAGTACTTGGAGATTGTTAGACTTGCGCCTGGCCAGCGTATGCCTAATGTCTTTAAGAACGACAGTAGACTTGTTAAATTTCGAGTTATCAAGTATTTTCAAACTTTAAATAGAAAATCAATTATCTGAAATTAAAGTGATATAAATCCCAACCTAATAAATTAAGGAAGAGGATTTTTAAGAATGTTTTGAAAAGTCCACAGCTTTGGAAAAGTTATACTATGTAAATTTCTTAAATGAAGAAGTTCAAATTTAAAATTTGGATTTTGTAAGTTGAAAATTTTAGTAAAAGACTTTTGTGTCTTGGTTGTAGAAATCAATAAACAATGGAGATAATTAACGAAGCTAATGAGATAAATCAAATGGAATTTAATTTTAATAAGTCCCAAACTTGATAAAAATTGTGTAGGGTATAAATATTAGTGAAATTTTAACAATCATTTTTCCTTACTTGTAATTTCGGGACGAAATTCTTTTAAGGAGGGGAGATTGTAACGATCCTAAATTTTGAACAATTTAAATTGTAAATATTTAACTAATTTTAAAAATGTGAGTGATAATTTAAATCGAATTATCAATATAACTGGGAAATTGGCGATTAAATATTTAAAATTTAATCTATACAAAGCTGAATAAAAAAATTTAAACTTGACTTTGGAGTTGAAATTGAATATTTAATTTGTAATTGAAATTCAAACTAATGACTTAAGAAAATAATTTGGATACAAGAATTTTTATTTATGTAAATTAATAAATTGATGGTTAAAATTTTAATAACATTCTTTTCTTTAGCTTAAATAAAAAAAAAAAAAATCAATACAAAATAAAATAAACAAATACACTTAGTAAAAAAAATTTAACAACATAACTTAAACAAAAACAAAACAAAACAAAGTAATAATAAAACCTATTGAAAATTCAAAACAAATAAAAAAAAAATAATAAGAGGAAAAACTTGTTTATGGTTTGGGCTTTGAAATTTATACCGGCCCACGTTTGAATACTAGTGCCCTTTCTTTTATCCGATCCCCTTTATTTCGTTATTCACTCGTTCATTAACCCTAAACCAAAAAAAAAAAAAAAAAAAAATCACGAAGAAAAAAAATATGGCGGCTTCGTTCTTCTCGACTCGTTCTGCTTTGGAAAATTTGGGGCTTTACTTCTCGCGATTCAAAAACTAGGGCTTGTAATCAAATTTGGGGCTATTTCGACTTTGTTATGGTGAGTTTTCTGCTCACGATTAATTTTTAATTCAGGTGTTTAAATTTGTTTGGATTGAATATTGGTTGCATGCTATGTTTTGGGGTGATTTTGTTATCTTTTGCTCGGCTAATTTAATTTGAAACTGATATGGGTAGATTGGTTACTGCATGTTGGATTTTCGGTTGCTATTTGCTGTCATTTGCTCGATTTGCTTGAATTGTTAAACTGTTAAGAACAGATGCTATGTTTATCTTGTTATTAAATTGGTAAGTACAGATGCTACTAAAATATTTTGTTTAACTAAGTAGTTGAAGTGCAAAATTGTTCTTGTAATAAAGATATGTCTTGAGTATTGCATGCCTCATGTTGCTTCAGTCTTCAATTCCATTTGTGTTTGCCTATAAATTTTCATGTGCATGTTTGTTTGGGCATCTCTGTAACCATAAACAAACATGCAAACATCTCTGTAAGCATACTTGATGTTGTCTGCACATTCACCTATGCTTGCACTTCTGTTATGCTTGCTGTTGAAAGATTGATCTTGCATGTTCACTTAAGTTTGAAAATGCTGTCTCATGCTTAAACAGTGCAGCCCCTTTGTTTTAAAACCAGTAAACAAACTTTCATTCCTGATTCATTCCTATAATTATGCTAGTGAGTAAACATCAACTTAAAAATCTTGAGAAATAACGATCTGTTGCTTATATAGATTTCTGAAATGCTTATGTTTGCATGAATATATATATATATATATATATATGTATTAGCTATGTATATGAATGTGTTGCATATGTATATTGAATGTGTTGCATATGTATATGAATCTGTTTGAAAGCATGCATGACTGTTGTTCTTGAATATCTCTGTTCTCAGTTCAGGTTTAAGTTTTTTTATCTAAATTCAAAATCTTCTCTTTGATCTTTGTTAGACCTTAGTTCCAAAACAAATTTAGTTTGTTTAAACTTGAACGTGAATTTAAAAATAGTGTAAACATGTTTTATGTATATATATAGTAGCTGGAAATTAAAATTTGCAGTAAAAAATATATATATGTTAAAATCAATCATTACAATTCTCTTATCAAAATACATAGCCTGAATTGGTCTGGGTAAACATGATTTTTAAAATGAAAATTATGATTTTTAGATTTGAATTGGATATGAATTGGAAAATTTTCTGGAACTTGGGTGTTTGCCAAAATCTGTTGATCTATGTATTTGGGGTGTTTCGGGATTGTGCTGTTGCTCCCTGTTGTCTGCACTTGCTTACTTTGTGAATTATCTTCGACATGATTTGTTTCATGTCTGTTGCACTTGGGTCTGGTCTCTGCTCTCCTGATTGTTCTACTCTTCATGTCATTATTGTTTGCATCCTGGTATGTGTTGCATTGCAGTTGATTCACTTCACTTGTGGTCTTCATATTTGACTCGAAACTTCTGTTTCAATTTGCATTATCTGATATGTTTCAGTTTCCATGTCAAGTTGTATCCATGCTGTTGCACTTTGGTCTGGTCATTGTTTTCCTGGGTGTTCAAGTCTTCATCTCCATTTTGTATGTACTGTTAGTACTTCATCCATGTTGTTCCTGTCTGCATTCCCATTTTTGCATGTGATTGAACTAAGTATACTTGTTTAAAATTTGTTTGCATGTGAATGAAATATCAAAATGTCTCTCTGTTTGAAAATGTGCACATATGAATAATATGTTAAAAAGGGGAAAAAGTAAATCCATTTATCTGATTATCTTTAGCATGGGATGCTCAAATGGAAGTAGGTTGTGATGGTGTAAAACAATTTATTAAAATGTTAGTAAGCATCAAGTAGCTTCTCTGTTTTAAACTGCTAGGTGAATGAACATTTTAATTATAACTTAAGTGGTTAGTTATATTTTGCTTGACAAATTTCTGATATAATTGATGCTTGCATGAGTATATATAAGTATATGATCTGTGTGTATGAATTAAATGACTTGTGCCTGTATTTACTTGGATTGCTCTTCTCTGTTTTAAACTACAGAGAGTAAGAATAGAAGAAGAATTCAAATCTTCTGATCAGTTCCTTGTTAGGATTTAAGGTTTGAACACGATATGCTTGTTTAAACATTAATTTAAGTTTAAAAAAAAAATCTTATTCAAGCAAAACAAATGTAGGAAATCCTCTGATTAAATCTTCTGTTTATAACTAATGATTTGAAAAGAATTCTTACTGGATTTTGTCTCCAGGATGAACTGCTGTTTGAAACAAAATTCATTTTTGCCTTGCACTCCATTTTCTTCTTTTGAAAACTGTTTTCCTGAGAGTGCATTACTACTTGAATTGATTTCCAGATTAACATTTTGCTTTGAACTGAGTTGAAAACTGAAGCTCTGTTTGATTTGTATTTTTTTTTCTTTGCTTTGGAAATCACTGTATGCTTTTCCAGGTTCTTTTGTGTTGTTATTTCCAGAATACTCTATGTCTATAACTTCAGTTTCTCTAAAGTTTTGATTTAAACTCAAAACCACTTAATCTAGCCTCTGTTTAAAACTTAGGTTTCAAATGAAACTTGTTTGTTCCATCTGCACTTGAACTTGTGATACTTTTATACTGTCATGTTGTACTTGCTACTGTTGCATTACTTGTTTCACTTAAGTTTTGTAACTGAAGCTTACTGTGTTCATTTTGAACACCTTGTATTTCCAAAACTTTGATATGTTCAGTCTTCATATCCATTCCATTTTGCATGCCTGATGTATTCAGTCTTCATTTAAGTCTTCCCTGTGTCATGCACTTTGGTTTGTGGCAGTTTGCATGTCCTTTCACTTCTCTGTGCATGTTGCAGTCTGTAGTGATGTTGCATATGTATTTTGTAGCTTGCTCTCTACTTGTATTTATGGTTCTTTGCTGGTATGGTCTGCATATTGACTGTTGCAGTCCAACTTGTTGTTGGTCTTACTTAAAATTTTGTAGCCAGTTCCCTCAGATACATGTATACTCGTTCAAATTGACACCGTCACTTGTGTTGGTCACTGCCTATTACTGTACATATCCTCTGATACATGTTTGCATTCCATTTGAACTGTGTAGTGTTTTCCCTGTGCACACAGTTCCCAGTTCCCTCTGATACATGTATACTTGTTCAAATTGGCACTGTCCAGTCCATATTGTTGGCATTGAGTTGTGGCACTGATTGTGTAGTCTGCACTGAGCACTTGGGTTGTATTTGGGTTCTATTACCTCAGCCTTGTGGTCTGCACTACTTGTGTAGCTGGGTTGTTGTGCATACATGTTGATTCTATGGTTGTTGATATGCCTTGTGCTTGTAGTTGTATTTGGGGCTGCTGAAATTGTTGTGCATTGCGGCCTGTACTTGTGCTCTCTGCCTTTGACCTGCTGTGTTGTTTCTGTTCTGGCTTGTTATTGTATCTTTGTGGTCTTTGTGATTGCACTTGCATACGTGTCGGCAAGGTAGTGCACATGTGTGTAAACATACGTGTGTACTACAGCCACACACGTTTGACAGAATTTAAAAATTGAAATTGTTAATGTAAAGTCCATAATAGATTAGACCGATTCATTTGTTTCACCATCTCTGTAACCATTTATTTCAGTTCATTTCAAATTTATTTACTTGAATAAAGATTAATCCTGACTCGAGTGTTTTTGTGTTTTGCATAAACGCTCGGGTCAGACCGAGTATTTTTGCAGCTTAGAGATTTGCTCACAGCGAAGTTAGAGTGAGGGGGATTTCAGCACCACTAAAGTTTTAGCTAAAATTTTTTTTCTCTTGTACTTAAATTTATAAATTGTTTCCGCTGTATAAAATGTAATGTATTGTAAACTCTGATATTTGTATATAAAAGAAAAGTTTGTTTATAAAATATGATTACTATTCTGTGATTCTGTAGCTGATTCTGTTTAAATGTTATAAACTAAATAACAATCCGTCATTTTGAACGTTTCTAGTTGGTTTAATTACCGACTAGAGGCGGTCAGGGCGGCGGGTCGTTACAATTTGCAAGTAACGAATAAGCATTTTAAGGAAAATAAAAGAGTGTTGAGGAAATAAAGTGAACGTTTCCATTCTGAATATAAATATAACGTTGTAAAAAGAGAAAATTAAATTTTTAAAACAACATTTTTCGGTAGTTAAATAGCAGGCATAGGTTGCACGGAAGTGATTTTATTACTAACCTTGAAATTTAAAATAAATTAAATAATTGAGTTCATAATTACGTGTCGAGAAAAATGTTATTTTTAAATTTGAATTTTTAAAATCATGGTTCATATGTTATTTATGTATCCGCTGTCCCCGTTATGTAAATTGGTCTTTTTAAATTTAGTTATGTTGTGGTAACTAAATCTTTAATGAGTGTCAAATTTGGTATGTTTGGGGTTAAAAAAAAAATTAATTGGGTGAACAAATGTTTTGAAATTTGAATTCTAAAAGTTTGTTTATAGAGTAGAGTTGGTCCATTCATTCCCTTTCTAATTAATAATTGCCACACGTTTATTAATTGTTTCCTCATTTGTTCCATTACTCATTTCCATTTACATGGTCTAAAGCCTTTTCATTTCATGAACGTTACATACTTTTCATATTTTTATTTCTTTCTTTCACCTCTTTTAATATCTACCATTTTTATTGGGTTGTTCATATTTTTACTTTATTTCAATTCCTACTTTGTTTATATTTAGCTTTTCACTAGTTTCATTCCTCATTCCTGTAGCTTCATTTCATTTTTTTAAAATTTCATCTTCTATAGCTTCATTTTTTGTCACTCTTCACCTTCCTTCTTCCTTTTTCATGTTTCTTCTTCAAATCTCCTTTCTCTTTTTTTCCAAAGCTTGTTTTTTCCTCTTTCTTCTTCTTATTCTTCAAATCTTCTTCTTTATCAAAGTTTCCTTTTCTTCTTTTTGTTGTTGTTCTTCTTCTTCTTTAATTTTTTTTTCTCTTTTAAACCTTATCTTCTTTCCATGTCTTTTTTTTCAAATCCATATTTATATAATCTTCTCTTTAAAACTTTCTATAAAAATAAAATAAAAAAAATATTAAGATAGCAAGGAAACAAAACAAAATGAGAAAGTAGTTCCAGATCAAAATCTGGCTAAGCAAAAAGGTACGCAATACTAAAAATTCCATTGCAAGTTAAATAAAATATATGATGTGATATATAATTTCCTTTTTTCTTTTTTTTTTTGAAATTTCAATCACCATTAATGCATATAACTTTCTCATACGACCTCCGATTTACACGAATTTTTTTTTGCTAGGATCGTAACAAATTTCCAGATCTGTTGATGCTAGTTTGGAAGGATTTGGAGAACGTCGAATTTTTGAGTTTAAATTGGATTTAAATCCAATTTAAATTCAAAAGTTGAGTGTTTTAACCCACTCACAATTTCTAAAATTTCTTATGTTTGTTAATTTGACTTTATATATGAGTAGAAATTTATTTATGACTATTTGACATGTTTTATTCATTTTTTCTGTTTAAACGCATTTATTTGATATAACTGTTAATTAATTTGATTATTGAATATAAATTGACAGCAAAATTTATTTATTTGCATATAAACTGATAGTTAAACAGTTAATAAATTTATTTTGAATATATATTGTTAGTTAATAACTATCTTTTATTTCCTGTTATATTGTATATGTCATATATTGATGTTTGTTAAATTGATGATGATTGAAATAAATTGATGATGATTGAAATAAATTGGTTAATGTTTGATATTGGTTGAATGGATGATGTGTTCTATCTTATGCAAACTGCAAGTTATCATGCATTTTCATTTCATTCGGGATTGCGATTTGAAAAGATATACAACCGCATTTTATTTTTAAATTGCGGATTGAAATGATAAATATCCGTATCACTTGACCATAGGATAGAAAATTTTATACAGGCGCCGCGGTAAATATATAAAATTATTTTTGGAAATGTTTTACTATGGTTTTGTAAAGCTATATGTATATATATATATATGGTTTATGGGATATTGATTTGGTTATTTATATGTATATATAGTAAATTTTCGGTTTTTAAGCTTTGTATAAATTTGATTTGAAGTATAAAATAAAATTTGATTTTCGAGATCAAATACGATTAAGAATTTATTTAAAATTAAATTTCTGGAGTTTTAATGACTTAAATGAGAATAAGATTTGGAAGATGAATATTAAGTTAAATGGAAATTTAATAAAAATTAATTTTTTAAAGGATATGATTTTTATAACTTGATTTTTGTGTAAAGTGATTTAAATGAATATCAGGTTGATTTAAATGAATATATCAAGTTTAATAAATTGAAAGATTATCCAATTATGTGAAGTTATAAGTTTTACTTAAAGTATATTGAATTCATTAAGTAAACATTTCAAGTATAAAAAATGAAGTAATTGAATTTGATATATATATATATATATATATATATATATATATATATATATATATATATGGGATGGTCAAATGAGTCTGTTTTTGAAATGGTGTAATATTTAAAGCTTTGAAACATAAAATTTAAAATGGTATTTGGAAGTTTAAATCGATATTTGGAATTGATTTGTTGTAACATCCCGCCTTTTCGCACACTTTAAACCGACACACGTGCCAATTCAAACCAAACGGAAGGGCGAATTGTTATGGGGTAAATAAGAAAAACAGAGAAGAAATAAAACAAAACAGAATCACACAGCGGAAGGATAAAAATATAATAATTAAATATACAGTTCGTGAAACTGTTTTACAAAATATTTTATTTTACTTGTACAATAAATGTCAGAGTTACACATACCAATATAATCAATGCAGCGGAATTAAATGGTGTAGTGGAATAATATAGTAGATAATAGTAATACAAATCTCCGTCTTCATCCTCTAGAGCTAAAGTCTTCGATCCTGAAACGGTCGGACTGACCCAAGCGAATTGAAAAGACAAAACACTCGAGTCAGAACTAAAAGATCTTATGTGAGTTAAATTTCAGAAATAAATATGAGTGTTGTAACTCAAAAGATGCTCGGGATTTACATCTCTTAAGGATCCGTTAAACTATTTACTATGTAGTATATTGCGCTATTATAATAGTGTCTATTTATAAAATAAACTTACTTTTTAATAGCGTTAAGGGGTTACCCATATAGCCCTTAACACAGAATATATTCCCATAGTCTATACAGTACCGTAATCTCCCCCGTACTGGGCGTCGTTAGAGGGCACTCCATAGGTATGGTACAAAACAAAACTCGTAGTAAAGGCTCGGTATGGTAGGTGACACGGCACAACTAGGCAGTGCCAGGGCAGATATACCAATTACGCTTCCGGGCCGATGGTAACGCGTAGCCGCAGCTACCGCGCACCTCGAACAAACTCCCCCATAAATCAAAGTAAAAGTGGCCACTGAATCAATCCAAAGTCAAAGTATAATATCGAAGAGAAGTGTCCGATCATAGGAATGACCTCATTCACCCGTCAATTGCTCCTGTTTTAGCCACCTTATGCCAACTCACGGGAGTTGGGTCCACGTATTTACCTTACAGGAATCGTCGCCACCAACCTACTTCATTCTGGAATCTCAACCGCGTACACGGTTAGTCAAAGTGGTTTTCGGTATCGACAGAAAGTATGTCCATATCCGATCCTGGTCTCTTTTCCAACCCATCGTTATTATAACACCGCGGTCATTTAAAAATATTTTATACTTAAAATCCAGAGTAAAATTTTCCATTTCAAAACTATAAATACGATATCAATTTAAAACCCAAACAATATGATATCCTTTTATCTCAAATATAATTCTTTCCCAAAATCATACTGGTTTAAAATTTAAAATATCTGGAAACCAAACATTTGGATTATACTTTCAAAACATAATATTTCGGAATTCATACTTTTAAAACCATAACTTCTAAAACTTGAATGGTTTGGATATTCAACGGTATATAAAATAAATGGTTTAACTTTAAGGTTACTTTGTAAAGAAAATAATTTCCATGGCTTTACAATATATTTCTTTATTTAAAGTCTAAACCAAAATTTAAATATCACTTTCAAGTTCCAAAACCACTTCAATTTATATATATATATATATATATATATATATATATATATATATCCATTTGGAGTATTAATATTTCAAAACTAAAGTTGGGTTTTATTTCTTTCAACAAATTAATGTTCTATTATTTAGTCTTGAATATTCACCTAAATTCCATAAATAAAACTCCAATTTCTAGCAATTAAATATTTCTCAAATTTACTTTATACTAGAATATTCATTTTTAAATTTCTCTTGGAAAATCCAGTTATAAATATCATACCTTAAAATTTCCAAACTTAAACATATAAGATAAATTACCAAATTCCAATTTCTCAATTTTTTTTCGTTTTTATTCAACAGGTTTATACACAGCTTAAATTCAAAAAATTTAACTTCATATGTATATATATAGAAGAATAATATTTATAAAATATCAAAATTTAAAATCTTTATAAACCGTATTCCATCCAAACCATAGAAATCACTTTTAAAATAATTTATATATAGACCACGGTGCCTGTATATAATTTTCTATCCTATGGTCAAGTGATACAGATATTTATCATTTCAATCCGTAATTTAAAAATAAAATTTTGCGGTTGTATATCATTTCAAACCACAATCCCGGATGAAACGAAAAATGCATGATAACTTGCAGTTTAAACGCTATAAATGAAAACATCATTCATCAACATCATCCATCATCCAAATCACAATAATCATCCAATAATAAAACAATATCAATATATATCTGATAATATATAACAGGTAATAACTGGCAGTTATATTAAAAATAAATTTAACAACTATTAAACTAACAGTTTATATTCAGTAATAAATTTTATAACTGTTTTCTAGCAGTTTATATGCAAATAAATAAATTCTAACTGTCAATTAATATGCAATAAATAAACTAAATTAACAGTTAAATTAAATAAATGCGAATTAACAGATTTGATGAATAAAACATGCTAAACAGTCATAAATAAATTTCTACTCATATCTAAAATAAATTTAACAAACATAAAAACTTTTAGAAGTTGTGAGTGGGTTAAAACACTCACCTTTTGAATTTAAATCGAATTTAAATCCGATTTAAACCCAAAATTTGACGGTCTCCAAATCTGTCCAAACCTGCGTCATCAGATCCGGAATTTAAATACGATCCTAACAAAAGAAATTTCACGCGAAACGGATAACGTATGAGCAAGTTATTCAAGTTAAACGATTAAAAAAAATCAAAATAAAAATTGAATTATAAACAAACAAACCTAATTATAATAAAGCCACGTCAACATAACTGGAGACGCACGTGAAACCATTCTCCCTCTCCACGTTATCACGCACGCTACAGGCTTCACGCAGAGAACACGAACGAACCCGTTCAGGCAAGTTGACCCATCTTTGACCACGGTTTGCAAACGCCACCGGCCTCCTGCCTAACGCCGACCAACTCCAACGTCCCCTCAGACCGAGCCGCTCCTGCCCAGGCCACCGTGACCGCCTCCGGTCGTCATGAAACGCCACGGCCGAACCCACTTGTAAAACCCTAATCCAATAAATTGCATCGATATGACCATCAATTCTCGAAATCAACCACACGGATGCACTCCCTACGTTCCCTCGTCAAAACCCAGAAAGGGTTTTGCGATCCGACAAATTTTGTTGCGACGATGATGAACGGCCGTGGATAAACTAGGGTTTTTTGGAAAAACTGAGACCCGTATCGAAAAACGAATCACAGCAGCAAATTACGTATCTCGAGAACTATGACATATATTTTTATGGAATTTTTGTGGAGAGTTTGAATTTTGACTTTTGATTTTTGAACTGTAGATAGATCTAGGTTTTGCACCCATTGAGGAAGAGAAAGAGATGAAGAAAATGAACGTACAGACAAATGATAGAAGATGGAGGCCAGGGTTTATCGCAGCATATATATAGACAAATTGTAGAAGGCTAGGTGGGCACGAATTACGAACGTGCTAAACGGTAGTTGGCCCAAAAGCCCGTTCTGACCCCGGAACGAAATTTATTAAACCCATATATCCAAATAGGTATTTTAAAATATCCTGAACGCGATGGAAAAAGTTTCACGTCCAAATTTGATCGTATGAAGAAGTTATGCTGAAAACAAAATTTCCAAATTGATTTCAAATTGATTTTAATTAAATCAATTTCAAGGCGTTTCGCGTTCGTACGATCAAACGACAGGTCCAATCGATACGAAACTTGAAACCCTACAATAATTCACCGATACGAATCCGATGAAATAGGTTTCGTCGAAATCCGAGTCCGTGGCCAAAATGGCTATTTTTATATTCATTAAATAAATTAAAATAAATTATTGAAATCCAATTTTATATCTAAATTCTAAAATTGGCCAAATTTTATCGCTTATATATTTCATAAACAATTTAAATGATTTAACACGTTTAGATGTGAATTAAAAGTTGATAAGTCTATAAATTTCAGTGTTAATTCTCTACTTCCTTACATTTAGAAATTATAAATTTAATTCTCAAAACCCATTTATTAGATTTTCAACTTTTATATTCTCACCTTTTCCAAAATAAGGATGCCACTAGCATTGGTTCATGATTTCACATTATTATCCTCAAAGTCCAATTTAATTTCAGTAACGTAATATTTTAAACGTTTAATTCCACTTTATTATGCAATAAAAGCAATTGTTGAATTTGATACTCAAATAAATTTATAAATCTTGCTTTATACAAATCTATATTAACAAAGGTCCAATCATAAATAGAATTAGCATTAACTTCATCTTATAGCATTAACTACTCCAATTACACAACAAATCTACGCTAACTGCACGATTTAAGTCAATTAATTGAAATTAAGTCTACATTAAATGTTATAAATTATAAATTGGAACCTCAATAAATTTGTTCATTGATTTAGACTCTTTCTATACAGTAAATAGACATTTTTATGTGTATACATAACCTTTTGAATTATAATACACTTCATTAGTGTAGGCTTCATTCCTTATAAATTCCCTTTTATTAACTAGAATACATTAACTAAACAAAATAATTAATCTAGATTTATTTCAATCGATTTGTCATTCTTAACTTAATATGCTCAATAAATGGTTAACCTAAAAATATTGTTACCCTTTTTTATTCAAATTCACTTACAGCATCAATAACAACAATGTTGCCATAGATTTAGATTCAATTAAATAAATTAGATGAAAGGGTAAAACTTTGTAATTATCCCAAATGCCAAATATATTTATGCATTAATTACTACTTATTATTATGAATTCATTTATTAATTTACTAGTTGCCTTTGTCATCTTATTTCCTATTTACTACCAAACTTCCTACTTAGCTATAGTTTATCAATATATACATACCTAGGCAAATCAAGTTCTTGTCCTTTCTGTTATTTCAATTAAATCAGGTATGCACAAATACATTGTTAATTAACTTATTCCTACAAAATTATTTACATACATTCTGTTCCAAACTTTATAGAATTAAATTCTAATTACTTACCACTTAACCCATCAATTTTATATTCTATCCAAACATGCATTTAAATCTTTTTATTTTAAATAAACTTATTCATTGTTGACATCCACTAAATAAAATTTACTTTCATTTATATACTTGCAATTCAATTCAGTTATTATTTCATTCTAAATTAGATTAGAAATCATATTAAATTAACTCATTTAATATCATCAAATTTAACGGGTCGTTACATTTGTGAAATGTAAAGAAGCTATTTTGTTTTATAAAAGTAATTTATTATTTAATCATTTAAGAGATGGAAATTTGTTTCGAAGTGATGATTTTCAAGGTAGTATGATTTGGAAATATTATATTCAAGAGTTTTGATTTCTAAATATTTTACTTTGAAAACCCTATGATTTTGGAAATGAATATATATTGGAAGATAAAATGACATTATACGATTTTGGGTCTAAATGATATCGTATTGATTTGGGGTTTTAAAAATATAAATAATATCGTATTTATATGGGTTTAAAATGGATATTTTATTCTGGTTTTAAAAGTATAAATTATTTTAAAGGACCGCGGTGTTAAATAACGTTTGGTTGTTTAAGAGACCGGGATCGGAAGTTGTCATACTCTCTGCCAACTCCGAAAACTACTTTAACGACCGTGTACGCGCTGGAGATTCCAGAATGAAGTAGGTTGGCGGCGGCGTTTTCTATGAGGTAAATACGTGGACCCGACTCCCGTGAGTTGGCATAAGGTGGCTAAAATAGGAGCCATTCTCGGGCCAATGAGGTCATTCCTCTGATCGAACGCACTCCTTCGATATTATACTCTTACTTTTGGATGGATTCGGTGGCCACTTTTGATTTTTGATTTGGGGGTGTTGTTCGAGGTGGGCGGTAGCTGCGCGCTTCGCGTATCCACCAGCCCGAATAGCAATTGGTATATCTACCCTGGCATTACCTAGTTGTGCCGTGTCACCGACCCTATCGCGCTTTACTACGAGTTTCTATTTGTGTCGTACCTATGGAGTATCCTCTGGTAGCCTCCCGATTAGGAGGTATTACGGTACTGTATAGACTATTGGTATTATTTGTGTTAAGGGCTATATGGGTAATCCCTTAACGCTATTAAAAAGTAAGTTTACTCTACAATTAGACACTATTATAATAGCGAAATATACTACGTAGTAAATAGTTAAACGGATCCTTAAGACATGTGAATCCCGAGCAACTTTTGAGTTACTACACTCATATGTATCCCTGTTGATTTAACTTACATAAGATCTTTTAGTTCTGACTCGAGTGTTTTGTCTTTTCAATTCGCTCGGGTCAGTCCGAGCGTTTCAGGATTTGAAGTTTTAGCTCTGGAGGACGAAGACGAAGACTTGTATTACTATTATCTACTATTATTCCACTACACCATTTAATTCCGTTGCATTGATATTTATTGGTATGTGAACTCTGATATTTGTTGTATAAAGTAGAAGCAAATGTCTGTAAACAGTTTTTTGAACTATATATTGATTATTATATTTTTCTTTCCGCTGTGAGATTCGGTTTTATTTTATTTCTTCTTTTTTTTCATATTTACCCCATAACAATCCGTCCTTCCGTATGGTTTGAATTGGCACGTGTGTCGATTTAAACCGTGCGAAAAGGCGGGACGTTACAAGTTCATTCCGGGTTCGAATGAAACCGAAGGCGTTATCTCGTTACACTCATTTTGAAATCACCCTCAGAGTTAACGACAATAACCCTTTCACTCTGAATCTTCATCTTCACTTGAGATTCACGACCTATCGTTAATTTGGATCGATGTGGTTTTCAGATATCCAAATATGGAAACCCGATCTCGGTCTCATCGAAATCCAAAACGCCATCTTTTAGGTCCAAGTTATTTTTAAAGTTTTAAAACAAATCAATACAGTATCTATATACACACAGATAGATAACTCACAAATCACAATAGATAATCAACATTATCATAATAAACAGATGTTCCATATTATCATTATAAATAGATAATCCATATTATCATCAAAATAGATAATCCATATCACAATGCAACCAAAGCGTTTATACCACACAACATCACCTATCTCATTTCTGAGATCAAAACCATTCAAGGCAATCAATATCACCTATTCATACATAAGCAATGAAATTCCTAGCAACACAAAGCTGGAAACATTCCTTACTGAACAGTTCTGAACAAGACCACCCCGCAGTTGTGATCAACGACCGCACCACACAGCCGAAATAAAGGGACATCTAGACATGGGCAAATCTCGTCCTACTTGGGCATGACCCACTTAGCCCTACTGCACCTCCCCTGTTTTATCCATTCCCGGTTGATGAGGCTAGAGGCTACGATTACCTTTATAGGACACATCATTTAGAATGCTCATCGTCCAACTGACGATGTTCTGAAAGCATTCAATCCATACAACTTCGTTCCGGGTTCGAACGAAACCGAAGGCATTATCTCATTACACATATTTTGGAATCACCCTCAGAGTTAACGACGATAACCCTTGCACTCTGAATCTTCATCTTCACTTCAGATTCATGACCTATCGTTAATTTGGATTGATGTGGTTTTTGGATATCCAAATATGGAAGCCCGATCCCGGTCTCATCGAAATCCAAAACGTATCTTTTAAGGCCAAGTTGTTTTAAAGTTTAAAACAATTCAATTCGTTATCTATATACACACAGATAGATAATTCACAGATTCAAAATAGATAATCAACATTATAATCACCAATAGATAATCCATATCATTATCATAAATAGATAATCCATATTATCATTCCAATGCAACCAAAGCATCCATATCACACAACATTACTCATCTCATAGCTGAAATTACAAACCATTTTGGGCAACCAATATCAATCATTCATACATAAGCAATGATCTAATGATCACACCATCTATAATTAATTTAAAATAAATTAAATTAATTACTTCATCATTTTAAATCTTGCTTACTTTACCATTAATTGATTACAAATCAATTAATTAATCTCCATCTCGTTATTCATTTCAATTAATCATTTCTGTTTAATAATTTCCTAATTACAATAAGTAATTAGCTTTTAAATTAATTACACAAGTTAATTATACGTAACACTTACAATAATTAACTTTTAATTACTTAACCGATTAATTAAATAAATTAATTACATTAATCCTTTATTAATTAATTACGTCATTTATTAATTATTCCTTAATTAATCAATTCTAAATTTAGATCATTAATTTTATAAATTAATGATTTCTAATTACATTTAATCAGTCTCTCTATATAAATTAATTAAATCGAGTAATTAATCTTCAATTAACCATATATATTAATCACCTTGACTAATACATCCAGTAATTAACTACCCTTAATTACTTCATCAATTAATTACTCCTTAATTTATTATCTCAATTAATCCCTTGATTAATTACAAAGTAATTAATTACCCTTAATTACTTCATTTCAAGAATTAATTACCCTTAATTAATTATCTCAATTAATCCCTTGATTAATTATAAAGTAATTTAATCCAAATTACTTCCATAAATAAAACATCTTTAAATTACATTCAGTAATAATCAATCAATTACTTCTCTAAGTAATTACAATTCCATTAATTACATAAAGTAATTATTTTCAAATCATCAAGTGTTTAAATTAATTAAACTTAATTAATTAACCTAAACAAATCACATTAACATAATTAATTACATTAAATAATTAATTCATTAATTACTTCTATTAAGCAATTAACTTAAACAATTCGACAAATGATTATCATTAATTAATTAATCTAATTAATTATTAAAAATTAATCACATTAATTAATTGTTAAATAATCTTAAGTTAATGACCTTCATTAACTATTCTTAATTATTTTATTAACAAATTAACTTAGATTAATCATTATTAATTAAAAATTAATTAATACTTAATTACCAATTAATTAATCTCTAATTATTTAATTAACTAAGTGTTAACTGTAACTTAATTAATCATTAATTACTTGATTAATTAATTCTTAATCATTAATTAAATCTGATTAATAATCCTTAATTACAGATTAATTAACCTTAATTAATTAATCTTAAGTCTTAATTAATTAATTTAAAATCTCTTAATTACTTAATTAATCATCTATATTATTAATTGATTAAATAGTTAATTATTCATCTTAATCGTCTTAATAACTTAATGAATCCAAATCATCAAATTTTATTTATGTTTAAGATAAACATTTCTTACCTAATCAAAGTATTTTAAAAACAATTTTTTTAAATTTACTTTATATTCCAATTTAAACTTCATTTTTAATTTAAGATTAAAATGAATACAAATTTATTTAAACAAGGTTTAAAACAATTTAAAACCTTTTTATCTCATATGTTAAAGATATAACCATTTTATAAAATAAAAGTTTAAAAGAATATAAAACAAATTCACTTTAAACATTCCAAGTTATTTAAAAACAAATTCAATTTTTTTTTAAAAATTCCTTTAATTTCAAATTTGAAATACAGATTGAATCTTTTATTCCAGATTTAAACTTAAATCTTTAAAGCTTTATTACATTTTTCATCTTTACTTTAAAATTCAAATTATTTAACCATTTCTAAAATAGTTAAAACAAATTAAATTTAAAAAATTATTTTATTTTAAAAACTGAAATTCGAACCAATTCCATATTTTTAAAACTGGATTTAAATTTATTTTAAATTCCTATTTTAAATTAAACTCAAGTTTAAATTCAAAACCAATATTCTTTTATACTTTAAAAGTTGTTAAAATTAAATTTAAATTTCAAAATTTAAATTATTTCAAATTCAGATTCAAATTCAGGTTTTTAAATCTTAGTTTAAATTTTAGTTTATATTTAAACTTTCTTTTAAAACTTAAAAAGGGAACAGGTTTCTATTTTATCTAAAACTTAAAACAACACTATATACCCGAGCAATCTTTAACATTACTTCGAGTAAAAACATATCCTACTTCGAGTTAAAACTCGAATTTCCCCAAGACCATCGCGAGGCCACCAAAAACCCAATTCAACATTTCATCTACATATCCACCATCCCCTGCGCGCCTGTACAGTGCCTCCGGCCACTACCGACCAACTACACGACCTCCCAACAGTCACTGATCAACAAATCAGACCAACCGTACACCCATTTCCATCAATTAATGCTCGAAATCAAAATCGAGACAAAGGTTTTAAACCTGGAACAGGCACAGTTGCTCAACATCCCAACTTGTCAACACCTCATTCACGCGCCTCCGTCCACCGTTACCCCTAAAACTCCGACGAAGTCCTCAGCAACCCACTAACTTCCAATGCCCAAAAAATAGTTGAACTCGATCAACTATATTTTCCAAAATGTTCAATTCTAGCTAGCCCAGTAAAACTAGTTCAAAACTGCAAATCACAATCACAACCTCAAAAATGAAATACACCTCAATCTGATAATTTTCTTGGCTTCTCTGATCACTCATCTACCTCCAGAAGAAATTTCACCTCATACAAACCTTTAGATCATCAGAACTTCCCCAGTTTCCATTTCCAGTTCAAACATAAACTGCACTTAACCCCTATTACTAATAATCATGAATTTAGTTTTAAAATTCATGGTTTGATTCAAGGATTCCACTGATGTTACTGAATTAATGAATTAGAATTTTGAAATTTTCCACTTATACTTATTTTTACTCCGCGATTTCTTTTTTTCCACGCAATACAAAAATTATTCAACTTATACAGATTTTTAAAACTTTACTTTATCATGTAATAAACTAGTTTCATTCAATTATTAAATCATAACAGCAACTAGGTTAAAGAAAAAAAAAGGATTTTTATCACTTGTGCTTATACTATAAACAGTCAGTAACTTAGATGAATTAAACATGCATTCATTCATACATATAGATATACTAAGAAATGTATTTGTTAATATATATAAGCCTACTTATTTCCATGGGTAAATTAAATAACCATATTATATACTTAAATTTTAAAATGTAAAGTTACTCACTTTTTTAAAAAAAATGCAGAGCAGTGCACCATTTTTGATGGCTTCTGAATCTTTTGAAATCCTGCTTGAATGTTTTAAAACTTATTTGAATGCTTTTTAAAACTTAAACTTGAATGTTGCTTGCTGACAGATTGTTGCATGCGGGTAGTTTAATTTTCCAGATTTTAAAAGACTGCAGGAAATAATTCTCAGGTTGAAGAGAAATGATGAATGCAGCTTGCTTGCTTTATTTCCAAGTTTGCATGTAGTGGTCTGATTTCCAGATTTTGAAGAGGGAAATGCAGTTTTCTTTTATCCAGTTTTTTGAAAAAAAAATGAATGTATGTTGGAAATTGTTACAAATTTGAGGAATGCAGTTTGAATTGATGAACAGAGAATAATTTTGCAGGTTTTTGAAAATGGATCAGGGATTTGATTTTGTACTTTGAAGATGGATAGATTACAGAATTTTGATTCTCAGATTAAATATGATTTGAGGATTGTTTAAAAGTGGAATGGTTTTCGACTGAAAGAATTTCTTAGTTTAGGAATGAAGATGAGAAAAAGGAAAGGAATGGAAAAATGCAAGTTTTATATAACTAAATTTATGATTTAATTAAAATCAAAGAAAAATAAAAATACAAATTTGACACTTGTATAAAATATGAACACTTGTTAATTTTCTTATTTAAACATCTAACACATGTTAAATTATGTTTCTGAGATGTTTACACATGTTCCTTTTAATTAATTAGTATTTTTAATCAAAGTGTTAATAAAAGTTTTAAACTTAATTTGTTTACAAATACTTATTTATATATATAGCTAATTTTTAAAGAAATAAAACCATTATATTTATGAATAAAAACAATATATATATCAATCATTTGAAAATAACATTTTAGATAATTTAAATAAATTTATAAAAGAGGTTGTAAATTGTTATTTAAATGAACAAACGTTTCATTTATAAGTTGTATTTTAAATTCTCATATTTAGTTTATAAATCACATTCATTAAATAATATTTTTTTAAAAGAAATAAGACAAACATTTTTATAACCTTATTTTAATATTCAAACTTAAGTTAAAATATAACTTGAACAAATAAAACATTTGTCTTATGTATTTAAAATCATATAGTTATTTTATTAAATAGCTTTCGAAAAGCTTAAATTAAATAAATCCTAATTTTCCAATTACGAAAATATTGGAATTAGAAAATATGCTATATTAATTAAATTTAAAACCAAACTCATCTATTTAAAATATATATATATATATATATAAATATATATATTATAAATAGAAAACAATTTATTAGCTTATCAAAAGATAAATCCACCAATTAAATATTTATTAAAGTGAGATTATTAAATCAATTCAAATTTATTTACAAAAATTATCAAATCAATTTAAATTTAAACACAGATTGTTAAATTTATATTGCCAGAAATTCCGGGATATCACAATGTATTTCAACTCCATAAAGTTTGAAATTTTGTTACAGTAAAGTTGATTAAATTGTTTGTTTAAAAAAATTGTTTGGTGGTTGATATATTTTATTAATCTATTCAATCATTTTAACTACTAAAAATAATTTAATAAAGGAAATAAAGTTTTTAATTTAACTTTTAGTTAAATAAATTTATTAAAAAGAAATTTGTTTAAAATTAAAATTATTAGTTTAAAATCAAAATTGTTAGTTAATTAAATTTATTAGAGGAAAATAGGTTTAAAAATTTAATTATTAGTTTAAATTAAACAAATATATTAAATGGAAATTTATTTTTTAATTTATCTCAAATATTAATCAACTGTACAAAATTGTCTATACAAGGTCTAATACTGTAAAGAAGACAAGTTGGGATTGGAAACAGATTGCAAATAAAAAGGTGAGATCTTCTAATTCAATCGGATTTTTCGATTTAATTTTAAATAGTTAAATTTAAAATTGTTGATTGTGTGCTTGGATGATAAATTATTATTAGTTGTATTGGATTAGACCTTATGTGCCGCATAATAGCGGAGGATGTTATATAAACTCATATACCACAATATTCCACCTCGAAGTGGAATTGGTATTATATATGTATTTGGAGTGATTGATTTCCTAGCGTTATATAGCGGATGGGACCCTATGCGCCGCATAATAGCGGAAGATTTTATTTAATCCCATATACCGCGATACTCCACCTCGAAGTGGAATTAGTATTTAATTGTCGTGCTAACATTTATGGATGCAGGGAAACAGGTTGGAGGGATCCAACTGGATGCCTCAATTATTAGAATTTGTTTCATATTTGTGTGATGGTTTATTTATAATCTATGTATGATTATATTTGTGATAAAAACCATTGAAAGTTATGATTTGGCCGAATATATTTTTCGTATCGTAGGACACTAGAAATACGAAATTCGATTTTTGAAAATTGAAATAGAAAATTTTAAGTAGATTCATTTTAAAGAATTGGGTGAATTCAAAAGAAGGAATTTAAATAGGTTAAGATTGATTTTGAAATCATATCGAATTAATTCCAAAATATGGAAAAAGTTTTTAATAAAAGGAATTTGATTAATATTGTTTAATAATTGAAAATTTTATTTAAAATTTGAATTTTAAATTATTTGAAAGAGATAAAGAAATTTATTTTAAAATGAAATAAAATTAAGAATTCAAATTTCAAATTTGATTTGGTGTTGAAATAAATTTTAGAAATCAATTTAAAAATGGATTCGGTGTTTGAAAATGAATCTTTGGGAAATCAATTTGAAAATTAATTTGGTAATGAATCTTTGGGAAATCAATTTGAAAATTGATCTGGTGTTTGAAAATTAATCTTTGGGAAATAAATTTGGAATTTGATTTGGTGTCTGAAATAAAATTTTGAAATCAATTTGGGATTTGATTTGGTGTTTCAAAATATATATTTGGAAATCGATTTGAAAATCGTATATCAGTGGATATTTGAAAATTTAAAATTCACAATGGGAATTTATAAAGAAAGGGAAATATTTTTCAAAAATAAATATTGGTTTATTTTTAAAAGTGTGGAAAGGAATTTGTGGATTTGAAAGGATTCATTTATTTATTTGAATGGACCATTTTGAAATAGAAGGTGTATTTTCCCTGAAAAGCCGAGTATGTTTTTAAAGTAGCTTTCAAATATTAATTAAAAGTTTTAAAGTTGGTTTTTAAAAAGGATGTTTGCAGAGAAATTATTTTCTTAAGTTGTTTTAAAATCTTTAAAGTGAAGATTTATTTAATTAATCATAGAAGTGATTATTTAAAGATTTACACTGGTATTTGATTTAGAAAATGGATATTTTAATAATTACACTTTATATATTAAGTTTATTTTTAAAATTAGTTTGGACTTGAAGTTTTATATGAGACATTGGTATAGTGTTTTCATAGCTAATATTTAAATAAGTATTTAGAAAATAGTTTTTTATGCTAAATGTTTCCAAGTATATTTTGGATAAGTGATTTAAATTATTTTGAAGTATTCGAACTCGGCAAATTTTCAGTGGAAATAAATAATATTTGGAAATTTATTCCACACGAGGAAAGTGATTTGAAATTTGTTTTCGAAGGTTTGAAATGTGAAAAGTGATTTGAAATTTGTTTTCAAATGGATGAAGTGTGATAATATATCTTGCGATGATATTTTGAAAATAAATAATTAGGGAAAATTATTTAAAATCCGGTGATTATTGTTAATATTGATTGATAGTTAAGTAGCCAACTATCAATATTGGCCTTAAAATGGCGTTTGAATTTCGATGCTACTGGGGGTCGGATTCCAAATGGATATTCAAAAACCACATTGAATCTTTGTGTTGGATCTTTCGTTTAAAAAGATCAAAGTGAAAATTGTTGTGATTTGTTTGAAATCTGAATGTAACACTTATTTTTAAAATAAGCGCTAGTTATTCGGATTAGCCGAGAGAGGACTTTGTATCGTAAAACCCATTTCGAATAATGATACGACGAAATGGGATTGCATTTGAAGATGGTGTGGAAGAACGGGTATTTTCGAAAGCGAAAGGATTACCTGTCGTATGTCTCTACACCGAGTTGCTCCGGTACAGAGATTTGATTACCCTTTGTGATGGGTATTTCGTACATGATTAGTGAATATCCGGATTGCAAGGGCTTCTTTGAAGTGACTTCGGTTCCGTTCGACCCTGAAACGGACTTGTATGGATGTGTGTCTAACGTTGCACTTTAAAATGGAAAGCTAGTTTCTATCAAATACATTTCTGTTGGTGGCGGATAATTTATTCCCTTAGCTTAACACCCTTCTCTGAGACGTACGAGCTCAGAGGTTATGTAGTTGATGGTTACTAGTTATACATTTCCAATCTGGTAATGTGGCGTATGAAGTGCTGTTGATCATTTGTTGATTGAAACTTGGCTTTTGTGAAATGCGTAGCTTTATGGACGAGACTTCGTCGGACCTCACAACCCAAAAATGGTCGAAATGGGAAGGATGCAGCAAGACAATTTGGGGGTAGCACCCTCACGGTATATCCATTTCCTTCTAGAAAAGGGTGGTATCATGGTATGGAGCCCAGATACTTAACTTATGTGGTTACTGAAAATTTATTACTTTGTGGTTGAGGATCCTCGGATAAAGGTCGCTAACGAATGGGGGATGGCATACTCGTGTAGTAGTTACCTAGTTACACAGGTTACTCGGCCTTGTCTTGGAAGAGATCCGGTTAGGTTCTTGGGGCGTCCCTCCAAAGGCTTACCTATGTGGCCAAGGAAGTTCCTTTGCCTGGCGGTTTGATGGAAATCCAATCACCAATACGCTCCTTGTACGGTTTTGGTTGTATAACCTGCCATTCTTAAATGGTAACTTTAGCAGGCATAATATAATGGTACCTAAGCTTGCTACGATTAATATTATACTTTCGAAAGGTTTTCTGCACTATGCACTAATAATAATATAATCAAAAAAAGATTTTGCATATCAAGTATGTTTGATTATCATAAGGAGAAACTCCTCCAATTGTGCGCTTGCATTATGTGTGTGTGGGGAGGCCTTATGGTAGTTTCATTTTCCAAAATCATAGCGGATTTATTTTTATTTTCTTTGTGGAAATAATCGTTTTTACGATCTCACACCAGTCCTATGACTGACCTAGAGTTTATTGTTCACTTTCTAAATCTGGGTGCCCATACTTTTCCACATGGGTAGCCTATAGGCAAGTTACCAGTGTTCTAGAGCGAAGTTAGAAAAGATGCTGCGAAGATCTGGAGGCAAGCTGGATGGCGAGGCGTTTCAATAGTATACGATATTTCTTTTCCATTGTTTTGTTGTTGTAACACTCTGATAATGTGATGAATAAACTGATATAGTGCTTTTGTTTTAAAGGTTATTCACTTAGCTATTATATTTTTTCCATTACGAAATGTGAGATTCTGTTATTGTTTCTGTTTCTTCTTCTACCTTCTTCTTCTTTAACCCTAACGGTTCGGTTTTTCGGCATTCGACTGTGCGGCATTTGATATAGTGGACGTATAGAAGTCGACTTTCAAGCGTCAAAAAATTTGGTCGTTACACCTTTTATTATTCAATCTGAATATAAATAGCTTATGATGTTAACTTAGGTTTATAATTATTTTTCTTACATTATTCACTTTAATTACATTTAATTAGCAACATTTCAAACTATTAACCATAGTTTATAATAATTTTTAACATTAGAATTCTTATTTATAGATGCGATTCCATTGAACACTTTCATTTTTTTTCAAGTTTTACTTGTATAATATTCTATTACATATCCTATTAAACATTTTAACTTTTAATAATTTGGTACGTTATATATATATATATATATATATATATATATATATATATATATATATATGTGTGTCTTTTAGATTACAATTGAATATTAAGCAAGTTTTTCTTATATATTTTGTTGACAAAATGTTCAATAGTTACCAATTCTTGTTTCCATTTCCTATTTATTTACTGTTTACAAAACTTAGTTTCTTATATATTTCATTATCATTTTAACTTCAAATTTCTTATTTTCATTTTAGAAATTTCCAATTATCAATACCGTCAAGGTTCCATTCATTATAGTAATTTCATTTTCTAATTTTACAGAAACTTAAGAATTAAACAACTGGGTTTCATTTCAATCCTTTTAAAATAATATATATAATCATAACTTATATATATATATATATATAAATCCATTCGAACTTGTTGATTTAAAGATTTAGATCGGTTTATCAAAATGGATGTGCAGTATAACTACTAAATAGTCTTCCCAGTTCGAAACTCGAAAATGAACGTCGATGATGCGGGCACTCATCAACGAAATTATTTTCCAGCGACAGAGAGGAGAGTACAAAACTTATTTCCTACAAAAATTTCTTTTTAAAAAATTTCTTTCTAATCATCTTGAAATATTTATATCGGAAAATGCTTATAAATAATATTAATTATATTCCAAAATCTTTTGAAAGAAATTTCAAAATCCCTGAATTTAATTTCTAAAATTTCCAATTTATATCTACTTCATTTGTAAATCCTATTTTCCAATCAGTAGTATAAAATTTCTCTATCTATCAAACAACATATTACATCCAACTATATCATTTATAAACTTAATTATTTTATGTACAAAATATATAATAGGAAAAATTATTTCATTTACCTATATCTCAAAACAAGTATTGTATCGGTCTGTCCTATTTAGTGTTTAGAAATACCTATCGATGTCATAGCATCCTATGCATCGACCAGAATTTATAAATACAAAACGTAACAAATTAATACAATACAAAAACCATTTACAACACTAACAAATGTATCTCTCATTTATACACTCAACGACTCATTCTAGAGTATTACTAATATATTTTATATGAGTCAAACTCCACAAAGCTAAGGTAATCGCTAAACCAAAGCTCTAATACCAACTGTAATGACCTGCCTTTATGGATGTTTTAAGCAGACACACATGCCTGACTCAAACCATTCAAAAGGGAAGATTGTTATGGGGTAAATATGAAAAAGAGAGAGAAATAAAACACATACAGAATCTCACAGCGGAATAACAAAAAATAATAATCAAATAATAGTTCATGAAGCTGTTTATAAATACATTTGATTATTCTTTTATAACATAAAAATCAAATGTACACAAAACAGGAATAAATAAATGCAGCAGAACAACACGATGCTGTAGATAAATATAATAAATAATAATAGTACACATCTTCGTCTTCGTCCTCTAAAAATAAGGTCTTCAACCATGAAATGCTCAAGCTGACCCTAGCTAATTGAAAAGAGAAAAAACTCGAGTCGAAAATAATGATCTTATGTAAATTAAATCAAGAGTAAATAAATATGAGTGTGACGATGTCAGAGATGTTTACGAGGTTAGACATCTCCTATCCAGTGTCTAACGTGAGTGTAGTAACTTAAGAGATGTTCGGGATTACCATCTCCTAGCGATCCGTTAAACTATCTACTATGTAGTACAATACGCTATTATAATATGTCTATAGTAATGTAAAAGTATCAAAATAGCGTTAAGGCGTTACCCATTTCCCCCTTAACATATTTTTATATATTCCCATAGTCTATACTATACCGTAATTCCTCCGTAAACTAGAGGGCTATCAGAGGGCACTCCATAGGTGTGGTACAAACCAAACTCGCAGAAGGCATTCTAGGACATGTGAACATGACACTCAAGGCAATGCCATGGTAGATTTACCAATTGTAGAACCGGGCTAGTAGTAATGCATAGAAATTACTACCGCCCACCTCGAAATATACTCCCAAATCTAAATCAAGGGGTGGCCACCAAATCATCACAAAGTTGTAATATGGTATCGAAGAAGCATTTTCGATCGAATGAATGTGTGACGACCCAGAATATTGAACATTAGAAATTGAAATATTTAATTTATTTTAAATGTTTGAAAGTTTATTTTAACTTGAATTTCAAATATCAGAATAAATTTGGCAATTTAATTATTAAATTTAATTACTGGAAGTGGATAAAATTTGAATCTTCAATTTTTAAAACTTAAAATTTTTACCCACTTCCAATAATTAAATTTGATAATTAAACTGCCAAATTCATTCTGATATTTGAAATTCAAGTTAAAATAAACTTTCAAACATTTAAAATAAATTAAATATTTCAATTTCTAATGTTCAAAATTCTGGGTCGTCACATCCTTCCCCCCTTAAAAGAATTTCGTCGCGAAATTACTAGTTAAGAAGAATGGACCTTAACCCGTTTACTATGTACCCAAAATAAACAGTTCTAACAACTTGTAAAAACCAATTTTTTAATTAAAGACCCATTATTACTTCAACTAACTTTCCAACCTCAACTATAAACTCCAAATAATATTATTTTCTTAACCATTTGAATTTAAATTCATATTTTAAATTTTCAAAATTTTCTTAAAATTTTTCTAACTCTCTAAATTTTTGAAAAATTTCGCCAGCATCTCCTTTGCGCGGCTAGCTCGGTACGACTACAAAATGGCACCACAGGCCCTCAAATTCCAAAAGAAAAGAAAAGGCCAAGTGCCAGACAAGAAAATCATCAAATTTCATATAGAAATTTAAATACATACCTTTTTGTCGAGCGATACAAAATTTATCTTCGAAATCAAAATCCCAATTCCATTTCCTTTAATACACCTTTATATCCTGCTAGCCATAATATCCAATTACAACATTCAATTATCATTTTGCACATTCCATTACAAAATTTTCAATATATACTTCTTATACCATCTTTAGTTTACTATTGAAGTTATATATTCATTTTCATCCTATCTTGCATTTCACTTTCATTTGAATTCAATTTACAATTTCAGTTTATTTGGATTCAGTTTAACATCTGAATATTGAATTTTATCAATCATCTTTCGTTCCCAACTAATTCATATCACTATTTTAAATCAGTTTCATTTACTAATTCATTACAAATTCCAATTCATTTTATTTCACACAATTCAAATTGGTTTTTAATATTTAGTTCCAATCCCAATTTTATTCTTTTGTTCTTTCCCAAACATAATTCAATTCACTATTTTGGTTTATAACCACTTATATTTAAACTGGATTTCAAATTCCATATGAATTCAATTTACCTTTTATTTATAATTATTGAATTCATTTCATTTCAAGCTATATCTATTTGGTCTTTTCTACAATTAGTTTCACTTACTAATTTTAGTTTAATACTTCACTTTGTTTATCACAAATCAATTTCAATTCCAACTCTAGTTCTATTTACTTATAAATTCGAAATGAATTTCAACATTCAATTCGCTTTCATTTACTTGCAATTGCAAATTTATTTATTCATTCATAATTTTATTTTCCACCTTTATATATTTTATTCCAATCATTTAGTCTATAAGATATCTCAAATTCACATTTATTCAAATTAACTCAATCTTCAATTTCAATTTCATTTTGAATTCATATCATCATTTTATTTGACTTAATTTTTCAATCTCAATTCCTTTATTAAATTTTCATTTTTAATTCCACTTGATTTATATTTTTTCTTCCAACTTATTTTTTTTCCACATCTACCTTTATCTAACTTCTCTTTAAGTTGGATTTTATTTTAACAACTTCAAACTTTACGAGTTATCAAACTTAATGATATTCCATAAATATTTTATATAACATTCCATAGTCTTTTCAACCTTTCAAAAATCATTTTTGAAATCAATTTAAATTATCTTTTGAATTTCCAAAACCAAACCCTGTTTTCCAAACAACCTCAAATTTTAAATAATTTGGCAGCAATTCTTCTTTTGGAAACCCGAAAATGAACATCGATGATGTTGCAGTCATCACCGAAGTTATTTTCCAGCGACCGAAAAGAGTTTAGAGCTTTTATCCCTTTAACACAATTTTCCAAAACCTTTGAAAATTCATTTTCAAACTCAATGGAATTTAATTTCCAAAGTTTCCAATTTCAAAACTTTTCAATCCGCTTACAAATATTTCTCTGGAATTCTATGTCAAATTATAAATCACATTTATAATTTACATTCTCAAATTTCATTTGTATATGGATTTTATTTCTAAACTTTTGATTATGATTCTAATTTCTTATTCAATTTCAATGATAATAATTTAATACTATCACTTCCTAACAAACAAGCAGCCATATACGATAATAATTTATGAAAAATCATTCCTTTTATATAAGAAAATAGTTTGGGCAAAATTATTTTATTCACCCTAATTTTAAAACAATATTGTGTCGATTTATCTTGTTTAAGAATTTAGAAACTCCTATCTACACAGTTAGCTAGACTGCACCGACCAGAATCTATAAACAATCAACCGATAAGTCAACACAATATAAAATAACTTTGTATTCACTAACAAATACGCGGTCATATCTATTATTACACTCAAACTCATTCTAGAGTACTTCTGACTCTATCTCTAATGAGTAACACCCAATAGAGCCAAGGTTGTCGCTTAACCAAATGCTCTGATACCAAAATTTAACGACCCGATTTTACGACGCCCGAAAGTAGACATTAATACATCCACTGTATCAAATGCCACACAATCAAATGTCAGAAAACTGAACTGTTAGGGTATAAGAAGAAGAAGATAGAAGAAGAACACAAACAATAAACAGAATCTCACATTTCGCAGCGGAACAAATATATAATAGATAAAGAATAATCTTTAAAACAAAAACAATATACCAGTTTATACATCACATTATCAGAGTTTACAACAACAAGCAGCAGAAAAGAAATATTACATATATAAGTGATACTCCTTGCCATCCAGCTTCAACTTTCGATCTCCACAATAACTTCTCTTTACTTTGCTCCAGAATAATGCGAACCTGACTCTAGGCTGCCCGTGTGGAAAATTATGGGCACCCAGAGTTTAGAAAAGGAACAATAAAATACAGGTCAGTTGTGGGACTGGTGTGAGATCTTTAAAAAAATAGTTATACTTTTACAATAGAAAAAAAAGGAATTTAAAAGAAATCCACGATGCTTTTTTGGAAAATGAAACTACCATAAGGCCTCCCGGCACACACACAATGCAATCGCACACTTGGGGATTCTCCTTATGATAGTCAAACATGCTTAATACGCAAAATCTTTTTTATATTATCATTAATGCATAGTGCAGAAAACATTTGCAAGTATAATATTAATCTTAGCCAGCATACGTACCATTACAGTATGCCTACTATAGCTACCATATTAGATGGCAGGTTATATAACTAAAACCGTATAAGGCGCGTATTGGTGATTGGATTTCCAACAAATGGTCATGCTAAGGAACTTCCTACTGCCACATGGGTACGCCTCTGGAGGGACGCCCCGAGAACCTAACCGGATCTCTGCCAACACAAGGCCGGGTTACCTCTACAAAAATAGGTAACTACTGACACGAGTATGCCATCCCCCGGTTGCAAACAACCTTTATCCGAGGATCCTCAATACCAACAACCACAAAGTAATAAATTTGCAGCAACCATATAGGTCAAGTATCTGGGCTCTATACCATGATACCACCTATATCCAGAAGGAAATGAACATACCCTAATGGGCGCTACCCCCTATAACCTTGCTGCATCCTTCCTGCTTCGGCCATTCCAGGGTGTGAGGTCCGACGAAGTCTCATTCACAAAGCTACGCTTTTCACAAAAGCCATGCTTCGATCAACAAATGATCAGCAGCACTGCGTATGCCATATTACCAAATTGGGAATATATCACTAGTAACCATCAACTACATAACCTCTGAGCTCGTACGTTTCAGAGAAGGGTGTTAAGCTAAGAGAATAAATTCTCCGCCACCAACATAAATATATTTGATAGAAACCAGCTTTGCATCTCAAAGTGTAACGTCAGACACACATCCATATAAGTCTATTCCGAGATCGAACGGAACCGAAGGCACTTCCAAAGAAGCCATTGCAATCCGGATATTCACTAATCACGTTCGGAATCCCCATCACAAAGGGTGATAAAATCTCTATACCGGAGCAACCCGGTGTAGAGACATTCGATAGGTAATCTTTCGCTTTCGAAAATACCCGGTCATCAACACCATCTTCAAATGCAATCCCATTTCGTCGTATCCTTATTCGGAATGGGTTTTATGACACAAGGTCCTCTCCCGGCTAATCCGAATAACGAGCGCTTATATTTAAAAATAAGTGTTACATTCATATTCAAACAAATCACAACAAATTCCACTTTGATCTTTTAAATAAAAGATCCATCACAATCACAAAGGTTTGTTGTGGGTTTCGAATATCCATTTGTAATTCGACTCCCGGTCACATCGAAATTCAGATTCCATTTAAAGGCCAATATTGATAGTCGGTTATTTAACTATCAATCATCATTCACAACAGTGGATTTCAAATAATTCCCCCCCAATTATTATTACTTTCAAAATATCTTCGTAAGATAAAATTTCGCTTTTCAACACTTTGAAAACAAATTCAAATCAATTTTTCACACTTCAATCCTTTGAAAATAAATTTCAAATCAATTTTTTTCCTTACGAGGAAAACATTTCCAAATATTTATTCATTTCCACTGAAAATCTGCCGAGTTCAAATACTTATCCAAACACATATCCTTGGAAATATTAATGTAAAACTATTTTAAAAATATTTTATTTTATAATATTAGTTATGAAAATAATATATCAATATCACAGATAAAACTTCAAGTCCAAACTAAATTTAAAATAAAATTAGTAAATACATTACAAAGTTTTAAATATCCAATTCTAAAACAAATATCAATTTAAAACTTTAAATAATCACTTCCATAATAGTTTAAAATATATTTTAACTTTAAAGGATTTTCAAATAACTTAAGTAAATAATTTTTCCAAACATTCTTTCCCTTATACCATCTTTACAACTTCAATTTATATTTATAAACTGTATTCTCGGTTTTCAGGTAAAATACACATTCCATTCCAAAATGATTCATTCAAATAAACTTATAAATCTTTCTGGATTTATTTTAAATTTACGTCCCAAATCCGTAAATTACTTTCCACACTTTTAAAAATAAAACATTATTTATTTTAAAACCAATTTTCCTTTCTTTATAAAATTCCCATTGTGGATTTAAATTTTAAATATCCATTAATTTACGATTTTCAAATCAATTCCCAAGTATTCACTTTCAACACCAAATCAATTTTCAAATTGATTTGTTTCAATTACCAAGTTCAATTTCAAATTGATTTCTAAATTTGTTTCAAACAACAAATAAATTTTCATATCAATTTCATAAAGGTTTATTTTTTTTAACAACAAATTAATTTCAAATCGATTTCCCAATTTATTTCCAAAACACCTAACCAAATTTCCAAATCGATACCTAAGATTTATTTTAACTCCTAATTAATTTCCAAATCGATTTCTAAAATTAATTTCAACTCCAAATTAGATTCCAAATTTAATTTCTAAATTAATTTCCTTTTGAAATAAATTCCTTTATCTCTTTCAAATATTTAAAATAAGTATCTTAAATAAATTCGTCAACTATTAAACAATATTCTTCGAAATTCCTTTATTAAAATATTTTCCCATATTTATGGAATTAATTCAATTGGATTATAAAAATCAACTTTAATACTTTAATTGTAATGGTCTAGGCTTTTCTATTTTAATTTCCAAAAATCCAATTTCATATTTCTGTTATCCTATGGTACCAAAAATATATTCGGCTAAATTTTAGCCTTTAATGGTTTCAATCACAAATATTCGCACACAGATTATAAATAATCAACACACAATTTTGAAAACAAATCAAAGTGCTTTGAGGAATCCATTGGGATCCGTCCAACCTGTTTCCCTGCATCCACAGACATTAGCACAACAATTAAATACCAATTTCACTTCGAGGTGGAATATCCTGGTATGTGGTATTTATATAATATCATCCGCTATTGTGTGGCGTATAGGGTCTCATCCGCTATATAATGCAGGAAATCAATCACTCCAAATACATATATAATACCAATTCCACTTCGAGGTGGAATATCGCGATATATGGGTTTAATATAATATCATCTGCTATTATGCGGCGCATAGGGCCCAAACTAATATAACTGATTATAAAACAGTCATCCAAGCACAATCAATTTTAAATCTAACTATTCAAAAATTAAATCAAAAAACATTTGATTGAGTGAGAAGATCTCACCTTTGCTTATGCATGCAATCCATTTTCCATTCTGACTCGTTTTCTCGATTTATGGACCTTGTATAAACAATTATACGATTTTATTAATATTCGAAATAAAATCGAAAAATCAATTATCGTTTAATTTATTTACTTCACCAAAAAATTTATTTTAACTAATTTTCCTTTTATAAATAATTTGGCAACTAAATAATTGAAATAAGTTTATTAACCACATAAGTTATCTTAACAATGTATTTTTAGTAAATAAAATAATTGAACAAGTCAATTAAGGGTTTAATCACATAATTCATTTTTTTAAAGTGAACTAGCAATTATGTATATATTTATTTTTTAATAACATTAACTAAACCAATATTTAAGTAAATTAACTAATAACAGAATATACCTAACAGAAAAGATGCAAACCCAAGCTTCGACATCGCAAAGCCCTAGCTCAACACCTCCATCGCCATCGCACACTGCTCCGGCCCTAACATCGCGCTTGCGAGCACGACATCTCCTTGTGCATACGCATATGAGCGCTGCTACTCCACCACCTGCTCGTGTTCGAGCTTTCCCATCTCCAAAGCCCATCCGTGAACTGTAAAAACCTGAGATTTTGTGAAAATTTATTATCGTCTAATGACGATTAGATTGGTTTGCTAATTGCTATTGGCATTTTAATTGGGTTATAATTCTTTAATAATTCGATTAAGGAATTAGGTGGGCTATCAATTGAATGTTGGCCCATGGGGTTTTGTGCCATGTTATCTCGAGTTATACCCGTCCCCCTTTCATTTTCATTAATTCGTAATCCTAAACCTAAAATCGAACGAAGAATAAAAATGGCGGCTTTAAAAATTTTCGTTCGATCGTCTCCAGAAATTGGGGCTTTTCAAAGATCGAAGGCGCCGACTCCTTGCTTTGGCAATCGATGCCTTCTTTCCACTCGCGGTTGCTTCAATTCTTCAAGGCTAAGGTGAATGATTTACTTCACTCACATTTAATTCAAATTCGTGTGATTTCTGATTTGTTAAAGCTTGTGATTTTCGTGGTTGATTAATTGATGCTCACGGTTTTGATTTCTCTGATTAAACTGTATTTTGATTTCGTGAATTTTCTTATGACCTCGGCCTTGATTTGAAACTTCATTAACCGGTACATTTGTTGTTGCTTGATCTCGTGTTGTCAAGCTTCGTTCGAACTTACTACCACTGTTTTGATTCTCTGACATTTTTGTGACTTTGTTCAATTGAAGTGATTTCGATACTTTGACCTGCCTATTTAAAACTGCTGCCTGATTTTGTTATAACAGTGACATGCTTTGAAATCGTCTCTGTCTTTTTTCTAATTAGATGTGCCACTTGTTTATGCTGCTACTGTTTCATTTTGGTGCAGATATGAATGTCTATACTTGTATTTGTATTGTTGTGGCATGACTTCATGGGGCCTGGTTTGGATTTTTGTTCTTTTAATCATTGATGTATCCCTCACCTGATTCTTGCATCATGTGTCACCATTGTCTATGTATTAGTGATACCCTATTTATGCTGTCCACCTGAGTTTATCATTGAAGTGCCTTGCCTTGAGCTTTGGCCTTTGCTAGTTCGTCATGTAGTCTAATGCCGGTGAATGTGTTGATGTTGGTCCGACCTGCACTTTTCTTGAGCCTGGTCATTGTTGGCATTTGGTTGTTTTTGGTCTTGAGTATAATCGTTGCACTATCCAGTTTACAGTGCATACTAGTTATATTTAGTTCATGTCACTCATTTGGTTTGTGATTTCATTGCGGCCGTGACTCTGCATACATTCACTGATGTTGTGACTGCCTTCATGTAAATACATTGAAGTCTGAGTAGATATAATGACCACTGTGTACATTGTTTAGTTTTATATCCCTGCATACCTGTTCATCATGGGATTCACTATATTGGATCTCGAATATAGCTATTTCATTGTTTAGGATGCTACACATGTGATCTTTGTTTGCATTTATGTGATTGTCCATCCATGTGGTCAGACCCGTAGCATGCATTATTCAAGCATTTTGATGGCACTGTCCAGCTTCATTTAGTGCTCACTGTAGCATGTTTTATTCAATATTGCATTGTATATTTGTGACGACCCAAAATTTTCGAGCATTTAAAATTGGAATATTTAATCGATTTTGAATATTTAAAGGTTAATTTCTAACTTGAATTTCAAATGTCACAGTTTATCTGATATTTAAATTATTACATTAAATAATTTGGAATTGGGTAAAATATGTAATCTGAAGTTTTAAGCCGGTTAAAAATAATTTGAAGGCTTATAAAATTTATATTGATATTACTGAAGAGAATAGAAGTGTTGAAATCAAATTTAAGAATGATTTGTTAAGTTTTGAAATTTAATATCGTTTAAATTGAATTTAAAAATAGCCTTCCGAGGCACAGTCTCGAAATTTGACGAAACTAGTTCCATTGGATCCGTAATATTATATTATTGTCGGATTTCAATTTTCGCAAGGTTCGGAATTACCGTTTGATCGTACAAACCGTAAATGCAGAAAGAAAGCTAATTAAATTTAAATTACTTAGTCGAATCTTTTTATAGAAGTCTCACCCCAAGCTTCTAATGCAAGCTTCATTTTCACTTTAGTAATTTTGGCCGAAGCCTTATCCATCAGGATCGAAACCCTCAAATTAAATGGCCGAAGTTAATCACGTGTTCCTCTTCAATCCAAATTAATTACCGTATAAAAAAAATGGCGGAATAGGGGGGAAACTCTCGTGCTCAAACACGCGAGGTTATAGCATCGTCACCATCGAACTAGGAGGGGGAAACTCGTGCTCGGCGACGGGCCGATGGGAGTTTCAGGGAACGACTCGCGTTTAGGGTTTCGCGTGATACATGGCGATTTATTTGGGAAACCGTGTAACTCAAGGCGACAGGTGCAACGCCGATGGAAGGGGGGCTCGTGCGGTATGACGGTGTTCGGCGATTGATACCCGTGAAGATTGGAATCACGATAGGCACGAGTATGTGATAACGTTGCTACGAGCTGTGCTTCGGCGTCTCGGGACTTGGTTGTAGCGGTACGATGTTTGGTTGGGTAGTAGTAGTAGTGGAATGGTGAGGTATAAAATTTACCTTAAATTTTAGTTTTTAAAAATAAGAGTTAAATGTTTAGTTAATAAGAAGTGTTGATTATAGGAAATTAGTTCGAAATAAAATCATTAGTTTAGTGTAAATTAATAAATGATAATTGATTTTTCAATTAATTCAGGATTTAATTATTAGTTTAAATTGAAATCCTTAGTTAATTAAATTTAAAATGGAAAGTGTCTGGTTAGAAAGGAAAATGTAACTGAGGTAGATATTGTTATTGTAATCAGGTTTAATCTAGAATGGAAAAGAAAAATTTTATACTCGTGTGAATTTTTAACTTATTAAGTAATTTATGAAAGGAAAATTGGTTTAAAATTTACTCCTTTGGTTAAATTAAATCTAAGGTTAAAATTTAATCGTTAGTTAAATAAAATAAATAAATGGTGGATAATTGTTTGATTGGTGAAAATAATAAACCGTGAATTGTTATACAAGGTAAAAAATAATGAGGAACAAGCCGGTCTGTAGTGGGTTGCAAAATATTAAGCAAAGGTGAGTTAATCTCACTCAGTTTAAATTTAAATTTAAATGATTAAATTTAAATAATTGTTTGAATGGTTGGAATTGATGGATGTGCTATAGTATGTTATATTCTGGAATTGGCATATTATTGTGCTAGCATCTTTGGACGCAGGGAAAACTGGTTGGAGTGATCCAACTGGACCCCTCGAAATTATTTAGATTGTTTAGTATTCTGTGGCCTGAATATTTGATATTCTGTGATGATTTTATGAATAATTGGAGTATTGAATGGTATGGTTGGATTGAATATCTCAGTATAATAAATTATCAAATCTCTAGAATTGTATTTGCGAAAGAAATAAAAGAGTAAATTTTTAAGTAAAATAATTCTAATGGATAGGAATAAATTAATAATGAATTGAAATAAAATAAAAAGTAAAAGTTATTGCAAAACTCTAATAAATTTGGAATAAGAGGAATTTGAATTATTAGGGGTAGTAATAAATTGTAAAGCTTAAGTGATATTATTTGAATGAATAAAGAATTTATTTTAAGTGAGATTTGAAAATTTTAAACTGGGATATCAGGTAAAATAAAATAACGGTTGATATTTTAAATATGAATTCAAAGTGAAAATTTATAAAGAAATGGAAATTCGTTTAAAAATAAATAGTGATTCTTTTTTTTAAAGATGTGAAAGAGAAGAGTGTTTCCCTGGATAGCCAAGTACGATTTTCAAGCAATTTTAAATAAAAGTTAAAGGTTTTAACGTTGTTTTAAAAAGCATATCTTAGAAAATTTATTATTTTTAAATGTTTAAATTCCAAAGTAAATATTTTTCAAACCTGTTATCGTAGTAATTATTAAATGACTTGGTATTTGTTTTTAAGAAAAATCTAGTTTTATATTTTATAAAAGTAGCCTTATTTATTAAATATTCCTAAAGTATATATTTTAATTAAGTATTAAAGTAGTTATAAATTTTTAAGGCTATGAAGTATATTTTATAACTAAGTGCTTTTAAATTATTTTGAAGCTAAAAGTATTTTTACTTGGCGTTTCAGTGGAAATAAATATTGGGAAATTATTCCGGGAAAGGAATATGTTTGAAACTGTTTTAACAAGGGGTTAAAATCTGAAGTATATCTTGTAAAGATATTTTGGATAAATAAATAATTTTGGGAAATTATTTATTGTTTGATGGATGTTTATGGATATTAATTGATAGTTAAATAACCGACTATCAATATTGGACAAAAATGCGTTGATCGTTTCGAAGAGACCGGGATCGAGATTAATATCTCGTAATCCACTTCGATCCGGTTTGTACGTTTCGTGGAAAACGATTTTGGATTAGAAGATGGAGCAGTGAAGTGCAAGGACTAGTCGCTACTAATCCTGAGGATATTTCCAAAATGGATGTAGTAGGAATAGTGCCTTCGGTTCCGTTCGAACCCGGAACGGACTTGTATGGATGAATGCTTGCGAAACATCGTCAGGTGGACGATGGGCATTCTAAGGGATATGTTCTATAAAAGGTAATGCTTAGCCTCAAGCCTCATCAAATGGGAATGAATGAAAATCAGGGGTTATGCAGCAAGGCTAGGTGGGTAGCACCCAAGCAGGGTGAGGTCATTCCAGTCTAGATGTCCCTTATTATTTCGGCTTAGTGGGCGGTTGCTGATCACAACCGTGGGGTGATCTCACTCGGGATTATCCAGTAAGGGGTTGTCCCGGTCTTGTGTTGTAGGGGAGCGGGCGTACTCCTCGGTACGGTGATCTAGGCCCCGTACCGTGACATGTGGTACCCCAGTGCCTAGTCATTGTTGGAAATCCATTCTCCCTACGAGCCTTGTACGAGTTTTGTTTGTATTACCCACTCTGTGGCTAGTAGCTGGAATTTAATGGATGTAACAATTTCAGCTATTTTATAAGTATTTGTAAATAGACCCTATTATAATATCAGAGGATTTCTATAAAAATTGTTTTAGCTATCGTAAGGTAAAAACCCGACATGTTTATTTGTGGCGTTGTCTTACGAGATTCTTTTGTTTTCAAAAGGATTTCAGAAACTTTAATAATCAAATGGGTGTGATTTTCTCACACTGGTATTCCATACTGACTCGGGTATTATTTAACTGTAATGCTCGGGTCAGACCGAGTATTACAGGATACAAGATATGATGCTGTGGAGCTCAGGAGACGAGTTGGATGACGATACGTACATTCGTACTTGTTTTATATTTATATATTCCGTTGTTTGAGTTGTTGCGTATCTTGGTTCTTGTGTATCCATTGTATGATATTGATGTTGAGCTGTGATTGGTGTACTCTGATGATGTAATATATAAACAGAGATACTTGACTTTTGAGGAAATTTATTTATTATCTATTATATTTTATTCCGCTGCGATGGTTAGATTCTGTTGTTTTTTTCTATTTTCTTCTTCTACCTCTTCTTCTTTAACCCAAATGGTTTGTATTTCTGTACAACTTGAGTTGATTTAGATAGAATAGTGTTGTGACGCCCCACCTCTATACCCACACTAGCCAAGAACACTACGGTGTAATGCTGTCAACTAGCGCGGAGAATAAGGCTGTTGAGGAGCGGCCATCTATAGTTAGGCCTTACATTAGTATTGGTTATCTCGATTGGAGTGATAATTTTTTTTTTCATTTTTCATCTCTGATTTAACTACTCCTATCGACATACCCCAATTCTAGTATAAAACGAACTATAATGGTCCATAATAGTTTAGAACAGTAAATATAATAATAACACAGATAATTTCAATAAATGCGAAACACAGATAAAACAGAAAAGTCTCATATGTATAACTGATGTCAGTTACAATACATTTGACATAGAACATATGATACAACTACAACTGTCGACTCAGGAAGTTACATATACAAGTACATTATCGACTAACATACATGAATACATATCAACCTATGTTATGACACGACAATTCCCAAAAGATATGAAAAGTCTCCATAGCTCAAACAGCAACCCAAAGCAAGCACTCTACGAATTGAAATAACTCGGTCTGACCCGAGTATTAAATTCAAAAGAAAATAATACGCGGGTCAATCTAATTCAAACTCAGTTATTAGTGCACAGAAGCAATAATAATTAAATAATGAATAGACGACAGTCACAATAAATCTCGTCTATCCGATCCTTAAATAAAGAAATCGGATAACGATAAATATAACACGTAACAGTGTTAAACAACAAATCAACAAATTAAACTAAATCAGAATACAATTCAGAATATTGAATTGAATAAAAAAAACAATTCAAACCATTGAAATGTCAATTAAAATATTAATTCGAGTAGGGCTGCAGTACACGCACGCGTGCACTGCCTCGCCACTACAGCATACAAAACAAGATAGAATATCATAAAAGCCATACCGTTTGGCTGCAGTTCACGCTTGCGTGCACTGCCTTGCCACTACAGTGATGATGTACACAATGAAAATTCACAAATGGGCATAAGGTCAAACCCAAGGAAAATTAGGTTCAACTCAATTGCAATTCAAATAAATTTGCAATGCTAGCACAAGGTCAAACCCGAGCGTTTAAGCTGGATTCAACACAGGTGTATATTCACATGAAATGGCCAAGACATAAAATCAAGCCTCGACCATAGTTTCTAAAATCAAATCTTCTGTAAAATGATACTCAGGGCAAATGCACACAACATGGTGTACGGTCAGGCATACATAGGTGCAAGAGATTAATGCAGAATAAGTGAACATAGGAACACAGTGCAACATACAAGGCCAGACTAGTGATACAACATGCTCACAGTTCATACTTATTCGAAATTAGTTCAAGGAAAACGAGTGTATCAAGCTACAAGCCCGGTGACAACTATTATTTCAGGTCATAGTGTCAGCAACTAAAATGTATTAGCTAGGATGAATAAAGCAACCGAAACCACAATAAATAGGTACAAACAAGGATGCAGGCAATAGCATGAAACACTAGAACACTCAAACTAGGAATACTTACATCAAGTTCAAAACAAGGTAGCATGTCAATGGAAATACATAGATAATACAACCGTGACAGTACTCACATATATACATATACTTGTGTATACATTATATACATGGAAGCTCAGGCATGCACATAGTAGTAACAAGCAAGAAGATGGGTTTGGAAAGCAACTCAAATGCAATTCAAGTGTGATGAATTGATACAGCAAACCACAAGCACACTGGTTCAACAACTTCAACAAGATTACATGAATCAGACTCGATTACACAGTGCAGACACAAATAGAAATGTCTTATTGAATGTGACAATAAATTTTAAATATATGAATCAGACTCGAATACACAGTGTAGACACAAATAGAAATGTCTTATACAAATCAGAAGCATACACGAGTCGAAGTACAGTATGAACTGAACCAACAACTTCAACCAAGTCGTAAACAAGCAAAAACAAAACTACAAGAGGCAACAAGTAATCAACATCAAGTCATGACAGCAACTACTGGATCAAGGTGGAATAAAACTACAAGGACAATACAGGTGAGCTCAGTTATACACATATATACATGGAATGCAACTATGAAACTGGGCAATGCAAGAATCGAACTCAATAAGGTGCATAAATGCACAATGTCAAATGCAAAAATCGACAGTGAACTGGTCGAGAACCAAAGCGGTGAACACGAAATCAAACCCAGTTTACAGTTCAAACAAATATGCATGTATCAGAGAGTATATGCAGAGCATACGAAGTCAAAGCCTCAAGTAAAACAAGTGCATAATGGCCGATATCAATACACAAAGCAATTGCAAAGTCGATGTCAGATGTATATATGAACCAACGAACCCGACAAGGCACAGATAATTCAAACAAGTTTAAGCTACCTGAATTAATGAGCAACAAGAAGCCAGAAGTTCACACAACAAAACAAGTCAAAGTCAACTCCAAATCAGCATAGTCACAAGAATTCAACATCGAAAGACAACAAGAACAGAATCAACAGCAAAACTCAAAACAAGCCAAGAAATCACGACCGAAGTCAGGTACCAAAAATTCAAGGCCGAAACACAAAATCACCTATTTATGAATTCGAATTAGATGTGAGTGATGAACACTCACCTTGATTTCGACGAAATCTGAAGGTGCCGAGCACGAGATCATCGATCGACCGAGCAGTTGAAGTTGGCGCCTTTGATTCCACGAAGCCCTAGTTTCAATTTGGGGACGACGAAGAATAAACGCAGCCGCCATTATCTCGCTCGTTTGTTTCGGTGTAGGGTTTTCGAATGAGAGAAAAAAATGAAAGAAAGGGGAACGGGTTATCAACCCTTAATAATAATCACGACCCAATTAAAGCATGGCCAAGATTAAATTTTTCAAAGACCACCAACATTTTTAGTCAATTTCTAAACGAATTTGCAACTGATTAAAACACTTAATGGCAATTAGCAACAAATTTAATCGTCATTTGAAGAAAATTAATTATAAAATCTCAGGGTTGTTACAGACTCCACTTCTTAAAGAAATTGCGTCCTCGCAATCATAAAGAATAAATGGACAAAAGGTAACAACCATAAAAGCATTTCATCCCAGAATGAAGAAATATGAAATAGAAAGTTCATCATAAAGAGCTTGAAAGAGAAAGCCAAGGCGTGTTTGCTCGATGAATTCTCTGGATTCCTAAGTGCAATCCTTAGGATTTGGGAACCATTGAACCTTCGCAAGAAAAACATCTTTATTTCGAAGGCGCTACACCCCCGAAGCAATGATGTGAATAGAAGGTTGCTTAAGAATAAAAATCGGAAATCCCAAAGCATTTTCCGTAATTGGAAGACGTGGAAAACGTCATGAGTAGAAGAAAATTGAGCCGGTACACCGGCGTAGCACAATATAAACACCAAAGAAATCTTTTAATTTCGTAAAAGAAATTCACAAATTCTGTATAAAATTTAATTATCAATAGATAATTCAGAAATCCCAAATCACAAATATTCGATTATCAAAAACGATAATCAAATTAACAAATATTCGATTATCAAAAACGATAATCAAATCGACAAATATTCGATTATCAAAAACGATAATCAAATTTCAAATCAACTAATATTTAATTATCACGATTGATAATCAAATCTTAAATCGCAAATATTTAATTATCACAAACGATAATTAAATCTCAAATATCTAATTATCACAATCGATAATCTGAAACAACAAATATCTGATTTTCAAAAACGATAATCCGAAATAATATTTCAATTAACGAGTCCGGAATTAACCGAAATAGCAAACGCACATGACCCATAACCATGAGTTTTACTCAATCGTTTAATTCACTTCATCGTTTCCTTGAAAGTGCAAAATTGTGTATTCTAAAAATAACATTTCACATTCTCAAACAGACAAGTCCGAAATTAAGCGAATCAGTAAAAGAAAGGGGTCATAGTCCTCGATTTTACTGAAACGTTTAAGTCGCTTCCTCATTCTTTTGAAAGAGCAAAGTGCAAAACTTCTGAAAACAATTTTATTTATAAAATTACAATTTACATCCACAAACGAACAAGTCCAGAATTAAGCAAATCAGCAAAAGATAGGGGTCATAGTCCTCGAGTTTACTGAAGCGTTTAAGTCGCTTCCTTATTCTTTTGAAAGCGCAAACCGTAAAAATTTTGGAAACAAATTTTATTTTGAACAATTTTTAAAACACGTTATTAAAACAGCAACATCAGTAGCAACTTCGATAAGGAAATTGCACTTCTCAAAATACCGTAAAAACGGACAACAAAATAAGCATCGCGGGATAACCGCTTGAAAATCTATTTTAAAATTGATGGTTACTGAAGTCAAAGCGACAGTAATTTTTATACGTCAATATCTCATCAAGATAATTGGCATCAAAATATAATACCAATGAATTTTCATTTATCAAAGATGTCATAAGAATCTTCTCAAAGATAGAAAGGGGCATCATACCCTAAACTTGTATTCATAACAAGTCAATGACACGCAAATTCACCAATGCACAAAAATTGATAAAACTTATCAATAGAGATCACCAAAATTGGTGAAGCACAAATTCTAGAAATCATCACAAGAAATCCAGAAAACACAAATTCTAGAAATCTACACAAGAAATCCAGAAAACAGAAATTCTAGAAATCTACACAAGAAATCCAGAAAACACAAAGAGAGAAAGGGCCTATCAGATGACGGTCCGAAGACCATTGGGAGCTACCCCATATGGATGAGTCAGAATCACCCAGATAAGGTCTAGGCTAACCAAAAAGGTATGTGTGAATGGAATCACATAAATGGTGTCTAGCCTAACCTCGCAAACATAAAGGTATGTGTGAGTGGAATCACACAAATGGTGTCTTGGCTAACCAAAAAGCAAAAAGGTATGTGTGAATGCAATCACACAAGTGGTGTCTAGCCTAACCAGAAAGCAAAAAGATATGTGTGAATGGAATCACACAAATGGTGTCTAGGCTAACCAAAAAGCAAAAAGGTATGTGTGAATGGAATCACACAAGTGGTGTCTAGCATAACCAGAAAGCAAACAAAGAGACATCACTCAATTGCTAGTCTAAATCATAAAACGATCGTCATGATCAACGAGAAGTGTCAATTACACTAAGCTAGTAAATGTAAAAGTTTAGCTTCATGTCCCATAACCACTTGCTTAACTTAAATATTTACGAACAAAATGTAGATCTTCACTAGAAAATCGTCACAAAAGATTGAATCGAATAAGTCCAAGAATTAACCGACGAAGTAAACGCAAGCGTTTCATACCACTCGTTTTACTAAGTCGTTTAATTAGATTTCTCATACAAGTGAGGTAAAGGTTTGCATATACTAATAGATTGGAAAACGGTTTAGGAAAAGAGCTTTGTAGTAAAATAGTTTTGAAATTGTTTGGAGAAAAGAGTTTTGATATTTACTACTAGTATAGAAAACCTTTATATTTTTAAAGTGACAATCTCAAAAATGATTGTAGGAACAATCAATCACAAGAATTCACATATAAAGATGTGAATAGAATCCAAAGAAATCGATACCGAATCCATCAAAAGGTATATTCACGAAAATCCCAAAGAAAATGTTATCAAAGTTGCTAATAAATGATAGCAACAAATCGGGGAATTAACAAGAATCGATTAAATTTGGAAACCAAATCAATTCACTAAAATTTCACATTCGAAGACGTGAATAAAATCCAAAGAATTCGATTCTAAATCCATCAAAGTAGAAATACCCAAAAATTCCACAAATAGAAGTTATCAAAGTCGACAAAGGAGATAACAACTAATCGGAAAAGAAGAATCGACTAACAATTGGAAAACAAAGCAGAACGAGCATAAATGCATAAATGACTTCAACAAAAATAAAAATCAAGTCAATGTCGAAGTCAACAATTAATGGCCATAATTGAGTACAAAACGATTCAACATCATCATCAAAGAATTCAACGGTCTAACAAAGTCAGAGTCTTGGAAATCAAGAAATTAGCAATTTCTCAAAAACAAAGTGACCGAAGTCGAATGGAAATCAAGACGAGGAAAATACAAAATATCAAGTTTAAAATCGCTGAGATTCGAACAAAATCAACATCGGCTAAATCAATTCAAAGCCGAAAACACAAGAACAAAATCCTCATCATCAAAAACTCAACTTGAGTTCGCAAAGCAAACGGAGGCAGAATCCAAAATTCTTTCACGAAATCAAAATAAAATGCACATGAATAAGCGTTAGGAATTCATACCTAACAATCAAAGATAATCATATACCAAGATGAGAGATAAAACATCGACAAATAGTTGTATCACATGTACTATCTAAGTTATGTTTTATATTTGTCCTAAACCCCAGGCTTTGATACCAAGTTGTGACGCCCCACCTCTATACCCACCCTAGCTAAGAACACTACGGTGTAATGCTGTCAACTAGCGCGGAGAATAAGGCTGTTGAGGAGCAGCCATCCGTAGTTAGGCCTTACACTAGTATTGGTTATCTCGATAGGAGTGGTGTATATATATATATATTTCATTTTTCATCTCTAATTTAACTACTCCCATCGACATACCCCAATTCCGGTATAAAACGAACTAAGATGGTTCATAATAGTTTAGGACATTAAATATATAATAACACAGATAATTTCAATAAATGTGGAACACAGATAAAACAGAAAAGTCTCATATATATATCTGATGTCAGTTACAATACATTTGACATAGAACATATGATACAACTACAACTGTCGACTCAGGAAGTTACATGTACAAGTACATTATCGACAAACATACATGAATACATATCAACCTATGCTATGACACGACAACTCCCAAAAGATATGAAAAGTCTTCATAGCTCAAACAGATACCTAAAGCAAGCAATCTACGACCTGAAATAACTCGGTTTCACCCGAGTATTAAATTCAAAAGAAAATAATACGCGGGTCAGTCTAATTCAAACTTAGTTATTAGTGCACAGAAGCAATAATAATTAAATAATGAATAGACGACAGTCACAATAAATCTCGTCTATCTGATCCTTAAATAAAGAAATCGGATATAGATAAATATAACACGTAACAGTGTTAAACAAAAAATCAGCAAATTAAACCAAATCAGAATACAATTCAGATTATTGAATTGAATAAACAAAACAATTCAAACCACTGAATTATCAATTAATATATTAATTCGAGTAGGGCTGCAGTACACGCACGCGTGCACTGCCTCGCCACTACAGCATAAGGAATATGCAAAAGATCAATAAATCAAAACAAGATAGAATATCATAAAAGCCATACCGCGTGGCTGCAGTTCACGTTTGCGTGCACTGCCTTGCCACTACAATGATGATGTACACAATGAAAATTCACAAACGAGCATAAGGTCAAACCCAAGGAAAATCATGTTCAACTCAATTGCAATTCAAATAAATTTGCAATGCTAGCACAAGGTCAAACCCGAGCGTTTACGCTGGATTCAACACAGGTGTATATTCACATGAAATGGCCAAGATATAAAATCAAGCCTCGACCATAGTTTCTAAAATCAAATCTTCTGTAAAATGATACTCAGGGCAAATGCACACAACATGGTGTACGGTCAGACATACATAGGTGCAAGAGATTAATGCAGAACAATTGAACATAGGAACACAATGCAACATACAAGACCAGACTAGTGATACAACATGCTCATAGTTCATACTTATTCGAAATTAGTTCAAGGAAAACGAGTGTATCAAGCTACAAGCCCAGTGACAACTATTATTTCAGGGTATAGTGCCAGCAACTAAAATGTATTAGCAAGGATGAATAAAGCAACCGTAACCACAATAAATAGGTACAAACAAGGATGTAGGAAATAGCATGAAACACTAGAACACTCAAACTAGGAATACTTACATCAAGTTCAAAACAAGGCAGCATATCAATGGAAGTACATAGATAATACAACCGTGACAATACTCACATATATACATATACTTGTGTATACATTATATACATGGAAGCTCAGGCATGCACATAGTAGTAACAAGCAAGAAGACGGGTTTGGAAAGCAACTCAAATGCAATTCACGTGTGATGAATTGATATAGCAAACCACAAGCACACTGGTTCAACAACTTCAACAAGATTACATGAATCAGACTCGATTACACAGTGCAGACACAAATAGAAATGTCTTATTGAATGTGACAATAAATTTTAAATATATGAATCAGACTCGAATACACAGTGTAGACACAAATAGAAATGTCTTATACAAATCAGAAGCATACATGAGTCAAAGTACAGTATGAACTGAACCAACGACTTTAACCAAGTCGTAAACATGCAAAAACAAAACTGCAAGAGGCAACAAGTAATCAACATCAAGTCATGACAACAACTACTGGATCAAGGTGGAATAAAGACTACAAGGACAATACAGGTGAGCTCAGTTATACACATATATACATGGAATGCAACTATGAAACTGGGCAATGCAAGAATCAGATTCAATAAGGTGCATAAATGCACAATGTCAAATGCAAAACTCGACAGTGAACTGGTCGAGAACCAAAGCAGTGAACACGAAATCAAACCCAGTTTACAGTTCAAACAAATATGCATGTATCAGAGAGTATATGCAGAGCATACAAAGTAAAAGCCTTAAGTAAAACAAGTGCATAATGGCCGATATCAATACACAAAGCAATTGCAAAGTCGATGTCAGGTGTATATATGAACCAACGAACCCGACAAGGCACAGATAATTCCAACAAGTTTAAGCTACCTGAATTAATGAGCAACAGGAAGCCAGAAGTTCACACAACAAAACAATTCAAAGTCAACTCCAAATCAGCATAGTCACAAAAATTCAACATCGAAAGACAACAAGAACAGAATCAACAGAAAAACTCAAAACTAGCCAAGAAATCACAACCGAAGTCAGGTACCAAAAATTCAAGGCCGAAACACAAAATCACCTATTTATGAATTCGAATTAGATGTGAGTGATGAACACTCACCTTGATTTCGACGAAATCTGAAGGTGTCGAGCACGAGATCATCGATCGACCGAGCAGTTGAAGTCGGCGCCTTTGATTCCACGAAACCCTAATTTCAGTTTGGGGACGACGAAGAATAAACGCAGCTGCCATTATCTCGCTCGTTTGTTTCGGTGTAGGGTTTTCGAATGAGAGAAAAAAAATGTAAGAAAGCGGAACGGGTTATCAACCCTTAATAATAATCACGACCCAATTAAAGCATGGCCAAGATTAAATTTTTCAAAGACCACCAACATTTTTAGTCAATTTCTAAACGAATTTGCAACTGATTAAAACACTTAATGGCAATTAGCAACAAATTTAATCGTCATTTGACGAAAATTAATTATAAAATCTCAGGGTTGTTACAGACTCCACTCCTTAAAGAAATTGCGTCCTCGCAGTCGTAAAGAATAAATGGACAAAAGGTAACAACCATAAAAGCATTTCATCCCAGAATGAAGAAATATGAAATAGAAAGTTCATCATAAAGAGCTTGAAAGAGAAAGCCAAGGCGTGTTTGCTCGATGAATTCTCTGGATTCCTAAGTGCAATCCTTAGGATTTGGGAACCATTGAACCTTCTTAAGAAAAACATCGTTATTTTGAAGGTGCTACACCCCTGAAGCAATGATGTGAATAGAAGGTTGCTTAAGAATAAAAATCGGAAATCCCAAAGGCATTTTCCGTAATTGGAAGACGTGGAAAACGTCATGAATAGAAGAAAATTGAGCCGGTACACCGGCGTAGTACAATATAAACACCAAAGAAATCTTTTAATTTCATAAAAGAAATTCACAAATTCTGTATAAAATTTAATTATCAATAGATAATTCAGAAATCCCAAATCACAAATATTCGATTATCAAAAACGATAATCAAATCAACAAATATTCGATTATCAAAAACGATAATCAAATCGACAAATATTCGATTATCAAAAACGATAATCAAATCTCAAATCAACGAATATTTAATTATCACGATTGATAATCAAATCTTAAATCGCAAATATTTAATTATCACAAACGTTAATTAAATCTTAAATATCTAATTATCACAATCGATAATCTGAAACAACAAATATCTGATTATCAAAAACGATAATCCGAAATAATATTTCAATTAACGAGTCCGGAATTAACCGAAATAGCAAACGCACATGACCCATAACCATGAGTTTTACTAAATCGTTTAATTCACTTCATCGTTTCCTTGAAAGTGCGAAATTGTGTATTCTAAAAATAACATTTCACATTCTCAAACAGACAAGTCCGGAATTAAGCGAATCAGTAAAAGAAAGGGGTCATAGTCCTCGATTTTACTGAAACGTTTAAGTCGCTTCCTCATTCTTTTGAAAGCTCAAAGTGCAAAACTTCTGAAAACAATTTTATTTATAAAATTACAATTTACATCCTCAAACGAACAAGTCTGGAATTAAGCGAATCAGCAAAAGATAGGGGTCATAGTCCTCGATTTTACTGAAACGTTTAAGTCGCTTCCTTATTCTTTTGAAAGCGCAAACCGTAAAAATTTTGGAAACAAATTTTATTTTGAACAATTTTTAAAACACGTTATTAAAACAGTAACATCAGTAGCAACTTCGACAAGAAAATTGCACTTCTCAAAATACCGTAAAAATGGACAACAAAATAAGCATCGCGGGATAACCGCTTGAAAATCTATTTTAAAATTGACGGTTACTGAAGTCAAAGCGACAGTAATTTTTATACGTCAAAATCTCATCAAGATAATTGGCATCAAAATATAATACCAATGAATTTTCATTTATCAAAGATGTCACAAGAATCTTCTCAAAGATAGAACGGGGCATCATACCCTAAACTTGTATTCATAACAAGTCAATGACACGTGAATTCACCAATGCACAAAAATTGATAAAACTTATCAATAGAGATCACAAAAATTGGTGAAGCACAAATTCTAGAAATCATCACAAGAAATCCAGAAAACACAAATTCTAGAAATCTGCACAAGAAATCCAGAAAACAGAAATTCTAGAAATCTACACAAGAAATCCAGAAAACAGAAATTCTAGAAATCTACACAAGAAATCCAGAAAACAGAAATTCTAGAGATCTACACAAGAAATCCAGAAAACACAAAGAGAGAAAGAGGCCTATCACATGACGGTCCGAAGACCATGGGGAGCTACCCCATATGGATGAGTCGGAATCACCCAGATAAGGTCTAGGCTAACCAAAAAGGTATGTGTGAATGGAATCACACAAATGGTGTCTAGCCTAACCTCGCAAACATAAAGGTATGTGTGAGTGGAATCACACAAATGGTGTCTTGGCTAACCAAAAAGCAAAAAGGTATGTGTGAATGCAATCACACAAGTGGTGTCTGGCCTAACCAGAAAGCAAAAAGATATGTGTGAATGGAATCACACAAATGTTGTCTAGGCTAACCAAAAAGCAAAAAGGTATGTGTGAATGGAATCACACAAGTGGTGTCTAGCCTAACCAGAAAGCAAACAAAGAGACATCACACAATTGCTAGTCTAAATCATAAAACGATCGTCATGATCAACGAGAAGTGTCAATTACAGTAAGCTAGTAAATGTAAAAGTTTAGCTTCATGTCCCATAACCACTTGCTTAACTTAAATATTTACGAACAAACTGTAGATCTTCACTATAAAATCGTCACAAATGATTGAATCGAATAAGTCCAAGAATTAACCGGCGAAGTAAACGCAAGCGTTTCATACCACTCGTTTTACTAAGTCGTTTAATTAGATTTCTCATACGAGTGAGGTAAAGGTTTCTATATACTAATAGATTGGAAAACGGTTTAGGAAAAGAGCTTTGTAGTAAAATAGTTTTGAAATCGTTTGGAGAAAAGGGTTTTGATATTTACTACTAGTATAGAAAACCTTTATATTTTTAAAGTGACAATCTCAAAAATGATTGTAGGAACAATCAATCACAAGAATTCACATATAAAGATGTGAATAGAATCCAAAGAAATCGATACTGAATCCATCAAAAGGTATATTCACGAAAATACCAAAGAAAATGTTATCAAAGTTGCTAATAAATGATAGCAACAAATCGGGGAATTAACAAGAATTGATTAAATTTGGAAACCAAATCAATTCACTAAAATTTCACATTCGAAGACGTGAATAAAATCCAAAGAATACGATTCTAAATCCATCAAAGTAGAAATACCCAAAAATTCGACAAATAGAAGTTATCAAAGTCGACAAAGGAGATAATAACTAATCGGAAAAGAAGAATCGACTAACAATTGGAAAACAAAGCAGAATGAGCATGAATGCATAAATGACTTCAACAAAAATAAAAATCAATTCAATGTCGAAGTCAACAATTAATGGCCATAATTGAGTACAAAACGATTCAACATCATCATCAAAGAATTCAACGGTCAAACAAAGTCAGTCTTGGAAATCAAGAAATTAGCAATTTCTCAAAAACAAAGTGACCGAAGTCGAATGGAAATCAAGACGAGGAAAATACAAAATATCAAGTTCAAAATCGCTGAGATTCGAACAAAATCAACATCGGCTAAATCAATTCAAAGCCGAAAACACAAGAACAAAATCCTCATCATCAAAAACTCAACTTGAGTTCGCAAAGAAAACGGAAGCAGAATCCAAAATTCTTTCACGAAATCAAAATCAAATGCACATGAATAAGCGTTAGGAATTCATACCTAACAATCAAAGATAATCATATACAAAGATGAGAGATAAAACATCGACAAATAGTTGTATCACATGTACTATCTAAGTTATGTTTTATATTTGTCCTAAACCCCAGGCTTTGATACCAAGCTGTGACGCCCCACCTCTATACCCACCCTAGCCAAGAACACTACGGTGTAATACTATCAACTAGCGTGGAGAATAAGGCTGTTGAGGAGCGGCCATCCGTAGTTAGGCCTTACCCTAGTATTGGTTATCTCGATAGGAGCGGTATATATATATATATATATATATATATATTTCATTTTTCATCTCTAATTTAACTACTCCCATCGACATACCCCAATTCCAGTATAAAACAAACTACGATGGTTCATAATAGTTTAGGACAGTAAATATATAATAACACAGATAATTTCAATAAATGTGGAACATAGATAAAACAGAAAAGTCTCATATATATAACTGATGTCAGTTACAATACATTTGACATAGAACATATGATACAACTACAACTGTCGGCTCAGGAAGTTACATATACAAGTACATTATCGACTAACATACATGAATACATATCAACCTATGCTATGACACGACAACTCCCAAAAGATATGAAAAGTCTTCATAGCTCAAACAGCTACCTAAAGAAAGCAATCTACGACCTGAAATAACTCGGTTTGACCCGAGTATTAAATTCAAAAGAAAATAATACGCGGGTCAGTCTAATTCAAACTTAGTTATTAGTGCACAGAAGCAATAATAATTAAATAATGAATAGACGACAGTCACAATAAATCTCGTCTATCCGATCCTTAAATAAAGAAATCGGATGTAGATAAATATAACACGTAACAGTGTTAAACAACAAATCAGCAAATTAGCCCAAATCAGAATACAATTCATATTATTGAATTGAATAAACAAAACAATTCAAACCATTGAATTATCAATTAAAATATTAATTCGAGTAGGGCTGCAGTACACGCACGCGTGCACTGCCTCGCCACTACAGCTTAAGGAATATGCAAAAGATCAATAAATCAAAACAAGATAGAATATCATAAAAGCCATACCGCGTGGCTGCATTTCACGTTTGCGTGCACTGCCTTGCCACTACAGTGATGATGTACACAATGAAAATTCACAAACGAGCATAAGGTCAAACCCAAGGAAAATCATGTTCAACTCAATTGCAATTTAAATAAATTTGCAACGCTAGCACAAGGCCAAACCCGAGCGTTTAAGCTGGATTCAACACAGGTGTATATTCACATGAAATGGCCAAGACATAAAATCAAGCCTCGACCATAGTTTCTAAAATCAAATCTTTTGTAAAATGATACTCAGGGCAAATGCACACAACATGGTGTACGGTCAGACATACATAGGTGCAAGAGATTAATGCAGAATAAGTGAACATAGGAACACAGTGCAACATACAAGACCAGACTAGTGATACAACATGCTCACAGTTCATACTTATTCGAAATTAGTTCAAGGAAAACGAGTGTATCAAGCTACAAGCCCTGTGACTACTATTATTTCAAGTTATAGTGCCATCAACTAAAATGTATTAGCAAAGATGAATAAAGCAACCGAAACCACAATAAATAGGTACAAACAAGGATGCAGGCAATAGCATGAAACACTAGAACACTCAAACTAGGAATACTTACATCAAGTTCAAAACAAGGCAGCATATCAATGGAAATACATAGATAATACAACAGTGACAGTACTCGCATATATGCATATACTTGTGTATACATTATATACATGGAAGCTCAGGCATGCACATAGTAGTAACAAGCAAGAAGATGGGTTTGGAAAGCAACTCAAATGCAATTCAAGTGTAATGAATTGATACAGCAAACCACAAGCACACTGGTTCAACAACTTCAACAAGATTACATGAATCAGACTCGATTACACAGTGCAGACACAAATAGAAATGTCTTATTGAATGTGACAATAAATTTTAAATATATGAATCATACTCGAATACACAGTGCAGACACAAATAGAAATGTCTTATACAAATCAGAAGCATACACGAGTCGAAGTACAGTATGAACTGAACCAACAACTTCAACCAAGTCGTAAACATGCAAAAACAAAACTGCAAGAGGCAACAAGTAATCAACATCAAGTCATGACAACAACTACTGGATAAAGGTGGAATAAAGACTACAAGGACAATACAGGTGAGCTCAGTTATACACATATATACATGGAATGCAACTATGAAACTGGGCAATGCAAGAATCAGACTCAATAAGGTGCAGAAATGCACAATGTCAAATGCAAAACTGGACAGTGAACTGGTCGAGAACCAAGGCAGTGAACACGAAAATCAAACCCAGTTTACAGTTCAAACAAATATGCATGTATCAGAGAGTATATGCGGAGCATACAAAGTCAATGCCTCAAGTAAAACAAGTGCATAATGGCCGATATCAATACACAAAGCAATTGCAAAGTCGATGTCAGGTGCATATATGAACCAACGAACCCGACAAAGCACAGAAAATTCCAACAACTTTAAGCTACCAGAATTAATGAGCAACAGGAAGCCAAAAGTTCACACAACAAAACAAGTCGAAGTCAACTCCAAATCAGCATAGTCACAAGAATTCAACATCGAAAGACAACAAGAACAGAATCAACAGCAAAACTCAAAACAAGCCAAGAAATCACGACCGAAGTCAGGTACCAAAAATTCAAGGCCGAAACACAAAATCACCTATTTATGAATTCGAATTAGATGTGAGTGATGAACACTCACCTTGATTTCGACGAAATATGAAGGTGCCAAGCATGAGATCATCGATCGAACGAGCAGTTGAAGTCGGCGCCTTTGATTCCACGAAGCCCTAGTTTCAATTTGGGGACGACGAAGAATAAACGAGGCCGCCATTATCTCGCTCGTTTGTTTCGGTGTAGGGTTTTCGAATGAGAGAAAAAATGAAAGAAAGGGGAACGGGTTATCAACCCTTAATAATAATCACGACCCAATTAAAGCATGGCCAAGATTAAATTTTTCAAAGACCACCAACATTTTTAGTCAATTTCTAAACGAATTTGCAACTGATTAAAACACTTAACGACAATTAGCAACAAATTTAATCGTCATTTGACAAAAGTTAATTATAAAATCTCAGGGTTGTTACAAGTGTTGACTCAAGGGGTATGGATTTGCGGGTCGTTACACTTGGTATCAGAGCCCAGATTTGTGATAACCTTGGCTCTGGTGGGAATTACTCATAAAATAGAGTCTATAGTACTCTAAAATGAGTCTGAGCGTATTAATAGATATGAGCGCGTATTTGTTAGTGAATATAAATTGTTTTAATATTGTGTTGATTGGTTTATTGAGTGGCATATGAACCTTCATCGGCACCGTCTCGACAACTGTATCGAAGGGGTTTCTAAACACTTGAATAGAACAATCGACACGGTATTGTTTTAAATGTGGGTGAATGAAATAATTTAACCAAAAATATATTTTGATATAAAGAAAAGTTTTTGTAAACTATTTAGCTAATATATGGTTGCCTGGATGTTAGAAATGATAATATTAAATTATTATCATTGTTAAGTAAAAATTTAACTAGAAATTGAAATATAACTAAAGTTTAAGGGAATAAATTCATTATAAAATAAAATTTATAAATATGAATTATAAATGTAAATTATAAATTGAAATATAACTAAATGAGAATTTGTATAAGCATAAACTATACAAATGCATTATAGTTAAAATTTGAATTAAAACAGAATTTGAAACTTTAAAACCCCAGAGAGTTTGAAGTATTTTGAAGATAAATAGTAGCATTGTTGTTTTGGGGTATTTCTGAAAGGAAAGTTGTTTAAAAGGTATAGCATTGAAATCACTTGGATTATTGGGAAATAATTCTGATGATGACGGCCGCATCATCGGTATTCTTTTTCGAATTTCTAAGTGGCGGATTGCTGCCAAAATTTGATTTGTTAAGAAAAGCTAGTTGGTTTTGGAAGTCTCAAAAGAATTTGTCGAGGATAAAACCAGGTTTGGTTTGATTTTTGAGAAATGTGATTCGTGATGTTGAAAATTTCAAATAATTGGAAACCAAAAGTCGGGTGTACAAAAAAAATCCTGATGAGATAGTTGTAAGCTTATAAATGGAGATGATTTTTAAATCAGGAAGGAAATATAAGCTTTGAACGTTGGAATATAAATTTAAGGTGAAAAGTTAAAAATGAAATTAACATAGACTCGGAATAAAAATTTGACTGGATTGAAATAAATTGAATAAGCTGAGAATAATATCTAGTTGTATTCGAATTAAGTTGAAATCGAATTGAGTTAAATAAATCCGAGTTAAAATAAAAATGAAATTGGAATAAAATTTCAGTTGAGCTATTGAATGAAATTAGATTCTTACCTGAATAAATTGAAAATAAGTTGGATAAGAATTGGATTGAAATAAATAAATTAGAATAACTTGTAAAAGAAATAAAAATCCATGAAATAAAAATATGCTTGAGCCATAAATAGGCATGAATCTTGAGTTAAAAATAAAACATGAACATATTCAAGCCTATAATGAATGGAATTGTGTAAGTAATAAATTGTGACTTATAAAAATGAAAATGGAATACAAAATCCAAAATAAATATTGTTTGATGAATTGAAAAATAAAATGAAGATCAAAACTTGAATTATAAAATAAATTGAACTTAAGGAAAATTAAATGAAGTGATATTTGAAATTAAAATTTAAGTATTGGACTATAAATAGGAGATAACTAATTTTATAATAAATAAGTTAATAAAATGTGTAAATGGGAACGTAATGTTGTTTAATAGAAGCTGAATTGTGAATTTGTGATGAAATTTGGAAATAAAACACAAGTTATAAATTGAATTCGACTTGAATTGTCAATTAAGTAAATGGAATTGAATTGTGAGTTCATGAAATT